>OX101813.2:71425882-72625882 GCA_944452925.2 Chrysolina oricalcia
GGTCATGTAAATGATATATGCCATATATATATATATATATATATATATATATATATATATATATATATATATATATATATATATATACCAAAGAAGACCACGGCAAAACCCGGAAACCAACCAAAACACAAGCATTAGATATATACAATTATTGAAATCAGAATGTGATCTGACATGACAAAAGTGTTTTTTTGTGTTTTCAATTTGTTCTGCTATAGCTAGTCTGTAATAATTTGTTGGGTCATGTAAATGATATATGCCATATATATATATATATATATATATATATATATATATATATATATATATACCAAAGAAGACCACGGCAAAACCCGGAAACCAACCAAAACACAAGCATTAGATATATACAATTATTGAAATCAGAATGTGATCTGACATGACAAAAGTGTTTTTTTGTGCTTTCAATTTGTTCTGCTATAGCTAGTCTGTAATAATTTGTTGGGTCATGTAAATGATATATGCCATATATATATATATATATATATATATATATATATATATATATATATATATGTACATTACTAAGTTCATGGGTTGAACCGCGTTGAGAGTTTATAACTCGACGTTTTGGCTCCTGCTTTGGAGCCATTTTCAAGAGTGTGACTGCGAGGCCTCTATCTGCCTACTCCTCGAGTCGTAGTCCTGAGAGATATCAAGGTCTCAACCTGCCTATTCCTTGATCTCAAAAGACGATCCGATGTTGGTTGCACTGTAGTATTTATAGGTGGTTGGCTACCTGGAGGTGGGCGGGTCTTACGGGTTTTCTCGTTTGTCTTGTCTGCTGGTGCCTGCTATGTAGTTGGAGTTAATGGGATAATAATTGATTGCGGATAAGTTTCACGTGGCCTGGTAATTACTCCCTGTTCTATCTGCCCCCACTCTTATATAGGAGAAACTTCGAAACAGATCCATTTTCGATCCTATCAACACTCCCTTTCAGTTAGAAATCGAGACACCAGCTCCGCATTAGCTCTTCATTTCATCCAAACGGGTCACCCCATAGATTTCGAGAAAACGAAAACCATCGCCCCAGTACGTTCAAGAACTTCTCGTTTTATCAGAGAAGCCATGGAAATCGAAAAACGGCCTGATTGCCTGAACATTAAAGATGATAGCCGTAAATTGAACCCCATTTGGAAGCCCCTTCTTCCAACCGTAATTACCAGGCCACGTGAAACTTATCCGCAATCAATTATTATCCCATTAACTCCAACTACACAGCAGGCACCAGCAGACAAGACAAACGAGAAAACCCGTAAGACCCGCCCACCTCCAGGTAGCCAACCACCTATAAATACTACAGTGCAACCAACATCGGATCGTCTTTTGAGATCAAGGAGTAGGCAGGTTGAGACCTTGATATCTCTCAAGACCACGACTCGAGGAGTAGGCAGATAGAGGCCTCGCAGTCACACTCTTGAAAATGGCTCCAAAGCAGGAGCCGAAACGTCGAGTTATAAACTCTCAACGCGGTTCAACCCATGAACTTAGTAATGTACATATTTCTGACCGCGGAAACCTTTCCGAACATATATATATATATATATATATATATATATATATATATATATATATATATATATATATGCTCAGTTCGAATCCTCATTTTTTCATTTCTCATTTTCAGGTAGCCCTGAATATGGCAACGAAATCTCTGAGCCATGACCTTAAGAAAGACGGAATACTGGTCATGAGTCTCCACCCTGGGTGGGTTAAAACCGATATGGGTGGATCAAACGCCCCAACGGAGATAAATACCAGTGTCGAAGGTATAGTCAGTTTGTTGAAAAATCTATCTGAAGAACATAATGGAGGGTTCTACTCTTGGGAAGGCAAGAAGCTGGAGTGGTGAAATATTGGAGTTAGATACGATGTTTCGGGAGAGTACGGCACACCTCATTTCAGATGCTACAGTAAAAAAAGGAGGATACAAAATGGATCAAATATGACATGTTGACGAAAAACTGTTTTGGAACTATCCTATTGCAAAAGTGGGGAAAAAAATATAGGCAGTGTAATTCTGGACTCTTTAAAATTATGGAATTCATTACTCCCAAATAGCTGAAAAATATTTACTTATTGATATTATTGTGTGTCACTCTGATCCACACTATTCAATATCTATGCGGGACTCTAAAATGTGTATCATCTGTATTTTATCACCTTACAACTGGAAGTTCAACATAAATGACAACTGTTTCATGATCAGAATTTAATTCCACAATATCATGTCCAAGTTTGAGTAAGGTTATTCTGGACTTTCATTGTCTAAAAAGTCCAGAATAACCTTACTCAAAGTGAAACATTGTCAACCACTTTCAAACAAATGTCCAAGTTTACTCTCTATATTTCCAAAAAGCTTCATAACATCTTTTTAATGCCCCAAAAAATGTAGAATCATTTGCAACTGAGTAAAAGAACCTGAATAGTCTGTATGAAATAAACGATATAGATTAGAAACAAAGACTAGGCCCAAGACGTATCCCTGTGGAACACCTGATTTTGTAAATTTATTTTAAATTTTTTCAAAAGTTCATTTAAAAAAAATCCTCATTTAGTGTATCTATTGATGTTAAAACGTATTTTTCAAATCCGATTTTTAATTCTCCATCAATATTTTCTCAAGTTGACTGATTTTCAATTAGTATCAAATTGTACTTTGAAATCATACATTTTGAACATCATGAACAATATTGACTTCAAAATATTAATATACTTCTTCAAAATTGAATTTTCCTCTTTGGTAGATTTTATTTTCCCTTTTTGTTATATGCATTGAAACCAAGCTGGCATCTCAATTCCTTGATTTCATTTTATGTTCAATAATCTTTTTCAACTGAAAATTTTCAAATTTAAAAGAATGTGCACTCTTATAAGGTTTACAATTAATCTGAATAAATTCCATTGTTCCACTCTAGAATTCCTTCTAAAGCACAATGAGTTAGAAACATAGACTGGGCCCAAGACGGATCCCTGAGGAACACCTGATTTTACGTGCATTCGTTTCAGATTATTTCTCAATGTGTAGCCCTTTCCAACGGGTTTCTATTCTCAGAATATGAAGCTATCCTTTTCGAATGCAGTGGCAGTGACACCATAACGTTGAAGATTTTGAAATAATACGCTAAAAATTATGACATCACAAAGTATTAATTGAAAGTTTGATTTTGTGAAGGAAATTGTTTTTTGACATGGTTTGTTTATAATATAGGCCCCAGAACCAATCCCTACGGTACACCACTATTTATTTTTGTAATAATGGAATTCATATAATGAGAAATATGTTTTTGTTGGATCTTGGGTTTGAAGAATTTGAGACGATAATATAAATTAATTTTTAATAACTAGTTGTTTATAGTATTCATACATATCATTTTTGTGACAATAATAATAATTTATACACATATTCTAATTTTATACACTCTATTCGAGAAACAAAAACGTCTAAATAGCTAGTTCAAGATTATTTTCTAAAATTTCCTGCCGAATTGAAATAAAACAATAGAAAAATACACTTTCACTTGGACGATAATATCCGTACAAAACAAAATGCAATGAATTCAACGTTTTGTTCATTATGAACAATTTAGAGACCACCTAGAAAGGTATACCAGAAGTTGCAAGAAAAATATAATTTTCACAAACTAAGCGTCATGAAACATGCAAAAGCAATTGAGAATCAAATTTGAAACAAACTAAACTACAAAAAATAGCGTCCTTTCATTTGTAGATGAACAAACCAAAACAATGCTTACAGTAGTACCCGGAATCACATTTGGTGTTCTTACGAATGAGTTCATATCAAGTTTGAAGATATTGCTTTGGTTTGGAGGTATTCCTGATACGGATTAGGAATCGAACAACAGCTGTTCAGTTTCTAACACAAGAAGGTACCGAATAATCAGAAGTGTCCTAAATCCCACACCTGATTTTTAAAAGCAACGCCAAATCTTTTTTTATATTTATTTTGGAAAAAAGTACCACAATATGTAGTCGTCAAAGCATGTACTTTGAATCGCAAATGGTAAAGATAAATTAATAAATATACATAGTAATTCGATTTCTTTGGAAAAAACCTCCTGATGATCAATTCAAATATATATTTAATATGTAGGTATTTTAGTAAAAGTTATATATGCAGAAAGTTAGTATCGTATGGCTTGATAATAGTTTCTCAAGGAAATCAAGTCCACTCGAGTTTTCAAATATCCTCCATTCAAAAATTTAATATTCTATCTCTTCTCATGCACTGACTTGCTTTATTTTTCATAATTAAAATTGAACGGACTGTCCAAAACTCTTGAATAGGGTAGATTATAGGTGAGAAAAAAACATCGATCACAGATACGATTTTCTCTTTATCTCTTCAAAAAATTAATGGTGGGTACTACCAGGTGGGTCAAAAGTAACTGATTCTAGTTAAAGGGGCATGAATTCAGAAGCTAGTTTCGAATTCGTAATTATCCATATAATAATAATAGTCTTTACAGAGAAACTGATGAAGATTGAAATGCTAAAATATTAAAACCGAATTTTTCAGTACTACACAATTTGTCAGCTTTGAAGTTCAAAACTAGAATTAGTTCTGGGGTAATTTGTCCGATCTTATACTCGGCAAGTAAGATTGGTTAATTCAGAGAATACTGAAAAATTAGCTAATTGTGTGATAGAAGTAAAAAATCTGATTAGTTAATTCTAAAGTACTGGCTCAAAATCAGTTGATTCTGAAGTTATTGTAATTGAATTCTGACTCAAAGTCAAAATTAGCCAATTGGGTGATACTAAGTCAGAAATACGATGATGTAATTCTTGAGCTATTGAAACTGAATGACTCGCCAAATTTAAGTTAGCTACTTCTGATATACCAAGTCGTAATCTGACCAAAAATGTCGGAATCACTTAGAGCTCTAACTCAGTAAGTCAGATCAGTTAATTTTAAAAAATTTCAACAGAAATAGATAATTGTGTGAACTGAGTCAGAAGTCTGAATAAGTAAAACACAATTCTAAGGTAATTGACCGAATCCGAATTAGTTAATAGCGAAGTTAAAATAACTGAATTATTACTTGACGAGTCAAAATTAGACAACTGTGTGATATCAAGTCAAAATTACGATTTTATAAATCATAATTAGTGAAATCTGAAGTTCGAATTCAAACTGTTGATCGTGAGTCAAAATTAATTATTTCTATACCTACCTATTGAAAATGAATTATGACTCGCCAAGTTGAAATTAGCCAATTTTGAGATAACAAGTTGGAATTCTGACCAAGAATGTCGAAATCAGTTAGTTCTGAAGTACTGAGTCAGCAAATCATTAAATTCAGAAAATTTAAACAAAGTTCTGAAGTACTGTCAGAACTCTAGGTTTAGGTTTGAACGTGAGTGTGCCCGTATCAGGCCCTCCACTGCGGCCAATGGCCTATTGTGACTCGTCAGAACTCTAACTCAGTGAGTCAATTCAAAAAATTGTGAAAAGTATTATCTAATTGTGTGATACTGAGTCAGAAGCTTGATTCAGTAAAACACAATTAATTAATTCTAAGGTAATTGATTTGAATCTCTTGACTCAGAAAGTCCTAAGTAATGAACACTGAAGTGAACTATAACATAATTATGACTCACCAATTACCCGAGTCAAAATTAGACAACTGCGTACAAGTCACAATAACGATTTTGTTAAAACATAATTGGTTAATTTTGAAGTACTATCTCTTGACTCAGAGTCAAAATTAATAATTTCTAGAGCTATTGAAACTGAATTATGACACGACAAGTTAAGTTGACTAATACTAATCGGAAGAAAGTCAGAATCCAATTCAGTGAGTCAGATCAGTTAATTCAGAAAGTATTAAATAAAATTGGCTAATTGTGCGGTACCATGTCAGAGATTGATTAATTGCTGGAAACCCTTGACTCGGTAAGTCCGAATGACCTAACTCTGAAGTTACTGTAACTGAATTGTGATTCACCAAGTGAAAATTAGACAACTGCATGATATCAAGTTAGAATTACGATTTTGTGTAACATAATTATTCAATTCTGAAGTACTAACTCAGAACTCGTGACTCAAACTTAACTTAACGTCAAAATTAAGTAATTCTAGAGCTATTGAAACTGAATCATGACTCACCAAGTTGGCGTTAGCCAATTTTTATATACTAAGTCGGAATTCTGAATAAAAAATTCTAAATCAGTTAGATCTAAAGTACTAAATCATAAATCTAACTCAGTAAGTCAGCTAATTGTGTGATACTGAGTCAGAAGTGACACACAGTTAGTTAATTCTAAGGTAACTGTGTCGGAATTCGTGAGTCTGTCCGAATTAAGTTGATTCTGACGCTACCGAAGTTGTAAACTGACAAGCCAGTTAGAATTGTAATTAGGAGACACGCATTAGTTAAGTCTGAGGTGCAAAATCAGATTGACTCAGTAAGTCGGAATTAGTTGATTCTAAACATAGCGGAGCTGAATTCTGACTCACCAAGTAAAAATTACTTTATTTTGGGATACTCCTTTGGAATTAAATTTTGGTTAACGAAATGAGTCAATTCTGAGGTACCAAGGAGGGACTCTGGACTCAGTAAGCCTGAATTAGTCAACTTTGACGTTATAGTCCAGAAATCCTGACACCGCGTCAAAATTAACCAATCGCGTGATATTAAAGTCAAAATTACAATTTTGTAAAACATACTTATTTAATTCTGAGGTACCAAGTCGGAACTCTTGACTCAGCCAGTATCAATTACACGGCTATTTAAACCGAATTTTGACTCGCCAACGTAGTTAGCCAATGTTGAGATATTAAGTAGGAGATTCTGACTAGAAAAGTCAAAATAACATAATTGTGATGAACCAAAGTCAGAATTCCAAATTATTTAAACCGAATTAGTTAATTCTACGGTTTCAGAAAAATGGAATTAGTAAAGTTCTGACAATATTGGACAAAAATAGCTATAATTGTCACTACCACAAAAATTAGTAAGAACTCTGTCTCGGTAAGTCCCAATTGGTTGATTCTGAAAAGGATCAGTAGATAGAATTGAACGTTGATTCAGAATGAAATAAGTCAGAATACGTTGATTGATGTGCTGAATTCTGACTAATTAATATATAAAAAATCAAGTGTTTGGTTTACTCCACAGAATATCATGTAATAATTGAAATTGTTTTAACAAGCCATGGTATAACATCTATGAGACAATCACAGTCTTGCCATACTACCAGTACCTCACCCATAATCCACCAAAGTTCAGAACACCCTGTATCAGCAGTAATTTCAAATGGCCAACTAGATCCACTCTACCTCAGAAGTCGACTCTACCACTGCTACAGAAACAAGTAGTTCCTATTCAGAAAAGTGTTCGGGACAAAAAGACGACCAACCAGTTCAAAAACCTAATTAAAACAGAGTTTATGCTTCAGATTCGCCCGGCGTATTTTCTTCTTCTAGAATTGGTACGATGAGGTTGTCCTTGGACATCAGGTTGTATTTGGTCACGAACTGGGTGAACCTCTTGCACAAGCAGGTTTCGTTCTCGAACTCATCGAAGATGGATCTGTGGTGGAAGTAAGCGTGGGAGAAGATTCGATATACTCGTCTACAGACCGAACCTAGTTTGGCTACTGATGATTCCTTAATGCTGACCCTGAAAACGAATACTTCAACCATTACAAATAACTCAATATTGCTGATACTCTTGGAAATGCATATTTGAGCTCTTGTAAGTTGGTTTAGGAAAATGAATGAAAGAATATCAGCTGCTGTGTTGATTTCTTACTGTGGTATTGAAAATATTACAGAACCAATCTTTTTAATAACTCACCGGCTTGGAAAATATTTGTTGCTATTTAGCAGACAAGCTGCTCCGTCTAGCGTGTGTCTAGTGTAGTCAATAGCGGGGCACTCTTTGGGGGTTTTATGAGCAGCACATAAGAATATCCACTGTTCTGTTGCTGTCATTTGTGTGCAAGTTTCAGGATGACACTCGCCCTGTAATCTGACCGCTAGACCATTGAGCTCCATGCAAAATTGTCTAGAAAAGAGAATTGAGTCATCAAGTTTATCTAAATGAAAGCAGCTGTTAGTCATCAATTTAAGAAGACAGATAATGGCCTATGGATATTGTAGAGGGAACAATAGAAGTATTACCGAAAGCTTGTTGATTGAATGCAATAGATCTACCTCAAATGTTCATATTTCCAGACTCCTTCGTCTTGGGAATCAGGCATTTTCAGTATTAATTCAATATTATTTGGATCTCTACGTATAAGTTGCTGAATATATTGTTGAACGGCTAGAGTACTATCCATCTCTTCAAAAGATTCATCTGGCCAACGACAAAAATCCTAAAATATCAATTAATGATGAGTATCATGTAAGGGACTTGTGAAGCTGATGATGAGGATTGCCAGCAAAACATTCATCAAAGATGGTGGTAGTTGAGAAAAATAATAAACGTCCAGTATATTGAAAAGGATAACACTCATTTAACATACTTTGGCTTTTGTACCAGGTCTATTTCTTCGCAAAATTGTTGAACCGTCGGCCATCTTCATCTTTGACATTTATTGAAATGATTGAAAAATTTACAATAATAATTGCTGCCAACAAATAAACAACAAACTAATCTTCTCCTTCTTTTCTTAGTTTATCGGCCTCAGCTTTCGGGGAAGAAAGGCAGAGAAAGATTAGGGGTCATATGACCACTACTCTTTGGAAGGAATATAAAGCGTTTCTTCTAGTTCTTATGGTACTATTGGTGACACTGACAACTAGCAGGACAATGCCATGGAAATCATGGGATACTGTAATATTATTTCCATTCTTGTTGCTAGAATATTTGTAATCTGTAAAAAACTACTGAACAAATGTTCGGTTTTTCATATTCTCTTAAAATTTCTGAATTAAAAGATCTCGAAACAATTTAAAACGATGCCATTTCTGTGCTTTTCTTGAATGCGGCATACCTGGCTTTGTTCAATTAAATCATAAGCTAGACCATGCTAAATAGAGACATTGTCGGGTGACTTCTGTTCGGCTCATTCTATAAATGATGACCACGCCACTGCTTCCAGGATATCATCATATCAATAACTTGTCTCTACCACAAACCTGGTTTTGAAAACTCGCTGCAAACTCTTATATCAGATTTGAAGATGATAATATCTTTTTTGACAAAGTCAAATGATAGCTAATATTTATTTAAGGAACTTGATAATCTAAAAATACCTACTGGATAGTTGTTGATACAATGTTTTTAAATCAGTTGATGGTTGAATCGGCGATGGTACAGTACAATCTGGTCGTTTCAATTTAAATTCTGTGGTTCCGTACTATGTCCGAATTCACAAAATTTAAACTAATTGAACTTTTATTGTTGTCCGTCTGATAGACATCTTTGTTCGCAAAAAAATGCGTAATTCGGAAGGGTATGTTCTCGCCTTAATTGCCAAGTTTCCCAGCAACGTTGCGTTGCATGAGTACTTTTCAAAATCTGGTGTTCTGTGGTTTAAGAGTTAAGTTCTAACCTAACCTAGCTTTTAAGTAAACAAAAAGCAATATAAAGTTGTTGCCTGTTAGAGTTAGAGATAGTACCTATCGAAAACGACAAAAATAATCTTCCAAACACCAAGTGTCATTAATTTTTTTCTGAAAATAATCTTAGAAGTCATCAGCAAATAAACATTTAAGTAAAAAATAAAACCAACCAACAAATAAAACAGTCTCTCTGATACTATGTCTGAAGAAATCAGTACACCAATGTCCGACATGAGTCTGCAAGAAGAGTCCAATACAGAGGCAACGTGTACAGACACATCAGAAATCAAGGTATTCCGCTGCAAAGATTGTTTCTTTGAATCAGACTGTTTTAAAACTCTGTACAAGCACGGCATTGATGTCCACGATTGCAAGATGAAGAAAAAATACTCTTGCGATAAGTGTCTTTATAGTGCTGCTAAAAAATGGAAACTTCTTGATCACTTGAAATATCACCAGAACCTACCAGGTATAACTCTTTTTGAATGTCATGTTTGTCCATTCAGAGCCCCAATTAAGTGTCAGTTGGACCGCCATTTGATGTTCATTCATTGGGACGAGCCTGACGCGAAAAAATATAAATGCCACATTTGCAGTTCGGAGTTTAGATCGAAAAGTTCGCTTGCCACGCATAAGAAAACACATAAATGAAAGGACAAATGAAGATGAGTGGCAGTATTATTTCTGTCGTGTTTTGCAATCAGAAACTGACGTTCAAAGAGTATGCATTTGTTGGTATGAAATAGTTTATGCTATTTCTAGATAGTCATGAACAGAAAACAAGAAATATTGGTTCATATTATGTTTATTTTCCATTGTCCAATTTTCTAAAGTGATGCTGATATAGAAATGATTTTGTATTGTGATATCTTGAACTGAAAGAAATATATTTTGAAATACCCATCCTGCTGAAATTTATTACCTTGTACTTGATACAACAATTTTATTTATATTTCATTCCTTATGTTTATAGCTTTATGAGATATCCTCGAAACCTACTATGAAAAAAATGCAGGCTTCAAAGTTTCGAGAAACTGAAACTGCAATGTTTAATTTATTTTTAATTGTTTGAAGATAGGGTCGCTGAATCCTAGAAGGTTTTGGTCTAAGAACGAAAAGTACTAGAAATAGCACAATTGTACTAGCAGGAACATCACTGGAAGAAGGCCAAAGCCTTCTAGGATTCAGTGACCCTATTTGAAGAGAAATTAAGTCGCCATCTAGTGCCCAATTCCTACACTATGTGTTTTCAGCTCGATAAATGGCATTCGTGTCGATACCACAGATTACATACACCCTGTATGTAATGTGTCGATACTCTGATGGCTCTGATGTATGTTGGATTTGCCCAAAGAGATTAAACGATGACTAGGAGAGTCTAATCACAGCTTAATTAAGCTGTGGTCTAATCCCCATAAGACAATGGTGACACTAATAGAAAGAGATGAAAGAACATTTGTGACGAATTGTTCCGTGTAGTTGCAACTAAACTAACAAGGAGGGTTTAATAAGCTCTAGCCAATCAGAATCTTGTAGCATCAACGCGTCATAGTGACGAACACGGATATGAGTACAGAGTCGAACTCGAACTAAGCAACAAAACTGTCAGCAGTAACTCTCATATACCAAGAGCTAGTCCGTCACTGTCTATAGAGAACGGTGGCCATGACATGTCCAACTACGTCACATTTCATCTCAAATGTTCTTTCATCTTTCTACTAGTGTCCCCATTGTCTTATGGGGATTAAACTCTCCTTGTTAAATTTTAGTCTCCTTGCCGTAGTTGGACATGTCATGGTCGCCATTCTCTATAGACAGTGACGGAATAGCTTTTGGTATATGAGAGTAACTGCTGACAGTTTTGTTGCTTTGTTTGAGTTCGACTCTGTACTCATGTCGAAGTAAGTCACTATGACGCGTTGATGCTACAAGATTCTGATTAGCTAGAGCTTATATTAAAACCTCCTGTTAGTTTATTAGTCTCTTTTTATTAATCCTGGCCTTTAAACGTCCACTAATAAAAGCATGGCAATTATTTTAATAAAGTTGTCTTCATTCCAGATTCACAGTGCGCGTGCGTATATGTTAAAATAACGTCGACTTTATTACTGCCTGGCGTTATTTAGTACTGCAATATCTCTCTAGTAATAGAAAAATTAATTTTGAAAATACTAGAATTTTATCACAATGGCTGCATACACATTATATAAACTCAAAATTCATCGTCAAACTATTCGTACCGCAGAAATTGACGATTGTTTATATAATTATAGAGCCATACAAAGCTTTCATGTTTGAGTGGGTATTCTTGATCTAGTTTATATGAAATCATTGATCCTACCCGAAAGTCGATGTGTGCGTCTAAGATGCGTCTAACAGCATGCAGCGTCTGCAGTCACTCTTACGCTTCACGTGATAGAGGGCTGACAGGTTTTCCAGCCGCTGCAGATGAATTAAGCCCTTTATTTTCAGCTGGATTTATTTGAAGCGTTTCAGCGGTCTGTATAATTTGGACTGTCTAGTAGACTTGTAAAGCGCTTTTATGCTTCATCCAGCAAAGCGCTGTCCGCTTTTCTCTGGTAGACACAGCCATTAACCATTGACTTGAATGACAGTGACAGTAGCATTTAAAAGTCCGTAAAGATCCAAAGACTGTGGATACTTGAATAAAAACAATGAAATAAAGTGCAATTTTCTAGCAATGGAGTTGTTTCGTACTAGCGAATTCTACATTTTCGTTAATGGCGAATATTCGCTGTGGTGGGACCGTCAGACTGGTGCATTCATTCCCAAAACAGGTCCTTCATTCATTCATACATCAAACGCTACTACAGATATGATTCACTACAAATACCGCCCCCGCATTTACAACTCCCCTAATTCATTAGAATTGGGTAGCGTATACAACGTTTAATTGAAGAAATTAGAATGTTTTGAACAGTTATGGAACTACTAATTGGTTGAATTGGTTGTTGTGCTGTCAGTTTTGATTTGAATTTGTAAATGCATAGCTGTTGATGATTTAAAGTAAAGCAATAATTCTAAATTCATCATTTGATGTTTTATGGCCACAAAATATTCTTTTGAATGTTGTATGGAATGAAAAAAAATCTTGTGTTTGCTTCAAACAGGCCATTCCTGGGCTCTGATGTATAATTTTCATTTTAGGATGGGACCTTACTGATGCGGAGGACCCAATATGTTTGGGGACCTGCTCTGGTATAATAGGAAAAATCGAACACAGCCCCCTAATCAACCCCAAATTGCTCCTAATAAAAGAAAGTCTTCCTGTGGGTAAACTCCATGGCGATAATGATGTATACAAAGTCAAGTCCGTGGTGTTTCTCCCACTCAGTACCGAAAACAGCGAAATCAGCTTATTGCCTTGTCCCAAGCACAAAACCATTGATTTGAAACAGAATCTCGGTGGTGCCAGCTCTCTCTTTGATATACAGAAGAACACGGCCCTCACTAAAACCTGGGGAACCTTGAAAAACGCGGGGAACACCATAAAAAACACCACCCAACATGCTGCAGCTATGGCTACCGCCGGGGTACACAAAAAGGGGAACAACAAAGACAAAGATCGGTTTGAAAGACAGATTCTCGAAGAGTTCCATAAGATATTCACTGATACCAATTCTTTTTATTATTCCCACACAACAGACATCACGAATTCCTTGCAGAGACTGTGCAAATTAGAAAAAGATGAAGCTGTGAATCACAAGGCTCTGTGGAAAACAGTTGATGACAGGTTTTTCTGGAATAAGCACATGTTGAAATGTATCACAGACACAGAAGTAAGTGAAAATTTTGATGGAAAGGAAGGTTTCAGACTATGGATGGTTGAAATACCAGAAAAACCATGTTAGAGGAAAATAATTTTCACAATGCACATAGTAATAATAATTTGTTCGAAAACTTTTTGACCAATAGAAAACAATATGTGTGCATTGAAGATAAGAGTCAGCATAAAAATGTTAATTATGGTGTATCTCAGGGATCTGTGTTAGGACCTGTGCTGTTTCTGATTTATGTCAATTCTATTCCTTTTTTTAAATTGAAATGTGCTCTCAAATTATTTGCAGATGATACTACAATCATTTATTCTGGACCTGATGTAAAATTCATTGAAAGTGATATCAAGTAAATATTTCCAGAATATCCTCATAGTCAGCACATCATAAATTAAATTTTTCTAAATACTCATACATATTCATATAGACAAAAATAATGAGAAATACATTTCCACCCATACAATTTGAAAGTAATCGCATATAATGTACCAAAATTGTATAACATTTTTGGGTCTCAATATTGATATACTCAGTTGGCAAAAACATATAGAAATGATCTGAAAAAGAATATCACCCATAATTGACATTCTCTACAAAATTAGAGGGCACTTAGAAACATTTACTATAAATCTGATTTGACAATGTATTAAATTTTTACTCTTTTTGATGTACTCAAAGCCTCCTCTATTTCAGAATTACCAACGACTGTTCTTTATGTATCTATATCTTTATTTCTCAAATTGAAAGGTAAAGTTGTTGCAATAATGTTACAATGTACAATAATTGGAGAAGAGTGTCAAAAGCATATGTCTAAGGTTGTAAATATAAAAAAATATAAAAATGTAAAGTCGGACAGAACTAACAAGTAATTAAGTAAATATTAAATTAATTGAGTAATTCATTATTCCTGAAAGGTATGACAGTTCATTTGAAGTAGCAGTTTTTTCAGCCTATATTTGAACACATGAGAACTTGGAGAATCCTTGATATCTTCAGGAAAAATATTGTAGAATTTACAGCCATTAAAATCTACACTTTTTTCATACAATGCTGTTCAATGAGCATTTGACACCAGAAGACCCTTGGAACGAGTATTGTGGTCATGTTGATATGGTTGAAATATTGATTTATGTCTAAATATGCACAAGATTCTAATATATCTGTATCCTAGTTGAGCAATTATTCTTATCACATATTTTTGAATCGCATAACATTGTTTATATAGAAGATAGTCAACCTTATGGGATTATAATTGGATCGAAATGGATGCGACATGTAGATGGCGATAGTGAGCTCGCATCCAAGTCATGTCGTAACTTCAGTGATCTGGCCTCCAAGTCATGTCGTAACTTGATTAAAACAATGGAAAAGCATTAAAATCAGGGTTTTTTGAAGAAACCTGCATTAAAATGTTGTCAAATATTTATGTTAGTAACTAATCACGCTAGATGACAGTCGCGTTTGTGTCCAATACCTTTTCCACAGGCATTGACTAACTATGTTCTATTTAAACAATGCCCATAACGACTGTGGGAATGAAAATTGGGGTGATATAATGTTTTCAATACATTGATACTACAGTGATTAGACATGAACCTAATGGAGAAGCAACATTTTTTCTATTTAATACAAAGTGCATCGTTATGAAGATGCCATGATAGTTTTCGGTCAAGAATAATTCCCCGCATATTTACTGTATCTCTTTTGTTATATTATCAATTAATCTGTTTTTAGTTTTTTTACTTTAACTTATTAAGCTAATGATTTATATACCACAAATTTTTGAAATGTTTATAAACAGTCTTTATACCAGTTTTACGTAACTGTCTGACTATTTTATGTTATTGCTTTGTGGAAATGTTATATTTTACTTTTGAGTTTCTTTTTATTCCTTGTATTCTATAAATAATGATATATCGAAAAATAAATGAAATAAAAAAATAAAAATAAATGTTAAATTTTTCCATGTGCGGGATTCTTTTAATTTGTTATGGTCACTTGGAGGTTGATTTTATTTTTCAGAATCCTCTGTGTGATCCTTGGATATTACCGATTATCCAAGGATATATCCAGATAGAGGACTGTAAAGTTGAAATGGATAGGGACATGTTAGACACAGGAGAGAAGAAGTATGAAATTTTCACATTGGGTATTATTTCTAGAAGGAGCAGATTTCGTGCTGGAACAAGGTGAGATATTGATAATAACAATAAATGCTTTTATTGCAAGGTTACTCGGGACACATACCTAACCTAACAAAAGGCAGGATTCAATATATCTCCACACATGAAAAATCATTGCACTTTTATCCAACCATTAATGACACATTTTTCATTCATTGAAATTTTTTTTGTGTTTTAAAACTTCGACAGTGTGAAAATAGAAAAAAAAACATTTCAAGAAATTAATTTCCTCCACAAATTCAAACTTTCAATCAATAGATTCTTTATATTCAGTAAAACTGTCTCTTATAATTATGGAGTGCCCATTTTGGGACCAAGTTGGATAGGTGTGTGTATTCATGATTTTTTTTCTGATTTATCTAGGAAACTATATACAGGTAAATTGTCTTAACAAGAGACTGCTACAACATTATTCTCAAAAAATGCTGTAGTTACATGCATTTAAACGAGATGAATATGAACATACATGCAGATGTGTCGTGCTAATGCTATTGCTTTCGCATATTATATTTCCAAATTTTTTTACCTACAAAATATTAGATCTTGTTATATTATAGGTAACACAAATCTGAAGTCGGAACAAGTCGGAAAAAAATATTTACACCGGGATTTTCACAAGTGAGATAAAGGCACTTCAAAGGTCTTGAAAACGGTCAAAAACGTTTATTATTTCCATGATTGAAAAATTGACCATTAACGGTCTCAAATGGTTTGGAAAACAATTGCACAAGATCATTATATTATGTGATAATGAGAAAAGTCGCTCTTTTGTTTGAATGTATATGGAAAAAAATAAGAAAACTAGAAGTGGCAAATGATCCGTTCAAGCATCTGAGGATGATTCATATGAAAAATTAAGTCAAGCTTTGGAAATAATTGTGTTGACTTTTTGCTAATATTTCAGGAAACGAAAGCGATTTCATCTCTCATATTGTTGATATTGCTTTTTCGAATTCAGGTACAAAAGACGGGGCGTCGATGAAAACGGTGAGGTGGCCAATTACGTCGAAACCGAACAAATAGTCTCATACCAAAGCCACGAAGTTTCTTTCGTTCAAGTCCGAGGTTCGGTGCCTGTTTATTGGTCGCAGCCCGGATTCAAATACAGACCACCCCCTCGAATTGATAAAGGTACAGTAGGTATATAGTAAAAATCTTGACAGGTAAAAAAACTTTTTATCAAATTACTTTTATACCGGGAAAAAAAGTGGGGAAAAAATTGAGCACTTTCATCCCGGGAGTAAAATTGTTGAGTAATTCATTACATTTGGAAACCTGTACAATTTTAACGAATTCGTATAATCAGAATCCTCCAACCGTCCTTTTTAATCGAACATTCATCTCCTCACAACTACCCCTCACGTCATTATTCGCTCCTCCCACCACCTCTCCCTTTGTCCTCGTCCCTCTCACAAATTCTCGTAGTTTTTTTCCACTGTACCACTTCTACCAGCTCTCCCCCTCGCGCTTCTCTTCATATGATCGTCCTCCTTCATTAAATCCACTCTTGAATACCCATCTCTCTAACTATACACAGCCCTTCTCCTACCTAACCTTCTGTGATCTCAACACGTCCAGTTTTATCAGTTCCCAACCTCCTCAATACCCTACGCACTTTCCCTCAACTCCTCCTCTCGCCCTCCTAAGCCCTTGACTCGCCTCTTCTTCTCCTCACCTCCAATTCGCCTCCGTGTCCCCTTATTATCCTTGCACCCTCCGCATCTCCTCACGGCTTCTGTACCTTCTCGCCCTCACTACATCCTCCTTGCCTCCTCTCCTCCCATCAGCACCGACTTCAATCCTCTCTTGCTCCTCTCTCCTTCCCCTTACGCTCCTCCACTCCTCTCATCCTCCCTTCCACACTTACCCTTCTCAGTCACCACCATCTTTAATTTCCAGTGCCATTTTTCCTTCCATTTGCTTTGGTTTTGAGGTTAGAATGGGATTCTATTTGATGGAAAGTTTTCAATTTCACAGGCGAAGCTGAAACCAAGGTAGCATTCGAAAAACATTTCGTAAACGAAATACAAAGGTACGGTCCCATTTGCGCTGTCAATCTGATAGATCAGAGCGGGAAGGAGAGAGTGATATTCGACTCATATTCGCATCACATTTTGCAATACAACAGCCCGTTCGTGACGTACGTTACGTTTGATTTTCACGAGTATTGGTGAGCACTATGAAATTTTTTGTGAAGTTTGGTTAATTTTCTTGGACTGTATTTTCAGTAGAGGCATGCACTTTGAGAACGTGTCGATTCTGGTGAATGCCGTCAGCGATATCCTGAAAGACATGAATTATTGTTGGAAGGACAAGCAAGGACATATCTGTTCGCAGAATGGTGTTTTCAGGGTGAATTGCATCGACTGTTTGGATAGGACTAACGTTGTACAGGTAAAGTTGTAGCTATATTTATAGCAAAGAGCGGAGTGCAGTAATCTTTGGAAACTGGCAATGTCACTTTGTGCTCGAATTACACACAAGATTTTTTTCTACAAACGTAGTTCTTAGACAAAAAAAACCGCTCGAAACATTCTGGATTGCCATAAGTTTCAATTTTTTCATAGGTAGTATTAAGTGCCTATGTTGAATGAAGATAGGCACATAATATTAGATAATTAGTACGCAAAGGATATTCTGAATGTATAAGTAAATGAACTCAGAGAGCATGACCCCAAGATGTCGGCCACCTTTGGCGGGAAATTTGAACTGCTGGTTTGGTTCAACAATTATACACTAATAGTAATATTTATTTATCAATATATGTATCAGCATAACATTTTCATACAGGTAATTTTACATTTACAAACATTAATAAATAAATGATTGAAACCGCATGGATATAGAATCCGCTCGCGGTCGACATACATGTAGATATATCTACTTACATTCACACACATTCACACACACACAGACATTTATTTACTGACATATATAGATGTAGATGTTATATCAGAATATAGGTATGAATATAAATATAAATATACAAAGGATCCCTCCGTACATTGGCCAAATTTCATCGGGACTACACAACTCTTCGTCTGCCTTAAGAGCCTGTGGACTTTACTTTAGACTTTTTGACAGCGGTAAGATTTTCTCATCGTTTTCTTTAGTATTTGTGTTTGGTGAATCATTTAAGTTTCCGTTCAATGGTTTTCTATTACTGTAAAAATCTAGTTGAATCCTACTTCGTGATAGGACACTTGTTTCTTTGACTGTTTTTCCATTTATTGAAAAAATTGGAGATGAATATAGCTCTCATTGAGTGCTTAAGTGTTTCCTGGGCCAGTTAGAATAAAACGGATCAACTATGGCATACTCAAGCATAAAAATCAAATAAAGTTTGGAATGTTATATTGGTATATTTCATTTTCAAATAATTATTTTCATTCTCTCAGAATCTCCTGAGTGAAATAGCTACCTATATATACAAGAGCCAATAAATAAAAAACTGGAGTGGGTTAATAAAAAAAGGAAAATAACTGAACACAAGTTTGTTCTATTTACTCAAAATTGACCTCAATTCTAGGTACTCAGGTTGTACTTATATCTTGATTTCTTTCAAGAATATTTAGTTTCCATAAAATTAACAAGATATTCAGGAAAGATATGCACCAATTATACCTTTCCATAGATTTTTTTCAATACTTTTTATGTGCTCATCTAAATCAATTTGATATAAATCCATACCAACCATTGATACTTCTCTGTCAAAATCACTTCCTCGTCATAAGTATATTATTGAACGTCACTCCAATTTTCAACTCATAAAAATATCGATAAAACTCATCAATTGCTATTTATTGAAATGGGCTCAATTTTTGCAACCTAATTTTCCACAAATATGTTCAGTGCCTTATTACGAAACGACATTCAAAACGCACTTAGCATCAGTTCAATGTATACAGCAAACCAGGGCATCTAGAGTTCTGAAAACTCAATGAAAACAAAAGAAAGTTAACACACCAACCAGCAACACCCAAAAAATCAACAGGTTTGCTTTATAAATATCGAGATAAAAGGTTTAAAAAAGCGAGAAAAATGCACGGCAAACCAACCATAGTGGAGGCCCGGTGACGTCACTCATTGCTGGTGGCAAGCGGGCGGGAAGGAAGCAGATGATATCACTGTAGTGGGCCGTCCTTTGTAGAGTGTAATCGTTGACCATTCCCATGTTCAAACCAAACCAGCAGTTCATATTTCCCGCCAAAGGTGACCGCCATCTTGGGGTCACGCTCTCTTAGTTTATCTACTTTCAAATATCCAATAACTCACATCCATGACAAAAAGGAAATAAAAGAAAGATTGCCGAGATCTAGCCTGGGTTATCTGTTTAAATTAGTTTGATATAGTGAGCCTCAAACATGTACACCATTATTTTCAACAAATGCGGTGGAGATCGAGAGTTTTTTTAATAATGCCACTCTAGTGCGAAAATTCTGTCACAAAATGACATTTTTTGGAAAACTTCAACTTTACTTTGAGATCTGAAAGCGTCAAAGGCTATTTCGACAAGCAGTTGTAGAAAAAAGTTTTGACAGGCTGATGTATGAATTGTACGAAGCTATGGAAGAGATACCTAAAAAAAACTCTACCTAAAGTTACCTGAGTTATAATATTCCTAGTTGAAACTCGGAATTTTGGAAACAGAATTTTTTATTTTGAGTGTCTGTTCCAGAGCTTCGTAAAATTGCCTTATGTCTTTTCTAAAATCTAAACCAATCACTGTTGATTTTTTTGCAGACGGCTTTGGGAAAAGCTGTTATGGAAATACAGTTCTGCAAGTTGGGCGTAGTATCTCCTGAAGGCATCATGCCCAGCAATATCAAAAGCACTTTCCAGCTCTTGTGGGCTAATAATGGGGACACCATAAGCAAACAGTATGCTGGGACCAACGCGTTGAAGGTAATTTCGGATGATTTTTCTCGAACACTCGATGTCGTGAACTCACCTGAATTTTAGTTCACAAATTCAAATAATTTTTTTGATTTTTCCACCTGCTTGGAAAAAATAATGGTAAAGTTGCCAGGCTGGGTACCCCAAGGTTCAATAATCAGGCCCATACAATTTTTTGACAATCTATCTGGCCATGGCATATAATTCGATTGGTCATCAACATATGAATAAATAATGATTATTGTGTTCTTATATTCATTGAGACTTTCATTGTATTTTTCTCGAAAATGCATTTAATTTCATAAAAACATTATTTCAGGGAGATTATACAAGAACCGGTGAAAGGAAGTTCACCGGAATAATGAAAGATGGCATGAATTCTGCTAACAGGTATGTTCATGAATCTCAACACGAATGTCTATCAGTGATAATAAAATAAATCACCCATATTTTTGACAATTACTGTGAAGAGTCAGAATCATAAACTTTTCTCGATAACTCTCGATACTTGCTGATTTTGTTTTCACTCCAATATTTTTTCCTCACGGAAAGACCATGACCATGAGACATGTATGCACAAAAATGTACTATCAGTAAAAATTTTCATCAAAATATTTGCGCACGGTCAACTACTAACATTGTCAAGGTGTCGAAAATTTGCGTTAGGTGAATCTGCATGAGCAAATTTTGTATGGTAATTTTGCGCGGTAATTTTGCGCGCTAATTTTGCGCGCAAAATGCCACGCTCTTCAATTGTTGGATTCAAAACATTTTGCGATTCTAAATGTAATTGCGCATGCGAATTTTGCTTCATGTATTGTGCATGCTTCATTTTGCGCAATACACATTTTGCGCATCTAAATGTTATTGAGCTTTCCTATTTTTTGCGTAGGAAACTTCGCAAAAAATATTTTCTTATTTTTCAAAGGTTTTTGTGCACATATTTTCCATATTGAAAATTTTGCACATGCGAATTTTGTGTGCTGAAAATTTTTCCTGCTTGAAATTTTGCGCATTGCGCATTTTGCGCACTAGAAATATTGCGATTCTGAATGTAATTGAGCTTTCCTCCGCCAAAAAATCTTCTTCTAATTTTCCAAAGGTTTTTGTGCACATATATTTTCATAATAGAAATTTTCCGCATGAGAATTTTGGATGCTGAAAACTTTTTGTGCTAGGAATTTTGCGCATTAGAAATTTTGCGCTTCTAAATGTAATTGAGTTTTCCTTCGCAAAAAAGATTTTATTTTTTCAAAGGTTTGTGTGCACATATTTTTGATATTGGAAATTTTGCGCATGCGGATTTTTGGTGCTGAAAATTTTTCCTGCTAAAAATTTTGCGCATTAAATGTTATGCGCTCTAGAAATTTTGTGCTCTAAAAATTTTGCGCTTCTGAATGTAAATGAACTTTCGTACGCAAACAATATTTTATTCAAATTTTCAAAGGTTTTTGTGCACATATTTTTCATACTGAAAATTTTGCACATGCGAATTTTGTGTGCTGAAAATTTTTCCTGCTTGAAATTTTGCGCATTGCGCATTTTGCGCACTAAAAATATTGCGATTCTGAATGTAATTGAGCTTTCCTCCGCCAAAAAATCTTCTTCTAATTTTCCAAAGGTTTTTGTGCACATATTTTTCATAATAGAAATTTTCCGCATGAGAATTTTGGATGCTGAAAACTTTTTGTGCTAGGAATTTTACGCATTAGAAATTTTGCGCTTCTAAATGTAATTGAGTTTTCCTTCGCAAAAAAGATTTTATTTTTTCAAAGGTTTGTGTGCACATATTTTTGATATTGGAAATTTTGCGCATGCGGATTTTTGGTGCTGAAAATTTTTCCTGCTACAAATTTTGCGCATTAAATATTATGCGCTCTAGAAATTTTGTGCTCTAAAAATGTTGCGCTTCTGAATGTAAATGAACTTTCGTACGCAAAAAATATTTTATTCAAATTTTTAAAGGTTTTTGTGCACATATTTTTCATACTGAAAATTTTGCGCATTCGAATTTTGGGTGCTGAAACATTTTCATGCGCATTACAAATTTTGCGCACTAGAAATTTTGTGCATCTAAATGTAATTGATTTTTCCAACGCAAAACATTTTTTTTTAGAAATTTTCAAAGGTTTTGTGCACATATTTTTCATATTAGAAATTTTGCGAATGCAAATTTTGGGTGCTAAAAAATGTTCATGCTGGTAATGTGTCGCATTCGACATTTTGCATTCTACCTAAAAAAAGGTTTTTCAGTAAGAACTTTTTAGTGTACATTAACATTGTGTACACTGAAACTATTCAGGTTCACTTACTATTCAATAGATTTTCTGGCGAATAATATAACATCTATATAAGATTTTCAACACAGAGCGTGTCAAACATTTCACTTAAAGATGACGACCCTTAGGTAAAAAAAAAATACGTTATTTGCATTTTAATTTTGTGCACATTCTACTACCACAATTTTTTGCTTAGAAAAACAGCACTCTAGAGGTTTTTTGTTTATAGGAATTTTGTGAATAACTGTACTTGAGCTTATCCCCGTAAAAATATGTTGTCCAAATTTTCTTCCTGACAGAATTTTGAGCAAAATGTGCGCACTTAAATTCTGAACAAGTTAACTACAGGTTACATTTTTGTATGCAGAAAATGTAGTGAAAGCTTTATAAAATGACAAATGAGTGAAAAAAGAAACTCAAAATTTCTAGTTCATCGTCTTTTTTCACACAAACATTTGTCACTCATAACATTTTCTTACTCTGTTGCTAAATTGGATTATTCTGGGGCACGCTGATTTAATGATATGTTGTTTTAGTTTTGAATCTAAAATAATTCCCAGCAAAAAATATCCCTTGTGAATGTAAGTACGATATCTCTATGAATTATTTCTATTTTCTCTATTACTGATAAACTTTTTCATTACACTCATTATAAGTCATCGTTTTAACGTTTTCATGGTGAATCTGTCAACAATTTGGTGCACAAAAAACTTTTGTAAGAAAATTCCCTTTTCATATTATAATTTTGCGCACAACTTCCCACAGGAAAAGATTTGTTCAAATATTTTCATATATTCTTTTTGCGCACATGGTTTTTGCATATTGTAAATTTTGTGCGCTAGAAATTTTACGCGCTAGAAATTTTGCGCGCAAGAAATTTTGCGCGCTATAAATTTTGCGCGATAGTCATTTGGCGGACTGGACATTTTGCGCGCTATAAATTTTGCGCGCCAGACATTTTGCGCACTAAGAATTTTGCGCTGTATAAATTTGGCGTATAGGAGTTTTGAGTACAAAAAATTTTCTCAGGCATCACTTCTACTTATTACATTTCCTCTTGTAGATATTACAAAAGCCACTTTAGAGATTCGGTGCGCCAGTGTGCTTTAGACATTATGCATGGCACAGAGTTGGGGGAAGTGGAGCTCCGAGATTTCTGGTCGTATTTACGTACTGTAGGAGGTATAGCGAGCGAAATTCTCCCCGAAAACCCGCCGTCCGTCGCACCTCATCTAGCCCTCCAGCAGGAATTCGAATTTGCAAATCTTCTTTACCACATGACTAGGTCAGTTGCCGGTTTCAGAAGTGGAGTCTCGAAGAGTTATTCTTGTACGCATTCTTTGAGATCCAATAAACGTTTTGGATTCGTTTGATTTTGTATTTTGCACTAATTCAACTAACTAACATTTTACTTGGAGCTGTTTTGCAAAACATAGATTTTTTTAAGTCTCAACTCATTATTTTTAGAATGAGTATGATCGAGAACAAGCAAAATCTTTTTCGTATGTGTTTGCAGCAAATACAATCCTGATTATTAGTGAGGAAGACATGGTACTCAAACAATTTACCTCCATATTTATTGAGGGTATTTCAGAACTCTTGGTTGAACCGCAAAACATTTTTATTTCCATTTCCAACTTTGGGAACGAACATTATACAAAGCTTTCATACAATATTACGTTTCCCACTTTACACAACATTTTAAATTTGCCACTAAAATTTGTCATTCTTTGGTTGTCGCTGAGGTCTATTACCGAAAAACTGTCGTTATACTTCCTTAGTCATCATTTATTAGAGTCATTAAGTATAATTGCGTAGTAACTTCAATGTGTCTATTTGCATTTATCAACATTGAAATTAGTAGAACAGTTCTCAACGGAATTTATGTACAGAATTGGAAAATGAATTTGGGACCATAGGGCTAGACTTTACTTTGACTTTAACTTAACTTTTTAACTATAACCATAACTATAACCAAAGTGAAGAAAGAGTATTTTTCGTTTTGATTCAGAGAGCTCCAACTTTTGACAGTTGTTTCGTGGTTATCCACTCATCAGAAAGGATTTATGGAAGCTCCCGAAATCACGAAATTACTCACAATTTGTACCGAAAGGCAAGACAGTATATTATAAAAAGTTACAAACGACATCTACAGTCACTAGTTGAAACTTAATTTGACACGAACCAAGGAATCCACACTTAGATTATTATCTACTCTAAATCTAAAGTGAAGAAAGAGTTGCAGTTCCCGGAATCAAAACGAAAAATAATCTCTCTTCACTTTGATTATATTTACGTTTCTCTTAGAGCTGGTTGTTCATTCGGAAATTATTGAAAGATCAGGTTCAGTTAATAGATCATAGCCAATCAAATCGCTAGTTTCCTAGCAACGAAACCAAGATTGGGGCATCTGGGAATTACCTCGAATTGAACAACAGGCTCTTAAACGTGCTAAAAACTTGATTGAACCAAGGGTTGGTCAGAACAACAAAATTATTGGCTGCCTGTCAATGAGTAGATAATCAATTAACTTTGGATTCCTTGGTTCGTGTCAAGTTTCAACTAGCGACTGTAGTTGTCGTTAGTACCTTTTTTATAATTTAATTATGACTATAACTATAACTGCGACTATAACTATAGCTATAAATATAACTTAACTATAACTTTAAGTCTCTACATCAGGCTCGGGCTCTTTTGTCTCAGGCTCCTTTAGCTCTGGGTCTTTTGGATCTGGCTCCTTTGGCTCTAGCTCTTTCATCACATGCTCTTTTACCTCTGGCTCTTTTAGCTGTTTTTTGGCTAGGACTCTTTCGGATCTATGTCTTTTGGACCTGGCTCTTTTAGCATTGGCTCGTTCGCCTCTGACTGTTTTAGCATTGGCTCTTTTGGCTCTGGATTTTTTTGGCTCTGGATTTTTTGGCTCTGGCTCTTTTGGCCCTGACTCTTTATGTTCTGGCTTTTTTGGTGGCTCTATTGGCTCTTGTTCTTTTTGCTCTGGCTCTTATAACTCTGGCTCTTTTGACTTTGGCTCTTGCTCTTTTGACTATTGCTCTTTTGACTCTTGCTCTTTTGACTCTGGCTCTGGTTGTTTTGGATCTGGCTAACGCTCTTTTGGCCCTGGCTCTGGCTCTTTCGGCCCTTGCTCTCGCTCTTTTGGCTTTGGCTCTTTTAGCTCTAACTCTTTTAGCTCTGGCTCTTTTATCTCTGGCTCTGGTTCTGGCTGTGGCTCTGGTTCTAGCTGTGGTTCTGGTTCTGGCTGTGGCTTTGGCTGTGGCTCTGGTTCTGGCTGTGGCTCTGGCTGTGGCTTTGGTTCTGGCTGTGGCTTTGGTTCTGGCTGTGGCTTTGGTTCTGGCTTTGGCTCTGGCTTTGGCTCTTACTTTTAGACTGGGAGATGGTGGCAGATTTCAGGTGACAATTTTCTCGTTTATGCCTATGAGTCCAGTCAAAGATATGAAAATTCTGACTAAAATGATGAAAAATTTGAGCGGTTGCCGCGTTGCCTTCATATAAAAAATTCAATTCCGGCACTTAACCTCACTTCGACATCCGCAAACCTTGGGCCACTTTTTTATGGTACATTCATGATGGAAACTTCCATAATTTTAATTGGCAGAAACGAGAAAATCGTCTAAAATTTAAATATTTTTTCACAAGTTACGCCTTTGGCCACTTGCAACCCTTATGCCTATAATTTTTTCGCTGCTATTGTCTACCTTAACATGCCGTTGATGTAAATGACAGCGGCGTTAAAATCGTCCCAAAACATATATTCTTGTCGCTGCAGTGATTTATATCTTACAAATTCAATTCTATTCTATTGATTTTATAAGTTTCCAATGATTCCTGACAGACTATGAATTAGTTCAGATAAGTATTTCAAATTTTGCATAAAGGTCTAAACTTTAATTGTAAAAAACTTTTTCAAATACCTTTTTTAGATATTTTAGAAAATCACCCTACTTTTGGCCCAGTCGTTTTGCATTTTTCAAAATTGCCGCCATATTGGTGGTTACGTAACAAATGTCGAAACCGATATGCAGAAACGATTCTATAGAAAGTTTTTTGTAACTGTTATAATAAAAATGTTTCCAAGTAGAGAAGACTTCCCGAAGGATGGTTCATTCCCAGTATGTTCAGTGTCTTTTTTTCCACTTTCAGATATTACTTGAGTCGCTTCAAAGACTCCAACAGGCAGGGAACCATCGACATCATGCTGGGTAAGTTCCTGAACGTTTTCGAACGTACCCGGTACTCACGTTCGCTTTTTAGGCAACTACGTGTCTGAAGACGTATTCAACGAGTCGAAGGCCGCTCAATTCGAAGAAGATAACGTGGCAACCGCGGAACACGTCAAACTCCTCATAGAAGACTGCAAGAAAATGCTGATAAACCAACCAGAGCTGGTGGTGGGAGCTTGGGGCCTCATCAACGCGGATCCTTCTACGGGGGACCCCAACGAGACTGAAATGGACTCCGTGTTGATCCTGACCAAAGACTCGTATTTCGTCGCTGACTACGACGACGAGGTCGACAAGATCACCAAGTACCAGAGGGTGCTGTTGCAGGAGATCACGCTCCTGGAATTCGGCATGGCCGAATCCAATAGCTCCTTGTTCAAGTCCTCGAAGCATAGATATTCGGTTAGGATTAACTATAAGGTGAACGGTGTTAGCGGGTATTATCACATGTTCAGGTCTACCAGCTTCCGGTTTTTTAATAACATGGTGGTGGTCGTCAAGAATTTGGAGGAGGAAGTTGGTGAGTTTTTTCATCTTGGCAATGTTGTATTAACTGTCAATACATATTTTTTCGTCCAATTAATATAAATGCTAAGTCCTCTTATTATTTTTTTTACTCATTACTTCTACTACTATTTTCACTTATTACTTTACTTATTTTTTCTCCTTGGTGTTTTGGCATCGACTGCTATGGTCATTAGCCTTGTGTTCTGGATAGGCCTTGTTACTAACTCCATACGCCACTTTAGGAGCAGCACTGTTAATTTTTAACGTAACTTTTTTATACGTTTGTAGATGTGTCACGTACAAGCAGCAAAATTGAGCTTCTGTGATTTTTCTCTGCTTTATTAAAAAATTATACATATATTTTTCTTGTAAATTTTGTTGAATAAACTTTAATATTATTATTATAATTGCAATATATTATAATAATTATTATTATAATTTTGCGGCTGTTACTCATAGCAAACCGCCCAAAACAAACGTACTTATTTGACATTTCTAAAGTAAGTAATATTTAGGATAAACATTTTAATTTATTATACAGTTAGGATTTTTATTTCAATCAATATTTTTAATAAATACAAAATAAGAATAGAACTAAATG
The DNA here is from genome assembly GCA_944452925.2 of Chrysolina oricalcia. Lineage (NCBI taxonomy): Eukaryota > Metazoa > Arthropoda > Insecta > Coleoptera > Chrysomelidae > Chrysolina > Chrysolina oricalcia. The sequence goes on from OX101813.2 coordinate 71,453,946, forward strand.
TGCGAAGTAGTGTCTTCCTCCTCATAAAAGAGAACAACGGCCTCTCCGCTCACAAGCGATTCAGGTGAAATTGAGGACACTCGTGAATCATCATACTCGTGCCACGAACCAGCATATGGATGTCTACAGTAAGCTGTGTAGTGTCCGCTATTGGTTGTCCCACTATGATTACACAATGCGTACAGACTGTAGCGACATGGATGCACGTTATTTGCTGCGTATTTACTCAAGTCTAATTCCCCTAAAGGAAAACAATGTTGAAATTCAATTTCTCTCGGAATCTTTCTATGGGTGAAAAACGATTAAAATGAATAACTAACATTTTCGGGAATTTATGAATTGATATGGATTTCGTGCACTTCCGTCTTTTGTTGCACTTCGCACATATCGGCTTCTCGTCTCCATCCAAAGTTTCATCCTCTGTGAATGAATCTAAACAGTTTGGTAGTCCTAGTTGGCCTGTTCTTTGAGGTATTGGTAGGGAAAGGTCCCAGAATGGATCGAAGGAATCTGAACAGTGACTACAATAAGTACATTTCAGTGTAGATTTCAGCTGACCGACTTATATTCCAGAAGTTGAAGCCACTGCATCTAGTGTGTCTCAATAATGGCTATTGACATTCGCATCAAATGTTTTTTTTTGTGATGTAACATTTTGCAATTACCATCATTAAACTTTATATTATAACGCCAGAAATTGAGTTGGAAATTAATTTGTTTCTTCATTTTGACAGTCTTCTACATATCCTTGTAGAAATCAATATTAATTACAGTGAAAACGCACTTCTTATCGGTCTTGGTATCAGGATCGATAATAAATATATAACAAATAAAACAACTGCAAATTACATGTTTTAGCATTTATCTTCAACACTAGGAATGAATCAAGTTGCTCCCACGTAAAAACTTATAATTTTCTTTCTTGATAACCTACTGCTTTTTTTTTCTAAAAATTAAAACTTTCTGTCGTCTACCTTTTCTCGTATGTTTAGCATACACTTCAACGTTGAATAAATGCTCTCTCTATAAAGTTGTTTTACAAGTCTTGTATTAATATTATGTTTGTCCGACGTCAAGTGGCGTAGCTAGAATTTTTCTTTGAAGGAGGGGGGTCTAGTATAAAAAGTCTAATACCCTAGTAATATATTTTTCCCGCTGCCGACACTGTAAATAGTCCATACATGCTTAGCAACAAAACAGGTAAATGGCCTATATCATTCGTTTACTAATTCATCTTGACAACGGAACTTAATAGTGTCATTTACATGCCTAGGGTAATAATGACTTTGACAAGTAATACCAGCTTCATTCATATCAATCTTTAGGTTATGAGATCTTTTGAATATTATTGTTGTCTGCTTATTCGGTAACTTAGTTACACGCACAAGCAACTTAGAATGAAATAGCGAACGAATAATCATGAAGGAAGGGTAAGAAAACAAACTTCAATTCAGGCAAATTTTGAGAAATGTCAACAAGCAGCGGGAAAAACGTAATAAGTAACACGGAATGTATCAACTGTTATCATCATCGGCAAGCGACAAGCCTCGGCTTTGCCTCGGCTCGTACTCGCTCACCTCGAATGTTAACATGTCTTTACATTCCTTGTTACTTAAATAACTATTATTTTACAATATAGCAAATAGCAAAATAGCAATTGATACAATAAATCATATAATATTACTAGAAATTTGAAATGATTTAGGAGGTAGTGGTCATTCTTATAAACTTTTCGAAAATTATTTTGAAAATCGTATTTAATATGTTGTTATTGATGAAAATGAAAGTATTGAAAAACAATCCACCATTGGAGTTCCCCAAGGTTCAGTACTGGCTCCAATTTTCTATTTGATCTATTTGTGAATAGTAATACCTAACTAAAATTGACAGGTACACATTTTTCTTTTGTACTGTACTTTATTATTCGGCAAAAAATACAAAAATTTTAGAAAGTAATATTGAAAAAGACATTCAATTATTTGAAAAATGAATAGGTAAAATGAATCTAACTATTAATATAGAAAAAACTGTAAACATGATTTTCAAAAAAAAAAAAGATATAGAACAAATTAAATTTAAAATAAAAACAAAGAATAAAATATTAAATGAAGTTAAATATTTAGGCTTGATGATTGATAAAAATTTTAATTTTGAATGTCATGTGAATAAAATAATGAAATCAATTATTCCTTTCATTGGAGCAATAAGAAAAATCGATTTTCTAAATATACAAATCCAAAATCTCATATTTTCTCACATATTAGATATTTGATAACAATTTGGTCATCTTGTAATAATAACCAAAAAGGTATATTTTATTGTTAAATGAATAAAGCAGAAGTAATTTAAAAAAACGTAAATACCTTCTTCAGAATTTTGTAATGATACTAAAAATTTGACATAGATTAACTAATGAAATTTGAAATAGCACAATTTGCCTACAAATTGGCAAAAAATGTACAAAAAAGTAATAGTCAGTTATCAAAGAAATCAAAATTACATGACTATAATATCAGAAATGCAAATAACATTCATTCAAATAAAGGCAAAAACAATTCTGTGTCTAGTTCTATAGAAACTTACAACAAACTTTCAGATAAAAAAATCGAGGTAAAAATTTTCTTGAAAAAAACTCAAACTAAATTTGCTATCATTAATGTTCATCAATCTACAGGTCGACAAGCGTAAGGATGCCTCTGAGATGCGCAAACGATAGAAAGCGTGAGTAGATGTGCGACAAAGATCGACAACTGTTTACGGCTGGTTATCATCGGAATGTACAATCGGGAGAGAAATTTTTCTGCAACACGTAGGAACGTAGGTTCTTATCTGAATTTTCATTAATTCCTAATGAACTGTTCGAATAATATAATTGTCTGTGATCACTGGACCGTTTATGAAAATTGCATAATTTTCCCGAAGCCATAAGTGTAAATAAAGTACGACTAGAAAAAGAATGCATCGCCACAATATCAGAAATAGGTAAATAAATATAATAAAGAACACGAGGAACATACTTACAGAAGTTGACTAACAGTATCACATGACCTCTGACCACTGCCAAATCAGCATTGTCCATGGTAACTTTTGATTTTTTGTTTCTCTTTTTATTTGGAGTTGAGAATTGTTCCATTTCACCTTTTTCAATTTTATTCATTTCTGAATTAATTTTCCTAATGCTTCTAACGCAAACTCCCGTTGCGGCAGCAACTCGTTCTTGAACCTTCGCAAGAGGAATACTGGTTTCACCTATCATTGCTTCTGCCTGCATAAATTTGATGACATTACTGACAATTTCCCTACTTTGTTCACTCAGAATCTTATTTCTCACTTTACTCTTTGAAGGCATTTTCAAACACAACAAACTACTCTATAACCTATCTAATAATATTTCAAAACTATACACTACACAACACAACCACAACACAAGAATTTCAAATAGACCGCGGGCATATCTGACAGACGACAGTAAATGACAGTTGTCAATCCAGCCTGCTGGACAAACAAACGGATCTACAAATGCTTATTGTGCATTTATGTCATATTTTAGACTAAAAACTCTCGATAATGCCTTAATTTTGCGCGATTGTGAAATGCGGAAGTAGAAGCGGCAGAGATAAGGTTTCATTCCATCGACTCCCTTCTATTTTCGACAATAGAAAAAATATTAATCCTCTTGCTGAAAAGAGACGTGAATTGTGGATTCAGGCAACTAGAAGAGCAGATTTAACTACTGAGAAGTTGAAATGGGTAACGGTATGTTCAGAACATTTTGTAAATATCTCTTCTGGACATCCTTAGACAACGTGTTGAAATAACCACTTTTATCAGCCATATCACAAACAATCTCGTTGCAATCAGGAAGAATACTGATTACAATATCAAATTACGTTCCCCTCTTTCAGGTATACTAAGAGTAAACCTTTAATCTTCTCAGAATTGCCATTATAATATATAAATTACCATTGTTGTTTATTCAAATACGGTTTGTTTGTCCAGCAGGCTGATTGACAGTTGTCATGTGACGTCAGATGCCCGCGGCCTATTCAACACACAATCAGAATAACGCCACAATAATTTTATTCCACTGACTGTACCTCACGACGTTAACTGCTTGAATAATGTAAAGCGATTGAGCTCCTGCCCCACTCCAGGGTCGTGTCTACTGCGCAACCAATTATCTGAGGCATCCTTAGGATTGTCGACCAGTATGAATATTCAAAGTTGTTAAATTTGTTTTTTTATTGATTTTGAAATTTTTCGAGGTCTATTTATAGTCAATATACTATCTTCCTTATACCAGAACTTGTTTTGTCTAGACGGTGTAGTTTCAATAAATAAATAAATATTTTCAAACATATCATTTCCATAGCAACACTGTGATTCTGTTATAATTTTGCGATAACTTTTCTTTCGGTACTCTAAAAACGTACTTCGCGGCCTTGGCATATAAATAATTATTACGAAATATATGCACTAGACAATGTCGCTCTTTTCAGAATCACTCAAAGCTATTTGCGAAGGATTTCTCGTAGCGATGGACATCGGGGGCATTTCTCTTGTTCCATTCAAGCAGGGTCAACCGTTGGACAGGCGGAAATCCAAGGTCATCAACAACAGCTTATCAAACAACAACATCTACTTGGATATATCAACTTTGCCACAAATGACGAGGAACGTTTCGGAAAGCCAGTTGCTATCTCTGAAGAACGTTGGTAAGCGTAATTTTAGTTTTTCATTTTCAGCACTACTTGCATGGAATGTATCTAAACGTGAGTGACTTTCAGGCTCCAAGGCAATATCTAACATGACCCAGCAATTTTCCAAGCTGAATAAAATCGGGAACACGTTCAAATCCAGCAAATCCAAACTGAAGCCTGCCTTTAGCGTAGGTCAGAGAACGAGGAACGAAACTTCCAGCGACTCTGAAGATGATTACGAAAACTCCATTTTCCAGCCGGACATTAGAGTGGAGAGCGGGACTACTCTTCACTACGTTACAGACTTCAGTTGTAACAGGAGTATCGAACAAGGTGATGTGTCATTTCTATAAAACTTAATCTACAATAATTACCTTTCAATCAAATGAGTTCAATGGCAATACATTGTCAAAAAGTCGCTGTTGCATAAGATACAAGATTCAGCGACCTATTTAACAAATCATCATGGTTCGCCATCTTATATTATTGATGGTATTTTCAATAATCACCATCAGTATTAGTAGTTGGATTGAAGAATTTGGTTGCATCACCATGACAATGGTTTTGAATAGGGTTGTGGGTATTTCCACTGGTATTTTCTCTTCTCGTGATTTCAATAATTGCGAATAACTAAATGGACTGTAATTTTACTGGACATATATTGCTTTTTGGTACAAAACGGCGAATAACTAACATTCTAGGTACATATAAACGATTGTTTAAAAACATAAGTCTATGAGTATGTCTGCCATGACACACCGTAGCGGTATGATGATGATATGGCCCAAGAAGACTAAAAACAAGGAGGGTTTAATAAGCTCCAGCCAATCAGAAACTTGTATCATCAACGCGTCATAGTGACGTACTTGGGTATGAGTACAGAGTCGAACTCGAATCAAGCAACAAAACTGTCAGCAGTTACTCTCATATACCAAGAGCTAGTCCGTCACTGTCTATAGAGAACGGCGGCCATGACATGTATAACTACGTCACATTTCGTCACAAATGTTCTTTCATTTCTTTCTACTAGTGTCCCCATTGTCTTATGGGAATCAAACACTCCTTGTTTTTATTCTTGGATATGGCCGCCAACCGACTCACTTCGGCGCGGTGGGCGTAGCGCAGTTTGACAGCGCGCGGGATTTAAAAACAATGAAAGTTCTGCCGCTCGCAGCCGACTGCCACTTATATGGTTTCAGGAACGAACAGGTTTATAACCCCACAATGTTTCATTTCCACAGCAAAGTTGCTGACTCTGTACGGTTAGTACTTCGCGATATAGACGCAAGTACAATGTGTTTTCAATAATCATCATCAGTATAAGGTAGGGAGAACACTGATTGACCACGATCGACCGTCCGCGACCGACCACCTACAACCAAAATTTCCAACACGTACATTCTTACCGTCCACGACCGGTTTTCAAAGACCTTGTTTGAAATTCCAACTTGCTGGATATTTTGGTCGGTATCAGACTATCGTGAACTATTCGTGATGCAATGCTCATATGCTAAATTATCATTTGGACACATGTTTGTGATAAATTTTCAACAGTTTTTTTTTTACCTAAACTAACATTTTAATACTGTGATGGTCTATTTACTATTGAAAACGTAAAGTATCCGTCAGGAATTCTAGAGTACTATATTTACGTGCTGTATATAGAAATAAGAGACAATGCGCCATTGGGAAGCATTTTCAAGCAATTAAAATATTCAGTAGTTGTTTATAACTTTATTGATCTCTTAGTAATTTGGGATAACTGGTTCAAAACTCACCCTCTTGTTCCTGATGTAAATAAAGTTCTCTATTCCACACACTTTTTTATTTTTCATCATTTACCGTGTTTATAAAAACAATACACTATCATAATTCTTTCTTCTTCACTCCTACTCATTATTTACAACAAAAGCATTAAAATTATGATTTTAACCTTTTTTTCATTAAATGAATAGAAAATTCACATAACCTTTTGAATCAGATTATTCTAGCCGTAGATGGCCGACCAGTGCGAGTTTGAAAATTTTCATTGATCTACTTCAATTCTTGGTCGTATGTGGTCGGTCGCAGACGGTCGGTCCTGGTCAATCAGTGTGTTTCCTTGCTAAGTAGTTTGATTAAAAAGTTTGGTTACATCACCGTGACGCCGGTGTGTAATATGACAGTGTTCAATAAGTTGATAATGGTATATAACCTTATAGACACACTCAGTCTGGTTAGTACTTGGCGTCAGTTTTCCACCATCCACGTAGTACACCAACCAAATGCAAGTACTTATATTCCCAATAGTATTTTCAAAAATCAACATCGGCATCACTAGTTGGATTAGAGAGTATGGTTGCTTCACCGTGACTCCTTGTCTGTAATATGACACTGGCATATAACGATAACCTGACATCTATTTCCACACCAGAGTTATTGAGTTAGTCTGGTTAGTACTTTGCTCGAGTTTTCTACCATCCACGTTGTACATCTACCAAATGAATGCTTGTACTTATATTTCCAATGGTATTTTCAATAATCAACATCAGTATCACTAGTTGGATTACAGAGTGTGGTGGCTTCACCGTGATGCTTGTCTGTGATATGACAATGGTCTATAACCTGACGATAGAATAAAACACAGTTTTCATGTATAACTATCTAATAATCTAGGTATAACATCTAATAGTTAGTCACGATTGTAATTTTAGTTCAAAGACTCTGTAATCTGTACCTATGCAAACCGTTAAAATTATTGTTTGTTGAAGTATTGGACGACGAGTAGTGGATTTATCAATATCAATCTATATCAAAAGTAAAGCTAGCACACCTTTTTTGGAAGAAAATACGACAAAAAGGCGCACTTTTAGGACGTTACATCGACGTTAGAAAGTAGTCACAATGACTCGCAAATATAGACTTGCATAAGCCAGTCGCAGAAGGGTTAGAATGGATATTATTATTACGTCGTTAAGTAGTCATAGTGCATAATATCATCATAAACAAAGGTCATGAAATGAAAATCCAATACGTTTACCATATTAAGGGCCAGTTTCACAGGTTCCAGTTATAGTCCAGATCAATTAACTAATGGTTAGATGTGAACCTGTCAACGCCACTGAAAGAATGTCATTCGCCGTCTAAACTTTCAGTTAGTTATCTGAAGGTTAACTGGGACTTGTGAAACTGGCCCTAAAACATATAATATAATACTATTATAATATATATGTCAATTTCCTTTACATTTTCATAGCCACAACATGACAGCAATAATAGTAATCAAAATAAAAAAATGTGATAAATGATTAGGTATTTATTATTGAGCTGTGAAATTGTCCTAATACCGTAATTACATACATTTTTACGAACAAAATTCCATTCTACTCACTCAAAATGCATGCGCCTCGAAGAAATAGAGAAATAAATGTTTTTTAAGATTATTTTTCATACCTGGAAAAATATATTTCATGATTTCTTTTCACAAATCGTTAAAATATGGTGACACTCATTTAATTCATATTTATTTAGTCCATCTACACTGTTTTTTTTTTCAAATACAACGACCGTAGTCCTATAATTTTGATTTAAAAATGCTTGTTTCAATATGGCTGCTATAATTCTAACATCAGTCGAACAAGTAACATGGATAGAATACTCTTAGTATCGAAAAGTTATAATCACTTCGGTATATACTACCACAGAATAATTTACGAGTGTCTTGAAGACATCGCAATAACTTGGAGGAGTCGTAACAGCTCATTGGGACCACATTTGCATACGTTACAGTTTGGCAAACTTAGCTGAGATTGTGAAATTCACACTTATTGCGCGAACAATCACGTGAATATCACTGGATAGTATGTCGCACGACTAATGCGCATCATGGGCGTGAATATTTTCACAACTGCAGCTATGTTTGCCAAGCTGTACTGTGTCATGTTTACGAGGTTGTACTCTAGTCGTACCAAGGTCGGAACGACAGTATGCCACAACCATTTCACTGGAAAGGGGTTATGTTGATCAAGGATTTATGATATTTGTGAATCATTCTGCTGGAAGAACTTTTTTCTTGTGTGTTTGCAGTCTCTCAAGAAGTGGATGGTTTATAACGGTTGGTGTTTTCAAGTATATAGGTACTCCTCCATCTGTATATATTTAAACAAAAGTTCTGTATGCGCCAGTTCGCTTATAAGGCAGATTATATTTTTGCTTTGGCACTTTTTTGAGATGTCTATTGAGATGATGGAACTATGAATTTACCATGAAAACATAACCACCAAAAACGAACTGTAGATACCTACATACATACGACCAAGTTCTTCTTTTGATGAAACTACATTGCATAGGTTCGATATGTAGTCGTTGAAACGTTTGAAAAATCTATCCATTAGAACCACATAGATTTATAGTCATAATAACCACAAAACGACTTCTTTTCAAAATTACCCAACGACACATAGAATTAAATTACATACAAACCACATAACAACATTTTCTAGAGAATTATTGATTGTATTGGCAAAAGAAAATAAGATCGCAGCGCCACCTATAGCAAGACTTTGAACTACGAATCACGGACAAAGGTTTTTGACTTCACACGTGTTTATATGGCGTTTTGACGATCTGTACTCCTATTTTCAAACAATTTGTGAAAATTTGTGATTTCTCTAACTAAAAAGTGATTGTGTTTCTATTGAAAGACTCTAAAGAACGTTTCAGTCAGGTGATTCAAAGGAATTTCATCTCCGATTAGTTTTGAATGCTTCTGCAATTCAAGGTTGCATGGCATTTTGATGATCTGTTCTCCTATTTTCAAACAATTTGTGAAAATTTTTGATTTCTTTAACTGAAAAGTTATTGTGTTTCTATTAAAAGACTTGAACGATAGTTTCAGTGTAGTTTACAAATATTTTACGTGTTTTTTGAAGTCATGATTTGTGAGTTATTGATCTGATTCATTCTGTTGATTAAGGATATTTCCATGCTCGTTTTCTGTTTCTGTTCGTATTTTTTTGGTTTATACTGCTGATAGACTGCCAAATATGGAAAATACAATCCCAGTTGTTCAGTCCCAGGATGCAGGACATATGGCAAGAAGGAAAATGTGGGATATCACAAATTTCCCCCAAAAATAAAAGCAAGGTTAAAAAATCACCAATTGGTTCGACCAGATTGACCAAAGGAAAGCATGGATTTTGAAACTGAAAATTGGCAAGCTAAATAATATCGAAGTATATGCTTGTTTGACAAACAGACTGATGAATGAATCAGATCAATAATTGATCGCAAATCATGACCTCCAAAAACAAGTAAAATATTTGTAAACTACACTGAAACTATCGTTCAAGTCTTTTAATAGAAACACAATAACTTTTCAGTTAGAGAAATCACAAATTTTCACAAATTGTTTGAAAATAGTGGAACAGATCATCAAAACGCCATACAACCTTGAATTGCAGAAGCATTCAAAACTAATCGGAGATGAAATACCTTTGAATCACCTTACTGAAACGTTCTTTAGAGTCTTTCATTAGAAACACAATCACTTTTTAGATATAGAAATCACAAATTTTCACAAATTGTTTGAAAATAGGAGTACAGATCGTCAAAACGCCATATAAACACGTGTAAAGTCAAAAACCTTTGTCCGTGATTCGTAGTTCAAAGTCGTGCTATAGGTGGGGCTGCGATCTTATTTTCTTTTGCCAATGCGAGTAATATCCACGCTACGACACCATAGCGGCCCCTAATGTTATAAAACGTACATTAGCTTCTTAGTTGTAAAACAACGTAAATACGTGATTTTTAGGGAATATTATCGCATTCCAAATGAATTACTGACAGAATTCTGATCTCTTCAGGTATGGAAGCTACCGAAGATATTCCCATCTCGACAGCGACCGTGGACAGCTTCCTTCCAGGCGTCGGAATAGTAATGGGCAACCAAACCGACGGTTCCAAAGTCGACGGCGTCTTGGAGACCAAGCACAACTTGCTCAACCGAGCAGATTCTTCCAACCTCGACGACGTCCAGTTGTCGAGCATAATGCAGAGCGCCTCCATGAGCTCCGGCATGAGTCCCGCCCCAGAGATCCAGATCAACTCCGAAGGCGTGGAAACTTCCAAGAAACAACAGCCGAGCTCTTCGATGATGGACAAGAAATTCAGTCGCTCGTCGGGGGAGGTTTTCGACAAGAAAGACATGGTCGAATATAATAGGCCGATTGATCGGTCTAGTTCAGACTACGCGGTGCAGTTCAGCATCACGCAGTCGCAGAGCGAATCGGCTCTGAAGAAGCTCAATATGGCGAGTCCGATTGGGAACGCGACCAAGGATTTGGTACGTTTTTGATTTTATTGATTGAGAATTTTACACGCTGATTCATCTTGAGTCAGTGGCATACAGAACTTTATCATCTTGTTTTTAAACATTCACGAAGTTTCGATAAATGATAATCTTCAACCGTCATCAGGTGATAACTGACAGATTTTGAGGCCTGCCGATGCGATGGGTAAGTTACTATAGACGGAGAGTTGAAAGGGTTTGTCTTGTGGTGGCAATTTGAATTTTTTTTGTCTGTTGATATTTTCCATTCCAACTCACAGAATAAACTGATTCGATTATTCTGAATCGATTGGCCGATCTCGAACTGAAAAGTTAAAATCGAGGTGAAACAGTTTATTTTATGGTGGTAATTCCAAAATTTTTATCGGTTGTTATTTTGCATTCTAACTCACAGAATATACTAATTACTCTATCTCTACTACTACTACTACTCCTACTAAAAAGTTCAAATCAAGTTGAAAGGGTTTATTTTGTGATGGTAATTTGAAAATTTTTGCCTGTTTATATTTTCCGTTCAAGCTCACAGAATATACTAATTCGATCATTCTGAAACGATTGGCGTCCGCAGAATTGCTCTATCTCTACCCGTTCTCGAACTGAAAAGTTCATATCCAGTTGAAAGGATTTATTTTGTGGTGGTAATTTGAAAATTTTTGCCTATTGATATTTTCCGTTCAAACTCACAGAGTATACTAATTTGATCATTCTGAAACGATTGGCGTCCGCAGAATTGCTCTATCTCTACCCGTTCTCGAACTGAAATGTTCAAATCTAGTTGAAAGGATTTATTTTGTGGTGGTAATTTGAAAATTTTGGCCTGTTGATATTTTCCGTTCAAACTCACAGAGTATACTAATTTGATCATTCTGAAACGATCGGCGTCCGCAGAATTGCTCTATCTCTACCCGTTCTCGAACTGAAAAGTTCAAATCTAGTTGAAAGGATTTATTTTGTGGTGGTAATTTGAAAATTTTTGCCTGTTGATATTTTCCGTTCAAACTCACAGAGTATACTAATTTGATCATTCTGAAACGATTGGCGTCCGCAGAATTGCTCTATCTCTACCCGTTCTCGAACTGAAAATTTCAAATCTAGTTGAAAGGATTTATTTTGTGGTGGTAATTTGAAAATTTTTGCCTGTTGATATTTTCCGTTCAAACTCACAGAATATACTAATTTGATCATTCTGAATCGATTGGCGTCCGCAGAATTGCTCTATCTCTACCCGTTCTCGAACTGAAAAGTTCAAATCTAGTTGAAAGGATTTATTTTGTGGTGGTAATTTGAAAATTTTTGCCTGTTGATATTTTCCGTCCAAACTCGCAGAGTATACTAATTTGATCATTCTGAAACGATTGGCGTCCGCAGAATTGCTCTATCTCTACCCGTTCTCGAACTGAAAATTTCAAATCTAGTTGAAAGGATTTATTTTGTGGTGGTAATTTGAAAATTTTTGCCTGTTGATATTTTCCGTTCAAACTCACAGAGTATACTAATTTGATCATTCTGAAACGATTGGCGTCCGCAGAATTGCTCTATCTCTACCCGTTCTCGAACTGAAAATTTCAAATCTAGTTGAAATGATTTATTTTGTGGTGGTAATTTGAAAATTTTTGCCTGTTGATATTTTCCGTCCAAACTCGCAGAGTATACTAATTTGATCATTCTGAAACGATTGGCGTCCGCAGAATTGCTCTATCTCTACCCGTTCTCGAACTGAAAAGTTCATATCCAGTTGAAAGGATTTATTTTGTGGTGGTAATTTGAAAATTTTTGCCTGTTGATATTTTCCGTTCAAACTCACAGAGTATACTAATTTGATCATTCTGAAACGATTGGCGTCCGCAGAATTGCTCTATCTCTACCCGTTCTCGAACTGAAATGTTCAAATCTAGTTGAAAGGATTTATTTTGTGGTGGTAATTTGAAAATTTTGGCCTGTTGATATTTTCCGTTCAAACTCACAGAGTATACTAATTTGATCATTCTGAAACGATCGGCGTCCGCAGAATTGCTCTATCTCTACCCGTTCTCGAACTGAAAAGTTCAAATCTAGTTGAAAGGATTTATTTTGTGGTGGTAATTTGAAAATTTTTGCCTGTTGATATTTTCCGTTCAAACTCACAGAGTATACTAATTTGATCATTCTGAAACGATTGGCGTCCGCAGAATTGCTCTATCTCTACCCGTTCTCGAACTGAAAATTTCAAATCTAGTTGAAAGGATTTATTTTGTGGTGGTAATTTGAAAATTTTTGCCTGTTGATATTTTCCGTTCAAACTCACAGAATATACTAATTTGATCATTCTGAATCGATTGGCGTCCGCAGAATTGCTCTATCTCTACCCGTTCTCGAACTGAAAAGTTCAAATCTAGTTGAAAGGATTTATTTTGTGGTGGTAATTTGAAAATTTTTGCCTGTTGATATTTTCCGTCCAAACTCGCAGAGTATACTAATTTGATCATTCTGAAACGATTGGCGTCCGCAGAATTGCTCTATCTCTACCCGTTCTCGAACTGAAAATTTCAAATCTAGTTGAAAGGATTTATTTTGTGGTGGTAATTTGAAAATTTTTGCCTGTTGATATTTTCCGTTCAAACTCACGGAGTTTACTAATTCGATCATTCTGAAACGATTGGCGTCCGCAGAATTGCTCTATCTCTACCCGTTCTCGAACTGAAAATTTCAAATCTAGTTGAAAGGATTTATTTTGTGGTGGTAATTTGAAAATTTTTGCCTGTTGATATTTTCCGTTCAAACTCACAGAATATACTAATTCGATCATTCTGAAACGATTGGCGTCCGCAGAATTGCTCTATCTCTACCCGTTCTCGAACTGAAAAGTTCAAATCTAGTTGAAAGGATTTATTTTGTGGTGGTAATTGGAAAATTTTGGCCTTTTGATATTTTCCGTTCAAACTCACAGAATATACTAATTCGATCATTCTGAAACGATCGGCGTCCGCAGAATTGCTCTATCTCTACCCGTTCTCGAACTGAAAAGTTCAAATCTAGTTGAAAGGATTTATTTTGTGGTGGTAATTTGAAAACTTTTGTCTGTTGATATTTTCCGTTCAAACTCACAGAGTATACTAATTTGATCATTCTGAAGCGATTGGCGTCCGCAGAATTGCTCTATCTCTACCCGTTCTCGAACTGAAAAGTTCAAATCTAGTTGAAAGGATTTATTTTGTGGTGGTAATTTGAAAATTTTTGCCTGTTGATATTTTCCGTTCAAACTCACAGAGTATACTAATTTGATCATTCTGAAACGATTGGCGTCCGCAGAATTGCTCTATCTCTACCCGTTCTCGAACTGAAAAGTTCATATCCAGTTGAAAGGATTTATTTTGTGGTGGTAATTTGAAAATTTTTGCCTGTTGATATTTTCCGTTCAAACTCACAGAGTATACTAATTTGATCATTCTGAAACGATTGGCGTCCGCAGAATTGCTCTATCTCTACCCGTTCTCGAACTGAAAATTTCAAATCTAGTTGAAAGGATTTATTTTGTGGTGGTAATTTGAAAATTTTTGTCTGTTGATATTTTCCGTTCAAACTCACAGAGTATACTAATTTGATCATTCTGAAACGATTGGCGTCCGCAGAATTGCTCTATCTCTACCCGTTCTCGAACTGAAAAGTTCAAATCTAGTTGAAAGGATTTATTTTGTGGTGGTAATTTGAAAATTTTTGCCTGTTGATATTTTCCGTTCAAACTCACAGAATATACTAATTCGATCATTCTGAAACGATTGGCGTCCGCAGAATTGCTCTATCTCTACCCGTTCTCGAACTGAAAATTTCAAATCTAGTTGAAAGGATTTATTTTGTGGTGGTAATTTGAAAATTTTTGCCTGTTGATATTTTCCGTTCAAACTCACAGAGTATACTAATTTGATCATTCTGAAACGATTGGCGTTCGCAGAATTGCTCTATCTCTACCCGTTCTCGAACTGAAAATTTCAAATCTAGTTGAAAGGATTTATTTTGTGGTGGTAATTTGAAAATTTTTGCCTGTTGATATTTTCCGTTCAAACTCACAGAATATACTAATTCGATCATTCTGAAACGATTGGCGTCCGAAGAATTGCTCTATCTCTACCCGTTCTCGAACTGAAAATTTCAAATCTAGTTGAAAGGATTTATTTTGTGGTGGTAATTTGAAAATTTTTGCCTGTTGATATTTTCCGTTCAAACTCACAGAATATACTAATTTGATCATTCTGAAACGATTGGCGTCCGCAGAATTGCTCTATCTCTACCCGTTCTCGAACTGAAAAGTTCAAATCTAGTTGAAAGGATTTATTTTGTGGTGGTATATTGAAAATTTTTGTCTGTTGATATTTTCCGTTCAAACTCACAGAGTATACTAATTTGATCATTCTGAAACGATTGGCGTCCGCAGAATTGCTCTATCTCTACCCGTTCTCGAACTGAAAAGTTCAAATCTAGTTGAAAGGATTTATTTTGTGGTGGTATATGGAAAATTTTTGCCTGTTGATATTTTCCGTTCAAACTCACAGAGTATACTAATTTGATCATTCTGAAACGATTGGCGTCCGCAGAATTGCTCTATCTCTACCCGTTCTCGAACTGAAAAGTTCATATCCAGTTGAAAGGATTTATTTTGTGGTGGTAATTTGAAAATTTTTGCCTGTTGATATTTTCCGTTCAAACTCACAGAATATACTAATTCGATCATTCTGAAACGATTGGCGTCCGAAGAATTGCTCTATCTCTACCCGTTCTCGAACTGAAAATTTCAAATCTAGTTGAAAGGATTTATTTTGTGGTGGTAATTTGAAAATTTTTGCCTGTTGATATTTTCCGTTCAAACTCACAGAATATACTAATTCGATCATTCTGAAACGATTGGCGTCCGAAGAATTGCTCTATCTCTACCCGTTCTCGAACTGAAAATTTCAAATCTAGTTGAAAGGATTTATTTTGTGGTGGTAATTTGAAAATTTTTGCCTGTTGATATTTTCCGTTCAAACTCACAGAATATACTAATTTGATCATTCTGAAACGATTGGCGTCCGCAGAATTGCTCTATCTCTACCCGTTCTCGAACTGAAAAGTTCAAATCTAGTTGAAAGGATTTATTTTGTGGTGGTATATTGAAAATTTTTGCCTGTTGATATTTTCCGTTCAAACTCACAGAATATACTAATTTGATCATTCTGAAACGATTGGCGTCCGCAGAATTGCTCTATCTCTACCCGTTCTCGAACTGAAAAGTTCAAATCTAGTTGAAAGGATTTATTTTGTGGTGGTATATGGAAAATTTTTGCCTGTTGATATTTTCCGTTCAAACTCACAGAGTATACTAATTTGATCATTCTGAAACGATTGGCGTCCGCAGAATTGCTCTATCTCTACCCGTTCTCGAACTGAAAAGTTCATATCCAGTTGAAAGGATTTATTTTGTGGTGGTAATTTGAAAATTTTTGCCTGTTGATATTTTCCGTTCAAACTCACAGAATATACTAATTCGATCATTCTGAAACGATTGGCGTCCGAAGAATTGCTCTATCTCTACCCGTTCTCGAACTGAAAATTTCAAATCTAGTTGAAAGGATTTATTTTGTGGTGGTAATTTGAAAATTTTTGCCTGTTGATATTTTCCGTTCAAACTCACAGAATATACTAATTCGATCATTCTGAAACGATTGGCGTCCGAAGAATTGCTCTATCTCTACCCGTTCTCGAACTGAAAATTTCAAATCTAGTTGAAAGGATTTATTTTGTGGTGGTAATTTGAAAATTTTTGCCTGTTGATATTTTCCGTTCAAACTCACAGAATATACTAATTTGATCATTCTGAAACGATTGGCGTCCGCAGAATTGCTCTATCTCTACCCGTTCTCGAACTGAAAAGTTCAAATCTAGTTGAAAGGATTTATTTTGTGGTGGTATATTGAAAATTTTTGTCTGTTGATATTTTCCGTTCAAACTCACAGAGTATACTAATTTGATCATTCTGAAACGATTGGCGTCCGCAGAATTGCTCTATCTCTACCCGTTCTCGAACTGAAAAGTTCATATCCAGTTGAAAGGATTTATTTTGTGGTGGTAATTTGAAAATTTTTGCCTGTTGATATTTTCCGTTCAAACTCACAGAATATACTAATTCGATCATTCTGAAACGATTGGCGTCCGCAGAATTGCTCTATCTCTACCCGTTCTCGAACTGAAAAGTTCAAATCTAGTTGAAAGGATTTATTTTGTGGTGGTATATGGAAAATTTTTGCCTGTTGATATTTTCCGTTCAAACTCACAGAGTTTACTAATTCGATCATTCTGAAACGATTGGCGTCCGCAGAATTGCTCTATCTCTACCCGTTCTCGAACTGAAAATTTCAAATCTAGTTGAAAGGATTTATTTTGTGGTGGTAATTTGAAAATTTTTGCCTGTTGATATTTTCCGTTCAAACTCACAGAGTTTACTAATTCGATCATTCTGAAACGATTGGCGTCCGCAGAATTGCTCTATCTCTACCCGTTCTCGAACTGAAAATTTCAAATATAGTTGAAAGGATTTATTTTGTGGTGGTAATTTGAAAATTTTTGCCTGTTGATATTTTCCGTTCAAACTCACAGAGTTTACTAATTCGATCATTCTGAAACGATTGGCGTCCGCAGAATTGCTCTATCTCTACCCGTTCTCGAACTGAAAATTTCAAATCTAGTTGAAAGGATTTATTTTGTGGTGGTAATTTGAAAATTTTTGCCTGTTGATATTTTCCGTTCAAACTCACAGAATATACTAATTCGATCATTCTGAAACGATTGGCGTCCGCAGAATTGCTCTATCTCTACCCGTTCTCGAACTGAAAAATTCATATCCAGTTGAAAGGATTTATTTTGTGGTGGTAATTTGAAAACTTTTGTCTGTTGATATTTTCCGTTCAAACTCACAGAGTATACTAATTAGATCATTCTGAAACGATTGGCGTCCTCAGAATTGCTCTATCTCTACCCGATCTCGAACTGAAAAGTTCATATCCAGTTGAAAGGATTTATTTTGTGGTGGTAATTTGAAAACTTTTGTCTGTTGATATTTTCCGTCCAAACTCGCAGAGTATACTAATTTGATCATTCTGAAACGATTGGCGTCCGCAGAATTGCTCTATCTCTACCCGTTCTCGAACTGAAAAGTTCAAATCTAGTTGAAAGGATTTATTTTGTGGTGGTAATTTGAAAATTTTGGCCTGTTGATATTTTCCGTTCAAACTCACAGAATATACTAATTCGATCATTCTGAAACGATTGGCGTCCGCAGAATTGCTCTATCTCTACCCGTTCTCGAACTGAAAAGTTCAAATCTAGTTGAAAGGATTTATTTTGTGGTGGTAATTTGAAAATTTTGGCCTTTTGATATTTTCCGTTCAAACTCACAGAGTATACTAATTTGATCATTCTGAAACGATCGGCGTCCGCAGAATTGCTCTATCTCTACCCGTTCTCGAACTGAAAAGTTCAAATCTAGTTGAAAGGATTTATTTTGTGGTGGTAATTTGAAAATTTTTGCCTGTTGATATTTTCCGTTCAAACTCACAGAGTTTACTAATTTGATCATTCTGAAACGATTGGCGTCCGCAGAATTGCTCTATCTCTACCCGTTCTCGAACTGAAAATTTCAAATCTAGTTGAAAGGATTTATTTTGTGGTGGTAATTTGAAAATTTTGGCCTGTTGATATTTTCCGTTCAAACTCACAGAGTATACTAATTTGATCATTCTGAAACGATCGGCGTCCGCAGAATTGCTCTATCTCTACCCGTTCTCGAACTGAAAAGTTCAAATCTAGTTGAAAGGATTTATTTTGTGGTGGTAATTTGAAAACTTTTGTCTGTTGATATTTTCCGTTCAAACTCACAGAGTATACTAATTTGATCATTCTGAAGCGATTGGCGTCCGCAGAATTGCTCTATCTCTACCCGTTCTCGAACTGAAAATTTCAAATCTAGTTGAAAGGATTTATTTTGTGGTGGTAATTTGAAAATTTTTGCCTGTTGATATTTTCCGTTCAAACTCACAGAATATACTAATTCGATCATTCTGAAACGATTGGCGTCCGCAGAATTGCTCTATCTCTACCCGTTCTCGAACTGAAAAATTCATATCCAGTTGAAAGGATTTATTTTGTGGTGGTAATTTGAAAACTTTTGTCTGTTGATATTTTCCGTTCAAACTCACAGAGTATACTAATTAGATCATTCTGAAACGATTGGCGTCCTCAGAATTGCTCTATCTCTACCCGATCTCGAACTGAAAAGTTCATATCCAGTTGAAAGGATTTATTTTGTGGTGGTAATTTGAAAACTTTTGTCTGTTGATATTTTCCGTCCAAACTCGCAGAGTATACTAATTTGATCATTCTGAAACGATTGGCGTCCGCAGAATTGCTCTATCTCTACCCGTTCTCGAACTGAAAAGTTCAAATCTAGTTGAAAGGATTTATTTTGTGGTGGTAATTTGAAAATTTTGGCCTGTTGATATTTTCCGTTCAAACTCACAGAATATACTAATTCGATCATTCTGAAACGATTGGCGTCCGCAGAATTTCTCTATCTCTACCCGTTCTCGAACTGAAAAGTTCAAATCTAGTTGAAAGGATTTATTTTGTGGTGGTAATTTGAAAATTTTGGCCTGTTGATATTTTCCGTTCAAACTCACAGAGTATACTAATTTGATCATTCTGAAACGATCGGCGTCCGCAGAATTGCTCTATCTCTACCCGTTCTCGAACTGAAAAGTTCAAATCTAGTTGAAAGGATTTATTTTGTGGTGGTAATTTGAAAACTTTTGTCTGTTGATATTTTCCGTTCAAACTCACAGAGTATACTAATTTGATCATTCTGAAGCGATTGGCGTCCGCAGAATTGCTCTATCTCTACCCGTTCTCGAACTGAAAAGTTCATATCCAGTTGAAAGGATTTATTTTGTGGTGGTAATTTGAAAATTTTTGCCTGTTGATATTTTCCGTTCAAACTCACAGAGTATACTAATTTGATCATTCTGAAACGATTGGCGTCCGCAGAATTGCTCTATCTCTACCCGTTCTTGAACTGAAAATATCAAATCTAGTTGAAAGGATTTATTTTGTGGTGGTAATTTGAAAATTTTGGCCTGTTGATATTTTCCGTTCAAACTCACAGAATATACTAATTCGATCATTCTGAAACGATTGGCGTCCGCAGAATTGCTCTATCTCTACCCGTTCTCGAACTGAAAAGTTCAAATCTAGTTGAAAGGATTTATTTTGTGGTGGTAATTTGAAAATTTTTGCCTGTTGATATTTTCCGTTCAAACTCACAGAATATACTAATTCGATCATTCTGAAACGATTGGCGTCCGCAGAATTGCTCTATCTCTACCCGTTCTCGAACTGAAAAGTTCAAATCTAGTTGAAAGGATTTATTTTGCGGTGGTAATTTGAAAATTTTTGCCTGTTGATATTTTCCGTTCAAACTCACAGAGTATACTAATTTGATCATTCTGAAACGATTGGCGTCCGCAGAATTGCTCTATCTCTACCCGTTCTCGAACTGAAAAGTTCATATCCAGTTGAAAGGATTTATTTTGTGGTGGTAATTTGAAAATTTTTGCCTGTTGATATTTTCCGTTCAAACTCACAGAGTATACTAATTTGATCATTCTGAAACGATTGGCGTCCTCAGAATTGCTCTATCTCTACCCGATCTCGAACTGAAAAGTTCATATCCAGTTGAAAGGATTTATTTTGTGGTGGTAATTTGAAAATTTTTGCCTGTTGATATTTTCCGTTCAAACTCACAGAGTATACTAATTTGATCATTCTGAAACGATTGGCGTCCGCAGAATTGCTCTATCTCTACCCGTTCTCGAACTGAAAAGTTCATATCCAGTTGAAAGGATTTATTTTGTGGTGGTAATTTGAAAATTTTTGCCTGTTGATATTTTCCGTTCAAACTCACAGAGTATACTAATTTGATCATTCTGAAACGATTGGCGTCCTCAGAATTGCTCTATCTCTACCCGTTCTCGAACTGAAAATTTCAAATCTAGTTGAAAGGATTTATTTTGTGGTGGTAATTTGAAAATTTTTGCCTGTTGATATTTTCCGTCCAAACTCGCAGAGTATACTAATTCGATCATTCTGAAACGATCGGCGTCTGCAGAATTGCTCTATCTCTACCCGTTCTCGAACTGAAAAGTTCAAATCTAGTTGAAAGGTTTTATTTTGTGGTGGTAATTTGAAAATTTTTGCCTGTTGATATTTTCCGTTCAAACTCACAGAATATACTAATTCGATCATTCTGAAACGATTGGCGTCCGCAGAATTGCTCTATCTCTACCCGTTCTCGAACTGAAAATTTCAAATCTAGTTGAAAGGATTTATTTTGTGGTGGTAATTTGAAAATTTTTGCCTGTTGATATTTTCCGTTCAAACTCACAGAATATACTAATTCGATCATTCTGAAACGATCGGCGTCTGCAGAATTGCTCTATCTCTACCCGTTCTCGAACTGAAAAGTTCAAATCTAGTTGAAAGGATTTATTTTGAGGTGGTAATTTGAAAATTTTTGCCTGTTGATATTTTCCGTTCAAACTCACAGAGTATACTAATTTGATCATTCTGAAACGATTGGCGTCCGCAGAATTGCTCTATCTCTACCCGTTCTCGAACTGAAAATTTCAAATCTAGTTGAAAGGATTTATTTTGTGGTGGTAATTTGAAAATTTTTGCCTGTTGATATTTTCCGTTCAAACTCACAGAATATACTAATTCGATCATTCTGAAACGATTGGCGTCCGCAGAATTGCTCTATCTCTACCCGTTCTCGAACTGAAAAGTTCAAATCTAGTTGAAAGGATTTATTTTGAGGTGGTAATTTGAAAATTTTTGCCTGTTGATATTTTCCGTTCAAACTCACAGAGTATACTAATTTGATCATTCTGAAACGATCGGCGTCCGCAGAATTGCTCTATCTCTACCCGTTCTCGAACTGAAAAGTTCAAATCTAGTTGAAAGGATTTATTTTGTGGTGGTAATTTGAAAACTTTTGTCTGTTGATATTTTCCGTTCAAACTCACAGAGTATACTAATTTGATCATTCTGAAGCGATTGGCGTCCGCAGAATTGCTCTATCTCTACCCGTTCTCGAACTGAAAAGTTCATATCTAGTTGAAAGGATTTATTTTGTGGTGGTAATTTGAAAATTTTTGCCTGTTGATATTTTCCGTTCAAACTCACAGAGTATACTAATTTGATCATTCTGAAACGATTGGCGTCCGCAGAATTGCTCTATCTCTACCCGTTCTCGAACTGAAAATTTCAAATCTAGTTGAAAGGATTTATTTTGTGGTGGTAATTTGAAAATTTTGGCCTGTTGATATTTTCCGTTCAAACTCACAGAATATACTAATTCGATCATTCTGAAACGATTGGCGTCCGCAGAATTGCTCTATCTCTACCCGTTCTCGAACTGAAAAGTTCAAATCTAGTTGAAAGGATTTATTTTGTGGTGGTAATTTGAAAATTTTTGCCTGTTGATATTTTCCGTTCAAACTCACAGAGTATACTAATTTGATCATTCTGAAACGATTGGCGTCCGCAGAATTGCTCTATCTCTACCCGTTCTCGAACTGAAAATTTCAAATCTAGTTGAAAGGATTTATTTTGTGGTGGTAATTTGAAAATTTTTGCCTGTTGATATTTTCCGTTCAAACTCACAGAATATACTAATTCGATCATTCTGAAACGATCGGCGTCTGCAGAATTGCTCTATCTCTACCCGTTCTCGAACTGAAAAGTTCAAATCTAGTTGAAAGGATTTATTTTGTGGTGGTAATTTGAAAATTTTTGCCTGTTGATATTTTCCGTTCAAACTCACAGAGTATACTAATTTGATCATTCTGAATCGATTGGCGTCCGCAGAATTGCTCTATCTCTACCCGTTCTCGAACTGAAAAGTTCAAATCTAGTTGAAAGGTTTTATTTTGTGGTGGTAATTTGAAAATTTTTGCCTGTTGATATTTTCCGTTCAAACTCACAGAGTATACTAATTTGATCATTCTGAAACGATTGGCGTCCGCAGAATTGCTCTATCTCTACCCGTTCTCGAACTGAAAATTTCAAATCTAGTTGAAAGGATTTATTTTGAGGTGGTAATTTGAAAATTTTTGCCTGTTGATATTTTCCGTTCAAACTCACAGAGTATACTAATTTGATCATTCTGAAACGATTGGCGTCCGCAGAATTGCTCTATCTCTACCCGTTCTCGAACTGAAAATTTCAAATCTAGTTGAAAGGATTTATTTTGTGGTGGTAATTTGAAAATTTTTGCCTGTTGATATTTTCCGTTCAAACTCACAGAATATACTAATTCGATCATTCTGAAACGATCGGCGTCTGCAGAATTGCTCTATCTCTACCCGTTCTCGAACTGAAAAGTTCAAATCTAGTTGAAAGGATTTATTTTGAGGTGGTAATTTGAAAATTTTTGCCTGTTGATATTTTCCGTTCAAACTCACAGAGTATACTAATTTGATCATTCTGAAACGATTGGCGTCCGCAGAATTGCTCTATCTCTACCCGTTCTCGAACTGAAAATTTCAAATCTAGTTGAAAGGATTTATTTTGTGGTGGTAATTTGAAAATTTTTGCCTGTTGATATTTTCCGTTCAAACTCACAGAATATACTAATTCGATCATTCTGAAACGATTGGCGTCCGCAGAATTGCTCTATCTCTACCCGTTCTCGAACTGAAAAGTTCAAATCTAGTTGAAAGGATTTATTTTGAGGTGGTAATTTGAAAATTTTTGCCTGTTGATATTTTCCGTTCAAACTCACAGAGTATACTAATTTGATCATTCTGAAACGATTGGCGTCCGCAGAATTGCTCTATTTCTACCCGTTCTCGAACTGAAAATTTCAAATCTAGTTGAAAGGATTTATTTTGTGGTGGTAATTTGAAAACTTTTGTCTGTTGATATTTTCCGTTCAAACTCACAGAGTATACTAATTTGATCATTCTGAAACGATCGGCGTCTGCAGAATTGCTCTATCTCTACCCGTTCTCGAACTGAAAATTTCAAATCTAGTTGAAAGGATTTATTTTGTGGTGGTAATTTGAAAATTTTTGCCTGTTGATATTTTCCGTTCAAACTCACAGAGTATACTAATTTGATCATTCTGAATCGATTGGCGTCCGCAGAATTGCTCTATCTCTACCCGTTCTCGAACTGAAAAGTTCAAATCTAGTTGAAAGGATTTATTTTGTGGTGGTAATTTGAAAATTTTTGCCTGTTGATATTTTCCGTCCAAACTCGCAGAGTATACTAATTTGATCATTCTGAATCGATTGGCGTCCGCAGAATTGCTCTATCTCTACCCGTTCTCGAACTGAAAAGTTCAAATCTAGTTGAAAGGATTTATTTTGTGGTGGTAATTTGAAAATTTTTGCCTGTTGATATTTTCCGTCCAAACTCGCAGAATATACTAATTCGATCATTCTGAAACGATCGGCGTCTGCAGAATTGCTCTATCTCTACCCGTTCTCGAACTGAAAAGTTCAAATCTAGTTGAAAGGATTTATTTTGTGGTGGTAATTTGAAAATTTTTGCCTGTTGATATTTTCCGTTCAAACTCACAGAGTATACTAATTTGATCATTCTGAAACGATTGGCGTCCGCAGAATTGCTCTATCTCTACCCGTTCTCGAACTGAAAATTTCAAATCTAGTTGAAAGGATTTATTTTGTGGTGGTAATTTGAAAATTTTTGCCTGTTGATATTTTCCGTTCAAACTCACAGAATATACTAATTTGATCATTCTGAAACGATCGGCGTCTGCAGAATTGCTCTATCTCTACCCGTTCTCGAACTGAAAAGTTCAAATCTAGTTGAAAGATTTTATTTTGTGGTGGTAATTTGAAAATTTTTGCCTGTTGATATTTTCCGTTCAAACTCACAGAGTATACTAATTTGATCATTCTGAAACGATTGGCGTCCGCAGAATTGCTCTATCTCTACCCGTTCTCGAACTGAAAAGTTCAAATCTAGTTGAAAGGATTTATTTTGAGGTGGTAATTTGAAAATTTTTGCCTGTTGATATTTTCCGTTCAAACTCACAGAGTATACTAATTTGATCATTCTGAAACGATTGGCGTCCGCAGAATTGCTCTATTTCTACCCGTTCTCGAACTGAAAATTTCAAATCTAGTTGAAAGGATTTATTTTGTGGTGGTAATTTGAAAATTTTTGCCTGTTGATATTTTCCGTTCAAACTCACAGAATATACTAATTCGATCATTCTGAAACGATCGGCGTCTGCAGAATTGCTCTATCTCTACCCGTTCTCGAACTGAAAAGTTCAAATCTAGTTGAAAGGTTTTATTTTGTGGTGGTAATTTGAAAATTTTTGCCTGTTGATATTTTCCGTTCAAACTCACAGAGTATACTAATTTGATCATTCTGAATCGATTGGCGTCCGCAGAATTGCTCTATCTCTACCCGTTCTCGAACTGAAAAGTTCAAATCTAGTTGAAACGATTTATTTTGTGGTGGTAATTTGAAAATTTTTGCCTGTTGATATTTTCCGTCCAAACTCGCAGAGTATACTAATTTGATCATTCTGAAACGATTGGCGTCCGCAGAATTGCTCTATCTCTACCCGTTCTCGAACTGAAAAGTTCATATCCAGTTGAAAGGATTTATTTTGTGGTGGTAATTTGAAAATTTTTGCCTGTTGATATTTTCCGTTCAAACTCACAGAGTATACTAATTTGATCATTCTGAAACGATTGGCGTCCGCAGAATTGCTCTATCTCTACCCGTTCTCGAACTGAAAAGTTCAAATCTAGTTGAAAGGATTTATTTTGTGGTGGTAATTTGAAAATTTTGGCCTGTTGATATTTTCCGTTCAAACTCACAGAGTATACTAATTTGATCATTCTGAAACGATCGGCGTCCGCAGAATTGCTCTATCTCTACCCGTTCTCGAACTGAAAAGTTCAAATCTAGTTGAAAGGATTTATTTTGTGGTGGTAATTTGAAAATTTTTGCCTGTTGATATTTTCCGTTCAAACTCACAGAGTATACTAATTTGATCATTCTGAAACGATTGGCGTCCGCAGAATTGCTCTATCTCTACCCGTTCTCGAACTGAAAATTTCAAATCTAGTTGAAAGGATTTATTTTGTGGTGGTAATTTGAAAATTTTTGCCTGTTGATATTTTCCGTTCAAACTCACAGAGTATACTAATTTGATCATTCTGAAACGATTGGCGTCCGCAGAATTGCTCTATCTCTACCCGTTCTCGAACTGAAAATTTCAAATCTAGTTGAAAGGATTTATTTTGTGGTGGTAATTTGAAAATTTTTGCCTGTTGATATTTTCCGTTCAAACTCACAGAATATACTAATTTGATCATTCTGAATCGATTGGCGTCCGCAGAATTGCTCTATCTCTACCCGTTCTCGAACTGAAAAGTTCAAATCTAGTTGAAAGGATTTATTTTGTGGTGGTAATTTGAAAATTTTTGCCTGTTGATATTTTCCGTCCAAACTCGCAGAGTATACTAATTTGATCATTCTGAAACGATTGGCGTCCGCAGAATTGCTCTATCTCTACCCGTTCTCGAACTGAAAATTTCAAATCTAGTTGAAAGGATTTATTTTGTGGTGGTAATTTGAAAATTTTTGCCTGTTGATATTTTCCGTTCAAACTCACGGAGTTTACTAATTCGATCATTCTGAAACGATTGGCGTCCGCAGAATTGCTCTATCTCTACCCGTTCTCGAACTGAAAATTTCAAATCTAGTTGAAAGGATTTATTTTGTGGTGGTAATTTGAAAACTTTTGTCTGTTGATATTTTCCGTTCAAACTCACAGAGTATACTAATTTGATCATTCTGAAACGATTGGCGTCCTCAGAATTGCTCTATCTCTACCCGATCTCGAACTGAAAAGTTCATATCCAGTTGAAAGGATTTATTTTGTGGTGGTAATTTGAAAACTTTTGCCTGTTGATATTTTCCGTTCAAACTCACAGAGTATACTAATTTGATCATTCTGAAACGATTGGCGTCCTCAGAATTGCTCTATCTCTACCCGATCTCGAACTGTAAAGTTCATATCCAGTTGAAAGGATTTATTTTGTGGTGGTAATTTGAAAATTTTTGCCTGTTGATATTTTCCGTTCAAACTCACAGAGTATACTAATTTGATCATTCTGAAACGATTGGCGTCCGCAGAATTGCTCTATCTCTACCCGTTCTCGAACTGAAAATTTCAAATCTAGTTGAAAGGATTTATTTTGTGGTGGTAATTTGAAAATTTTTGCCTGTTGATATTTTCCGTTCAAACTCACAGAATATACTAATTCGATCATTCTGAAACGATTGGCGTCCGCAGAATTGCTCTATCTCTACCCGTTCTCGAACTGAAAAGTTCAAATCTAGTTGAAAGGATTTATTTTGTGGTGGTAATTTGAAAATTTTGGCCTTTTGATATTTTCCGTTCAAACTCACAGAATATACTAATTCGATCATTCTGAAACGATCGGCGTCCGCAGAATTGCTCTATCTCTACCCGTTCTCGAACTGAAAAGTTCAAATCTAGTTGAAAGGATTTATTTTGTGGTGGTAATTTGAAAACTTTTGTCTGTTGATATTTTCCGTTCAAACTCACAGAGTATACTAATTTGATCATTCTGAAGCGATTGGCGTCCGCAGAATTGCTCTATCTCTACCCGTTCTCGAACTGAAAAGTTCAAATCTAGTTGAAAGGATTTATTTTGTGGTGGTAATTTGAAAATTTTTGCCTGTTGATATTTTCCGTTCAAACTCACAGAGTATACTAATTTGATCATTCTGAAACGATTGGCGTCCGCAGAATTGCTCTATCTCTACCCGTTCTCGAACTGAAAATTTCAAATCTAGTTGAAAGGATTTATTTTGTGGTGGTAATTTGAAAATTTTTGCCTGTTGATATTTTCCGTTCAAACTCACAGAATATACTAATTCGATCATTCTGAAACGATTGGCGTCCGCAGAATTGCTCTATCTCTACCCGTTCTCGAACTGAAAATTTCAAATCTAGTTGAAAGGATTTATTTTGTGGTGGTAATTTGAAAATTTTTGTCTGTTGATATTTTCCGTTCAAACTCACAGAGTATACTAATTTGATCATTCTGAAACGATTGGCGTCCGCAGAATTGCTCTATCTCTACCCGTTCTCGAACTGAAAAGTTCAAATCCAGTTGAAAGGATTTATTTTGTGGTGGTAATTTGAAAACTTTTGTCTGTTGATATTTTCCGTTCAAACTCACAGAGTATACTAATTTGATCATTCTGAAACGATTGGCGTCCGCAGAATTGCTCTATCTCTACCCGTTCTCGAACTGAAAATTTCAAATCTAGTTGAAAGGATTTATTTTGTGGTGGTAATTTGAAAATTTTTGCCTGTTGATATTTTCCGTTCAAACTCACAGAATATACTAATTCGATCATTCTGAAACGATTGGCGTCCGCAGAATTGCTCTATCTCTACCCGTTCTCGAACTGAAAATTTCAAATCTAGTTGAAAGGATTTATTTTGTGGTGGTAATTTGAAAATTTTTGCCTGTTGATATTTTCCGTTCAAACTCACAGAATATACTAATTCGATCATTCTGAAACGATCGGCGTCCGCAGAATTGCTCTATCTCTACCCGTTCTCGAACTGAAAAGTTCAAATCTAGTTGAAAGGATTTATTTTGTGGTGGTAATTTGAAAACTTTTGTCTGTTGATATTTTCCGTTCAAACTCACAGAGTATACTAATTTGATCATTCTGAAGCGATTGGCGTCCGCAGAATTGCTCTATCTCTACCCGTTCTCGAACTGAAAAGTTCAAATCTAGTTGAAAGGATTTATTTTGTGGTGGTAATTTGAAAATTTTTGCCTGTTGATATTTTCCGTTCAAACTCACAGAGTATACTAATTTGATCATTCTGAAACGATTGGCGTCCGCAGAATTGCTCTATCTCTACCCGTTCTCGAACTGAAAATTTCAAATCTAGTTGAAAGGATTTATTTTGTGGTGGTAATTTGAAAATTTTTGTCTGTTGATATTTTCCGTTCAAACTCACAGAGTATACTAATTTGATCATTCTGAAACGATTGGCGTCCGCATAATTGCTCTATCTCTACCCGTTCTCGAACTGAAAATTTCAAATCTAGTTGAAAGGATTTATTTTGTGGTGGTAATTTGAAAATTTTTGTCTGTTGATATTTTCCGTTCAAACTCACAGAGTATACTAATTTGATCATTCTGAAACGATTGGCGTCCGCAGAATTGCTCTATCTCTACCCGTTCTCGAACTGAAAATTTCAAATCTAGTTGAAAGGATTTATTTTGTGGTGGTATATTGAAAATTTTTGTCTGTTGATATTTTCCGTTCAAACTCACAGAGTATACTAATTTGATCATTCTGAATCGATTGGCGTCCGCAGAATTGCTCTATCTCTACCCGTTCTCGAACTGAAAATTTCAAATCTAGTTGAAAGGATTTATTTTGTGGTGGTAATTTGAAAATTTTTGCCTGTTGATATTTTCCGTTCAAACTCACAGAATATACTAATTCGATCATTCTGAAACGATTGGCGTCCGCAGAATTGCTCTATCTCTACCCGTTCTCGAACTGAAAATTTCAAATCTAGTTGAAAGGATTTATTTTGTGGTGGTAATTTGAAAATTTTTGCCTGTTGATATTTTCCGTTCAAACTCACAGAATATACTAATTTGATCATTCTGAATCGATTGGCGTCCGCAGAATTGCTCTATCTCTACCCGTTCTCGAACTGAAAAGTTCAAATCTAGTTGAAAGGATTTATTTTGTGGTGGTATATTGAAAATTTTTGTCTGTTGATATTTTCCGTTCAAACTCACAGAGTATACTAATTTGATCATTCTGAAACGATTGGCGTCCGCAGAATTGCTCTATCTCTACCCGTTCTCGAACTGAAAAGTTCATATCCAGTTGAAAGGATTTATTTTGTGGTGGTAATTTGAAAATTTTTGCCTGTTGATATTTTCCGTTCAAACTCACAGAATATACTAATTCGATCATTCTGAAACGATTGGCGTCCGCAGAATTGCTCTATCTCTACCCGTTCTCGAACTGAAAAGTTCAAATCTAGTTGAAAGGATTTATTTTGTGGTGGTATATGGAAAATTTTTGCCTGTTGATATTTTCCGTTCAAACTCACAGAGTATACTAATTTGATCATTCTGAAACGATTGGCGTCCGCAGAATTGCTCTATCTCTACCCGTTCTCGAACTGAAAATTTCAAATATAGTTGAAAGGATTTATTTTGTGGTGGTAATTTGAAAATTTTTGCCTGTTGATATTTTCCGTTCAAACTCACAGAGTTTACTAATTCGATCATTCTGAAACGATTGGCGTCCGCAGAATTGCTCTATCTCTACCCGTTCTCGAACTGAAAATTTCAAATCTAGTTGAAAGGATTTATTTTGTGGTGGTAATTTGAAAATTTTTGCCTGTTGATATTTTCCGTTCAAACTCACAGAGTTTACTAATTCGATCATTCTGAAACGATTGGCGTCCGCAGAATTGCTCTATCTCTACCCGTTCTCGAACTGAAAATTTCAAATCTAGTTGAAAGGATTTATTTTGTGGTGGTAATTTGAAAATTTTTGCCTGTTGATATTTTCCGTTCAAACTCACAGAATATACTAATTTGATCATTCTGAATCGATTGGCGTCCGCAGAATTGCTCTATCTCTACCCGTTCTCGAACTGAAAAGTTCAAATCTAGTTGAAAGGATTTATTTTGTGGTGGTATATTGAAAATTTTTGTCTGTTGATATTTTCCGTTCAAACTCACAGAGTATACTAATTTGATCATTCTGAAACGATTGGCGTCCGCAGAATTGCTCTATCTCTACCCGTTCTCGAACTGAAAAGTTCATATCCAGTTGAAAGGATTTATTTTGTGGTGGTAATTTGAAAATTTTTGCCTGTTGATATTTTCCGTTCAAACTCACAGAATATACTAATTCGATCATTCTGAAACGATTGGCGTCCGCAGAATTGCTCTATCTCTACCCGTTCTCGAACTGAAAAGTTCAAATCTAGTTGAAAGGATTTATTTTGTGGTGGTATATGGAAAATTTTTGCCTGTTGATATTTTCCGTTCAAACTCACAGAGTATACTAATTTGATCATTCTGAAACGATTGGCGTCCGCAGAATTGCTCTATCTCTACCCGTTCTCGAACTGAAAATTTCAAATATAGTTGAAAGGATTTATTTTGTGGTGGTAATTTGAAAATTTTTGCCTGTTGATATTTTCCGTTCAAACTCACAGAGTTTACTAATTCGATCATTCTGAAACGATTGGCGTCCGCAGAATTGCTCTATCTCTACCCGTTCTCGAACTGAAAATTTCAAATCTAGTTGAAAGGATTTATTTTGTGGTGGTAATTTGAAAATTTTTGCCTGTTGATATTTTCCGTTCAAACTCACAGAATATACTAATTTGATCATTCTGAATCGATTGGCGTCCGCAGAATTGCTCTATCTCTACCCGTTCTCGAACTGAAAAGTTCAAATCTAGTTGAAAGGATTTATTTTGTGGTGGTATATTGAAAATTTTTGTCTGTTGATATTTTCCGTTCAAACTCACAGAGTATACTAATTTGATCATTCTGAAACGATTGGCGTCCGCAGAATTGCTCTATCTCTACCCGTTCTCGAACTGAAAAGTTCATATCCAGTTGAAAGGATTTATTTTGTGGTGGTAATTTGAAAATTTTTGCCTGTTGATATTTTCCGTTCAAACTCACAGAATATACTAATTCGATCATTCTGAAACGATTGGCGTCCGCAGAATTGCTCTATCTCTACCCGTTCTCGAACTGAAAAGTTCAAATCTAGTTGAAAGGATTTATTTTGTGGTGGTATATGGAAAATTTTTGCCTGTTGATATTTTCCGTTCAAACTCACAGAGTATACTAATTTGATCATTCTGAAACGATTGGCGTCCGCAGAATTGCTCTATCTCTACCCGTTCTCGAACTGAAAATTTCAAATATAGTTGAAAGGATTTATTTTGTGGTGGTAATTTGAAAATTTTTGCCTGTTGATATTTTCCGTTCAAACTCACAGAGTTTACTAATTCGATCATTCTGAAACGATTGGCGTCCGCAGAATTGCTCTATCTCTACCCGTTCTCGAACTGAAAATTTCAAATCTAGTTGAAAGGATTTATTTTGTGGTGGTAATTTGAAAATTTTTGCCTGTTGATATTTTCCGTTCAAACTCACAGAGTTTACTAATTCGATCATTCTGAAACGATTGGCGTCCGCAGAATTGCTCTATCTCTACCCGTTCTCGAACTGAAAATTTCAAATCTAGTTGAAAGGATTTATTTTGTGGTGGTAATTTGAAAATTTTTGCCTGTTGATATTTTCCGTTCAAACTCACAGAATATACTAATTCGATCAATCTGAAACGATTGGCGTCCGCAGAATTGCTCTATCTCTATCCGTTCTCGAACTGAAAAGTTCATATCCAGTTGAAAGGATTCATTTTGTGGTGGTAATTTGAAAATTTTTGTCTGTTGATATTTTCCGTTCAAACTCACAGAGTATACTAATTCGATCATTCTGAAACGATTGGCGTCCGCAGAATTGCTCTATCTCTACCCGTTCTCGAACTGAAATGTTCAAATCTAGTTGAAAGGATTTATTTTGTGGTGGTAATTTGAAAATTTTTGTCTGTTGATATTTTATGTTCAAACTCACAGAATATACTAATTCGATCATTCTGAAACGATTGGCGTCCGCAGAATTACTCTATCTCTACATGTTCTCGAACTGAAAAGTTCAAATCAAGTTGAAAGGATTTATTTTGTGGTGGTAATTTGAAAATTTTTGCCTGTTGATATTTTATGTTCAAACTCACAGAATATACTAATTTGATCATTCTGAAACGATTGGCGTCCGCAGAATTGCTCTATCTCTACCCGTTCTCGAACTGAAAAGTTCGAATGGAGTTGAAAGGGTTTATTTTGTGGTAGTTATTTGAAAATTTTTGTCTGCTGATATTTTCCGTTCAAACTCACAGTATATACTAATTCGATCATTCTGAAACGATTTTCGTCCGCAGAATTGCTCTATCTCTACCCGTTCTCGAACTGAAAAGTTCAAATCCAGTTGAAAGGATTTATTTTGTGGTGGTAATTTGAAAACTTTTGTCTGTTGATATTTTCCGTTCAAACTCACAGAGTATACTAATTCGATCATTCTGAAACGATTGGCGTCCGCAGAATTGCTCTATCTCTACCCGTTCTCGAACTGAAAAGTTCATATCCAGTTGAAAGGATTTATTTTGTGGTGGTAATTTGAAAATTTTTGTCTGTTGATATTTTCCGTTCAAACTCACAGAGTATACTAATTTGATCATTCTGAAACGATTGGCGTCCGCAGAATTGCTCTATCTCTACCTGTTCTCGAACTGAAAAGTTCGAATGGAGTTGAAAGAATTTTTTTTTGGTAGTTATTTGAAAATTTTTGTCTGCTGATATTTTCCGTTCAAACTCACAGTATATACTAATTCGATCATTCTGAATCGATTGGCGTCCGCAGAATTGCTCTATCTCTACCCGTTCTCGAACTGAAAAGTTCGAATGGAGTTGAAAGGGTTTATTTTGTGGTAGTTATTTGAAAATTTTTGTCTGCTGATATTTTCCGTTCAAACTCACAGAGTATACTAATTCGATCATTCTGAAACGATTTTCGTCCGCAGAATTGCTCTATCTCTACCCGTTCTCGAACTGAAAAGTTCAAATCCAGTTGAAAGGATTTATTTTGTGGTGGTAATTTGAAAACTTTTGTCTGTTGATATTTTCCGTTCAAACTCACAGAGTATACTGATTTGATCATTCTGAAACAATTGGCGTCCGCAGAATTGCTCTATCTCTACCCGTTCTCGAACTGAAAAGTTCAAATCCAGTTGAAAGGATTTATTTTATGGTGGTAATTTGAAAACTTTTCTCTGTTGATATTTTCCGTTCAAACTCACAGAGTATACTGATTTGATCATTCTGAAACGATTGGCGTCCGCAGAATTGCTCTATCTCTACCCGTTCTCGAACTGAAAAGTTCAAATCCAGTTGAAAGGATTTATTTTGTGGTGGTAATTTGAAAATTTTTGCCTGTTGATATTTTCCGTTCAAACTCACAGAGTATACTAATTTGATCATTCTGAAACGATTGGCGTCCGCAGAATTGCTCTATCTCTACCCGTTCTCGAACTGAAAAGTTCAAATCCAGTTGAAAGGATTTATTTTGTGGTGGTAATTTGAAAATTTTTGCCTGTTGATATTTTATGTTCAAACTCACAGAGTATACTAATTTGATCATTCTGAAACGATTGGCGTCCGCAGAATTGCTCTATCTCTACCCGTTCTCGAACTGAAAAGTTCGAATGGAGTTGAAAGGGTTTATTTTGTGGTAGTTATTTGAAAATTTTTGTCTGCTGATATTTTCCGTTCAAACTCACAGAGTATACTAATTCGATCATTCTGAAACGATTTTCGTCCGCAGAATTGCTCTATCTCTACCCGTTCTCGAACTGAAAAGTTCAAATCCAGTTGAAAGGATTTATTTTATGGTGGTAATTTGAAAACTTTTGTCTGTTGATATTTTCCGTTCAAACTCACAGAGTATACTGATTTGATCATTCTGAAACGATTGGCGTCCGCAGAATTGCTCTATCTCTACCCGTTCTCGAACTGAAAAGTTCAAATCTAGTTGAAAGGATTTATTTTGTGGTGGTAATTTGAAAATTTTTGCCTGTTGATATTTTATGTTCAAACTCAGAATATACTAATTCGATCAATCTGAAACGATTGGCGTCCGCAGAATTGCTCTATCTCTATCCGTTCTCGAACTGAAAAGTTCATATCCAGTTGAAAGGATTCATTTTGTGGTGGTAATTTGAAAATTTTTGTCTGTTGATATTTTCCGTTCAAACTCACAGAGTATACTAATTCGATCATTCTGAAACGATTGGCGTCCGCAGAATTGCTCTATCTCTACCCGTTCTCGAACTGAAATGTTCAAATCTAGTTGAAAGGATTTATTTTGTGGTGGTAATTTGAAAATTTTTGCCTGTTGATATTTTCCGTTCAAACTCACAGAGTATACTAATTTGATCATTCTGAAACGATTGGCGTCCACAGAATTGCTCTATCTCTACCCGTTCTCCAACTGAAAAGTTCATATCCAGTTGAAAGGATTTATTTTGTGGAGGTAATTTGAAAATTTTTGTCTGTTGATATTTTGCGTTCAAACTCACAGAGTATACTAATTTGATCATTCTGAAACGATTGGCGTCCGCAGAATTGCTCTATCTCTACCCGTTCTCGAACTGAAAAGTTCAAATCTAGTTGAAAGGATTTATTTTGTGGTGGTAATTTGAAAATTTTTGTCTGTTGATATTTTCCGTTCAAACTCACAGAAGATACTAATTCGATCATTCTGAAACGATTGGCGTCCGCAGAATTACTCTATCTCTACATGTTCTCGAACTGAAAAGTTCAAATCAAGTTGAAAGGATTTATTTTGTGGTGGTAATTTGAAAATTTTTGCCTGTTGATATTTTCCGTTCAAACTCACAGAGTATACTAATTTGATCATTCTGAAACGATTGGCGTCCGCAGAATTGCTCTATCTCTACCCGTTCTCGAACTGAAAAGTTCAAATCTAGTTGAAAGGATTTATTTTGTGGTGGTATATTGAAAATTTTTGTCTGTTGATATTTTCCGTTCAAACTCACAGTATATACTAATTCGATCATTCTGAATCGATTGGCGTCCGCAGAATTGCTCTATCTCTACCCGTTCTCGAACTGAAAAGTTCAAATCCAGTTGAAAGGATTTATTTTGTGGTGGTAATTTGAAAATTTTTGTCTGTTGATATTTTCCGTCCAAACTCACAGAGTATACTAATTTGATCATTCTGAAACGATTGGCGTCCGCAGAATTGCTCTATCTCTACCCGTTCTCGAACTGAAAAATTCAAATCTAGTTGAAAGGATTTATTTTGTGGTGGTAATTTGAAAATTTTTGTCTGCTGATATTTTCCATTCAAACTCACAGAATATACTAATTCGATCATTCTGAATCGATTGGCGTTCGCAGAATTGCTCTATCTCTACCCGTTCTCGAACTGAAAAATTCAAATTTAGTTGAAAGGATTTATTTTGTGGTGATAA
The DNA here is from genome assembly GCA_944452925.2 of Chrysolina oricalcia. Taxonomy (NCBI): domain Eukaryota; kingdom Metazoa; phylum Arthropoda; class Insecta; order Coleoptera; family Chrysomelidae; genus Chrysolina; species Chrysolina oricalcia. The sequence continues at coordinate 71,490,253 of OX101813.2, forward strand.
TTTGAAAATTTTTGTCTGCTGATATTTTCCATTCAAACTCACAGAATATACTAATTCGATCATTCTGAATCGATTGGCGTCCGCAGAATTGCTCTATCTCTACCCGTTCTCGAACTGAAAAATTCAAATTTAGTTGAAAGGATTTATTTTGTGGTGATAATTTGAAAATTTTTGTCTGTTGATATTTTCCGTTCAAACTCACAGAGTATACTAATTTTATCATTCTGAAACGATTGGCGTCCGCAGGATTGCTCTATCTCTAACCGTTCTCGAACTGAAAAGTTCATATCCAGTTGAAAGGATTTATTTTGTGGTGGTAATTTGAAAATTTTTGTCTGTTGATATTTTCCGTTCAAACTCACAGAATATACTAATTCGATCAGTCTGAAACGATTGGCGTCCGCATAATTGGTCTATCTATACCCGTTCTCGAACTGAAAAGTTCAAATCTAGTTGAAAGGATTTATTTTGTGGTGGTAATTTGAAAATTTTTGTCTGTTGATATTTTCCGTTCAAACTCACAGAGTATACTAATTTGATCATTCTGAAACGATTGGCGTCCGCAGAATTGCTCTATCTCTACCGGATCTCGAACTGAAAAGTTCGAATGGAGTTGAAAGGGTTTATTTTGTGGTGGTTATTTGAAAATTTTTGTCTGATGATATTTTCCATTCAAACTTACAGAATATACTAATTCGATCATTCTGAATCGATTGGCGTTCGTAGAATTGCTCTATCTCTACCCGTTCTCGAACTGAAAAGTTCGAATGGAGTTGAAAGGGTTTATTTTGTGGTGGTTATTTGAAATTTTTTGTCTGCTGATATTTTCCATTCAAACTCACAGAATATACTAATTCGATCATTCTGAATCGATTGGCGTTCGCAGAATTGCTCTATCTCTACCCGTTCTCGAACTGAAAAGTTCGAATCTAGTTGAAAGGATTTATTTTGTGGTGGTAATTTGAAAATTTATGTCTGTTGATATTTTCCGTTCAAACTCACAGAGTATACTAATTTGATCATTCTGAAACGATTGGCGTCCGCAGAATTGCTCTATCTCTACCTGTTCTCGAACTGAAAAGTTCAAATCTAGTTGAAAAGGTTTATTTTGCGGTGGCAATTTGAAATTTTTTGTCTGTTTATATTTTCCGTTCAAACTCACAGAATCAACTAACTCGATCATTCTGAACCGATTGGCGATCGCAGAATTGCTCTATCTCTATCCGTTCTCGAACTGAAAAGATCGAATGGAGTTGAAAGGGTTTATTTTGTGGTGGTCATTTGAAATTTTTTGTCTGCTGATATTTTCCATTCAAACTCACAGAATATACTAATTCGATCATTCTGAATCGATTGGCGTCCGCAGAATTGCTCTATCTCTACCTACCCGTTCCCGAACTGAAAAGTTCAAATCTAGTTGAAAGGATTTATTTTGTGGTGGTAATTTGAAAATTTTTGTCTGTTGATATTTTCCGTTCAAACTCACAGAGTATACTAATTTGATCATTCTGAAACGATTGGCGTCCGCAGAATTGCTCTATCTCTACCCGTTCTCGAACTGAAAAGTTCATATCCAGTTGAAAGGATTTATTTTGTGGTGGTAATTTGAAAATTTTTGTCTGTTGATATTTTCCGTTCAAACTCACAGAGTATACTAATTCGATCATTCTGAAACGATTGGCGTCCGCAGAATTGCTCTATCTCCACCCGTTCTCGAAATGAAAAGTTCGAATGGAGTTGAAAGGGTTTATTTTGTGGTGGTTATTTGAAAATTTTTGTCTGTTGATATTTTCCATTCAAACTCACAGAATATACTAATTCGATCATTCTGAATCGATTGGCGTTTGCAGAATTGCTCTATCTCTACCCGTTCTCGAACTGTAAAGTTCAAATCGGGTTGAAAGGGTCTGTTGTTATTTTTCATTCAAACTATCATCTACAATGAACAAATGAAAGAACCACTGCAATCAACAACCAAAATCTAGACTAAGTATATATATTCAGAGAATATTTTTCGTGCACGTGAACAGTGCTTGAAATAGAAAGACAAGGCTGAACTAGATGATGTGTCATAATTTACTTGTAAGACCATGCGCCTCATATCGAAATATATCTAGTGTCACCTGATGACGGTTGAAGATACTTCTCCGACGAAACGTCGAGAAATACCAACAACATGGTTTGTTATTTGAATCGTTATAATTGTTCCTCAGGCGAATAAATTTGCTAGAGGGGTTCAGAACTTCGGAGCTAACTTGGATCCTAGAAAGTTCAGCGGCCAAGTCAGACACGTGACCGAAAAAGAAATGGAAGAACAGAGGAAGTTGCAGGAGAAATGGCAGAACAGCAAGACTAGGTTGGTTGCTTTATGAATCCAGCGATAGGCACGGTTTGAAACTTAGAGGGAGTTTGATAAAGGTTTTCGTCACCTAATTGAAGCCGTGGAAAAGTCAGTAGAAAGACTCGAAACTAGCACTTGTTATTTAAAAATTTAATCAAGTTGATACTCAACCTACGCCCTATTTACTAAGATTTTTTTAGTTAACGAATTTTGACTAGCACTTGAACGCGGTTTGCAAATATTCTCATTTCAACTTTCGCTATCGTATGAAATGGGTGAATAGGGAATATGCATAATTTTTTAAAATCTGTTTGATTAATTTTTTACTTCGTTACAACATAATAAAAAATATAGATTCTATTGAAAGTCTTGGAATTAATTTTTAAAATAATATATAAAGTATCGATTGAATTTGACCTGATTGAACGCCTCCATTTTCCGCGCGCTGTGGAAGACGTCACATGGCGCGATCAGTATTGTTCTTCTTCTATAGATATGGCCTTTCACAGTGTTGTTTACAATATGCATTGACACTATTGACAGTTATTAATTAGGTGCAGTTTTTTTGTTCTAAGAGATGCAAAAATACGTAAACAATGGTGTAAGGTTATGAAAAGAGACGAATTAATTAGGTTAGGGATTTGTAGTTTTGATCGCTCTTACGATAATAGAAATTGCTAAAAATCTATTTTTTCTGTTTCAAGACATGCAAAAATACGTAAACAATGGTATAAGTTTATGAGAAGAGACGAAGTACCTCCAATATCATATTTACATTGTTGTGTAGATCACTTTATTGTGAGTATATTGTATGAATACAACATTTGAGGTTATGCTTGGCATGGAAACTTATTTAGTAAATTACAAAATATTATCATCTATTACAACAATTACTTTGCAGCTTTCACTCCTTTGACCTCAGCAGACGTGAAATCTGGATTGGGTACAAAATATGCTGTCATCATAAAAGCATATATTTTTGGTAGATTGTCAGATTGTGCTTTGACAAAACCACTTTCAGTCATTTTTTTGATAATTTACTATTGTTTCTAGACCAAAGTCGCACTATGTAATGGAAAACATTACAGATATATAAATAAAAACGAATTTTCTATGAAAGACGACTAGCACAGTATGAATATCAACACAGATAAATTTCATAACCTGCAATGTGACGTCATTCTTCGTTTCGACCAATGGTGATGCGTTTCGCAAATTTGAATTCCGCGCGCTTATTATGCACTTTTTGATTAAAGTTTTGTGGAGTTAAATACAAAGTAAATGATAAACTAATGATTTAGGTGTAATGTCAAGACAGTAAAATATCAGAGGTAAAAATATTGCGTTATTCTTAGTTGGCAACCCTGTATAGTTGGTATTGTTTCATTACAATATAGACACGGTGAATGTGGTCAATTTAAGCAAGCGACAAAAATCAAACAGCTAGTATCAACGATCATACACTACAAAGGATGGTCCAGTTCTCCCCGCTTGCCACCAGCTATGAGTGACGTCACCGGGCCGCCAATATGGTTGGTTTGCCGTAAGAGGCCATGTATTTTTCTCTGTTTTTGAAACCTTTCATCTCGGTATTTATAAGGCAAATCTGTTGATTTTTTGGTTGTTTCTGGTTGGTGCGTTAACTTCAATTTGCTCCAATGAGTTTTCAGAACTCTAGATGTCCTAGTTTGTTGTTTTGAACGTCATCTTTGTTATAAGGCACCTCCATTTATTGAAAAGATTTGTGAAAAATTATGTTGTAAAGTTGAGCCCATTTCAATAAATAGAAATTGAATATACCTATGAGGAAGTGATTTTAAAAGAGAGTATTTCCAATAAATCGAAAAATAGTCAAATAAACAAGTGTCATGTCACGAAGTGGGATTCAGCAAACTCAAACACTAAAGAGAAGGAAGAGAAAATGTTACTAACAATTATAAAAACCGCTGTCAAAAAGTATAAAAAGACACGGGCTCTTATGGCAGACAAATAGTTTTGTAGGCCTGATGACGTCAGATGACGATGCACTAGCACTGAAATTTGACCAATGTACGGAGATAGGAAATAAGCCATCCTTTGTCAAGAAGACTAAAAACAAGGAGTGTTTGATTCCGATAAGACAATGGGGACACTAGTAGAAAGAGATGAAAGAACATTTGTGACGAAATGTGACGTAGTTATACATGTCATGGCCGCCGTTCTCCATAGACAGTGACGGACTAGCTCTTGGTATATGAGAGTTACTGCTGACAGTTGCTTGATTCGAGTTCGACTCTGTACTCATACCCAAGTACGTCACTATGACGCGTTGATGATACAAGTTTCTGATTGGCTAGAGCTTATTAAACCCTCCTTGTTTTTAGTCTTCTTGATCCTTTGTAGGGTATAATCGTTGAGCTAGTATCCCAAACAAAGCAAAAAGAAAAAGGCGGCAAATACGAAAATTCCATCTTGGATTCAATTAGGTGGCGAATATTTGAAGTATTCGTAGCAAACTTAGCTTTGAATGGCTGAAGTAGTGATCGTACATTAGTGATATTTACATAATGTTTTCAATTGTTTATTTGATAATTTTGTGTGTACATATGCAGTTGGCAGTATTTATTTAATTTATTCTATATTATTGAGGTATTCGAAAAAGATTCGGTTGGCAGAATTGCGTGTCCTTTGGAAAAGTATTTAAATCGATATTTAGTTTCAAGGATTGCGTGAATTCTACACCCTGACTTGATATACAAAGTTTTCATTTACTCCTGTATCCTACTTGCCAAAATTTGAATATGCCACCCAAATTTGTTGACAGTTACTAAACAACTATCATTTCTTCCTCAGGGGCCAGTTTATCAATGGCTAGTTAAATGTCTTTGCGTTAGAATGTGAGTTTTTTCTTTCATTTAACAAATTTCATATTCATTCTAACTAACCATCAGTCAAATGTAGATGAAAGTTGAAGTACGCTAGCAGGATATTGACAAACTGGACCTTAGCGTCGTTTAGTAAAAATGTGAACCATCTGAGTGAAACCCAAAATATATTTCTGTAATTATTGTGCATTTAACGCCATTGAAATTATTAGAACAGTTCTTTTTAGAACTAGAGAATAATTTGAAGATATTATAGTGGAACTATTTAACTTAGTAATACACGTGCAAGCTTGGTTGTCTTACTTTTATGGTCACGTGGGATACAGAATGAAATAGGTTTGTTCTGGTTCGCGGATCCAGAACTGAGCAGGACACTGCGTGTAGAGGCAAAAAATTCCAGATAGTCCGGGAAGCGGACAACTTTGAACGATTCTTTGTCAAAATATTCCATTTTATTATTATCTAAAACTGAAACTTTATATTGTTCAGTGAGATATGATTTTGAAATATTAGTGCATCATCACCCACTTTTGTTGTCTTCTGCAAAATAATCAGAATTCAGATGGTACGTGATCAGGGAGGCGAATTATGAATCACTGATATTTATTTTCGTGATATTTGTGGTGAATTTTTCTAGTTAGTTGTTGAGTTTATTTATTTTGTTGATTTTTGTTTCAATAAAAATTTATTTGTTTCAATATTAAAGATTTTTCTTCCATTTCCAAAACAATAATATTGTATTTGCTATTGTAATTGTAAATTGAAATATTCATTATTAGTTGAAAAAAAACTGGAAATGTCGCTTAATCTCAGTCATCAACTCAATCTAACAAATTGAAATATCCAAGAAACCAAGTCAAAGCCAAGCGCATTATTACACTGTTCTTTATCAATTGCGCATGATCCTGACGTCCCAGAACCCGAATTTCGTAGAAACAGAACAAAACCTAATGAAAGCTCTGTATTTCGATTGATATTTTCCACCAGTTTGGTATTTTTTTCATTTTGTTCTGTTACTTTTTTTTATATATACACTTATTGTTGCCATTTTACATATGTTATAGTCTAGGTAATTCATATCACTCAACCGTTTGAAATATATTTAGCGATTTATTGAAGAAGTCTTCAGGAGAATTATGGATCAATTACCATGAGAATTCTTGCTCAGACTTAAATTTTGCGACTTGAGGTTTTGATTATTATTATTATTAAATCGTACTATTAGCTACATGAAAATTGGAACAACAATGTCAAGTGAGTATCTCAATTTTATTGACTCCTCCATTCTCCATTTGTTTTCACAATCTCCACAATATATTCCATACACAATCCACAACTAACCCTAATATTGACAATATAATTGACATATGACAAGGTAGGTTATGTGGTAACTGTCTGAGCAAACCACTACTTTCCTGGTTAATAATACGCCTGACGCCCCATAGCGCATATGGTGATGGTGTTATACTTTTTAAGTATCAATTTAATTTCCATAAATTCTTTAACATTATCTTTAATACAATGAAGCTTCGTCAATGAGTTTATCATTAAAACTTCCGACAGTAAAGCATATTTTGAATTTGACATTGAATTGTATCGGACAGATGCTTCATTGTGGTCTGCAACCGGTTTGGTTTTTAAATAGATAGTTTGACTATATCATATATAAGATAGCATATTTATAGCTGGTCATTTGTGATAAATGATCTATCATGGGTGAACATGACACATTCACAAGTAGTACACTCATGGCCGTGGTGGCCGTGTGGGTAGAGCGTTCGCCTTTGGAGCGAAGGGTCGAGGGTGCAAAGCCTCGCATGGTCATCGGTCTCGTGCATGGCATCACACGTTAAAAGGTAAGGGCTGCGTCTTCCCTAGCTCACACAAGTCTATCGAAGACTTCCGAGAGTTGCGCGTAGGGGTGTAATCGGTTGACGGAAATAACAATTTTAACAACAAAAAAAAAACAATTCACATATTTAATGAACAAAAGTGGTTCCAAAACAGAGCCCTGGGGCACACCATGTTTTATTTCTTCGAAAGCTGATGAACAATTCTTGAAATAGACGCCTGAAACCGGTTTGTCAAATAAGATTCAAATAGCAAAAGTGCGATTTCTCTGAAGCTATAATGAATGCAAGAAGAATTTACAGTGGTTTCCTCCTTGAGAAATTATTTAATTCAATAACCAGGAAAGTGTTTGTTTTCTGTCAGATGTTTGCCTCGTCTACATTGTAGGCTCATTTTTAAACCTGATTTTGATTTGGAAACTTCAATTTTTCGCTCTGAAATGATTTTATACAGTGACGTCAAATGTGAAAATTGAGCTTTTTGTGTGTGTTTGGAAGAATTTCGACATGTGAGGTGAATTTACCTCAAGTTTTTTTTCTAAACAAACGAAATGCGGCTTTAAAATTCAGTAGACACAGGCTGTTACCTAAATGTGATATGGACTTAGATGCTGCAATTGTTATTAGTGTTAGGGTACTAGATACGTCGTTTTTAGAGTGAATATTTAACAAAAATATAAACATGAAAAAATTAAACTTCCAAAGTTTGTTTTCCAATATTTATTCAATTAAAAAACTCTATAGTTTGTTCAATATTTGGATTTGAGAATATTGATCTATGGACGTGATTAGATGAGGACACAATTACACGACTTTTTTCAAATAGTGTGTTTTTCACCATACTATGTGTGATTCTTATTCTTCCAATGTGTGTTTTATACATTTTTTCTGGATTTGGGTAATGTTTAGATGTTAGAAAATCTTGGCGAAAGTATCAATTGTATTGGAACACTGCCGGTTGCTGCGTTGGCAAAAATCCTGGGGTTTTCAAGTTGAATTTACTCATGGAATTTTTCTTCAGTGTTTATTTGAAAACCTTCAACTGGCTGTATCTTGGGAACGAAATGAGGAATCAATAATTGATCGAAACTGAAAGAAGCTTATAGAGATTTCTAATGGCTTTTGACACACTACTAAAAAGAGACAAGAGTTCTTAATTTTTTCATCCTTGTCGACAGGGGATGCACTCTGTGATTGGTCACTATAATGGCGGGGAGTTTGAATGACATGACAGCTACAGTTTAAAATGACATTTAAACTCCCTGTCGTTATATAGTGACCAATCACAGAGTACGCCTCCTGGTAACAAGAATGGAAAAATTAAGAACTTTTGTCTCTTTTTATTAGGGTGTCCAAAGCCATTAGAAATCTCTATTGGCATCACTACCAGTAATGCCGCCTACCCTTTTAGTCACTTAAAAAAAGTTAATATCGACCTCTTGTAATATATCATTGAGTAGCTCTGGAAAAATGCTTTCTTACGATACCAATGATACCCCAAGTGATATTTAAGAAAAAAGTTACTGGAAAAGATCATGTTGTATCTTTGGGATTATTATTTTAATTGCTTTATTCAACAGTAATTAAGTAAATCTTCGAGATTGTGTTCACGGCATTCTAAGAAACAGTTAAGACAGTTTTTAAATTCTTTATGAACGTGGAAATAGCAGATTTGCACTTTTGCAAGAATAACTAATGACTAGCTATTGAGTAATATCACTTAATATAGTAAACTTTCGTGTAAAGCTACATTTCCTTGCTCGTGGTTTGTTTTTTTAGTTGCACTAAAGAGGTCTAGCAACCCGTTCTTTTGGTACTAAAAATGGAAGAAATCCATCTTTTTTGGAATTGGGGTGACTCTTTCCGTCTATTTTTTCTTTTCCTGTCTATTTTCATTTGTCATCCCTTCTTTTTCGTTGTTTTTCCCATCTCAATCCCATCCCCAACTTCTTTTATTTTAAGATTCATGATATTAAATATACTACTATACTACTACTACTATACTACTACTATACTACTTTACTACTACTACTATACTACTACTACTATTCTACTACCAAATCTTTTTTTTTTGAGTAAACAATATCGTGTTGTTACAAAGGATTTATGTCTATATTTCGTGTCATTAGTCTCTTTTCCAACTTGGTAGTTCTACAGAAGGTCTGTTGATCAAGTTATTCAGAAAACCTCGGCATCCCTGTATTTTGACTCGTACTAACGACTGATCTACTTTTCGTTCCCAAGATATAGTCGAAAGTTATTTCAAATGTCACCATCTAGAAATCATAATTCGTTATATGGTGTCTGTGAGATTTCCTCTCAATTTTTTTTTGGCCCGGAGCCTCTGATGCTTAATGGCCGATTCATCAGCTTTGGCGAATGTACAATATGCAACAAGAACAGTACTATTGAAATCTTTTGCACCTTTTCTTAATATACCTGGGTTACAGTTACACTGAAGTCTTTTGATATTTCGGGCAGAAATTGTATTGACGAAACAGAGGTTCGTTTAGTTTAAATTAGTGCAATAGTAACTAGTTCACAAATTTCATTGTAGTCTAAATTATGTATTTGAAGTGAAACAGATATTATGTCAATTACCCTACACCACATGCATTTATAATAAATTGTTAGAACACAGGTAGTCTTTCATTTCTATCCACTACCCTGTAGCTATTGAATTCAAGCTGTAGTCAGAAATGAGATTCAGGGGTGAAAGAAGCCCCCTAATATTTGTTTGAGGGCAAGTGAGCTGTGTCGGAGATCCCTGTCAATGGCATGTGTCTGTCAGTCCACAATGACCTGGTTCTTATAAAAAAATATTAAAATGGCAAGAAACAAGATCTACTCAATTTGAATAACTCATGTAAATTTAATGATTAACAACCTTTAATGTAGTAGCGGTATATCGCTGAGCTAAAGGTTCCGGGTTCGAGTCTTCTGGTGGGTATCTTTTTTTATTTCATGAAGATACTTTCAATGATGGTTTTTGATCATTAAAACCATATAACATGGGTGTGTATTTCGAGTTGTCATTAAAAATTTAGGCAATTAATCTTGCATGCACTAAGCCTGCTGAACAAGAAAAGTTAATCATCATACGGATTTTCGCCATATTCTGATAAAAATCTTTAAGGTAGGAATATGTCATCATCTGTAAAAATGATAATGATTCACTGTTGCGTTCCAATTAACAGTGCTGCTCCTACGGTGGCGCATGGAGTCAGTAACAAGGCCTATCCAGAACACGTGGCTAATGACAATAGCAGTCGATGCCAAGACACTAAAGAAAGAAACAATAACTATAATATAACATATTGTGCAAGGGGAGGCAAGGCTTGGTGTCTCCAGACTGCAGAATACACCCAACTTGAACGTTGGAACGGGACACATGAGCATCGTTAGAATCGTGATCGGGGACGTGCTGGAAACGAGAACGGACCACATTCCGAAACGATACTGCTTCAACAACCAATTCAGAGTGCTGATTCCAGACAGAACTAAGTGGGACGGCTCGCAGCTCAAGGACACTCTACAGGGGAAAATCTGGTACACAGATGGATCCAAGACTGGGAATGGGGTGGGCTCAGGAGTGTTCTCCAGGAATCCGAGTAGTGGCATCAGCTACTCACTGGGCAAACACACCTCTGTCTTTCAGGCAGAGGTGTATGCCATTCTCCAATGCGGCTGGGAGAACAACAGGAGAAACGTTGAAAACGCGCATATCAACATCCTGTCAGACAGCCAAGCGGCACTTAAGGCCTTGTGCAACAAGGAAGTGACGTCCAAACTGGTATGGGACTGCAGAGGAGAACTAGGAGTGCTGGCAGACCGGAATCAAGTCAAACTGATTTGGGTTCCAGGACACCGGGGAATTGCAGGCAATGAAAAAGCAGGCGAACTAGCGAGAAAAGGTTCGGAAAATCCCCCAAACCAATGACAGACACTAGGGGTACCGAAGTGCACGGTAAGAGCGTCTGTAAGAGAGTGGATTGGGGACAGTCACAAAAACCACTGGGAAAGCATACCAGGAAACAAACACGGGAAGAAATACATTAAAGGACCGTGCCAGAAAAGAACGGCAGACCTGTTGGCGATGAACAGGAGCCAGCTTAGAATTGTTACGGGACTCCTGACTGGTCATGCACCAGTGAAGGAGCACCTCAACAAAATGGGTCTGTATAATGGAGACCTGAACTGCAGACTATGTGGTAAGGATCCAGAAACAGTGACACACATACTGTGCTGTTGCGAGGCACTAGACCGCAAAAGACAGGCAATCTTCGGGCAGCCATCTGGCGATCCAGAACCATACAGATCGCACCCAGTAAAGGACTTGTACAAACTCGTACAAGGCACGAAATTACTGGATTGGGTACTGTGAAAGTACAACACACAGGCAAGATACAATGGGCCAATAAGCCTAAGTGTCACCGGGGGCAACAACCTGACGGGCCTAGAGGTGGAGGTTTTAGTGAGTAACCCTGTGATCAGTGGAGTCTCACAGTAAGTCCGGAGTCTTGAGCCGGAGGCTCCTTTCCTCTCTATAAAAGATTTCCTCCACCTCATCACAAAAAAAAAACATATTGTATAGGTATAGATAAACCAGAAAATTGTTTGTTGGTCTCCCACTTATGATTGTATAATAGTTTCAAGTATGACAGTTCAGTGGTTAACTAAGAAAAATATAAGAAATAGTAACGAATAATAGTATAATATTTATTTCTACAAAAAAAATGACATGTAGCAGAATCGAACCTAGTACCTCTTGATTCTTGGGTATAGACCGTCAGATAGTGACAGATTTAGGTGCCCTATTCTCGCATACAAGCCTCGAATAGGGTTGAAAAGTACATCGATGTTGAGTAAAATGGAGGGAAATTCACGAGTGGCTCCTGGGGAGTAGAAGAATCAATTTTTTAGAAACAGGTGGAGAAGATCTACTTTATATATATTCAAATAATGAAAATTAACGTCATTACCCTGATTGAATTTTGAGTTGAACAGAGTTGAATTATGACAATTACAATAATTTGAGCAAACTAATAAAATAACTACGCGACATGTTAACTTTTACGAAGGAAACGAAAGATTAACCAATTTTCGACCTTAATTTCAAAGTTGGCCTGTGGTTCGCCCTCCTTGAGAACTTTGGGTGGTCTATCAAAATATAAGAATCTGAGCCTCTCACAAGAACAGAAACATGAGGAGATTATTCGAATGTTTGTTTCTCTATTATTCTGAAATGTCCCATTTGGAAATATTCGTACACACGTAAACACTTAAAAATAATCAATAACATCGTCCATTTTAAGAGGACCTTTGGTATCCCAAGTATTTCTGAAAATTTTTGTTAGAATAACGTTATTTTTACACAAGTGTTCGATGGTTTCCTGACCTGAGAGGATATTTGAGATATTTCAACTAATGGTTGGGTAAATTATTATTTCCGGTCATAAAATGCAAATACGTTCGGTTACAAACCTAATGAAGTGACATAATCTGAGAAAAGCACCCCATCCTTCTTTATTATCCGAACCAAACAAAGCCATGCTATACATGATTAAATCATATACAGACACCTTATTATTGTCCACCTAGGCGATATATTGTTGCTCCAGAGATAGGTATCTAAAGAGAATTCAAATGATACAATAACTTTTGGAAAAATAAGCTTGGCTTTGTGGGAAAAAAGTTGTATATTTTCATGCCTAGTCAGATAACTTTCCAACCCGCACTTGTACGCCTGACTTCAAATGAAATAAACTATATACGTTCGGGATTCTAGAGAATTTCTTAATTCATCCTGCTTCCTATAGGAAAAAAGGACGATCCAATTGTTCCCGCTTTTTACGACTTCTCATGCGTTCGATAAAACCAATTGGCAAACACACATTTTATCCAGAGAATGCAATTGTATAAGCCGGTTCCGGTTTAAGAGGAAATTTACTTTGTCAGGCCATTATTGAGATTAGGCGGGATTGTCGATTGTTCGCTCGGTTGCCTCTGGAAGAGGCATCATCCTTATTATTACTCTCCTCCTTTGTATTAACAGAGATGATGAGAGATCATTTTCGACGTGTTTTCTTTTTATTGTCCGTCGCAGCTGGGATGGGATCTTTTAAGAGTGCTTGGGGAATTGTCTACCAAGTCGATTTTATACGAAAACTGTTTGTGTTTGTTCAATATATCTATATAATACTTAACGTTAATTGGGCATGCACCCATATTTTTTTTTTCATTTTATGAAATCGATTAGTGTTTGATTTTTATAACAATTTTCACAAAAAGAAAAAATAGATGTTTCATCCAACGAGTGAACAAAGAAAAAATTATCTAAACCTTGTAAAAATGACGGCAGGAGAGTTTATGATAAAAAGGATTATTAAAAATATTACAGATTTGTTACGGATTCAGATAGTCATAGAAAAAGTATAGTGTACAATGAGCATGAAATGACCCATTTCATGCTTATTGTATAATATACTATTATGGACGAGTAATGAACGATATTTTTCATTAAATCTACCTGAAAACCACATACTGTTAAGAAACATTTATTTTTAATGATGAAAGGAACAAAAACATGTATTATTAATTGCAATATTTATGGTACAAAAATGTCCAGAAATTGCCACAAAACAAGCGTTATTTACCATGTTGGTAAGAAAATATTCAAACAATTTGCGATTTCTAGAGAACTGTCAACAACATATTCAATTTTGACATGTAAATAGACAGCTATAATGACACCATTTTTTGAACTCCTAAAGAAACATACTATTTCATTTGAGCTCCAACTAGCTCAGACGGTGTTTGCTGAGATACGTCACTCGGTCCACTACTTCTTTAATTGTAAGCTAGATCTAATAATTACCTCAATTTTAACTCCTACAGAGTAGTTGCGACAAGTAATAACTTAACAAAAATTGATATCTTCAATGCGGGAACCATTGCTCTCTCTGGGAACACCACGACCTGACTAAGTTGTCACTCGACTTTGTTGGAATTGATAAAAGTCTGCCAATAATGCTTTTCTTCTGGATGATGAGCAGTAAAAATTATGTAGTAGCTACTCACAGTTTTTCTTGAACCTACAACCAGATATTTCACGTGACCTCTTATCGAAAAATTTGGTCCTAATAGACGTTTGCGAATTTTAAAGATTAAAATTTCAACTCGTGTGGAAATGAGTGACAGAGAGATCCGAGGTAAGTATTCCGTGTAATAATGAAGGACCGAACATCGCAGCTGTGACTGATGGGACCCTGAATGTAAGAAAGTGCGCATGCTCGGTACGTATGAATGAGATTTCAAATTATTTCGTAATTTTTCTACAATAAAAACAATACATAACAAATTGTTACAAGAGGAAATCTTGTAATGTTCTCAACATGAGGGAGGGTGGTGAAATAAGTGCCACTGCTATCGAGTAATCTCGGTTAGGGTGGGAATCACCATTATAAACTGCTCCGTTGATTTCGAAAGAGAGTCTAAGGAAATGGAACAAGTGGAATGTATGATTAAATTGGGCGGAAAATGGTCTACCCAATAATTCCAATGTTTTATTTCAAAGGGACTCTCCTCTGGGGAACAATGGAAGTTTTTGGGTAGTTGGCCAACTAATAATAATAATTTCTATTGTTGAGTTGGCTGGAATCCAGTTGGAATGTGGAAGAAAACCAATCGTTGAATTGCAAACGTTTCGAAATTTATTAATCATCTTAAAAAAAAAAAAAAAAATGGTGATCTATTTTCTCGAGTACTATATATGTTTTTGGTCCTCATATATGTTTTGGTGGTGTGTTTAAAATTAATGGAACCAAATGTGTCAGATATTTAGGAATAATAATTCTTTATGGAATTTTTCAAACGAGAATTAGTAAAGAAAAATACAAGATTTTTTTTGCGAATATCTCATGGGATTGGAGGAATCGTTCTACAGTCAATAATACTCTTGTAGAAAATTTTAAAACGTACAAAATGTTTTTTTATACGACCAGATCGGTGCATTTTTCACTGAGAAAATCCGAGAAAACCTCGAAAAAGAGACCATTTTTTCAAAGATAACACATCCTTTCTTTATAATTTGGAAGTGATTAAAAAACATAAACAAAATACCATAAAAATTATTTGTTTTCTTATTCTGATCTTCTATATAGAAAAGTAGAAAATTTGATATTGTACAGTTGAAAAACGATGAGATTCGATTTTTTCCGAAATCGACATTTTAGCGGCATCTGTTAGCTTGTAGCATGAAAGTATCAACACACCAAATCTTACAGGGGACAAACAATGAGATTCCATAAAAAACTGCGGTCGAAAGTAGGCAGCACAGTGGAAAAACGTCGAGACTCCCACATTAGACTTCGCTTTTCTTAAATTTTTAAAAAGTGGAACCTCATCGTTATTCCACTGGACCCTTCAATTGTTTATGTATAGAATTCTAATCCACATTTCTAAAAATAAAAAGGATATCTAAGAAATCGAAAGAAAAATCGTCCGGTCGCTCACTAACGCATTTACCTTGATTTCCACCTAACCCTGTATACTCTGAAGGCGCTCGCCAGGTGAACGACAAGGACAGAAATAGCTTCACTGGGGGTTATGCATCTTTCGGGTACTCGGATGACACGAGCTCTCGCTTCTGTGGTCAATCGATAGGCAATCGGGTCAACTTATTATAAATAGTTTATTAAGCAAATCAAGCGTGCCAAATTGCCAGCCGATGGCGGCGATAGGCGAATATTTCCCGAGTGAATGGAAAATGTACCGTGTGTCAGTTTAGGAACTTGCAATTGCAATCCATCCAAGAAAGAGGAGATAATTTGACTCTTGAAACACTTGAAACAGTTCAAATATCGAAGGACCCTATAAAATAGAACATGACGTCCTTGGGTCGTTAGTTTTATGTCCATTTCAATTCAATTCTTCATTAATCTATTAACGAGAGCTCAGAAGGAAATGTCCTTCTGGAGCGCTCTCTAATCTGTTGCCGTGGTGGATCCTGTAAGCGATTGCAGTGTTCATCCCGGCGAACGATGACGGGCACCGGGCCCCCGCGTGTATACAACCATGATTACCAGGATTGCACTGATGAGGGACCACATCCCGAAACCGGTCTGCAGTTGGTTCCTTGTTTGGATCAGGCGGTGTCCTGCTGTCTGTCTCTGAGAGCTCTTGCAAAGTTGTTCCTTCAAAGTAAGGATCTTTGCACATATGTCTGACAGATGTAGTTCAATATCTGTCGAGGTATTAGCCAGAGAAGTAGTTATTTTCTGTCGGACATATGCCATACAATCTATACAAAGGTATAGTGAGTTCCTAAAGGATTGTTTTCGACTGTTTTACAGTCACTGGAACATATATATATATATATATATATATATATATATATATATATATATATATATATATATATATATACCTCTAACTTATGATCGAAGTTGTATTTTATCTGTAAATTGACTACATTGGCCTATATGAATAAATTATCACTGGGAAATGTAGCTTTTTTTCCAAGGATGATTTACAGTATCTATTTCTAAATAACATTCACCCTTTCCAAATGACAGTCATTCTATTAGGTATACCGTAACAAATTTGTGACTAGACTAGAGTATAAAATAAGATTTTCAGATGGTTTATGTCCAAAAAGTCTTTCAAGTGTTTGAATAATAGACCTCTCAGTTTTCCTACTGTATTTTTAATTTGAAGATCCCACCGTGAGTGTCTAAATCTATGTTATCTAAATTAAGTGTTAACTTGTTATACCTGAACCACTCGCTTATTTTACTGAAATCATTTTCGGCTTCTGTTTTTAAATTCACCCAAGTATTAGATTCATAAATTATAGCAGTGTCGTCTGCAAAGCTTATAATCTTTCCCTTGGTATCAAGGGATAAAATACTGTTCATATAAATTATAAATAAAATAGGACCTAGTACTGTTCCTTGAGGAACACCATACGTAACAGTCAGGATCACTGAGACTACCACCTATGTCAACATTTTGTTCGCGGTCTGATTGGTAATTTTTCAAGATTTTATGAACATTTCCTCTTATTCCATAGCATTCTAGTTTGTTCAATAGCTTTTCATGAGATACAGTATCGAATGCTTTAAAAAGGTCGACAAAGATACACAAAGTTGTTTTTTTCTCATCCAATGAATTATATATGTTACTTGTGAGATGATAAATCACATATTCTGTTGATTTTCCTTCTCCGAATCCGAACTGGGAACAAGAAATGATTTTATGTTTGTTCAAGAAGCTCAGACGTCTCACTTTCAGTATTTTTTCAATTATTTTCGACAAATTCGAAATAAGCGAAATCGGTCTGTAGTTGATTATGTTCAACTTATCTCCGCTCTTGTAAAGTGGCTTGATAATTCCAATTTTGAAAATTTTTGGAAAGCACCCTGTATCAAAGCATTCATTTATTAAATAAGCCAGAGCTTCCATAATGAAATAAATCTAAGTTATGATGGTTATGTTATAAAATGACAATTTTATTTGGTAAACAACAATATCATGAACATCTCATCAACTTTGTGCTTCAAGACTCGAAAACTTCGTAGAGTAACAGTTTTGTGCCGGGGAAAAATATTTTTTGTCTGGAACAAAGCAATTAATTTTAGCAAAATGAATCTCTGGAATTCTGGAAATCATTTCCAATCTCAAGAACACAAACTCTGTTGGAGTAGATTGCATCTCAACAAAAATAATAAAGAGCATCAAAAATTCAATATGCGAACCATTAGCATTTTTGATAAATCTTTCAATTGAATCAGGATAATTTTCAGACAAACTAAAACTTGGCTTAGTAATACCAATTTTGAAAAAAGGCGATTCAACCCTTATCGAAAATAATCGAGGGATCTGTTTATGTCAAAATGCTCGAGTTCCTAGATCAATTTGATGTAATATCCAAGTTTCAGCATGGTTTTTGCCCAGGTAGGTCAACAGAAAGTGCATTTTGCAGTTTTTTCCGGTGCGTCTATGACTCACTAGATAGAAGAAAGTATGTCGGTGCACTTTTTTTTGACTTATCGAAAGCATTCGACATCATTGACCTACCTAGTACTTATATTTAAAAAATGCATTATGTTGTTCAAAAAACAAATATAGAATTACAATCGAAACTCTGACTTTCATGCATATCCTACGAGGCACGGTGAATTGATACGGCTGCAGAAACATTCAACATGTTTGTTTGAAAATTCTCCATCTTATCAGGGATGATTTGAAAAATCTTGACAGGGAAAATCTTTTTAGAACAAAGCTGAAAGAATTTTTGATTAATGGTTGTTTTTATAGTACTACTGAGTATTTCAATCAATGATGTGGTTATATATTGTATATATTTATATTTATTTTGTGGAACTGTTATATTTTGTGGAAATGTTATATTTTTATGTATATAAACGTAGATTGTACGTATGTATGTATATTTGTTGTCTGACGTATCCTATATAATTTTTTATGATCGTAAAGGATTTATTAAATTTTATTAATATTATTATTATTATAGTATATATCTATAGATTTTCAACAAGTAACTAACCAACTCAATGAACTAATAATTGAATATCAAGGCGCTCATAATACTACTCCCGGTCAGCTAATGGCCTAAGTGCTTGTCCTTTAGGCGAGTTGCTCTCTACTTGATTGATTCTCGATCGCTTGTGAAATTCTAATTCATAGCAACGAAGCCCATACGAAGCCCCATACTCTCCCACTTCAAACAAAACGAGCCAGTTTCTGAATAATTGAGACCTACTGCAGTTCCTGCTTTTGCGGGACGTGAATTTGCCGCAACATCTTCGCCATTATTTATTGGGTCCTACTACAGAAAGAACAGACACAGATATTCCTCAAATCGTGCACAGGCAAGTTTTGATCTTTTTAAAGTACAGATAAACATTTTGGAGTGGAACCAATTATCTGTCATCACTGAAAGTTTTTTGATAAAAATATGGATCATTCGAACTGCTAGAAATACTCGACACATTTTTTCCTAACTTTGATTATAGAAATACTAATTCTCTAATCATTAGATTAAGTATAAGCATGGAATCGCCTATACAGACGATACCCATTTTCTCGCGAAGGGGCAGAATGTGTCAGCTCACACAGACTGACACAGACAGTCTTTGATCAAGTGATAGGCCAACAAAAATAATTTGACACTCTACATATACAAAACAAGATTGATGTCCTAGAAAATTTCCAAATCCATGAGAATGACGATATAACGAATTGAAAGTTGAATGATTCGAGAATAGCAACAATAAAAATCACAAACTCACGTGGACTGCCCATACTGAAACCACCAGCAATACAATTCGCGGAAACTGTTATGCATTGACGTGTATGAGAATAAACAGAACTTCGTAACTAACCAGCATCAGTACTTGACTCGTTTCAGAGATTTACTGATACCCAATACGCTCCGAACTACTTCATACCAGAAAAGCCATCTTCATCTTGGGCCCAAACTTATTGATAAGCTGAACGATTCTACTAATAATGCACCAAATATAGATGTTTTTGAATCGAGCCTTAAAACTGCCCTCGAAAAAAAAAATGCTATAGCCTCGATGAATTTTAATTTTCGATTTCAAATAACTTACTGTTTCTTAACAATTTTTGTTATTCATTTTTAAGATAAAAATATAAATAGAAAAGTTATTGGGTCTATCCCTCAAATTGTAGTGCAACCGTAGACACGTGTTTCGAACTTAAGCTCTCATCAGTACGGTAAAATCAAGTGCGAAGATGTATAACACTTGGATGTAAAAATTGAAACAAAGGAAGTCAACAACAGGAAGCCAACCACACATTTGGTAGGATTGTCACGCTGGTAGCTATAGCTGCCTCCGTGGCGACGTTAGTTGTTGCCTTGAAATCTCAACGTCTCCTAACCGAAGCCACAAATGTGTGGTTGGCTTCCTGTTGTTGACTTCCTTTGTTTCAATTTTTACATCCAAGTGATAACACTTGATTCTCTTCGCACTTGATTTTACCGTACTGATGAGAGCTTAAGCTCGAAACACGTGTCTACGGTTGCACTACAATTTATATATTGCCCCTCGATAAATCCTGATTTATTTTTAAGATATATGGGGATGCAGTCAGAAAAAAAGGACTTGTTAGGAAAACTCTTTGCTAAATTGTCAAGCTTTCGAAAAACTTTATTTTCATTCTCAAGACATCTGAAAAATTATTAATGATGTACATATAACACTAATAAATGAGAAAAACAACTTACTAACGTGAGGATAGTTTGTAGAAAATAGCTTATGCTTTTTCATCGGTCATTATGTAGACACAAGTTTTTTAACAATGATGACGAAATACGAACATATATATATATATATATATATATATATATATATATATATATATATATATATATATATATATATATATATATATATATGTGTTTTTTAGTTTCTGTCTTTTTATTGATATAATATTATTGGTAGAAGTTTATAAATATTAATGGTTTTATTTATGTTTTCTTCGTCAGTAATATAATTTGCGAGTTTTGCAGCCACCTGTGTCTACGTGATGTTCATGTTCATGTTTTCTCTATATTTACGATAAGATCACTATCCTTATAACGTACAATAAATTTTCAAGCGTCTGGAGAAATGATTGCTGCTGGTGAAAACCCCAGACTTTCCTCAGTTGATTAGATTTCATTTCGTTAGTGTAACAGCTTGTGGTGATAAAACCACGGAAAAGTTAATACACTTCTAAATAATGAAACTGCCCGTTTAAGGTCCACTAGACTCAGACAGAATATCCTCTTGAATGAATCGATTCTACAGACGGTCATAAGGGTAAGCCAGTTTATTTTTTCTTCCGCCTGAACTGCCACTCAATTGATTCAGACCGACAATCCTAAATTGATTAACCAGATGGAGGATAATTCAGACTCCAGTACGTCAGCTGTCTCTTGCCAGCTCGAAAAGCGGCTTAGAAGAGAGAGAACATAATGAAATGGTTGATCAAGTATGGAAAGAATGGAGTGACACAAGAGATACCATTGAAAAACCTTTCTATACCGTGTGCTTCACGGTGAATATCTTTATTTCCACAACTTGAATGAACGAAACAAAAAAACTGATTTACATGTTCAGTGCGGCAATCACAATGGACAGTTCACTAATTGGTGCTCTGCCACTTAACTCTTGTCATGGTACAGTTATTAATATTGCAAAATACTCACACCTACTCAACTACACATTTAACTCCTCAACTACACACTATCTACTAACCAATGTTTTTTAATTTTTTACACGTATTTACAGACTTGCTTTATTCTTATGACTGCGAAAAGCGTTACGTAGGTCAAACCTGAAGATATTTGAAAACACGCCTCAGAGAACATGAAAGAGACATGAAAAATAAACCATACTTCGTTGGTTGAGCATTGTCCACCACCAATTTGAACTGAAATACAATACAGTCAACTTCAGAAAAGACCGGGAGAACTTGAACAGTGCCTATTTTAATCTAATTGATTTTATTTCAAAAGTATTCAACTGTTTATTTTGTTATAAAGCAATAAATTTTTTTAATCCTATATTTTGATCAATATTTGTACTATTAAACCGTTCACATCGAGTATTATTGTCGGTAAAAATGGCAGAGTAGGAAAAAGTGGGTACAGCTCATCCGAATCTCAGTGAAAATCATAGAGAAAAGGATCTCAGAATCAAATCTAGCATATTAAATAGGATGAAATTTTCAGCCTAGACAGCTCACGTCCATTTGACGACTGAGGTGAATTTGATTTTCAAACCTAAAACAGTGCCTTTGCTAGAGAGATATACCAAGAGAGAAAATACGCAAAACTTTCGTTCTAGATAGATAGATTTTCCGGTAAGTATCGTTTGATGTCGTACTTAATTTTTTGGTGACTATTAGCGGTGGATTCGAAATTTCAAATTTGAATTATCGAAATCATGCAATTGAAATTTTAGTGGTGATTTAAGATTTCAAATTTTTTCGAATGATCGGTTAGAATAAAAAAATTCCATCACTTTTATTTCTTCATCTAAAATAAAAAAGATACGGTCAGTTGTGGAATCATCTGCGACTAAAAGTTGAAATTTAGTCGCTATTTTCCATCGTACAAGATAACCTCTCTTGGAAGGGATTCATGTTGTAAAGAGAAACATTCTGTGAGTGATACTTCTGAATTACATTCTCCCTCATCTTATTTATAGATAAGAATCTCCAATGGAAACTGGACGTTTAATAAATAATCAACTATCTGAATGAAAATGCAAATTTTCACTTTCAGATTTTTTCTCTTAAAGTTATATAGTGTTTTTCTCAGTATCTATCAGATGTAGTTCAATGTCCAGCGTGGCTTTAGCAGGGAAAGTAGTTGTTTTCTGTTAGATATTACATAAAAGTTACTTCAATTTATCTTAGGTTATTTTCCATTTCCAGAGGAATCATGTATTGGTTCAATTTTAAATTCAGAATGTTCTCTTTACAATACGGAAAATATTGTTACACTGACCGAAAACCTGATTTAATTTGTGGCAAGATGTGATTTTCATCAAGAAATGGGAACGTTTTTCCATTATTTTTGATAAACCAATCAAAATACTGATTGGCCTCAGATCTGATATTTCTTGGGTATTTTTATTCTTAGGATCTGTTATCTGAGAATGCTTCCAAGAAGTGCGAAATTGTAACAATTATGCTTTTGAAGATATGAACAAGATAAGGTTATATATGGGAACAACAAGTTTTTATATCATCAAAACCACGAGCACTGCTTTACGTTTTTTTTTCAGAGCTTTCAGAACAATTGTCTCATCGACTGAAAACTGGAAACGAAATTCATTTCCACATATTGCACTAATTTCATAAAGACCATTTATTGAATTTTTGATGACGGTAGATGGTATGTTATGTAGAAAGAAATTACTGACAACATTAGCATCACTAATTTTTGCGTGATATCGGCTAGAGATTTCTCCGAATTATCTTGCAGTTTCAGTTTCTTCCACAGTCCTTTTTTGCGACAAAGGAAAAAGATTGAAAATATACAGATTTTTCCCGAGTTATAATACGGTCAGTCAGATTTCTTAATCGTTTACATTCCTCCCACTTTTCCTGTGTTCGTACTTTTTTCATCAACCCCTTCACCACATTTGTCACACAGGGTGTGTTTTTTCTATGTAATTCTTGATAATTTTAGGAGAAAAGTTGAGGTTGAGTAGTATTTCAGTGAATTCTTGCAATTTATCGTCGATATCCTAGATGTGAAATATTGTTTGTAGATTAGATTCCAAAATATCATTGAAAAGTATCTGCTCGTCAGAGTTTTTGCAAACTCTGATTATGATCAGTTTTGGCTCAATTTCGGGTTTTTACATTTGAGAGCACACCCTATACATTCATGTGAAGAAAAGTTAGATTCAAACATGGTCGATGAGACGAAGAGTTACATCAATAAGAGATTCAGATTTAAGTGTTATGTGTGGTTGCTTCAGTAATAAGTTGATTCATTTGTTGTTTGAAGTTCCACAGGACTATCGTCTTCTTGTGAAATTGAAGTGCCATTGGCAATAGTGATATTGAACTCTTACACAAATATTGTGGGAGCTCATTTATGTAAAGTAAAAATATTAACGGCCCTAGAACTGAGCCCTGTGGAACTCCTATGTTCACCTCACATATCAGAGTCAGTATCGTCCCATCTTACAAATAATCTCCTATATTTGATATAGGAGAGTACCCATGCTAGAAATTTTCCACGAATTCCTATTGTGTGTAATTTATTAGCGAGTATATGTACTACAAACCGATCATATTCAAATTGGCCCATTTGAGTATGATCAGTTTTACTGAATGAACTTCTAAACCTTTCGGATATTTTCGTGACATTATTTGATAATTATGTGCGTCATTTTGGCAATAATCGATAAAACGGTTTTATGGAAGTTTCTTGTTTGTAATGAAAATATTTTACAGGTAATTAGTGGGGTAATCCCTAATTCTTATCCCCAGTTACTTCAGCCTGAGATTAATTAGTGATTTTACGGAAGTTTCGCTTTACTGGAGCTTGTAACGCCATCCATCAGAGGCGGTTAGTAAAACTTCGAATTTTCCTAAGTGTCAGCTGGAAACTCTGTATAGCTTATCAGTCTGATTATCCGAGTGAAAGTCTCTCTTAGTTAAACTTGGACTTCAGAAGATGTCGGAAGTGATTTCAGCACAAATCAGATAATTTCAGGCGATTACCAGCATTTGCACATTTGATTTAACAACGCAGAATTTATTTTTTTTATTGTAAGCATGATGAACAATTCAATTTTTATGAGAATGTGATTTTTTGAAGATTTTTAAGTTTGTAAAAAGGGCTTCATAAACATGGGCATGAACATTGTAAAAATAACCAAAATATTCAAGGTAACTCATTCGAGCTACAAAATTAATTTTTCGCGAAAACAGTTCATCAAATTTACGTTTTTCATACAGCAGCGTTGTAAAAAGGCTTCCAAGACCTTACAAATGAAGTATCACTCCACATTCAATTTTGAGGGGTTGAAGCGCCCCCTAATAGGGGGTTGCTCGTTCAAGCCTCAAATATAGATACGTCAACAGTATCCCCCAATCAAAATCATTCGACGTGTTTCGGGAAATTTTTCCACTCACTATGAGATAAGAAATATACTGGGTGGCTCGTCTGAGATGGAACACCCTGTATTTGTTTTACGATCACACTTATTTTGTTGATTCAACCCACGATCACGTGTAGGCAAACTCAGCCCACATGCTCACGTAAAAGGAAAAACGTTCCAATTGTTAAATACCTAAAGTTCTGTAAACGAGCACGGAATATAATAGAGCCGCGTTCCATGGAAAAAACAGTTGCGAGCAAGCGGGCTGTGATATGAGAGTGCATGTATTCAGGATTACGCTGGCATTTTCTATTATGAATAAAGTCTTCCATTATTTTCAGCCGCGCCTGAAAATTTGTATGAAAATCGCTTCAGAAGCAGTCTGCGTTAAGCTGCTTCTATGGTAATTTTCAAATTATAAAAACATTATAGTTTCGGAGATCTCTCTCGCTAGACAGGGAATGTGACCGGGAGAGAAGAACATTTCAAGAAAGCGGAATGATGTCATATAGGGTGGGGCAATAATAGTGCGCCAGTGTCCGATTGCTCGAGTTCTGTGATAGCTAGGAAAATTAATTGAAAACCAAAAGTAAATCAAATAGTCAGAAGTTTTAATACGAGGGTTGCTATTTATGTATTGAGAATTGGCAACACTGGTGTCGCTAGGCGCGATCCAACTGCGCTATCGCAAAGTTTGACATTTTTGACAGTATACGTAATCAGAACTTTTTGACATACATACGCTATTTGTATTGTTAATAGACATATGTTCAATTAATACTACTGTAGTGTCGCGAAAAAACTCTCATCAGAAAATATTCGGAATACAGCTGACCCACTTCTATTCATGAGCAATATAAATATTGCAGAATCTTAGATACTATTTGAGACTAACTTGGGTGAAGTGATGGAAACTATAAAATATATGAAAAACAAAAGTTCTTGTTTGATCGAATATTTCCATCGTATGTTAAAAATCCTATATGAAGCGGAACATTTTCGATCAATTGCAGCGAAAAATTCCCGGCGGGACATTTTCAGGCTGAAAATTACCCGGTAGGTATCGAAAATTACCCGCTCGGTCCGTGTATCTATAATAATGATTATTAAAATGTACAATTGTCATCTTGACAGGCATAAATACTGAATTTATATGTACCTATCTGCTTAATGTAAATTTAATAGTTATTTTTGTATCTAGTGCGCGAAATGCTACTTTGGTGATCGAGAACTGATTTTTTTTAACGAGGCGCAGCCGAGTTAAAAAAATAGTCGAGATTACCAAAGTATTTCGCGCATGAGATGCAAACAAAATATTTTCTACAAACGTCAAAAATATTGTTCTAAAATAATTAATAACTATGAAAAATAGTATTGAACTGGCTTAAATAATTTTTCCAAATCAAGTAATTACTGTAACTATGGAAATAAAATGGCATTTATTGACAATTATTTCAAAGTGACAGTTCTTGATAATTATTTTGGAGTGACTTTTTATTCGCGTCAATTTCGTGCGTGATATTTATTATTGTAAAAGAATGGAAATTTCGAGCGACGATGAACTAAGCAGTACCCCACCTAACTTGATAGATGCGGCCAATTCCGTAATTTCCAACCTTTTACCGGAGAAATCGAGGCGGCAGTATGAAAATGCATATCAGCAATTTAAAGAGTGGTGTGAAGCAAATAAAGCCAGAAAAATATCTCTCACAATTTGAAAGCCTTAATTATTGTTCTACATTAATAAATAAACGATTTATTGTTTTTTGCTTGCTTGAGGAGTCGAGGACCATATAGGTTTGAATATGAAAATCCCATATAGTTTGCATGCAGTGTGCGAAATATATTTCGCACATTACTTCGCGCACGGTGTCATGGTAACGAATGAAAATGAAAAAAAGTGCCACTTCGCAAACTGTTGTCAATGCGCGAACCTTGTCATTTTTTGACGTTTGTAGAAAAATAAAATTTCAAACTCAGCACATACATTTTTGTTTTAACTCCGGAAATATTCTATCGACTTACACTCGTGCATCAAAATAAACCTGATAATTTTCCATTCAAGCATGTGGTCAGTAAAAAAACTGCATTCGGTTATTTTCATATTTTGCTAAAAGAGCCATCGTCCTTCGGAGTCGGGCTCTTTCGACAAAATATGAAAATAAACTCATGCAGTTTTTAGACAACATGCTTTCATGGAAAATTATTGGTAATTTTGAAGCACTTGTGTAATTACTCCCGATAACATATCAATGACAATATTCGAGAATGTGCCAATTCTCACGCTGAAATTACTAGTCCAACTTTTTTCTTTAAAAACTACATTGTAGTTCCCATCCATAAAGGAGGTTTACTCGATCCTTTCAACTATAGGCCCATCTAACTTATACTAGTTATGTGCAAAATAATTGAGAAACTATTAAAAACGAGATTAATAAATTTTATAAAAAAGCACAATATTTTGAATGCTCAATAATTTGGATTTCAGCAACAGAAATTAACGGGGGACGCTGTTTTCACATTTTTCAGCAGATCGTTTACTGAACTGAATCAGAGGGTGAATCAGGGGGAAGTGAGTGCAGCAACATTCTGTGATTTGTCGAAAGCCTTCAACTGCGCAGGTCATGAAATGTTGCTGTGCAAACCACAACACTATGGATTCAGGAATCAGAGCCACAACTATCAGAGAGTGGGGCAACTCATTGTGGCTTTCCTCAAGAATCAGTGATTGGTCCAAGCTTGTTTTTGTTGTACTTCAATGACTTGGCCAGCATAATAATCAACCCTTTAATTCAACTGTTACTGCTATTAGTCTGGTTTTGATGTCTATGATCATATTTTAAACATATTTATTTCTTCAGAATATTTACCATTTCAACATGTAGGCATCCTCATGTGTGCATGTGTTCATTTTATTAATTGACTCAGTCCACACTTTTTAATAAGAATTTATTTTTTCTGATGATGGAATATACAGGGTGTTTCATAATAAATGCGCAGGACTTCGGGATGTGATATCTCGTTCAAAAATATGAAAAAAATTTCTCTGGAACCGTTTATCGCACAAAAAACTGATTTTGACTGCATTTTCTACTCTAAGGTCTCAATCTGCCTACTCCGTCGAGAGAACAAGTGGCGAGACTTGGGGAGTAGGCAGATTGAGACCCCGGCGTCAAGTCACAAAATCCTGAGGAGTAGGCAGATTGAGACCTCAGTGTAGAATCTACCCTCACCCCCCCCCCTTTCGATCAATTTATCCTTATTTGTTTTTCTTGAAAATGGCTCCAAAATCGGAGCCGAAACGTCGAATTTCAATAAATTCTAGACGCGGTTCAACCCGAACTTCCAGTTTTCAAATATCTGACCGCGGAAACCTATCCAAACACACACACACACATATATATATATATATATATATATATATATATATATATATATATATATATATATATATATATATATATATATATATATATACAGTGACCGGCAGAAAGTACGCATCATATGGGATTTTTTTTTATTAATAAATTTTGACAAATATTGATACTTGCAATCGCTTCTGCATCAAAAGAAACCCCAAAAGACGTTGTACAGTGCCGTTCGTCTTTTCGAGGTTGGCGGGAAATTTAAAAAAATTGAAAATTATTTCTCAAAACACACTTGTTTGTGAAAATATCGAGAAATGTTAATAAGAAAAGTTGTTCAGATTGACATTTTATAGCTATGTACAAGTTTTGAAAAAGATCTGAGATAAAAAAATAAAAATCAATTTTTTGCCACAAAAAAAAATCTTTTTGGAAACATACATTTTTGACGAAGAAACTCATTAGTAAAGCCAACACTAATATTTCAAATAATGTTTTGTGAAGATTCGCAAGCTATTCCTATTTTATTCGGAGAAAATTTGAAATCTGTGATTTTGCAGTGTGATCAGCTGCTTCATAAGAAGTCACTGAAATATCTACAGGACAAATTAAGAATTTCAAATTGAAATTGTGTAGATACTTGGTTCTTAATTAATAATAAAAAGTATCGGAATTATAATGTCCTGTAGATATTTCAGTGACTTCTTATGAAGCAGCTGATCACACTGCAAAATCACAGATTTCAAATTTTCTCCGAATAAAATAGGAATAGCTTGCGAATCTTCACAAAACATTATTTGAAATATTAGTGTTGGCTTTACTAATGAGTTTCTTCGTCAAAAATGTATGTTTCCAAAAAGATTTTTTTTTTGTGGCAAAAAATTGATTTTTATTTTTTTATCTCAGATCTTTTTCAAAACTTGTACATAGCTATAAAATGTCAATCTGAACAACTTTTCTTATTAACATTTCTCGATATTTTCACAAACAAGTGTGTTTTGATAAATAATTTTCAATTTTTTTAAATTTCCCGCCAACCTCGAAAAGACGAACGGCACTGTACAACGTCTTTTGGGGTTTCTTTTGATGCAGAAGCGATTGCAAGTATCAATATTTGTCAAAATTTATTAATAAAAAAAATTCCCATATGATGCGTACTTATCTGCCGGTCACTGTATATATATTTAAATAAAAATGTAAAAATATGTGAACTTTATATAATACTTGAATTATTTTATTCCCTAATCGAAAAATTCTTCTATGGGAGCTTAAATGTCTTTTGAGTAGAATTTAAAAAAAAAAAAGTTTTAGAAGCTGCATTCTGTATATGCTCTGCTAGAGAATTATAGCATTTGCACCCAATATACTCGAAGATTTTTTGATACCGAACAGTCCTATGGCGATGTGATAAAATAAGTTTTTTTAACCTGGTATCATACCCATAGTGTGTTATAAGTAGCCAAATTTTTGAAGATGACACAACAGGCTTCGAGAATGTAAGACTCATAAGAGTCAGAATATAATATTTTTGGAAGATATCTCTGCATAGATCTCTCCTACTCAATTTCGAAATTATTCTATCACCTTGAGTAATCCCTAATGGAGGGCCAGGTAGCCGAGTGGTTAAAGCGTCAATGTTTAAATCACTCACGCTGCCGGTCGCCGGTTCAAACCACAGCGACTGCAGAATTTTTCTGATGGCCCGAGAAAGTGGTACGGTACGATACAATGGGCATCTGCCTACGTGTCATCGGGTCAGCCTTGGGTGGCTGGACGAGCCTACCACGCACGAGGTGGAGTGTTTAGTGGGTATACCTGAGGGGGATTCAATTCGGACTCAGGGGACTCCCACACTACCTTATGGGATGTGCGTTTCAGGCCGGATAAGGTGCCCATAAAGGGTTTCAACCACCTTGTGAGAAAAAAAAAAAAAATCCCTAATGGATGACTATAGATGTTGTTTATTTCAAGGATTTTCTATAACCTGTATCCCCCCTTTTTAAATTGCCCTTCGAGCCGGATCTATTATATTTATTTATCAATATTTTTCCTATAAACAGGCTAGTTTCTGTTCAAATATTCACATTTCACAAATCCCATCTGCTTTCTTGTCATGACCCAACTCAACTCCATTGCTGCCGAATAAATGTTCAAATTGCACATTCTCAGACAAGATTGATTTGTCTGGAAAGTGGTGTTATATTTCACTGCGTTAGGACACATAATTCAAACCCATTCAAAATGAGATAAATTTCAGACAAAAGACTACTTTCGCCACCCTCCGCGAGAGATTTGATCTTGACGCGTCACGCACTCACGGGGTGATAGATTGGCACGTAGGGGAACGATTTTCCAGTGGAGACGTTGAGGATGTTCAAGAGGGTTGATGAAGAGAGGTCAGTAAAGGAAGGAAAGTTTGTGTTTGGGAACGAAATGATATTTTCATAATAATGAAATATTTGAGGGAAAACTACATTAACACAATTTAATTAATTTATTTTGAATGAAACAAAACTTGTTTGTTAGGAATAGTTTATAATTCTTCAGAATGTTGTAGATATTCCCTTTTATGGTTTATGTTGATTACTCAAGACTAATAAAGATACTAAGATATTATTATATTACTCCTGTAAGATTGTTTAGTATCCTGTTTTTTATGCTGCATCTGATGTGTCAACATACGTCCATGATAACCACAGAAAATAGCTACTTCTTGTCTATAAACAAAATTTTGCTTTTTGAATCATAATTCTAATTCATTTAGAAAATGTCGATATTGGGAATAGGTGCCTCTTTTCGTCAAAAAATGCCCTTTTCCAGTTACCCCTTTGTGGAATTAAATTTTTGAGGTGATATTCGAAATCAGCTCGTCGAGTTACGTCTGAGGAAAGTTTGCGAAATTTAGAAATATGAAAAACGATTTTCTTTTATTGATTTATTCGTTTCTGATCGCCTAGGAATATTTAAAAAATGCAGAATCCCGCGAATGTTACTTCATCTTATAGAAAATTTCTTTCTGAATCCGAAAATGTACATTTTTCAATCAGAAGGACAATTCATTAGGAAAATGTCGATTTTGTGGAAAGTGCATATTATCATCGAAAAAATTGCCCTTTTCCTGAAAGCCCTGCGACGAAATTAATTTTTGAGGTGATCGGAATCAGCTCATTGGGTTACGTCTGAGGGAAGTTTGCGAAATTTGGAAAAATGAAAAATAAAAATTTTCGCAAAATTCGATTTTCTTCTTTATAAATATTTTATATTTTAAAAACTAAGGAATCTCACGAATGTTACCTCATCTTATAGAAAATCTCCTTCTGAATCCGAAAATGTACTTGTTTTTTAAATAAGAATGGTAATTCATATAGGAAATGTCGATTTCGTAGATGGGTGCATTTTTCCGTCGAAAGAATTGCACTTCTCCAGTTACCACTTGGTCGAATTCAATTTTTGAGGTGACATCCGGAATCAGCTCGTCGAGTAACGTCTAAGGAAAGTTTGTCATTGCTCGGAAAATGGAAATTTTCGGAAAACTCGATTTTCTTCTATAGAATAGAATAGAATATTTTATTCAACTACGTTACACAATATAATGTTTGTAGCAAGTCATGTTTGATTTACTTCTAAAAGTAACGTAAATGGTGTGAAATGGTATATATAATATTGAAATTTAGTTTGATCGCGGAATCCCCCGAATATCACTTCATTTTGTAGAAAATTCCCTTCTGAATCCGAAAGTGTACATTTTTCAGACAATTCATTTAGAAAATGTCGAATTTGTGGATGGGTGCATTTTTTCATAAAAAAATTGCTCTTTCCCAGTAAGCCCTCAGTCAAATTCAATTTTTGATGTGATATTCAGAATCAGTTTGTTGAGATACGCCTGAGGGAAATTTGCAAATTTTCGAAAAATGGTAAATCAGAATTTTCGCTAAAACAAATTTCCTTCTGTATCGAATATTGCATTTTTCGACTTTGATCGCCCTGAGAAAATTTAAAAAATGCGGAATACTGCAAGTGTCATATTGCATCTTATAGAAAATTTTCTTCTCAATCTGAAAATGTACTTGTTTTTCGAATTGGAATGCTAGATCATTTAGTAAATGTCGATTTCGTGGATGGGTGCATTTTTTCGTCGAAAAAATCGACATTTTCCAGTTAGATCACCTGGAAGAATTTCCTTCTGAATCCGAAAATGTAATTGGTTTTTTAATCAGAGAGCTATACAATTTAGAAAATGTTGATTTTGTGAACATTTTTTCGTTGAAAAATTGCCCTTTTTCCAGTTAGCACTTTGTCGAATTCAAGTTTTGAGATGATATTCGGAGTTAGCTCGTTGAGTTACGTCTGAGGGAAGTCAGCAATTTTTTGAATAATGGAAAATAAGCATTTTCGCAAAATTCGGTTTCATTAGATTTCATTACATTGCATAAATTAAAAATAAATTTGTGTTTAGGATCAGTTTGTTTTTATGTTCCCATACTAGTGGAAAAACACTTCCTTTTGAAATAGATATACAGGAACGGAGGAAACTAATAATCTCCGAGCAGGTCGTAGAAAAAATTGTTTTCCCACCGACTTCGCTACTATGAGCCGACCTGCCATAATAGATGAATTAATATCTTGTGGAAGCGTGCGACAGCAGTTCTCATATACTAGGCCAATCACTTTAGCAAAAATTGAGAAAAAAACAAAACAATGCAAACTTTCACAATGTGCTTTATGAAATAATGAAAAATAAAAATGAAACAATAAAAAATTTCGCTCTTGTACATGGTCGGCAATATTGTAAAAAATGTAAATTATGTTTTCTGGGCAATTAGTCCCTACGTTCCCGACAAATTCAAAAAACATTTGCTTCATTTTTATAATCAGTTCAGGCTACAAACAAAATTTCTTGGTGTAAAATAACCAAAAAAATATTTTGCCGTCACCGGTGGAGGTGGCAGATTTTCGGCGAGACTCATGACATAGGAAAAAAAATTCATTGTGTTTTTCACTCTTTCAATTTTTTTTCGGCTGAGTTATTAACAAAAGCATGAATAAATAATCTATTTACTCTGATACCAAACTTGTCTCTTTATTCCACTCACATGTTAATTACGGCATTCTGTTATGGGGACACTCTGTTCACTCCTGTGAAGTCTTTAAAATGCAGAAAAGAGCAGTAAGAATCATTGCTGGTTACAGGGACCATTGTCAACAATTCTTCAAAGATCTCGCTATTATGCCTGTTCCTTCTTTATCTATTTATAATACTCTTCTAGAAATTCACAGATGTAAGAATAATTTTTGTACCAATTCTGATTTTCAGGATTATCAAACTCGTGGAGGGAACGACATAAGACATTCCCGATATAGGCTCAACAAATCCCAGATGAATTCTCTGAATGATAGACTCTACAATTTTTCGCCTCAAGAGTTCAATATGCTCAATTACAATTGTTTCAAATTAAAACTGAAACGACACTTACTGTTCCACTGTTTTTACTCTATCGACGAATTTCTGAGAGCTCACCCACTTCTCAATCTTGTGTCGTGACTTTAATTTCGACAAAATGTTCTTGTTTCGAGTTTGAATATTGTTATGTCTGTTTGTGATAGTTTAGGTGTATATGTACTTTCAATTGACGTTTTGTATGTGATTGACTTGCCAAAAACATAATTGCAACTTGGTCAAATAAATTCTATTCTAGTTTATTCTATTCGATTCTATTCTATTCTATGGAATTAAAATTTCACATATTGGTTCAGTTCCCATGAGAATACATTAATGTCGAAGAAATTGCCCCCCTTGCCCCCCGAAGGCTAGATAGAGTACGCGTATGGTTTCGGAAGTTTTCTTGAAGGATTTGAACGTCAAGCATTACAACGAAAAAAAATAGGTGGGGGCTCGCCCATCTTTTCTCGAAAAAAGTTGGAAAACTGAAGAAATTAAAATTGGAAAAATGTCTGACCGGCGAATATTATGGTTAAAAAATATTTCACCCCCCTGTCCCTCCCCAAATGCTAGATAGAAAACGCAAAGTAATTCGGAAAATGCTTCAACAGTTTCGGATATGGATAATAATAATGAAAAAAAAATTGGTCGGGAGGCTTGCCCCCCTTTCCTGTTAGGAAAACCCGCGAAATAGGAAAAATAGTGAAAAAAATCTGACCATTGACGGTTTCGAAAAATTTACCGATATTCCCCCCTCGAAAGCTAGATAGCTAGATAGAAATTCGGAAAAATTTCCAACGGTAAATCAATAGACAAGCGAACGTACAACAATGACGCATGTATTAAAATAAACAGACTAAGAAACATCCAAAGAAAATAAGGAAAAAAGAAATAAATAAAAACTCAAAAAAAAAATTTAAAGAAAAGTTTTTTTTTAAATGCACTAAAAAAAATTAAAGTAGATTAAACCCATAATTTTGTTGCCCTATGAAATTGTAAATGAAATAAAAGTTTGTCGCGAGAAGTATCTATGTATTTCTTATTGTAAAATAATAATAATAATACTTTCATTTCCATATGACAATACAATTGAATCGGAAAAGTCAATAAATATAAGTACATGATACATATGTGTAGAACAGAAAGTAAGTAACATGACAACATAACTGTATATCAGACACAACACAGGTTTTTATCACTTTTTTTTATCACGTATTCGATAATTAGTAGGTAGAGAAATATTCTTTTGTTGAATAAAAACATTTCGATATCTGAAACTGCTTGAGTTTTCTTTGAAAGTAGTCAATGAGAAACAGTTTCTGAGTTCCTGTGGTAGTTTGTTGAAAGCCCGAAGCCCATTTTCATCTGGAGAACTGAATTCAACATTATTTTTGCTATGTGGTACATAGAATTTTTCTCGATTACGAGTGTTCATTTGATCAGAATTTTTAATAAATGTTGATCCATTCCTAAATACATGAAGACATAGTTCAAATAAATATAAACATGGAAGAGTTGATATTTTGTGACTGATAAATAGGTTTTTACAGCTGGTACTAGACACATTAGCAATGCACCTCATTATTTTTTTCTGTGCTATAAACACATCATCAGTCATAATGTACCAACCCCAGAAACAAACACCATATCGTAGACGACTTTCCACTTGTGCATAATACACCATCTCCAGTTGATTGAATGTGAGAACTGTTCGTAGATTTTTCAATAAGTAACATTGAGAATGAAAAATGGAAATTATGTTTGTGCAATAGATTTTCCACTTTTGGTGTTTATCTTTGTTCATTCCCAAAAATTTTACGTGTGTAGCTGTGCTTGATATGGGCACATTATTAACGTCAAGATTAGGTTTATAGCAAACTCGTTGTCTATTATGAAGTCGAAGAAACTGTGTCTTTTCAAATGACCAAGACGCCAAGGACTGGATCAATTCATTGCATTTTCTTTCCAGAATCTCATCAGATTTATTCACAACAAGGACAGAAATATCATCTGCATACATAGTGACGTGGATACCTTCACATAATTCATCTATACTATTCACATATAACAAAAATAAGACCTGCCCCAGAATTGAACCTTGTGGAACACCTGTCAATATCCACAAGCGTAAATTTTGTAACAGTTACTTCTTCATTTTGTTTGCTTCTGAGGCATACATACTGTTTACGATTTCTCAAAAAACTTATCACCCCTAGAAGAGCAATATCTTTAATACCATAACTGGCCATTCTGTTTATTAAAATGTAATGATTGACACAGTCGACCCCCCAGCTGAGATCACAGAATATCCCAACAGGGCACTCGCCCGAGTCAATCAGAGATGTAATTTTACTATAAAAGCAGTGAACTGCTGATATCGTTGATTTTCCATGTCTGAACCGATGTTGATTTTTGGAAATAATCCCGTTTGTATCCACGAAACTCATCAGGCGGTATAAAAATGAGTATTCAAATATTTCTGAAAAAGTAGATGGTATCGTTATCGGCATATAATTTGAAGATTACTTCTCGATGCCTTTTTTATTCTATTGACAAGCTTTTATATCATTTAAAACTTTATAATGTAACAAAATGATGTGTTTAATTCATTTTCTTTTTTTAAGTGCATTTAAATGAAAGCGTTTCTCTAAAAAGTTTTTTAGGTTGTTTATTTTTTTCCCATTTTTGATTTTAAATGTTGAAATGATTGGCCTACTACGATCTGCCCCCGCACAGATGTCTCGCAAAGCGCCACCAGACGAGGGTCTGGGCAATTTATTTCTCGGGAAGAAACTGAACAAAGCAAACCGCCGATAATATAAGAACATTCAACTTTTTATTTGATCGCCAAATGAAAGTGAAATATGGCGTATTCACCCGAAATTGCCTCTGAAAATATTCTTATTATACTCGGTATGATGATCAGTTTAGGCATCATTTGTTGGATATGAAATATTCCGGGTTTTCATGTTTGTTTTTCCAATTCCGGTTGATTATTCCAGCTGTATTATTTGGTTTATTTTTCACTTTAGGCCTGGAGTAGTTGTAATGAAAAACTGAATAGGGGGCTGTTGACTGATTAATCACATCTCTCTAGACAGAGGCTATATTCAGTGTCACAATTTTCATTCGGGTTCGAAGGCCGTCGTTTCTTGGAATTTCTTCCTAACGTTTCGCTAGCGCAAGTGGCTATAGCTTCTTCAGAGGCTTATACGTCATGAATAATATCAGATGACTGGAGATTCCGTCTGCGAAGATTGTGTTTATTCTGAATTAGGTAGTCTTGTACGTAAATTACCGTATCTGGATTTGGTACATTCTCACTAACCCTAATTGACCCCTTTCTACCTGCCGGCTTAATGTCGTTGATATTCTTTGTTATTTCAGAATTGCTTATTCTCGTATCTGGGTTAAGCATATTTTCGATAACATTAATTGACACCTTTTTGCCTGCTGTCTTAATGTCGTTCGTTATTTCGGAATTTCTAAGAATAGGATTCCGTATTCGGTTGAGGTTAACAGCTTCTTCTTTTCTTTTGAAATTCTCCGCGTGTTTGTGGATCTCTGTTGCCTCTCGTACAAGTCGGCTATGGTATCCCTGGTTGGGGGCAAGAAGTATTACGTCCTCAAACAGAATCTTGTGGTTTCCGTCACTGAGCGCGTGTTCTGCCACTGCAGACTTGTCCGTTTGGCCTAATCTGCAGTTCCTCTGATGTTCGAGAGTTTGGTTGGGATATATATGTTGAGCATTTTTCTTAGTCCAATAAGAATAAATATTAGCAGTACATTCTTCTTCGTTCGGAAATAATGATAATAGTTTCGATAAGAAACTTTAGGAGTGATTGATCTGTTTCAAAGCGATGCTAATTTGAAAAAGAATATAAGGTGTTTAGGTGTATCACCTAGGGTGCTTCAAAAGAGTATATAGGGTTAACAAGAACGAAGTGAGAAGGCAATATCTCTGCTTCACATACGCTGCGAGAATCTCGTCCAACCAAAAAACCCCGCTCATGAACGAATGTTTCATAACCAACCCACTCAAATCCATCAAAATTCCGACAACAAATTCCCTGCAAGCACGGATCCAAAAATTGTCGACTACTATCGATCTAAACTCCACATATCCTATAGATCCAGATATTCCTTCTCCCTGGAAATAGTAGCGTGTACCTGGAGAGGTACATGCAATTCTAAAAGCAAGGCTGATGAATGGCGATTCTGTGATATTTACAGACTCTTTGAGTGCTATAGAAGGATCCCGACAGCTTCACCAACCAACTTCAGCAACAAATCAAGACGAACCTGGATGAATTGTATGAAATTGGTAAAAATATCGAATTGGTGTGGGTTCCTTCACATACCGGTATTCCTGGAAATGAAGAGCAGCTGTTATGGCTCGCAACACTTTTGCAAATCCGGAAACGAAAATAATCAAGAGAACACCACAAGAAGACATATACAACGAAATGGAAACTTACACCGATAAAATATGAAAAGACACTAACCGACAACAAACTGTTCAAAATAAACAATAATATGGCAAATACAAACTGTTGTGGACTCAGTCGAAGGCATCAAACTATCCTAACCCGCCTCAGAATTGAACACACTAAACTTACCCACCAGCATATACTGAAAAGAGAGACCCCGAAATGCTATGAATACTGCGATTGTAGCATATCAGTGGAACAAGAAAGAAATACCTCAGGCTCACCGGTGACTTAACTATCTATGACTTTAAATGGTGATGTCTCAAGTGGCATTCTATATATCAAGAGAATCAATTTATTCTACTTAAACTTTCATAATTTCATAAATCCCCGATTTTTTTTACACCTGTTTTATCTTCGGGAGTACCCAATACTTGTTGAAGTTTACACGAAGTTTTGTATACCACCTTCATATTGAGGGTTCTGAAAATACCTTCGAAACCTCGAGTACCTCGAGGTTCGAATGGGATGACGACATATTTAGGAGGGGTTTCCTCTTTTAGCTCCTGATGCTAACTTTGTTGGCGAAACGCGCGTTGAGTGTGATAGTTTTGGTGTTTGGGTAGTTTCTCATTCTTGAATTGTATTTACACCAAAGGCTCCAAAATGTTCATTTATTTGAACACAAATTATAAAACGATGAAAGTCCAAAATAAAAATACTCGAGTTACATCATCGTCTACAACCTTCAAACAAACCACGGAATAATTAACGTAAAATAATGTTCCTTTTGGGAAAGGAACCATTTTCAGTTCTCGTTCTATCGACATCAAGCGGATACCAAAAGAACATTTTGAATCCCACAAAGCAAGGAGCAGTTACAAGATAAGTGGACTGTACTTACTATATATTATCCATCACTGCAATCAATTCAAATCGCCGGTGATTTGATGGACCACGGAAATTACTTCGAAGCTACACAAGATTTAAACGCCCGAAATAAACCCTTTCAGTTCCCGGGAGAAAACCCTTGCGTAATGTATACGCTTCATCCTGATGCTAAATGATAGTCTATAAATCCGAGGCAAAACTCGGGGTTATTACGAATATGCTTCTGCATTCACAGAAATCCCGATATTTCATCGATATGGAAAGTTATCTCGGGAGTTTCTCGGAGTTGGCGATGTTGGTTAATTGAAAAGGTTTCGGTGTTTCCACTCGTTTGGGGATGGGGAGCTCTTAACTGGTATGACTTCGGCAACTTCATCATGTGATTACCAGCGAGGTGGACAGGAAACTTTTGTGTGCTAATGGAGTTGTGGGAGAGTGTGGGATTTTACCCAGATAAACTGTCTATTAAACTGGGTGTGTTTTTAGGAAGTCATTATGATGTTTCCTTTACATGTGTGGTAGGACACTTTCGAAATCATATAATTGGAGTAATAGATAGATAGACAGCTTAAATTTGACTACGTTAAATGGATTGTTTTGAAAAATAGGGGTCTTGTCTGGGCAATAGCCTGAAGAGGAGGGGAGGATGGAAGCTCTACTTGTGTTTGGCGGTTTTCACGAGCTTTTCTCACTTGTTTGAATTCAACAAAACCACTTCCATTCCTCTTTTTCCTCCTCAGACTCAGATCACGCCTTGTATTCTGATCAACAGAAAAATTGTTTCGAGATTCATCATCATTGTCTTCATCAGGACAGCCCACAATGTGACTTCTATTCACATTCACATCATCCATACTACAATGCGCAGGGTTTAACCTAGGAGATGCAAGTGAATTTAAATGAACCGCTTTTTGAGAATCCAATCTGTGGCGTTATTTTCGACGCGACGCGATTCAACAACCACTTGTGAGCTCTTAGGGAAGAGTGCGTGGGGCCCGCCTTCTTTGGCGGCCACGCGTGGTCAAACACAATGGTTTCTATTGACTGTGGGACTCTCCAAACTAGAGCCAAAAAAAAATTCTCTAAGGCCGGATGTTTCTCAAACAGAGAACAATCAAGAGCTTGGTTGGATATACAACGCGTGAAATTTTTAGCGGGGTGAAGTACTCCTGAAGTTGGTTGAACTTTTGTTTGTCTGCGAGTCCTCGGACGTGAATTGTAGGACATTAGGGAAATGTCAAAAGTGAAATTACTTCCTAAGAAAAAATAATCGCGCACCGTGACATATACTTAGTAAATTCCCCTAAGACAGAACTAAATTCATTCAGAATATTCACTTTAAAATGATGAATCACAAATATAGTAGTCCTATTGAAAATTCTGAGGTATGGGTGCTGGGAATGAGGGGTCTGACAGCACAATGATGACGTATTCGGTGGAAGAGTTCCCCTCCAAATAAAAATAGACGGAACTAAGCGATTTTCAATTTTATCTACGACTTCTTAAGTAAGGAGAGTAGTCATACTGTATACTCATGACTATAAATTTCCGAAGTGCCTACAGCAATTTGAAAAAGTAAATGATAATTGGCAAGATTCTGGTATTTTTTACTATTTGGAAATCTCTTTTCTCCTACTTGACAGGATTGCAAATCCACCCATACTGAACCCATATACGCTTCCTCTCGGGCCGTCATATCAAATAACATACATTCACTGAATTTATCCTTCATTCGTCAAATTCTCCTCTAATATTGAAATACCTTCCAAAATGACATCCGCATTACGGAGGATCGGGAAATACCACGAATAAATTCGATATCATTGTCGATCGATTTTTGATGAAGGCAGCTTTTGAAATGCTGGAAAGACATCTGTAGCGAGAAAGGGATTTCGCAGGCTATTCTCATAATATTTTTATCCTAATAACTTATATATACGTGCAGGAGATACAATGTGGGTTTAAGGCAATGAAAATGTTCGTTGAATGAAAATGCTTTGTCGGTTTTTTGAACATTGGCCATGAGCCATTACGCCATTACAAGTAGAATGCTTTCATAACAAATTAGCTTTGCAGTTTTCATCGAGTTTCTGACTAAAATAGGTTGTAATGCCACTCTTGAATGAAGGTTTTGTTGACGACTTAGTTTCTGAAATGGACTCAATTATATCTCAAGGGCTGTAATTTTGCTTTTACGTGTTCGCTGTAAAATTTATCGAATACCACTTCGATTTTTCCTACTATATACTCTGGTTCAAACTTTGGTAAATAAATGTTGTTATTATTGCTATTTTTGCTATAGCGATGTTCTGCGATGTTCTGCGATGTTCTGCACTTCTCAGAAGCTTTTGATTTTGTATACCGCAGAACATTGATGCAAACATTTTCCAACAGACATCAAGTGGTTAAAGTGAAAGATCAGACATCTAACATACTAAGATCGCAAATAGAGTTCCACAAGGATCCATTCTAGGACCACTACTACTCCTGCTATATTTGAATGATCTGGTAAATATCAACATTAGAGGAACATTCACACTCTTTGCTGACGACACTACACTTCTTTGGCGTAGATAAAACACTGAACAATCCTAGTGAAGGAATGGTGTGATTCAAATTCACTGTGCTTCAATATAGCAAAAACAAAACTTGTCACCTTCAAATTTGAACATCTTGACTTGTATCTTGAAACAAAGCGTATCAAAAATGTAACAGTCTACAAGTTCCTTGGCCTATAGATTAATAACAAATTAAGTTTTCAAGAGCAAGTAGCGGTCTTAACAAAAAACTTGCCTCAGGATGCTATGTGGTAAGAATTTTGAGATGGTAGGGACGGCTTAATTTGCTTTGATAGAATCTCATCTCAGGTATGGAATACATTTTTGGGCATTTTCTAGCCAGCACGTTTTGAACTGTTTTTGTCCTTCAAAAAAGAGCATTGAGGTACATGTGCAACACAAAGCCAAGGGAGCATTGCAAACTTCTGTTTATTCAGCACATTGGCTAGGTAATTCATTTTGGAGATGGTATGTCTTATACACCAAATACATGGAAAAATGGGTTTCAGACAATTTTGATAATTTTTTTTGGGATATTGTAGTACAAGTCACTAGAAGTTATATATGCAAGTTTGAACAATTTCTTTGATTTCTTTCTCGTTTGTGGGTTTGAAAAAAATTGAGTAAGGGTTCATAAGTCGGTGGGGGTTGAAGTTGGATTTGCAGGACTTTGAATGGTTTGTGTTCTGGTCCTATGTTAGAGAAAAAATCAGTGGAGGTCTTAGCTGTTCCTTTACTGGAATTCACATACGTACCATTCTTTGAATCAATCAATACAGTGAAGGATTTGATTGTTTTCCATAGTTTGTTTGCATTGTTTTTGTTCGGTTCGATTTGACTTCTGTGGTTTGCATCTTCAATAAGTTTATTCAAGATATTTCTGTAGTTCATGAAGTTTTCTTTGAGTGTTACATTTTTTTTGTTTTTTTTTGCCATTCTGTATATAACATATCACATTTCTAAATTGACTCTATCAGTACCATTGTGACCCATTCTTTCCTTTTGATATTTTTACTGTTTTGTATGTAAGCCATAGTATTTTCATAATTAACAAAATTAACTTGAAAAATGAAGTAGATTGTAGCTTTTTTTGTATATTCGATTTGTATAATGGTATCCAATAAAAACATAATGAGTCATTTCTTAAATTTTGATAATTTATCTTTTTTACCGTGTTTTATTTTCAATTAGATTCACTATTTTTAATAATTCGAGACAAAACTGAACATGCTCATTATATCTAGATATTCAGGTACTACTGTGCTATCTTTAGACAATTCAAGACAAGTCAATATTTATTTCGCCAATAATCAAATGTACGTTACTGTTCTCAATATCAACATTGCAAAAGTAATCATATAGTTTGATTGCACCTTTCAATTATTTGAAATGAACAAATTGATTTTGATACAGATGAATTGATGAGCAAAAACGGTAGTATTACGAAAATTGAGGTAAAATTAAGATTTTGCAAATTTGTTCACATTTGATATTGAAAAGAAAAACAATTTTCATATTTGATATTTTACAAAAATTAAAAAACGATAATTTACAACTTTTAAGAGAAAATATAAAATTTGAGATATGTCATGGACTACTAGAAAACCTTTATACACGGAATTTCCTAAAAGGTGCTCCCCACGCCAAACTTTGAAAATTGGCGGATCTGTAAACGACAAGAAACTCAGCTCCATTCAACTTACTAAAAGAGGCTTCATTTTGAGAAACATCTAACGTATTTTTTGAGTTTTTTAACGAAGTTCCTTTAACACCTGTTGATGTGTGGTATCAAATTAATCTTTCTTCCTAACCCAACTAGCCGCCACGTTGCCATTTGAAAAGCATTGGTAATTTCAATTTAAAAATTTAATTTTACATGGCACTTACATTTTGAACGGAAATAGTGAAGTAGTATTTTTCCCAAATTTTAAAAAAGTTATAGCTGCGAGCCACCTTCAGCGGACACCCGGTATATTTCACATCCTTTATAAGGTGAAATCGATGTTGAAGGAAACGAAAAACTCTCAAATAACACTAATCAATTTAAGATAAGAAACAGCAATCTTATCCAACGACGTTGAGTATTGAGTCCTTTCACTAATTCCACTCAACGAGGAACAAGTCTCAGAAACTTCCCGGTGGAAATTCAGCTGGAAACCTGCACCCTCCATACTCACTTTCTAATTTAGTTTAAGGCGTAATGCAGTGGAGACACTCGTATTTTTCAGGTCAGCAATTCTGAAGTTGTCTCTAGTGAGGATAAGAATGTTCTGACATTGTGAAGGTAGGTGAACTACTAAGCAGAGCATTGTTCATGTATGTGTCACATTTACAAGAGTTTATTAGTCAAAGGGCAGACGAATGCACTGGCTTTGGTTTTGGTTTTGCAGGATACTTTGTATAGCTGTGGAAATTAATGATACGAGGATGTATTAATATCTAGTTAGCCTAGGCCAGTTCCATGCATAAACAGAATATTGCGTTACCATAGCAACGAACAATAACTTATTAGAAGTGTCAGTGTAGAGTTTGACGTCAAAAAAGTAAACCAGAGAAGAAATATGTCCACCGAAATTATGAAAATCGAAAAATTGCCATCATCAAGTACCTGTATTTAAAAGTGTTAATAGGTAAGCAGATTTACGAAGATATGCTTAATACCCTTGGTGGTCAATGTCCTTCGTATGCGACCGTGAAAAATTGGACTGCAAGCTTCAAAAGAGGTAAATTTTTCATTGAAGATGATGACCGATCGGGAAGGCCAGTTTCTGTGTCAGTCCCTGAAAATATCGATGCAGTTCATGACATGATTTTAACAGACCGTCGAATTGGGCTAAAAATTGCTGCAAAATGGATCCTCAAATGTTTGTTGACCAAAAGCGTGCAAGGGTAGTAGCATCGCGTTCGATCTGTGCTTGATTTGAAAACGATGTAGACTTCTTATACCGAATTGTTACTA
This sequence comes from Chrysolina oricalcia, assembly GCA_944452925.2. Lineage (NCBI taxonomy): Eukaryota > Metazoa > Arthropoda > Insecta > Coleoptera > Chrysomelidae > Chrysolina > Chrysolina oricalcia. The sequence continues at coordinate 71,534,608 of OX101813.2, forward strand.
TGGATGAGACTTGAGTACATTTCTACGATCCAGAAACAAAACAACAATCGATGGAATGGCGACGCTCCGGTTCTCCAAGACCTAAGGAGTTTCGTGTCCAAAAATCTGCTGGAAAAGTTCTTGCTTCAGTTTATTGGGATTGCCATGGAGTAATCATGATTGATTTTTTGGATAAGGGTAGAACAATAACTGGAGATTACTATTCGACATTACTGACCACTCTACGGGAAAAAATTAAAGAGAAAAGACACGGAAAGCTATCCAAAGGTGTTTTGTTTTTGCAGGACAACGCCCATGCACACAAATCTCATGTTGCCATGCAAAAAATTCGTGATTCAGGGTTTGAATTACTAGAACACCCCCATTATTCACCAGATTTGGCTCCGTCCTTAACTGAAAAAAAGTTTTAAAGGTCGTAAATTTTCCTTCAACGAGGAGATAGTAATAGCTGTGGAGGTCTGGTTTGCACAGCAAGAAGAAACATTTTTTTTGAAAAGTCTAGAGACGTTGCAGGTTCGCTGTAATAAATGTATCCAATTAAGAGGAGAATATGTTGAGAAATAAGATATTTTTACATTGAAAATTTGTTTGGTTTTATAGTAGGCTAAAAATTTTTCAATATATCTTCGTATATTAATTCTTCTCTTAATTTGTTTTGTAACTGGGAACAAAATATCAATCGGAAACTATTACTAGACAACAAACAATAAATATTCGATGACGTTAATATCGGAGTTCCTCGAGGTTCTATATTGGGTCCTCTCATCTTTCTTCTATTTATCAACGATAAGCCAATTCATATAGGCAGCAGATAATATAGTTTTGTATGCAGATGATGCAACGATCGTAGCAAATGCGGATAAACCAGAGAAACTCCATTCAAAATTGAACAACTTTAGTCTTGAGTTTACAAATTGGTGTTGTAAAAATTCTCTGATGGTGAATGTGAAGATAATTGTTCTGCTCATAATGGAATCATCAGATTACACCGAATTTCTTGGTACTAATATCAATGGTAACATGACCTGGTAGTTTAAACCATGTTTGTAAGAAAGTTAACAGTGGGTACTGTGCAATCAGACAATTGAGATCCAACTTTTAACGTTTACTTTGTTATTATATATTTCCATATTTCTCATGATATTGCCGTTAGGGGTTTCTTCAAAAAATTTAACAAAATATTTGTCTCATAGAAGAGGGTGTTGCACCTAATCTATAAAATAGACTATGGAGAATCTTGTAGGCAACACTTTATAGGGAATACAGTCATAGGCGTACCTAGCATTTATATTTACAAATGCAGAATCATGATCGAAATTGTTACTTTCATCCATATCCTAATAGGCACGGACGGAGAATTGATGAAGCTTCCAGAAACATTCAACTTACCTCATAATTTAAAAAATATAGACAGGAAAAATCTTTTTAAAACGAAGCTCAAAAACAACAGTTGTTTTTATAGTATTAATGATTCTTTCAATCAACGATTTATATTTTTATTGTGAAACTCTTTACTTTCTATGGTTTTGTGCAATTTTATATTATTATGGATAAATCTAGACTGTACGTAAGTATATGTTTGTTGTCTGACGTATCCTATATTATTATTATGATAATAAAAGGATTTGATAAATAAATATATCATATTGGCATAAAAAGTCGAAGGTGGCCGTAAAAATGAATATTTTGTTAATTCGTTTGTATGAGTCATCTTTGCAACTAACAATTTGTCAAATATTTAAAGAAGTAAAGAGGGCATGCCGGTAATATTGAGATAATAACATACTTACCTGTTTTGTTTAACATATTTTACTTTTGTGACAACAACGACGTACTGATGACAAAACAGAAATAATATTTATGTAGTGATCTTTGAAAAAGTCTCTGATACACTCGTCTGTTAGTTGATGTAAGTGTACAAAAATCCATAGATTGGTAAAAGAAGAACTTAATATAATAAAACAAACTAAAGTGAAAACTGGTATAACGCTGAATTGAAAATAAAATACTTTCCAACAACTACACGTAAAAACTGTTCGCAATGTTTTTTCTATCACTAAAACAGATGATCAAAATTGCAGATCTTTGACATATTTTCGACACGCAACAAAAAAGGCAGTAACAAAAAAGTTACCGTCATTAACGTATCCGTGGAAATACAAAGTCAAACTAATATAACAATTTTCAAATGTTGTCAAACCCTAGGCCACTGTACTATATCTTTTCGATCTGAACTTTTCTGAGATCTTGTTAAGGTTGTCTTCAGAGTTGCTTTTATGAAGTGATGCTTCAAGGTCCATCATTGTAACTCCCTTCATTTCGTACTTGTCTAATTAATTCTTGTTGGGTGTGATACAGTGCGTTAGTAAAACTTACGGCTATTGCTCAGGATGGATTTCGTGATATTTAATTTTTTACGTTGGTATCGTGAAGTCAAGCAGGCATATTTTAATATCAGCAGGTTTTACAACTGAAAAATTCTTCCATGTTGTAGAAAGGATGAATGTATATGAATTCTTTTGATTTTTTTTTAAATAATCCAAATGCTTCAATTTCCCTTAGATGTAATGGTAAGCAAATATAAATTTTTTGCCTATTGTAGATTATAGATTCCTTAGCAAGATTGATTTTTGTTAAAGGTAATGGTAATCTCAATTTTTGCGAAGAAATTGTGTTACGATCTGATGGAACTGCAGTATATTTTTCACGGTTTTATTGTGGATTAAGCGGGTGGTTTCTAAAATAAAAATCGAAGTATCTGTGAGGATTCTGTGATTTTTGAAAAGCTCCCTGCAGGACGTGCTTTTACTTTACAGAGTGAACCAATGGCTCTTTTTTCTGTGACTTATACCAAGATCAATAGAGATAAAGTGAATAAACTAGCAGATAGAGTCTTAATAGTTATTTGCTACGTTGGTGATCGACTGCGCAGCTGAGTTAAAAAAAATAGTCGAGATCACCAAAGTATTTCACGCACGAGATGAAAAAAAAATTTCTCTACAAACGTCAAAAATATTGTTCTAAAATAATTAATATGCTTAGCTTAATACGAGGGCTGTTTGGTAACTCCGTGACTATTTGAATAAAGAAGAAAAAATTGGCAAATAAGCGTTTTATTTTTCAACATAATCTCCTTTTAGATCAATACATTTAGTCCAGCGTTTTTCCAGTTTTTTTATTCCTTCCAAATAATAGGTTTTCTCAAGGCCCTCAAAATAGGCGTTTGTTTCGGTTATAACCTCTTCATTCGACCCAAATCTCTTACCACCCAGCCATTTCTTCAGGTTTGGGAAAAGAAAATAGTCGCAAGGGGCTAAATCTGGAGAATATGCTGGATGGGGTAGTAGTTCGTAGTCCAATTTATGAATTTTTGCCATAGTGACTACACACGTGTGCACTCGTGCATTGTCTTGATGAAGCAGCACTTTTTTTTTCGCTAAATGTGGTCGTTTTTGCCTCAAATCAATACCGAATCTGTCTAAAAGCTCTGAATAATATTCGCCGTTGATCGTTCTACCCTTCTCTAAGTAATCTATATGAATGACACCGCGTGCATCCCAAAAAACTGTGGCCATAACCTTGTTGGCTGACAGACGCACCTTAGCCTTCTTTGGTGCACGTTCACCAGTTGACACCCACTGTTTTGATTGTTCCTTGGTCTCTGGGGTATTGTGATGGATCCATGTTTCGTCTACGGTTATATAACGGCGTAAAAACTCGCCCGGATTGCGATTGAACTTTGCCAAACACTCCTTTGAAGTGGTCACACGGTTGCGCTTGTGGTCGAGTGTGAGCAATCGCGGCACCCATCTCGCGGATAGCTTCTTCATGTCCAAATATTCATGTAAAATGTGATGTACTCGCTCAGTTGAGATGCCTACAGCCTCAGCTACCTCACGTACTTTTATTCTCCGATCGTCCAATATCATTCCATGGATTTTATCGACGATTTCTGGCGTGATGACCTCTTTTGGGCGACCTGAACGTACGGCGTCACTTGTGCTGGTACGACCACAACGGAACTCAGTAAACCACTTCTTAACCATTGAAATTGATGGTGCAGAGTTCCCATAGTATTTATCAAGTCTTTCCTTGGTTTCAGTTATGGTTTTTTTACGCAAAAAATAATGCTTAATCAACACACGAAATTCACTTTTTTCCATTTTTGTTAAAATTCACGAGGTTGTCTGCTTCTAATTGCTGTCAAACACAAACCAAATGTCGCAGCTTGCTCAAAATTTGACAGTAGTCTATTGAAAGATGGTGGTTGACAGCAGCAGTGTTGCATTTAAAGTTACTGCGCGGGAAATTTAAAAAGTCACGGACTTACCAAACAAGCCTCGTATGAAAAATAGTGAACTGGCTCAAACAGTTTTTCCAAATCAAGTAATTACTGTTACTATGGAAATAAAATGGCATTGTTGACAATCATTTCAAAGTGACAGTTGTTGAAAATCATTTTAGAGTGACTTTTTGTTCGCGTCACTTTCGTGCCTGATATTTATAACTGTAAAATAATGGAAATTTCGAAAGACGATGAACTAAGCAGAACCCCACCTAACTTTTTTGGATTTTTGCTTGATTAAGGAACATAAAGGTTAAAATATGAAAATCCCATATAGTTACATGTAGTGTGCGAAGTAAGTATTTCGCACACTACTTCGCGCACGGTGTCATAGTAACGAAGAAAAATTTAAAAAAATCAAAATGAAAAAAAAGGGGTCACTTCGCACATTATTGTCAATGCACGAACCTTGTCATTTTTTGACGTTTGTACAAAAATTAACTCATGGTACTCGGCCTATGTTGTATGTCGGGCAAACTGGTAGTACTTTCAGAAAACAGACAGACGCGCAGGCGTGTACCTGCCTACAGGCAGACAGACAGACAGACGAACAAAGCAAGTTAAATGAAAACTTGCTGAACGCACAAAAATGCGTGAAAAGTTCCATCCCCTTCATCTCTATTTCCAGAGAACATTATCTAAATCGGGCACACAGGTGAACAGATTCAATTCCCGCCAGAACCATTACATCTATTGATTTATAATTAATTTTAATTCTCTTGGAATTGAATGAACGCCACAACACAATCCTGTGACTGGAATGAGTGCATCGACAGACTGAAAGCGATTCGTTGCAGGAAAAATATTGAGGTTGCTTTCAGGAAATTAGGCGACGTTTGTTGCATTTGGATGGCACGGACGACACTGAATAATTTTTCTAATGTGAGAGCTTATTTGATTTGAAATAGAGGTATTTGAGCGTGGAACAAGGAGTGGAAGAATCCAATAACAGAAAAAAATCAAGGTAAAATATATAACTATAAGGTAGGTTAGCATTAAATATGAAAACAAATAAGAAACAATCTCAATTTTAGTATAGCTTATAGATTAATGCTTTAAAATCACATCCAGTTGGTAACACACCAGGACCAATAATTATCGTTGAAGTTTTTACATTTTAAGAAAATTGGTGACCTGAGAGTACATTGGTACGAGGAGGTGAATGATAAAAAATAATGGAAATAGTAAAGAAAACGGTAACCTCTCAGATTTTGATGAGATTTTTACTGATGATTCAGGGTACATATGAAACGATAAAAAACCAAAAAAAAAATTGCGGAAATGCCTGGAAGACATTTATTTTCTCAATAAATGCTGAATGGAGGTATAATAAATAGTAACAATAATACTTCATTAGTCCTTTATGATTACGGTTTCTATGATATAGGATAAGTCGTAGGGAGGAAGTGCGTAGCTGTAATGTATAGTTACAGCAAGTCACTAATCTGTCACATGTGATAAAATTACCTACGTAAATTTTTTGTTGAAAAATTCTGATATGTCATATTAACATTCATTACCTAAAAATATTTTTAGTTTTCGTTTAAATACGTTAAAGTTATATTCCAATCTCAGACAGGAAGGCAAATGATTCAGAAATTGGATTCCTTTATACATTGGGCTTTTTTCGTACAGTGCAGTTACATGTTTGGGAGGCCTAATAAGTTTAGAGGAACGAGTTGGATAATCATGGTGATCAGAATTGGTAGAAAAATTATGATAATTGCTTTTAGCATAGAGAATGCATTTGTAGATGTATATAGAGTAAAATGTGAGAATTCTATGTTCTTTGAAATGATATAGTATTAGTTGTTGTACTGTTCCTGCAGGCATCTCGGATCATGAAGCAGTAGTTTTTCAGTCTAATAACTTCACTATTAAACCTCATAAAAAGAGGTACAGGTATGGTAGGATTTTTAGTGCTAAAAATTTCACAAATTTACAGGAGCACTGTCAACAAATACCATGGATCACTCTCAAATATTCTGAGGAACCTATCAATACGTTTCATACATATTTAACAACATTATTTGAGAACTGTTTTCCATTGCAAAAGCTCAAAATAAAAGAAAAAAAACCATGGATAACAAAAGGCATCAAAATATCTGCGCGAAACTTGAGGTCGTTACATACCATAAGTAAACATGTATCAAATGATTTTTTTATGAGTTATTTCAATGCTTACAAACGTACATATAAGCAAGTTATCAATAATGCAAAAAAAACATATTACAAAAATCGTTTAAAAAAATCTAAAAATAAAACAAGAGAGAATTGGAAAATAATAAATGAATTACTAGGAAAAAATAAATCACAAACAGTTAATATTGATATTGACCCTGATATTCTGAATAACTTCTATTGCTCAATAGGCCATAAGCTCACATCTAATCTTAATCCACAGGTAGACCCTCTAGACTATCTAAAGTATGTTAGCATTGCACAAAACTTTCACCTTGAAGACACAAACATAATTGAGCTAAAAGATGTTATAAATGAAATAAGAAACAAGAGCTCATCAGGTATGGATGGCTTATCTGTAAAAATTTTTCAAAATCTACCGGACCATGTCTTACTCACCCTAGTTGAGGCAATTAACAGTTCTTTCAGAATGGGAGAGTTCCCTTCCTGCTTGAAACAAGCGGTTGTAATTCCCTTGTATAAAGGTGGGGAAATAGATGATCCCTCGAATTTTCGCCCAATTTCATTATTATCAACATTATCGAAAATAATAGAAAAACTAGTCAAAAGAAGGATGATGGTACATCTCACCAGTAATGACATATTAAGCCATGTCCAATTTGGATTTCAAAACTCAAAAAGCACCAATGATGCTATATTCTCACTTCTAGAAAATACATATATCACTTTGAATAATGGAGAAGCCGTAGCGGCAGTATTCTGTGACTTCTCTAAGGCATTTGATTGTGTTAGCCATGAGATACTACTGCATAAACTACAATTTTACGGTTTCCGAAATCTCACATTAAACTGGTTCCGCACGTATTTGTCAGAAAGGAGTCAAGTTGTAAAAATAAATGACACCTACTCTAACAGTGGTAAAGTCGCAATGGGCGTTCCACAAGGGTCGGTTCTTGGTCCTATTCTATTTTTATTGTATTTAAATGACCTAGCCACCATTCGCATCCAAGGAAAATTCACTTTTTTTGCAGATGATACCACCATTCTATGGCACAGCAAAGACATAAGTCACTTGAAGAAATCAATTTCTCTCGATCTACAAAAAATTAAGCAATGGTGTGACTCCAATCTACTCTGCTTCAATTTAAAAAAAACAAGCCTGGTCACCTTCAAGTTTGAGTTTGATAATTTGTACTTAGATAACCGGATTATAACAAACAAGCCACAAACTAAGTTTCTAGGCCTAACTATAGACAACAAGCTGAAATTTGATGAGCATGTAACGACCTTGAGCAAAAAGTTAGCCTCTAGCTGCTTCGCGATGAAAATTGTTTCGAGGGAATTAAATTTAGCCTCGGCTAGGATGGTCTACTTTTCCCTAGTCGAGTCACACTTGAGGTATGGCATTGCCTTCTGGGGATTATGCAGTGATCAGTTATTTCGATCTGTTTTTGTACTACAAAAAAGAGCCATTCGATACCTGTGTAAAGTTGAGTATGGCTGTCACTGTAAACCACTTTTTATTAGCCAGCAAATCCTATCACTCTCTTGTTTATTTATTTTGGAGACTGTATGCCTTGTCCACACAAAATATGGGTCAACACCTACTGAATTAAAAAAATATAAAACAAGGAATGAAGACTGTGTTCCCTTACCCTTACCTAAATTTAGCCTGACAATGAACTCCATCATGTATGAAAGTAAAAAAATCTATAACCATCTGCCAGCTAGTTATAGAAACATCACTTCTCTGAAGATTTTTCGGAAGAAGGTGAAAAATGCTCTATTACAGAAAGCTTATTATAACCTGCAGGAATATTATGATGATATGGTTCCTATGTAAATTAATTTGACAATGTAACTGGACAATGTGATTTGACACTGTGACATTTTACTTACTCGTTTTTAACGTACTATACTTGACAACGTTTTTATTTAAACATACAATCTTGTTAACTCTTAGTTCTATACGAATAAGCTGTTATACCTAGTATTTAACTAAATTTTAATGTGCTTGTGTATTTATTTACAAATTATTCTGTTAATTATAATCACCTTCTCATTTCTAATTAGGATATCAGTTTTTAAGTATTTTTAATTATTCTTCTAAGTGTCTTTTATTCTTATTTATCCATCTTGAGACTTTACCCTCTCATTATGTTCATATTGTACTTGTAACGCTTTGTCAATAAGAATCATTTTCTTCAGACAATAAAGTATACTTTGATTGATTGATTGATTGCGACATGTTTCTCGATGGTCTAGATTGAACATTAATCTTACAATTCTTTTTTTTTGAGAAATGAAAACTCTGGATGGGCATCCTGCACCACCCCATAGAATAATATTGCACGAAATGTGGGAATAAACGATAGCATAGTAGACGCTGATCAACTGACTAGACACGTAAAAGTGCACAAATACATGCACTTTAATCAAACTTTTTACCTACATTTTGATCTGCAACATACATTGGAAGACAGAAAATAGAAATTTAAACCATACAAAACCGATTGGCACACCCAAAATATACAGAACACTCTTAAATCATTGGTGATTTTACTTTGAAAATCATTGAAGTCTGTCTAATATTATATTATCAAATGTCAAACATTGACAAGAAAGGATAAAATGCGATGTTGTCTAATTGTCTAATTCCAGCAAATTAAGTGCCAATTACTGTTTTGTCGAAAAAAGTAGAAAATGAGTTTTGACGCTTTCATAGTCGGTAAAATACCAAAGTTAGTACTTAAATGAGACTTCAAAAAAATTTGAATTCTGTAAAGTAAATCTATTCGAATTCTTTGATAAAGTGGTGGCCCTGCAAAGGGCCGTTTTTGTGACATGGAAAAATTATATTCCCTTTTCCAAATCAGAGTAAAATCTTCTTCATCCGCAACATATAAGCTATTTGAATTATCTAGGGAATTTTTGGCATCATACAATTTACTTGCCAATCAAAAAAATTCTTCGGTGCTATGGATGTTTTGATGGGCACATGTAGCGTGCACGATTTCTAGTAATGTGTCCCTTTCTTCACTCACTTATTATTGTATGTGCATTCATTATTCGTATTCAAATACAAACAAGAAGAGGTAGTGAAAATCAAAACTAATTGTGGAATAAATGACAATAATTCTAGAATTTGTAATGGAAACTGCTTATTTTTTAAATAAATGACAAGCAGGTGAAAAACTCATTTTATTTCAAAAGTTATCAAAAACGAATATTTATATATTTCCATAAGAAACGAATAAGATTTTCTGAATGAAAATCGACTCTTATGGCGCTTAAAAAAATTCAAATGTGTATGAAGGATCAAAGTTAGTTAATGATTGAAGACGGAATCTTCAGTTTTTTTCTAGTACTCAGTAGCAGTTTATTTCAAATTCAGTTTGAATCAAACATTTTCATTCAGTCAGAAGTGTGCTGCTAAAATCAGTGCATAACAAGCCCTTTATAGTACTTGTTGACTACCACAACACTTCGACACTTCAATGAAGATATATCAACAAGTGGCAAAAATGATCACATACAAATATGATAATGGCGGACCAAAACTCAAAAACAACAGCTGACAGCATTAAACGTCTAATGGCACCTACCATGTCTTTCATGTCAATATCTAGGGCTCTCCCAGCTAATGAAGTTGAGGCGTTATGGCGGACATACACGAACATATGCGAATGGATTCAATCTTTCACAATTCAAAAAAAAATCTGTAGTACAATGGTCTAATGTACGTATAGTGGTGAATGTACAGATGATGGTTGGTTGTTCAATCGGCGAAACTTCTGATGAATATCCAATAGACTCTGGTGTTCCTCAAGGAAGTGTGCTTGGTCCTGTCATCTTTTTATTGTTCATCATCAATCTTCCTGAATATATAAGCGATGAAAAAGTCTCTGTGTTCGCAGATGATTCATCAATATAAGTATCAGTTTGGACATGGACGAATTATTTATAAAAACAAAAAAATGTTATCCTTTAGCTCAATAAGCGGTGCGAAAAAAATCGTTTGATTACGAACTATTCAAAAACCGTTGCAGTTCTATTCACAAAATCCAAAACGAGAATGAAAAAATTTAGCATATTTAGAATATAATATAGGGAATGCTCTGCAGTATATACAGGCCAAACCGGTAGTAATTTTGACGTAAGGCTCCGTGAACACGCCTGTTTAGACAAAAAATCTACAATGTATGCTCATCAGCAAGAATCAACGAACAAGATAAGTAAAGATAATCTCAAAATCCTCCACACATGTAATAAAGGAAAGAAAATGAATTTGTTGGAAGCAATCTAAATTAATAAATTGAATAAAACCCGAAATATACAACCCCCAACGAGCAACTCGATTTATGTAGGTCTCCACTCTTGAATTTATAAGTTTGACAACCCTGGTAATTTCTATAATCTCCAGTGCTAAATTTATATAGTTGGCACCACTATTCACATAATTACCTCTCCATCCTGCTTACCGGTAATCTCCCTATATAACCCCGTTTTAGATTCCAAATATTATTATTATTATACTTGATAATGGGATAAAACCCGAAACCGGTCGTAAAAATAAAATAATTAGTGGAAATTAGACAAAAGTGTTTTTCTCATTCATTTCATCAGTGATAGTGAATTTCCACAAAATGAACAAGTCATCCATTACACAAAATTAAAAAAGACATGATTTGATAAATTTCCAGCTAGCCCTTGTATGATATCGATATACAAAATTTTAAAATCCATTCAATTGAAAGCGCTTCATATCTTCGTTTCGATCGATGACGAACTTTTCAAAACGCCTACTCGAAAATCTCGTAAAACATTATGGAACTCTAATGAGACCTTCGACTTCTTACCCTTCTTGAATTTTTAACAAAGACTCAAAAGCTGGCCTTTTGGTGTTCCATTAGATATCTTTAATTGACGCTCCTTCACTCCTTTAATTAGAATTCCAGTAGCTGCCGTGCCTGTTTCCTTTCCTGCAGGAACGTATAGGCCCAAATGGGTCAAACGTCTTTATCAATTACAGAGAGTTTTTCATGAATTTTTCATTGCAACTTTTTAGCATAAAAATTCATGTCCGTTTCCCTAGCATAGAGCAGTTTGAGTTCTTTAATTGCGTAACATCTAATAACAAACCTCTTCTTTGGATTCCTTGGTTCGTGTCAAATTAAGTTTCAACTAGTGACTGTAGAAGTCATAAGTAACTTTCTGTTATATCTGTCTTGCCTTCACGGTACTAATTCTTGAGTGGATTCATTTTGATTTCGAGAGCTCCATAAATCGTTTCTGATGAGTGGGTGACCACGAAACAGCTGCCAAAGGTTTTGGAACTCTTGGAATTAAAACGAAATATACTCTATTTTCACTTAGATTCTGCTTGCGTTCCTCATAACGTACTAGAAACTAGATTGAACCTTGGGTTGGTCAGAACAACGAATTGTTGGCTGCCTGTCAATTTGTAAACAAACCTCTACTTTGGATTCCTTGGTTCGTGTCAAATTAAGTTTTAACTAGTGACTGTAGATGTCATAAGTAACTTTCTTTTATATATATATATATATAATATAATATATAATATATATAATATATATATATATATATATATATATATATATATATATATATATATATATATATATATATATATATATATATATATATATATATATATATATATATATTATATAAGGGTGGATTTAGCGAGGGGCAATATATGAAAATATAAGTAGAAAATTTATTGGGTATAACCCCTCAAAATGTTGTGCAACCGTAGACACGTGTTTCGAGCTTAAGCTCTCGTCAGTACGGTGAAATCAAGTGCGAAGATGTACAACACTTGGATGTAAAAATAGAAACAAAGGAAGTCGTATCTTCCTGGGTAGGTTTGTCACGCTGGTAGCTATAGCTACCTCCGTGGCGACGTTAGTTGTTGTCTTGTGAGTACAAGGTCTTCTAACCGATGCCACAAATGTGTGGTTGGCTTCCTGTTATTGACTTCCTTTGTTTCTATTTTTACATCCAAGTGTTGTACATCTTCGCACTTGATTTTACCGTACTGACGAGAGCTTAAGCTCGAAACACGTGTCTACGGTTGCACAACATTTTGAAGGTTATACCTAATAACTTTTCTACTTATATTTATATATATATATATATATATATATATATATATATATATATATACAATGCTGGGAGAGTCATAACCTGCAGGGTTGAAAGTAAGGGTCTACAAGAGTCCCTATACTTTGCATTGGAACTATCCTAATTTCCCGTTTCTGCATCAGAAAAGCCCGAATTGAAGATTGAGAATTACCCCATAGATATGTACCATATGATAGGTAATAATGAAAAAGAGCGAAGTATGCTGTACGTAGTACAGCAGTACTTATACAAGTTCTGATTTTCCTTAAGAGAAAAGCTTGAGTCGACAATTTTTTACACAATGCGTCGATATGACTTGTCCATTTCAAGGATTTATCGATATGGATACTAAGAAGTTTAACTGATTGGTCGTTTGTAACTATGTTTTTTGTTGAGAAAATAATAGTTTTAGTTTTTTTTTCGTTGCACTTTAGGGTATAAGGAATCAGCCAATGATTGATTTCGGGAAGTATATGAACTGATACTTGATTCAAGTTGTCCAGATTACTATTTGAATGGTAAAAAGTTGCATCATCAGCAAACAGTATGCTGTTTAAATAGCTCATATGGTCAAATATATCATTTATATAAATTATAAACAGGAGTGGCCCTAACACTGACCCCTGAGGTTCACCCAGTTCATTGAATGTTAACATAATATCCCCGATAATTATTGAACTGAAACCCTAGGATTTTTTCACTTAGTGAAGTTATTTTTAATAGGCTCACAAATAGATAACTGTTGTAAAAATGGTGAAATTTTGTTTTTCCATTTTTTTATTAACAAAAATTAAAAAATGAAAGGAAGTAATTTTTGATTTTTTTTAGGTATCTTGAATGATTCGAATTCTAAGGGTATAAAGCTACATAAAAATGATTTTTTTCCACCATTGTTTAAAAAATTATCATAAACAAATACATTGTTTATGAGCAAATAAAATGATTCCTAGAGATTCCTTAAAAAAAATTATTTAAGTTCATTTTCAATTGTTAATAAAAAAGTGGAAAATAAAAATTTTACAATTCTTGCAACGGTTATCTATTTGTAAGCCTATTATTATTGTTATGTTCCACGGTCAAGCGCTAATTTTGCTTGGTCATTGATCTATATTTATAACTACCAAAACCCTGAAGGACATACGTTAAAAAATAATTACAAATTGGCTGACGGACTAAGAAGTCAATGGGTAGTTATTAAAAATGAAAAATTGACAGAACTTGGTGTCGCTCACGGAGCTCCTCAGGGCTCGGATCTTGTTCCTCTTCTTTTCACCAGATACACCTCAGACTTTCCATAATCCCCTGAACATTTCCAGATTCACATGCTGATGACACTATCTTGATGAATTGGAAAAATTCATAGATCAGGAAAGTAGTCTATTTGTATGGTGATATCAGCGAAGTTCTATCGGTGCCAAAAGAAAATTCTGGCCCTCAAAATGATCAGAAAAGGGTTGCATTCCCACAAAGTTAGTGAAAACGTTGAAAATCAAACAACAAACAATAATATTAACGATTTATTTTAAAATAATACTTTAATACATGTAATACGATTGGCATAGCATATCAATATATTCTCTAACTATACACAATTTTTAAAATGATTTTTCAAAAATAATAGTCTCATACTTTCTAGAACAGTAATTTGATTTGGTCATCCATTGTATTTCTGTCGAGCTGTGGTTACTGCAACCCCATCCAAGACAATTTTTCAAAAGTACATACTTTTTCGAAGAAATACAATTATCATTTAGTTAGTGAATTAGGTTCAAATAATTTTGGACGATTTTGCAGCAGGCATTATCAAGATGCTATGGTTTTTTGAGCAAAAAAGTAATAACTTTCAATTGTTTCTTCGTGGCTAAGAATTATAGTTAAACACGTAGTATACTGGTAATACTTGGATTTGATTGTTCATTCACATTCAATTTGAGTTCATCTATAGCATTGGATATAATTTAGATAAGAAACCACCCTTCTGGAAATTTTCAATCTGAAGATTGAGAAAACTGTTATCTCTTTCTCCAGATTGAAAATAACCGTCAAATTAATATCCGAAGGTATCAATTGATCGGTGTTTCAGGAAATTCTATTGGCTATTAGTCCAGTTCCAGTCACAAATATCTCATAAGATCGTTGTAGCACCAAAAGTTTGCACATGTTGTCTTAGTTTGTATAAATATCAAAAGTAATTTGGTGTTTTGGATTGACGTGGCCTTTACTTGATGGAAATTCATAGTATATGACACTAAGGTAAACACGATTAAATTTCCACAGATTTATTGTCTTCGCGACATGTTTCGATACACTGTATCTTTTTCAAGCGAATGTTATACATTAAATTATTCTACCTTGAACATTACTTAAATACCCTTCTTAACAATTGAGGTAATTAGGAGCTACCTATGATAAAAATAAAATTGACAATACAATGTAGGTAGATACCTGGAAATCTCAAAACATATCTACTACTTAATTAGTTGAAAAGGTTCAACAAAGGGGAACTATTAAGGTCCAATTGATCATTTAGTAGACAATTCGAATTTTTCAATTTATTAATTTCCAAGAATTCTAAATAATTAAGTCTAATACCTTTATTTTCAACATGAAGGATTTCAAAGTTTTCATCGAAGTCATGGTCTTCTTCCAAAATATGATTGGCATATGTTGAATGTGTTTTAATATTTACATAATTCATACGGTGCTCACGTACACGGCTTTTGAATGGTCTACCAGTCTGGCCTACATATACTTTGGAACAAGAACCGCAATTCAATTTATAAACTCCTGATTTTTTAGATTTTTGTGTTTTATCTTTATTATTTTTAATAAACCTTCCCAACGTGTTATCTGTTCTGAATGCTACTCTTAAATTTTGTTTTTTAAAAAATGACGCTATTTTTTCTGAAACGGGCCCTGAATAAGTTAATGTTCTGTAATTATTGTCAAGGTTCCTCATAGTGGGGTACACTTCTTGGATAGCCTTTCTATGTAATTTTTTTTTTTAGCAAGAATATTCTCTATTAATTTGACTTGATATCCATTGTTAACTGCTATCTGTTTTATAATATTTAATTCTTTGCAGAAGTTTTCTTCAGAAAGAGGAATATTACCTAATCTATGTATCATACTATGGTATGCTGATATTTTATGTATATATGGATGTATCGAATTATTATGAATGGTGATGTCAGTATGGGAAGGTTTATGAAAAATAGAAAAATGGTGTTTGTTGTTGGTTTTACCTATGGTCAGATCTAAAAAATTTTATGATTTTTCTACTTCTATTTCTATTGTGAATTTAATGTTTGGGTGAATAGTGTTAATATATTTATTTATAACTGTCTGTTGGTACCTTTAAAACAAACTATAATGTCATCCACATATCTGTACCAATACAAAAACTGTTGCGAGAGTGGGTGCTTGTGGATTATTCCTTCAAGGTTGTCCATGAAGATATCTGCCAGTAGCGGACTCAGCGGATTTCCCATGATCAAGCCTTCAGATGAAGAATATATTTTATTGTCAAACTGAAAGTAATTTTGTTCAAGACATATCGACAAAAGGTCTAATATCTCTTGTTTAATAACTGGGTTGACATGATTTCTATCTAGTAAACCTTCAACCAAGACTATGGTATCTTGAGGAGGTATACTAGGGAAAAGATTTTGAACGTCAAAAGAAATTAATTTCGCGTTATCTGGAACAGAAATATCCTGGATTTTATTTATCAAATCATAAGAATTTTTAAGGCTGAATTTCGGTACAAATTTAAAATAGTTTGTTATTGAATGTATTAACTTTCTTGATAACTTAACTGATGGTGCTGTTACGAATGATACTACTGGCCGGACAGGGTAGTTTTGTTTATGCAATTTTAACAGAGAATATAATTTCGGAGTTTGTGGATTCATAAGAGTTAGTCTGAACTTCTCGGCTTCATTAAAAATTGATTTAGAGTTTCTCAAGAATTCTTTGATTTGTAGTTGGTACACATAAGTGGGGTCACGTTTAAGTACTGTAAATTTACCGGAATCTAAAAAATCAAGAGTTTTTTTAACATAATCATTCCTATTGATTGCAATTACTGTATTACCTTTATCTGCTCTTGTAAAGGTTACATCCTTTTCCTTAGTTTTATGCTCTATAGATTTAATGGTTCTCATATCATTTATACCACTATTATCCTTCAGAAATGCTGATTTGATAATATTAGTAGCCTGATATTTATTGTTATTGATGTCAAAAGTACCTTTCAAGGCAATTTCAGTTTCAATCCCAAGAATTTCCATGTCCTTAATGATATTATTGCTTCTGATATTATGCTTAAAACCTTTTGTAATTAATGAATTTTCCTGTTCTGTAAAGACGGCTTCTGACAAATTCACAAATCTATCAAAAAATTGATGATCAGTGAATTTTCTATCACAATCTTTACGTGTGTTTTTAGGTATTAAAGAATTTAACTTGCGTTTCTGTCTGATAAATTTCTTATGAATGATCTGATTGACATGCTCTCTTGTGTCCTGATTTAAAACTTCAAATTCCAAAGGATGTAACCTAAACGTAAGTTCACTATATATTACCTTCAGATATATGTTGAAAATAAAGGTATTAGACTTAATTATTTAGAATTCTTGGAAATTAATAAATTGAAAAATTCGAATTGTTTACTAAATGATCAATTGGACCTTAATAGTTCCCCTTTGTTGAACCTTTTCAACTAATTAAGTAGTAGATATGTTTTGAGATTTCCAGGTATCTACCTACATTGTATTGTCAATTTTATTTTTATCATAGGTAGCTCCTAATTACCTCAATTGTTAAGAAGGGTATTTAAGTAATGTTCAAGGTAGAATAATTTAATGTATTACATTCGCTTGAAAAAGATACAGTGTATCGAAACATGTCGCGAAGACAATAAATCTGTGGAAATTTAATCGTGTTTACCTTAGTGTCATAAGTAATTTGGTGGTTAAAAGTTCATTTGATAAATGGAACTGTGCTAGATCTAGATCCTTAATCTATAATTTTCTCTTAATACATTTTTGTAAATACCTAGTATTGATTGGTGTTATAAATATATGGACATTAACTAAAATGTAAACACTTAACTACAATTCATATTTACATATACGAACCTAGGTAATACTGGATTGTACACAATTGGTCGGTTTCATATTGAAAATGTACATTTTTGTTCTTGTAGGAATCAGATGGTACGTCACAATTCATCTAAATGCCATCTTCGGATGAGAATAAAACAACTCCTCATATCATGGGTAAATTCTACCAAATTGATTATGTTATTCATAACTCCTGATTGTATTATATAAGTTCAGAATTGATCTGAAAGAGAGGTTATTGATTCACTTTTTATTTCATAAGATTGTTTGAAATCAACAAAAAGCAGCTATTTTCATATATGATCATTTTTCACATAGCACAGGCCCCAAACATGACTCCTGAGGTACACCACGTCCAGAAGTCTCATTCAGTAATGAAGTATTGTGATTAAATACAGAATGGAAATACAAACACCAACGCTCATCATCACATTAATGCTTCATTTCTGCCATCTTCTGCCAATCCAGCAGCAGCGTTTGGTGAAAGAAAACGTTCCAGTCTATCAATGATTAGAATGCACATGATATCAGGGAAAAAAAAAATACTCAAAATGTGATTCAGGTGGAATCAATAAAACATATTTGAATTCAACCATTTATGCTTGAATTAGAGTTTCAGAACCCATCATTAAATATGTTGACAAATTCTGGGAGGTGATTCATATAAATATATCTCCCAAACAGCTTGGTTTTCGAGATACAGGGTGATAAAGATACATTTTTTTCAAGATTTTTTATAAAAGCTTGTCTTTATATTTTTTATTTTATAATTTTTATTCATCGTAGATTTTTCAAATTCTGAAAAAATATTTCCACCAATTTACAATAATGTTTAATTTTCAAATTTCAAATGTTATGCGAAACTGGAAAATGTTTAAATTAATATTTTCATTATAGCTCCTGAACCGTACAAGTTAATGAAAAAATTTTGAAGACAAAAATATGTTAAATGAAACAACATTGATTATTCCTTTCTCAAAATTTGTCATTGGCGGCGGAAAAAAAATTCTGAAGGGTTGAACAAAGCTTGACTCTGAAAAAAGGAAAAGGAGGATAATTTGGGAAATGCATTATTTTGTATCGTGCGCACTACTGAATGGATTTTACTTGCCTAATTTGAACTGATTATTGTCGAAAATATCGAAGTTAACTCTAAAAAAATCTTGAAAAAAATGTATTTTCATCACCCTGTATCTCGAAAACCAAGCCGTTTGGGACATATGTTCATATGAACTTCTCGTGGTGTTTCTAAGCGACACAGTTTTCGTGACAGCAAGGTGAAATTAGTTTTTGAAAATTGAGCATTTTATCGGGATATTACTACTGACTATTCCACTCTTCTCAAGATATTCACGTAATCTGACCAATTACAAATCAAAGACAACTTGTATTATCGCGAAAATACCAGCTGTCTCTCAATTCTGATTGGTCTGTCATCGCAGGTGTTTTCAACGATGTAACCATAGATGACAAAGCAAAGTTTGACATGTTGACAGTGTAGGCGAAAACGTCAAAATGAGTCGCATCGTAACTATATAATAAATTATTGATAGTGATAATACATTTTTTGTGAATATAGTTGATTGATTATGGTTATGATGAATTTATTGTTCAATGCTTCGTTTAATGCTTCGTGAAATAGTCTAATAAAATTCCACTCGTGATTGAAGTTATCTCATAACTCTTTATTTCTGAACTCAACTGAATTGTCCTGCAGACTCGTGGTGTTTTCTCGAAGCAATTCAGTTTGGTTCAGAAATGAATCGACGGACTTATCGCGAAAATTCAATCACTTGTGGTATTGAAGAATTGAAAATTGAACCCTTCTTGTACACTTTTAGGGATTTTAGACGTTTCAATCAAGCTGCATTCTTAACAGATTTGGGTAGCAGTAGCCTGGGGCAGGTCTACATTGTTGATGATATAGATGAAAAGGTTGAAATACTCAGTCAAACTATTCTGCAAACTTTCAATACACATGCGCCCTTGAGAACAATGAAATTATTATAAAGAATTACGAAATTACACAAATTCAGCTATTAAGCATGAGAAGAAATCATTTTTAGAATACAGAATGTAAAATCAAAACAGTAAAACCGTGTGGAAGGACCTGAGAGATTTAGATATACATACAAAACGTAATAATACGAAAATTCCCGTTACCCTGTCCGATGTAAACCACATGAATCGCTATTTCATTGATTCATCCAAAAGTGAGACAGAGCCCGATTCTGATACCCTCCTTCAGTATGGCCAAAATCACATGCATGGTATAGATAACTTCAATTTCTTATTTACCACTGATGCAGAAGTTTTTTCTGCACTGTTATCTATCAAATCTAAGGCAGTTGGTGCTGATAATATTGGAATTAATATGTTATTACATAGTTGTCCTTTCATTCTGCAATTCATCACGTATATCTTCAACTCCTGCATAAGATCTAATAAATATCCCTCTCTGTAGAAATGTACTCATGTAATTCCACTGCCCAAAATAAATGCCCCGGAAGAATATAAAGAACTGCGGCCTATCAGTATATTGTGTGCTATATCGAAAGCATATGAAAAAATCTTAGTTAAGCAGATAAAAAACCTTATTGATAATTTCAACATATTACCAATGTGTCAGTCAGGATATAGGCATTCACATAGCTGCACCACAGCACTGTTGAAGGTGACGGACGACATTCATTCAGCTCTCGACGCGAATCAACTTTGTCTCTTGGTAGGTATTATAGCAAAGCCTTTGATCGGATCAATCATCAGCTTTTTGCTCTATCCTGCATTATATCGGTTTCAGCGGAAACTCTATCAATTTTGTGGAAAGTTATTTGTTCAGACGGTTACAAACAGTTAAGTATGCGGGAAATATTTCCCAATACATACAAGTCGAGAGTGGGGTGCCACAAGGGTCTATCCTTGGACCACTACTCTTCATCCTCTACACGCATAAATTCCATGATAGCATACGTCACTGCTCTCCACATTTTTATGCTGATGACACCCAGGTGTATCTCAGCTTCGAAGAAAAAGATATTGTGAATGCTTGCTCACTAATCAACGACGACCTCAACTCTTTAATATCCTTATCCAAACAATTTTGCTTGTCCATAAATGCCTCCAAATCCAAAGTTCTTTTATTTGGCAGATCGTCTGCTAAAAAAATATGCAAAAATATGGTTCAAATTACAGTGAACCAAGATAATATTGTTTTGAATGAAAGCTCAAAAAACCTCGGTGTTCTGATAGACAGTGATCTGAGATATTCATCACATATATCTCTCATACTACGTCGAGCCCATTGCAATCTTAAACTTATTTACTCAACAGAAAACTTAGAATCAAACTCTGCGAAACATTGGTTCCATCATTTGAACTTCGCTGATACTCTATACGGACCTAGTCTCTTGAAGAGAGATTGGTTAAGGATCCAAAGGGTACAAAATTGCTGCGACAGAGTGATTTTTGGACTTGAGACAGGTACCCCAACTTCTGCGTATATTAAAGAGATTGGCTGGTTGAATATGGAAGGCATTAGACTTATTCACGCATGTACGCTTTACCGCAAAATCATTACCTCTTGTAATCCCTCATATTTATATAATAAAATTCGATTCAGAACTGATATCCACAACATAAATGTTCGTTTTAAGAATAGGCTTACTCCCCCTCAACACACTATCTCCTTATATAAATGCTCTTACTCATATTACATAACTAAGCTCTACAATTGGTTACCCGATAAGTATAAACGTATGTCTCTCTCTACCATGAAAAAAAAAACTCAAAAAAGATATTTTGTCAAGTTTATTGATTCAGCCAAATTGAATTCAGTTTCTGTTATTCTAACTCCTTTTATTCAAGTATAAACGTGAAGGTGTGTAATGTGCATATCACGCTTCCTAATGAGCTTTCTGCTCGATTTTTGTTATCCATTATCATAATCTTTTTTTATTTTCTTATATATATATATATATATATATATATATATATATATATATATATATATATATTACATAGTATTACTTACCCACTTATTATGCGTACATTATATATATATATATATATATATATATATATATATTAATAAATTTTGTTACTTATGAAATCATTATATGTTAAGTTACCCATGAATGTATATGTTAGATGAGTATGTACTCTATGGTTGACTGGAAGAGCAAACACTTGTACCCACAGGTGATTTGAACTCTGCCCTTTGACAAGATTCCACAATTTTTAATTCATCCTTTAGTTCATTGTAGTTTGTACGAGAATATTTGTCAATAAAAGCATTTATTATAATAATAATAATAATAATAATAATAATAATAATAATAATAATAATAATAATAATAATAATAATAATAATAATAATAATAATAATAATAATAATAATAATAATAATAATAATAATAATTATTATTATTATTATTATTATTATTATTATTATTTTTTTTTTTCCGTTTGGAATGTACCAGTCAGGCCATGTCTCCGGTGCTCCGATACATCCGGAGGGCGCGCTGGTGTCGTTAACCCCAATAACTACTCCCTACGTCCGTAAGGTGAGTGACTATTGGGTCCAAGAATCATGTGCCCTGAGTAGACGGAGCGAACCAAGGATGACGGCCTTCTGCATTCGCGCTGCTAAGATTTCTGCCATATTACGGCAAGCAGGTATTATCTTCAAGTTGGAGAGCAGTGTGTCCATCATTCTACCAAGGACTCCTATGATCAGAACCACCATTTTGACAGAATGGTCCGAATATAACCTGCGGAGTTCAAAGAGAAGATCTCGATATTTTGTCCGTTTTTCCTCCTCTCTTCGAACGATATTCATTTCGCCTGGAGCGGAAAACTCCATGACGAATATCGTTCTACTTTGGTGGTCGAGGAGGACAACATCAGGCTTATTGGCTTGTATTTGCTTGAGAGTGGGGAATGAGTAGTTCCAATAGATCCGGCACCTCTCATTCTCCACCACGGACTCAATATCCCCCGGAACATAAGGCAACACCGGTGTCTCGTCTATACCGTACGAGTGTCGTAGATGGTAGTATAACACTCGTAGCACCGTGTTATGCCTGTGGATATAGGCTGAGACCGCATAAGATGGGCATACTGATAGCAAATGCATTACGGTCTCAGGTGCCCCACGACATGCCCTGCATCGGGTGTCAGGGACGTCTATACCCATCACGCGACTACGGTAGACGAGGGTGTTGAAGACACCATCCTGGCAGGCCATTATGAATCCCTCGGTCTCCGACTTTAGCTCACTCGACCTGAGGAAGGCAAAGGTCAAGCTTTTGAATAAGCCAAGGTCTTCGATGTTGTGAAAGAAGACACCATGCATTGGCTTATCCATATGTAGCTGTAGCAGGACCTGTGTCTCCGCAGCTTTGATGTGAGCTTTTTGCTGAACGGGTCACAACTCGGTGACAGAGTTTGGGTTAGCCCGTTCAGTGTCGAATTATTACTATTATTATTATTACTTCTACTGAGAATTTTTGTAGACTTCTAGAAAAAAAAAATTTTGTCACAAACCAATGACTTGACATAACTTTCCACATGTTATAAGTTTCTCGATGAGCAACAACTTTTATTAAGAATAATTTTTTATGTGAAATCGATAAAAAAGTTTTCCATTTGTAGCAGACATTTTGGGACGAGCTGTATGAATTGTAAGTGGTTGTTGTTGCACCTTCTTTTTTACTTGGCTCTAAAATTGTTTTTTTAACCACTGTCACTGATTTTCTTTTGTTCAGCCGAATATTATGCATTCATCCTAACTGCGATGTTTTCTAAAGTCTCACAAATCACGATTATCATTATTACTTTTTCTGTATAGTGGGTATTATTCGCAGTCTAGACGCGTATGGAAGTTACGTTAATCTAATAACGAGAGACGGCAATTCTCAAAGTTTTTTTGGGAAATGAAGTTAGGTACAATCCGATTAAATTACCGAAGTTCTGCCCACTTGGTTGGATGACAAAAATTCTGGCAATATTCGGGACAATGAAACCAAAACGATGGCGAGGTGATTTGCATACGAGGTTTCGAAAAGAGTATTTCGGTCGAATTAACATTAAAAGCAAAAAAAGTCATTTTCCTAACAAGTGCGCCAAGTGTTACTTTTCCACATGCAAAAACAGTTCGTATAAGTTTTTGCGTGCGGAAAAGGCACTGTGCGCACGTGTTAGGAACAAAATTTTTCCTACGAGCTTCATATCATATAGCAACGAATATAAAAAAATATAAGTTATTGAATAATTTTTATTCAAACCTGATAGAAAGAACCATAGAAAAAAACAATTACATAACAATAAAAAAAAAATTATTTGTTCAAAATATTTATAATGACAGAGTATCCTACCTCTTGACAGATAAATATTTTTTCCGAATGCCGATTCATACTTTTTTTTTTAATTTCCGGCATCAAATCCAACGTTACTTTCGCAACTTTTTCAATATTTCTGGCGGAGAATTATTATCAAAATCGTCACAATTGTCAGTATCCATATTATTTATTATGAGTATGTCTTATTGAAATAATATTCAATAGAAATTGCGATTTTTATGAAAGCACGAATGAAAACTGTCTGAAGAGTTTAAATAACTTCTATAATCTGACAGTTCTATTAACTATCTAGAAATGAACAGCAGCCAACTACCTAGCCAACTAGTTTTTGTCGAATTTTGTTGATTGTGGGCAAAGTACCGTGAGAAAAAATATTTCTTACAGTATAAAATAGAGAGGTTCAAAAATAATCCTAAAGAAATGTAGAAAACCTTAAAAAGAATACTGAATAATAATAATCAGGAGATTCCACCATTTTCTTTTGTCACTGCTAATGGGAAAACACATGTTTTAATATATTCGTTGCAATGTTACTACTCATCAGTATTGGGTATACTGAACATTTCATTCCATATATGTCTGTTTCATATTTGCAGTTCTGTTTATTGTGATGCTACAATTTTTTTTATTCTGAAGATATTAATTTGATATGATACTTGAAATTTTCAACTCATTAAGAATTTTATTAATAGATTCCGAATCGAATAGAAATATGGTAGGCTATTGACGGAATCTCTGCAATTTCTAATTGTAATGTTTCTCAATTTTTTTTTCAATTATCGAAAAATCGCGGACTCCTCTCAAACGTATCTCGTCGAGCTGATTTTGAATAACATCTCAAAAATTAAATTTGATGAAGGATTCATGAAATAACAACAATTTTTGCTATTCCTACAAAAAAATTGAGACGTTATTCGAAATCATCTTGTCGAGATACCTTTGAGGGCCATTGGCGTTTTCTTAAGGATAAAAAAATAAAAAGTTTCGAAAATTCGATATTTTTGAGAGAATTTTTTTTCAATTCATCGCTTTTTATGGTATCTGAGTATAACCAAATATTCGAAATCAGCATGAAATTTTGACTACATAGTGCTAATTTCTAGTGAATCGGACGATTTTGTACTTTTCATGATTTTTGGCGTATTTTTTTGGTTATTTTTTTTCTCCGATCGAC
Source organism: Chrysolina oricalcia (assembly GCA_944452925.2). Taxonomy (NCBI): domain Eukaryota; kingdom Metazoa; phylum Arthropoda; class Insecta; order Coleoptera; family Chrysomelidae; genus Chrysolina; species Chrysolina oricalcia. The sequence goes on from OX101813.2 coordinate 71,559,901, forward strand.
TTCAAATTCGCAGAATATGCACGTTTTGAGATTCTGAATCGATTGGCATTCGCAGAATTGCTCTATCTCAAACCATTTTCGAAATGAAAAGTTACTTCCTTAGTTGAGAACTGTAATTAACCTCCAATTTTTTTTACTATTTTAAATTTTCGTGAATCTCACCTTTTCTGTATGTGCTCACAGAATTTGAAATCTAATCCGAGTCAAATAGAGATTTGGTAGGCTTTTTACCGCACCTCTGCAATTTCGAGTTGAAACTTTATTCAAACATTTTTATTTCCATTTTCATAAAAATCGCAAACTGTCCTCACGAGTCCTCACGAGATGATACCAAATATCACCTCCAAAATTCAATTCGATCAAGGAGTAACTAAAAGACGTCAACTTTTCGACGAAAAAATGCACCCATCCACAAATTCGACATTTTCTAAACGAATTAGCTTTCTTATTTGAAAAACAAGTACAGTTTCGGATTCAGAAGAAAATTTTCTATAGGATGATGTAATACCCGTGGGATGCCGCATTTTTTGAATATTTCCAGGTCATCAAAGTCGAAAAATGCAATTTTCGATAATAATATAGAAAGAAATCAAATTTTGCGAAAATATTTAGTTTCCGTTTTTCTAAAAATATCTCTACAAGCTGATTCCAAATATTACATCAAAAATTGAATTTGACAAAAGATTAACTTGAAAATCCATGTGTTTCATTTTAAATGGGCCACTCTGTATTTTACCGACTTATACGATTGATTCCGATTCTGGAGAACCTGGAATTGAATTGATTATAGATAACTATTCCACAATCACCTCTGCATGAATGGTGTCGAAGTAGGTACTCAAACAACCACGAATAAAATAACTTATACGGATATGATTTATGTTATTCTTCTTGCACGATATCGATCAACCATTTATTTCACTGTATGACGATTTATCAGATCATGAGGTATATAGTTATTCATGTAATGAATCCACGATTCAGCGTCGCCTGAATAACAGGGTAGTTGCTGCTCTTCCACACGCAACGAGAATTAATGACAGAATTTCATTTCATTCCGATTCATTTTTTGATAAAGTAGCAAGGGAGGTGGCGAAAAATTTTCGATATAATTGGCACACGTGGCAGACGTTATTGATAGCGATAGTAATACCTTCAGAAACATCATGACCGCGTCTGCCACCATGGTGGCGCTGCGTTGTCAATTGACAGCGTTTCAGAAATGTTGAATAAAAGGTGTGCTATATTATGTGCACATGTCTGCCTCTGGGGCTGATGGTCACAATCATCCTGTAAACACAAAAAATCGAAGAGGCAGACATCCAGGTCTCTGACTGTTATAGTATTTAATTTTTAAAGTTATTTTTATGATTTAAAAAACTGTATATGAAGTGCAAACTTGGCAGACCTAAATTGTTCGATTAAAAACAATAAGGAGGACCATGGAAAAATAGTCTGCCAGCATGTTGCCTCTGCGTTGTCTATTGACAGCGCCTCAATAATATAGAAAAAGGTGTGCTGTGTTATGAGCACATGTCTGCCTCTCAAACTGATGTTTAGATTTATCATGAAAAACCAAGAAAATAGATGAGGCAGACTTCCAGACATGTGATATTCCAAAGGCAAACCATTTGATTTTTTTTCCAATGCAACGCTCGCGCCAAGTTACGAGTACAAAATTCTACGTCTACTGAATATTATTGAAAATCCACACCTAACATTTTCGAACAATTGAAGGCCTGTATTTTTCATCATTACCATAGCAATTAATACAATTTTCGGAAATTTTTGTCTCCTGGTAAGGAGCATGAAATTACACTAGAATTTTTTTTACGTTTATATTTAAAATGACATTTAAATAGTTAGTTCAAGTCCCACTGCTGGAACCTTTTTTAAAATCTTTTTAGTTATTCACGTCTAATTGTTATTCTTTGAATTATTATACAGATACTATTTGGGTTTTCACTTAAAGCAAATTACTCTCCAATGAAAGTTCCAAACGCATTTCGTTACTGGTTGGCATTTCTTTAAAAAAAAGTTTCATAGATTTCAGCTCCAGAAGTTGAATCGTTATCCGTTTGAGTGGATAATATTAGACAAACTAATGATATGAAGAATCACAATAACCCAAGAATGGTTAGAGATAGAGCAATTCTGTGGTGGCCAATCGATTCAGAATGGTCGAATAGATATATTCTGAGAGTTTGAATGGAAGATATCAACAAACAAATATTTTGAAATGACCACTTCGATCATTTTGAACTCCAGTTGAACTTTTCAATTCGAGAACTGTTAGGGAAAGAACAATTCTGTGGACGCCAATCGATTCAGAATGGTCGAAATGACTCATTCTGTAAGTTTGAATAGAAAATATCAAGATACAAAAATTTGGAAATAACCACTAAAAAAAATCCCTTTCTACTTCATTCGAGATTTCCAATTCGACAACGGTGAGAGATAGAGCAATACTTTGAAAGCCAAACGATTTAGAATGGTCGAAGTGATATATTCTGTTGGTTTGAATGGAAAATATCAACGAACAAAAATTTTGATGTGACCACTTCCAAAAAATCCCTTTCAACTCCATTTGAAATTTTCACATCGAGAACGGGTAGAGCTAGAGCAATTCTGTGAAAGCCAAACGATTCAGAATGGTTGAAATGATATATTTTGTTGGTTTGAATGGAAATCCCTTTGAACTCCATTTGAACTTTACAATTCGAGAATGGTTAGGGAAAGAACAATCGATTCGGAATGGTCGAAATAATATATTCTGTTAGTTTGAACGGAAAATATCAACAAACAAAAATTTTGAAATGACCACTTTCAGCTCCATTTGAACCTTTCATTTCGATAATGATTAGAGATAGAGCCAAATGGAGGCCAAACGATTCAGAATGGTCGAAATAATATATTCTGTTGGTTTGAATGGAAAATATCAACAAACAAAAATTTTGAAATCACCACTTACAAAAAACCCCTTTCAACTCGATTTGAAATTTTCAATTCAAGAACGGTTGGAGGTAGAGCAATTCTGTGGAGATCAATCGATGCAGAATGGTGGAAATGATATATTCTGAGAGTTTGAATGGAAAATACCAAAAAAAAAATTTAAATGACCTCTTGCAAAAAAATCCCTCACAACTCCATTCGAGATTTTCAATTCAAGAACATTTAGAAATAGAGCAATACTGTGGAAGCCAAACGATTTAGAATTTGATATATTCTGTTGGTTTGAATGAAAAATATCAACGAACAAAAATTTTGAAATGACCACTTTTGAAAAAATCCCTTTCAACTCCATTTGAAATTTTCAATTCGAGAAGGTTGGAGGTAGAGCAATTTTGTGGAGGCCAATCGATTCAGAATGTTCGAAATAATATATTCTGAGAGTTTGAATGGAAAATATCAACAAACAAAAGTTTTGAAATGAGCACTTTCAAAAAAATCCCTTTCAACTCCATTTGAAATTTTCAATTCGGGAACGGTTAGAGATAGAGCAATTCTGTGGACGCCAATCGATTCAGAATGGTCAAAATAATATATTCTGAGAGTTTGAATGGAAAATATCAACAAACAAAAGTTTTGAAATGAGCACTTTCAAAAAAATCCCTTTAAACTCTATTTGAAATTTTCAATTCGAGAACGGTTGGAAATAGAGCAATTTTGTGGATGCCAATCGATTTAGAATGATCGAAATAATATATTCTGTTAGTTTGAATGGAAAATCTCAACTAACAAAAATTTTGAACTGACCACATTTGAAAAAATCCCTTTCAATTGAAAAGAACAGTTCTGTGGACTCCAATCGATTCAGAATGGTCGAAATTATTCATTCTGTTAGTTTGAATCGAAAATATCAAGAAACAAAAATTTGGAAATGACCACTAAAAAAATTCCCTTTCGGCCCAACGATTGAGAATGGTCGAAGTGATATATTCTGAGAGTTTGAATTGGAAATGTCAAGAAACAAACATTTTGAAATGAGCACTTACAAAAAAATCCCTTTCAACTCTATTTATTTTGATCTTTTCAATCCGAGAACGGTTAGAGATATAGCAGTTCTGGGGACGCCAATCGATTGAGAATGGTTGAATTAGTATACACTGTGTTTTTCAAGTAAATCGAAGAAAAAAAAATTACTCGATCAATGTTACAAGGGGTAGACCCCTAAAAATTATCAAAATACAAAATAAGCAGATCTCTTTGGAATGGGAACCAAATAAGTAAAATTCACTCTGATTGCGAACATATTGGATTTGTAAATGCGTAGGTGTAAGATTTAGTCGTAAAATGGAATAAAAGATCTACTATTCGAAATTGTAGGGGTTCAGTGAAAAGCCTGTGAAATCTTCAACTAAATCGTAAAAGGTGAGAGATAGAGAAATTATGTTGTGGCTGATTCAGAATAGTCGAATTGATATATTCTGTGAGTTTGAGTGGAAAATATCAACAGAGAGAAATTTTGAAATGACCAGTAACAATTTCATGAGGAGGGTCAAGACAGACAATACTTAGGTTCCCAAAAAAGTAATGATATACCGTCATATTGAAAAGAGACGAAATTGACCAAAAATTTAACAAATATCCAGGCACGTTTCCTTTTGACGGGCGTTCATGAGCATGCTCTATGAATACATCTACATGCGAGATTGAAGAGTAAAAAGTTGGGAAATGTTTACGCCACAAAGTTTTGACACCGGATGAGTTTCTACGCCAACTCTAGCTCGCTGATTCAGGTGGTAATTCGGGGTATTTCGTTTCCTGAATATTCAACTAGCTCGGTGGATGCATCAAATATTTAATTACTCTGATATGCTAAGATAAGCTGATGGTTTGTTTACGGTCTGAGCTAATTTATTGTAATGGCGATTGAACCGGATTTTGTGTCGACTAATGATTTTCATAGAACTTTGATTAGCAATACAGGGTGTCTAATGTTGGTTATAAGATGAAATAATACACAGTGGATCTGGTTTTCACTAATATACTTTTGTCATCTCATGGTGGGTTTGATAAGTTTTAGGGTGGAGTCGAAACAATTTCAATGCTTAATAATTTCAAGAAGAAAAAGAAAACATCATCTTAGATTCGTTAATATTTGAAAACAGTTTATTTTCGAAAACTCACTCATTCAAAGTTGTTAAACTGTATTTCGAACAGTCTGAAAGAACTGTTATTTTACCACTGGAACTTGTTTTCCCTCGTCAGATTTATTATTTACCTTTCATTCCAAATAATTCTCCAACAAGTCTGTAAATCAGTTTTGTAATGTAAGTATTTACTCACTGTTGATTGTTTACTCTAAGGCTGAGAGATTTCATTCATTGAGCAAGATTTATGAGCTACAAGGAAACATCAAACACTCTTCGATTTTCTCCTTTCCTAAAGAATAATTAGCGCTTTGAATGCCACTCAAACATTCAAGACGTTAAAAATTAGTGAAGCCCAATCTGAAAAAGTGAAGGCTTTGCAAACAACTTCGGCAGACACTCATTAAAATGGGAAAAAGTAGGGGAATGAGATTGGATCCAGATATACAGGGATATATCCGCTAGTCGATTCTTGCGAATAAATACGAATGAAGTTGTTGAGTGAGTTGCATATCACGCGTTATACATTGTGTTCCCACCAAAACTTGTCACCCCTTCCTCCAGAGTCGTTAAATAATTGAAAACCGCTCAGACCCGTAGATTTTCACTTCGAGGAACTCTTCCTCCAAATACTCCATCATTGTGCTGTCACACCCTCATCCCCAGCACTCCCTACTTCAGAACTTCAAATAGTACCACTACTGAAAGTTTCGATAACAAATAATTTTAACTTTAGTACCATGAAGAAGTATAAGAGATTTTCGAAAAGTATTCACATTTGCGGAAACACTGCCCGACATCCGCATCTACTTACAATTCATCTGAAGTCTGGATTTCAAAAACCCACACAGGAGAAGTCTAATGGTGATAAATCAGGAGATATAGTGTGCCGATTTATACTGATCCTCGACTTCCAATCCATCTCCCATAAAAATTGAGTACCGATTCAACAAAATGGACCTCCATTTCGTTAAAAAGTGAGCTGATTCCTGGAAGATATATTCTGAGTAACTGAACGATTTTATGGTTTAGAGTTGTATCGAGATCTTGTGTCTTGAAGTTTATTGCAGGTTTTGATAAACAAACGATTTTCACAGTATTCTGAAATTTTTGAAGAACATTTGCTGATGATAATAATTCCTAGGCTATTTGAGAAATAGTATGCTTTCAGAAATAATAGTTCTGACAGACGTTTGAAAAAAGAAAAAAGAAATTGTCCTCACGGTGTTTCTGTTCGCATTTCTTTGGTTATCCCTCTTCTGCGACTCAATGATTTTCAAAAAATCGTGCACTTTTGAAATTTCCGGCATTAAGTCAAGCACTTCGTACAAAACCGATTTCAACTAATATTTGTAACGTCCCCCGTATAAAATGGGATCGTAAATTTTTGAAGCTAATCATATTAAGAAATTACAATATGTCTTTCTCAAGTAGATTTGGCTTCAAAGCGGATTTATTGACTCAAAAAGGCTGTTTTGTGTGGCTATTGTTAAAAATATGTAGTATAAAAAACAAACATTTGAAAAAAAATACTGTGCTGTAAAAAAGTCGAAACTTTTAGAGAAAATCTGTTTGTCATGAGAAAAGAATCTCAATAGGCTTTTTCCAAATGAAAAATGCTCAATCTCACTAATGGACCGATGATGAAGATTGGAAAAATTTGCTAAATTGTCGCTATTTTTGACCCACCCTGTATAATAGGTGGCTTCTTCTATCTTAACGACCGACTGAGTAACATGTCATTTGAATTTCTTCAAACCAGCAATGCTATTATTTTGTTTATAATCATCTAAAAAGTAATACTTTTGAATAAGCCTTACTATGTTTTGGTAAAACTGCCATTTTGGACAAACTGGACATATAAACTAATTTAAACTTGCATACGTAACTTCCAGTGACTTGTACTACAATATCCCAAAATATTATCAAAATTGGCTGAAAGCTATGAGGCGCCGTTTGGGTAAAAAGTATTTTGTGAATATATAAAATTTTGTGTCAATATATTTATTAGTTGTGGCAATATTTTTTATATTGCTTTCCGGTTTATTTATTTTTGACAAAACGCAATATATTTACATTTCTAGCGTTCCAAATATATAAAAACGTGAATTCCCATATATTTATAAATTCGATCTATTTCATGTTGTCAAGAGATGGCGCTACCTACGCGATTTATTACACTTTCGAGAATATAGCTGCCGAATGATATCGCAGCCGCCAGAAACTATTCTCAGAATACTTTTTCATTAGTTTTGATGAATAATCATTGGATTATTCAAAGTCAAATACCTTAGAACTGAAAAAATTAAAGGTTGTATTGAATCGCGTCGGCAGCGCCATCTCTCGACGACATAAAATAGATGGAATTTATAAATATATGGTCATTTTCGTTTTAATATATTTGCAACGCTTGAAATTTAAATATATTGTGCTTGACATAAAATAAATATATCGGAAAGCAAAATAAAAATATTGCTTCAACTAATAAATATATAGACACAAAATTTTACATATTTGCAAATACACTTTTTACCCAAACGGCGCCTCATAGAAAGCCATTTTCCCATGTATTTGGTGCGGGGTCCTTTAATGAAAAATAAAATAAATCCAATTTACAAATATCAAACAATTTGAAACAATTAATAGTACATTATATACCGCGGGACTGAAGTAGTACATTTAATCCTGAAGGTAAAGTTTATGGCCCGACCGCAGGGAGGGCCATAATTTACCTGAAGGATTAAATGTACTTCAGTCGCAAGGTATATACGATACTTTTCGTACTTCCGGTATGATTTTATTAATTATTTCAATAATTTCAATCAGTTTTTTCTCTCTTCAACTCATTTAATAAACTGTCTTTAAAATAAGTTACCATAGTAACATTGCGTTGTGACAGTTATAATTTAGAAACATTGTCATTACTAGTGTCATTGTAAAGAAACATTGTTATTGATAATTATTGGTATCATGAGTGAAGAAGGTGTATCTGATATTGATAAAAGAGCAGCCGAAGTAGGTGAAGAATTGTTACCACCGAAATCTAGAAAACTATACGAGCAGCAGTACGATGCTTTTAAAAAGTGGTGCCGCTTAAAAAATGTGAGACAACCTACTGAAAATGCGCTGTTAGTCTACTTCGATGATAAATCAAAAGCGGTTTTTGCCTCAACTCTCTGGGCACATTACTCAATGCTGAAATCGGTTATTAACATTAGAGAAGATATTGATATAAGTAAATTTCCAAAATTATTAGCTTTTTTGAAGAGAAGAAATATCCCTTAAATTCGTTTGTTTGTGATTTAATCGTTCCGGTAGTTTCGTCAATATTTACCCCGGAGGGATTAAATGTGACACTTTAGTACCTGTCACAAGGGAGTGAAGTTGTCACTTTAGGCCCGGAAGTACGAAAAATTATTTTTTGCACCTATAAGTGCTGCTCCACTTGACATTCTCAATTTTCAATGCACGTAATATAGAGAAGAAAACTGTAGTTACATACAATTAGCTTATGACTCCGGACATCTTATGCCGCACGTAATATAGGTATACTTTTTCTGTATGTTCTCTTATTTTCAACAAAGTGTCTCTGTTGTTTTGCATCTGTCTTTAGATCGTCCAAAGAATAGCATGGCATCGATAAAACATTATTTTCAACGTAACCCCATAAGAAGAAATCACACGGTGTTAGATCGGGACTATCAGGAGGCTGTCTAATAGTACCCCAATTTTCAATCCACTGTGGATATTTTCTATGCAAGAACTGGGACAACACAATGTGGCGGTGCCCCATCCTGTTACCAAATTAGATATCTAGATATGGCTAGAGGTAATTAGTTAATACGTACTTCAATTTTTGCTTTTAGAATATTTAGATAAACTTGACCAGAAACTATTTCCAAACAGATTCACTCTCCAACCGATCCATTGAGTTATTTGAAACATATCTCTGTTTCGGAGTCTTTCTTTTTCGCGCCTACAGACATCGTAGAGATGAAGCAAATTTTCAATGAAATAAAAAATAAAAATGCATCTGGGTGGGATGACTTATCGTTACAAATATTTTCATATCTCTCTGAGTTCGCCCTTGAGGTACTAGTTGAGGCTGTAAATTTTTCATTTCTCATAGGAGTTTTTCCATCATGTTTGAAAAACGCTATAGTCATTCCATTACATAAGGGGGGTGATACTGATAATCCTGCAAACTTCAGACCCATCTCAATGTTACCCACACTTTCGAAAATAATAGAAAAACTCGTGAAAAAAAGAATAATGGCTTTTCTGAATAAGCACAATTCTATTAACCCTACTCAATTTGGATTTCAAAGAGAAAAAGGCACAAATGCTGCAATTTTCAACCTTTTACAAAACGTTTATTTGAAAATGAATGATAAAGAAGTTGCTGCAGCGGTTTTTTGTGACTTGACAAAGGCCTTCGACTGCGTTAATCACAAAATATTGTTGCAAAAATTAGAGGTATATGGGTTCAGGAAGGTAGTTATCCAGTGGTTTGAGTCATATTTATCTGGAAGAACTCAAAGCGTATCTCTTCAAGGCAGCTTATCGCACAAACTAGAAGTTAAATGGGGAATACCTCAGGGGTCAGTTCTGGGACCAACACTGTTTTTAATTTATATAAATGATCTAACCTCAATTAATATTTCCGGAGAGTTCACCCAATTCGCAGATGACACCACAATACTTTGGCATGATAAAGATGACTCAAAACTGTATCAAATGGTGGAGAATGATATTGGTGAAGTGAAAAATTGGTGTGATGCTAATAAGCTCTCCTTCAACATATCCAAAACTAACATTCTCACTTTTAAATGTAATCTTCCAGAAATTCATTTAGGAAATCAAGTGATAAGTTGTAGGTCAGACATAAAATTTCTGGGTTTACATATTGATGATAAACTGAAATTTGAAGATCACATTGAAAGACTCAGACGAAAACTATCATCAGGATGTTTTGCAATAAGAACCACTTCATGGGAACTTGGTGAAGATATGGCAAAGAGTGTGTATTATGCATTAGTTGACTCACATCTAAGATATGGAATTTGTTTTTGGGGATCATGTAGTCAATATCTTTTTAATACGGTTTTTGTTTTGCAAAAAAGAGCAGTTAGGTATATGTGCAGAGCTAAATTCCAGGATTCTTGCAAGCCACTTTTCATTAAACATAAAATTTTATCACTACCGTGCATTTTTATTTTAGAAGCAGTATGTCTCATTCACAGTAACTTTAAAAACGAAATCCATACGATTACCCATTATAACACCAGACAGCCACTAAATATAAAATTACCAATTCCAACATTGACACAGGTTAAAAATTCTATAATTTATAATGGTAAAAAATTATTTAATCATCTACCCAACAAGATTAAAATCATAGACAATAGAAGAAAATTTAAAAATTCCGTAAAAAATCTTCTTCTGGCAAAGGCTTTCTACTCATTAGATGAATTCTACTGTGAGAAGCTTTAGTGCTGTCAAATTCAACTTCGTCATCCCTTCTTAGCTATTTTATATTATGATAATTGTTCTAAGGTTTATTTTGTACTGACATTTTCCTAATTTTTTGTATATATTTTCTTATATTTTTCATAATCTTATATTTATACATTTTTTTGTTGACGATGGAAATATTCTATAAATTTTTATTCTAATTTTCTGTGTGCCAATTATGATGTATTTTTATTTATTATTCAATTTGTACTGGTATTTTTATATTTTTACTTGTTTGTAGTTGACCATTACGGTGAAAATATCGTACCAATTCTATTTTATTTACTTTTGCGCATAATATGTTGTTTTTAATTCATTATTTATTTTGTACCTGTTTGTTGTGCATGTATGGTATGTATGCGTATATGTATGTGTATGTATGTATGTGTATATATATATATATATATATACATATATATATATATATATTGTATTTATATGTAGAAACAAAATAATTATTGTTAGGTATTTTCTTTTATGTGACTTTGTCAATAAGAATTATGTTCTTCAGACAATAAAGTATATTTTTTTTTTAATGAACCATCAAAAATTAGGATCAAAAACACGTTCACCAATTAATCCGCACCAAAGATTGACCTATCATGGCCTATCATGATACTGAATTTCCTGTATTTGATTTGAATCAGACCAATATTGTTTATATCGCCGATGGAAACCTCTGCAAGTGGAGAATGAAAATCAGAAAATACTGAGCTTTCATTCTTTAATGACAACTTATAATAATTGAAATTCTCCTAACGTCAACCTGAAGAAATGTAACAAGTAGACAGAAAATATATTACGGTATGTTTTTCACTTTTTCTCAACAGTCTCAACTAGGTACAGTTGTATTCACTGAAAATGGGTACAAGTCTTATGACTAGATTTTGCCATATTTGCGTAAATCAGGCTTTTCTTATCGACGGCGATAGACAAAACAAAAACATAAAATGTGATAAATGATTTTAATGTATTAGAATATTTCTACAACACAAATTTTTAAACACAACGTAACCAATAACAATAATAAAAACAGAAAACTATGTATAAATAATGTTTAATTATAATGTAATATATAATTTATAATTAAATTATAAAAATTCAATATTTGGTCATATGACCATTTTTTTCGACTATTTGAACCAATCTGCCTGGAATTGAGTTAATTAAAGTCCCTATAACATTTGCATCCAGCTCTTCCCAGCACTCGTGGATAACTTCCCATAATTCATTAGAATTGTTTGGTCTAAAATTTCTTTTATATATTTGTTTTACAATTAGACCCCAAACATTCTCTATGGGATTAATATCGGGACTGTAAGCGGGCCATGGCAAGACTTCAATATTATTATGATGAAACCATTCCCTTACAGCATTTGCGGTATGGACCGGGCAGTTATCCTGCTGAAAGACGAATGAGTTATTTGGATATATTTGTCCAACAGATGGGAGCATTATATCTTCCAGAACAGACATATAATGTTCGGCGTTAAACCTTCCCTCCAATCGCCAGCAGACACCAAGTCCATAAGCACTTATCCAACTCCATACGTTTACTGAAAATCGCCCAAGTCTGAAAGCAAGATCGCTAGTGTAGCGTTCTTCGAATCTTGTATTGTCTGGCCTGTAGACACGAATTTGTCCATTATATGTTGACTGAAAAACCTTTTCATCAGTGAACACTACCCTGTTCCAAAACTGATGGTCGCGGTAGTTATAATTTAGGGCGAAAAGTAAACGAGACTGTTTCCGTTCTTCTGTGAGCATCATTTTTTTCGCAGCTACGCGGTTTTTTAAGTCAGATTCTTCGACTCTTCGGCTAGCGGTAGGTTGAGACCCAGGAAATCCTGTGTCAATGACAGCATTTCTTGCAGTTTCAAAAGGATTTGCCCTTAGATATCCCAGAAATGCATCATTTTGTTCAGGGACGGAAATGCGTGCCGGACCAGTACCAACTTTTCTTTTCAAAGACCCCTCTTGAATCCAACGTTGCTTAATTCTTAAAATAGAGTTTTTGCTTCTTCCGGTAAAATCTGCTAATGCACGTATTGACCACCCATCTACGATTCTGGCTATTATTTAAATGACGAGGCATTTTGAAACGCTTTGGCACTGACAGGCTTGTCAATGTCAACCATACATTATTTTTAAGTTAAATTTAATCAAATCTGATTTACACTATAACAATTTTAGTGTACCCATTTTCTATGAATACAACTGTACATCATTTAATGAATTTTGGGGATTGGCTCTACGATATGCTAGAATATTAATTTGTGTTTCTTTGTCAAAACCGTTTTTGACCCGACAGCTTTTTTTCTATTAAGGCTACTAGTTTCGAAAAACTTCTTCTCAAGTCTAAAAAAAAAGTTTTAGACGGAGCTTTACCTGGAAATTGCAGTCTATATCTTTTAAGATCATTTGTAACACTTCCATTTTATCGACAAATATCGAACATGAAACATTTTTCTTCTATGGAATATCTCATTTTGTTTATTGACCAACAAACTGTCTGGGAACAATATTCATTTATGACATTTAATAATTTTTGCGAAACCATGACAATTCTTGGTAAGAAAATAATGAATGCGGGTATCTTGATGTTACTGAAAAATCACCATTCTAGTCATATTCACACCAATTTGTGCTAAACTAATAAAAAGAAAGGGCAAGTGTGGCATTTTTCGTAATAATAATAATAATAATTCATTGATATACCATTTGAAAAATAGCAACATATGTCAAAAATTTTGAACATCGATAATTTTTGAAATTTTTGACTAAACAGCATAAAACTTGACAAAAATATTACAACTCCTTTTTTATTCTACCATTTCAAAAAATTAATATTTCACAGCCTTTTAGAAGTGGAACAAATTAAAATGAAAGCACTGTATAGAAACATCAACCTTTCTCTAGCGTACCCCACTTGAAGAGTTATCCATCGGAAATCTTGAACTTGTATTTAGTCAGGTTTTGTACCAACTTTCATTTTTCATGTATTGATTGGGATTGATATTTTTTGTTGAAAAGCAACTGTAGCTGACACTTCGCCATTTCATCATTTTGTCTTTCTCTTTAGCATTGAGTATGTACTTTAATTTGTGAAGATATTGATGATGAATAAAGCCGCTTTATTATTATTATCACTATTATTTCTTACATGAATATTTCATGAAAAAAACACGTGTTATATAATTTTATTGAAAAATCGTTGAAAGAAAATGTATAAAAACTCGAAATAAGTATGACTACAATTCAATAATTAGATTTATGCGCAGTGTATTTGTATAACATAATACGCAATTCTTTCGAAATTCCTTCGACCAAAACCCTTCCATGCGCTGTGCATTTTCCAGCAGACATTTCCGGAATCACTCGACAAGAAAAAGGTAACCGGATCTCCTAGAAATCCCCTACAAAGTCGCCCACGCAACTCGAATCCAGACGGGCTCTTTTGTCTCATGGACCCTGGAACATTCTGCAGGAGTTGTGTGTAAACTCGTTTCCCTCAAATCTCTTTTGATACTCTTGCGTGGGTTCCGGAATTTAAATCACCTGTCGCAGAGAGTACGTTATTGGATTCTGAGCTACTTTGTTTTATCGACGATGTGCTTTCTCCGGACTCACCTGCGTTTGACATTTGATATGTAATGGCATATCAAGGTACAGTGGAGGTGTCAGTTAACTAACAGTGTACAGAACATTACTCTGCTACTTCTCATTGATCATATCCGATCCAGTTACAAAAGAATTCGAATCAAAATGTAAAGACACCATAGAGAATAGCAAAATTCTTCAATGGACGCGATCTCTTTTTCATTGCAGATAAAACGCAAATTATCGGGATTCGGAATCGACAGAGAGTTGTGGAGAATTTGCAGTTTCCAATAAAGAACACATTTCTCTTTGAATCACACGAACCAGTAAAAATTTTAGGAATTTATCTGGATGAATTTTTGATTTGGAAACCTCAGTGCCAGCAATTGATTTCAAGATTGCATTCACTGAAATATATGTTCTTCAGTCTACGTACTATATTGGAGAAGCATTAGCTTGTGAATGTGTACTATGCTCAAATTGAATCTAGACTGAAATATGGTATTTTCTTCTGGGGCAATTTCACACTTGCTTATGATGTTTTCATAGTTCAGAAACAAATTTTGAGGTGTATCGAATAGGTGAGAAGTTTCTAGTCTTTTGCTGGACTTGTTAAGATGAACGCTAGGACCGTAGCATGCAGGAAATATACTCTTATAACACTTATTCCAATATTTCGACTTCCCTTGTTTCTATTTTTACATCCAAGTGTTGTCCATCTTCGCAGTTGATTTTACCGTACTGATGAGAGCTTAAGCTCGAAACACGTGTCTACGGTTGCATAACAATTTGAGGGCTATACCCAATAACTTTTCTATTTATATTTTTATCTGTTGCCCCTCGATAAATCCATCCTGATTTGTATTTTCCTGGGTAGGATTGTCACACTGGTAGCTATAGCTGCCTCCATGGCGACGTTAGTTGTTGCTTCGAATGCTCAAGGTCTTTTAACCGAAGCCACAAATGTGTGGTTGACTTCCTGTTGTTGACTTCTCTTGTTTATATTTTACATCCAAGCGTTGTTCATCTTCGCACTTGATTTTACCGTACTGATGAGAGCCTAAGCTCGAAACACGTGTCTACGGTTGCATAACAATTTGAGGGCTATACCCAATAACTTTTCTATTTGTATTTTTATATGTATATATTATATATATATATATATATATATATATATATATATATATATTATATATATATATATATATATATATATATATATATATATATATATATATATATTATATATATATATATATATATATATAGAGAGAGAGAGAGAGAGAGAGAGAGAGAAGTTATTGGGTATAACCCTCAAAATGTTGTGCAACCGTAGACACGTGTTTCGAGCCTAAGCTCTCATCAGTACGGTAAAATCAAGTTCGAAGATGTATAACACTTGGATGTACAAATAGAAACAAAGGAAGTCAACAACAGGAAGCCAACCACACATTTGTGGCATCGGTTAGAAGACCTTGTACTCACAAGGCTACAGCTATAGCTGCCTCCGTGGCGACGTTATTTGTAGCCTTGTCAGTACAAGGTCTTCTAACCGATGCCACAAATGTGTGGTTGGCTTCCTGTTGTTGACTTCCTTTGTTTCTATTTGTACATCCAAGTGTTATACATCTTCGCACTTGATTTTACCGTACTGATGAGAGCTTAAGCTCGAAACACGTGTATACGGTTGCACAACATTTTGAGGGTTATATCCAATAACTTCTCTTCTTATATTTTCATTTATTGCCCCTCGCTAAATCCATCCTGATTTATATACATATATATATATAAGTGAAAATAGAGTATATTTCGTTTTAATTCCGAGAGTTCTAACCTTTGACAGCTGTTTCGTATATATATATATATATATATTTGAATAATGCCCATATGTTTTCCAAAACGAAAGTGAATTCTTTTTGAATATGGATATTCACAAACATAATACGAGACAAAAAAGACATCCATGTGGATAAAACAAAATTGAACAGTTCTTTATTACCACCTAATTTTATTGGACTAAATTTTTTTAACAATCTTCCAAAGGAAATACAATATTGTGATTCACTCTTCCTTTTTATAAAGAGACCCAAATTATTTTTAGTTGAAAAATCTTTTTATAATGTCAGTGAGTTTTGTGATATAAAATCGCAGTTTTGATTGTATTGTATGCATATTTTATTGTATTTTATTGAACCGAAATTTTATAACAATCTTCCAAAGGAAATAAAATCTTGTGATGATTTCTCACTTTTTAAAAAGAGACTAAAATTGTTTTTAGTTGACAAACATTTTTGTGCATTTTTAAATTGTATTGTATGAATATTTTGTTGCATTTTATTTTACCCACCTGTTTTGTAAATAATTTTTTATGTAAATTAGTTTGACAATTCCTATACATGTATATGTGAAAGGATATTGAAGTGATTGATTGATTGATCGAAATACATTATTCATTGAAACAAAATTTTTCTAGTGTGTCTTATGTCTGTGTACATACAAATGATATATTTTCAGAGTTAGGTTGAAATTTCACATATATACGTAGTACGAAAGTGAAATAGATCTACCGATTTTGTATATTTTGTGATTTTTACAACTTCTTCGAGTCATTTATATTTAGATATTTTGAAATGTTCATAGTATACTAAATTCACCATTCTGAATCGATTGGCTTTCGCAGAATTGCTCTATATATAACCGTTGTTCTTGAATTGAAAAGTTCAAATCGCCAATTTATTTTTCTACCTTTCTTTCGATAATTCGGAATCAGCTAGTCAAGATTCATTTGAGGCAACTGTAAAAAAATTTAAATTAATAATTTTAATTTTTGTTTAATTTAATATCAATTATTGCGTTTTTAGAATCTTTATCTTTTTTCAATCACTTGAAAAACATGATATCGTTGTTAATTTTACTTGAGCTGATGAGAAATTTCCATCTGAATCCCAAAATGTAATTGTTTTTCGAATTCATACACTATTTCTCTCCGAAACTGCTGAATTTGTAGATGAATGCATTTTTTGAGGAAAAACTCTTGTAAAGTCGTTAATTTATTTCCGAAAATTATTGATGTTTCATAAATCAGAATCAGCTCGTCGAGATACATTTAATGCTACTTCAAAAAATTTCGAAAAATAAAAAAATTTCAAAAGTATTGATCATTTCGAAAATTTTGTCTATTGATATTTTTCCTTTTATCTCATAGTATATACTGAATCGACCTTTACGAATATTATTATTATTTGCTGTTGAGCTCAAATACAATAAGCAATTGGGTCCTCTTTTAGTAACGTTGCACAAATATATATCAGAGGTAGTTCTATATCCGTCGTGGTATTGGCCAGAGAAGTAGTTGTTTTCTGTCAGATGTTTGCCTAATATAAGAGGAAATATTCGGAGAGAAAGAGTACTTCGACTTTGTCAATTTTATTCATATCATTGAAACTCTCCCGCAAAATTTTTGAATTCTATTTGAATTTTTGAACAGAGGTTCACAACTTAGGTATCCGGAATTTTGCAACCACATATTTAAACAAGGTCCTGCAACTGCGCTCCGGTGGTCCATAGCTTCTAAACGGCGCAACTTGAAAATTTCTTTCGAATGCAAGCATCTTCCCTTCTTGAGAGAGTATCTTTGGAAAATATTCCGAAGTATACAAGGTAACCCAGAAAAGTTCACCAAACCAAACTTATGTTTTTTGTAATGGAACACCCTATATTTGACCACATGGTTGAATAGAGATTACTTTGACCATTCAAAAAATATAGGGTCATGTATGTTCATCAACGTTATTTCCGGAGATATATCGATATTACTTCAAAAAACATAAGGTATTCAACACTCTGTAACTCCCCGGGGAAAAATAATTCTAAAAACTTTTTGGAGGCGAAATGACTTCAGTATGGTCTAGTTTCTGTAACACGACACACAGTTGAAATTTTGTGTACCGGATAGATCGAAACGCAAATTGAAATATATCTTGGTTTTTTCAATTGGAAATTTACGTTATTTTCAAGGTGAAGTAACTAACAAGTGTGCTATATCATTCGAAAGGAAATTTTATGACCATTCCAATACTGAAATTGAATATATGGGTTTCGATTTGAAAAAACAAGATATATTTCAATTTGACTTTCGATTTATCCGGTACACAAAAGGTAATGAAATTTCAACTGTGTGTCATGTTACAGAAACCAGACCATATTGGAGTCATTTCGGCTTCCATAAGTTTTTGGAATTATTTTTCCACGAGGAGTTACAGAGTGTTGAATACCTTATGTTTTTTGAAGTAATATCGATATATCTCCGGAAATAACGCTGATGAACATACATGACCCTATATTTATTGAATGGATAATCTCTATTCAACCATGTGATGAAATATATGGTGTTTCATTACAAAAACATAAGTTTGGTTTGGTACACTTTTCTGGGTCACCTTGTATACTTCGGAATATTTTCCAAAGAAGGAAACATGCTTGCATTCGAAAGAAATTTTTAAGTTGCGCCGTTTAGAAGCTGTGGACCACCGGAGAGCAGATGCAGGACCCTTTATACATAAAAAACGAGATAAGAATTCTTTGAGTTCCAATAATTGTAAGTTATAGAAGCAAAAAAACGCACAAAAACAATGTGAAAGTTTACTTTATTAATTTTGTAATGTGATAGCAACGCCAATTCAGGTTTTGATCAGCTTTTGCAGAGTGGTTTGTTACAATTTTTTACAATTTTTAACTCCTTTTCTTTTGAACAAAAGACGAGAACGGGTCTTTAGTGAAATGTATTGCATAGCAATTATACACCAATGGAGAAGAATGGCTTATGTATGTGATTTTTATTATTACTTTTTCGTTTCATTTCGGTTGAACTGATTTGAAAGTATCAAATCCGGTGGAATAGTTAAATTTCCTTTTAAAAACCTGCCAAGATGTTTTTCGGATTATCGGCTTGAACAATACCAAAGAACAACAATTTATTTCAAAATTAAAATCGTTTAAATCGGAACACAAATAAAAATTTACAGTGCCGGCCCACTTTCGAATGGGCAACTCTGAATCTCCAATCCCGAATAATTATCGCATGCTTCTGCGAAACAAGAACAGTTTGTCATCATCGTTATCTCCAATACTGAAGTTGTTGGAATCTGAAATCTTAATTATCGATGTACAAGTATCATTTCTAATTTCATTAAAATCGTCCAAAAAATCTGATGAACTTCCATAGCGGCGATTCACGACTAAAAACACCAATAAACTCACTCCTCATCCGTTCCCGACAGATTTAATAACTTCATAAATTTTCCTACGGAAACTTGAAGTGGACGGAATATTAAATAAAACAGCTTGATGCAAACAACATTCCACGTCCTTCGTTCCTGAAGTTTTGTAGTTTCAGTCACCTTGGTATGCGAGGCCTTGCTTCCAGGAGGTATTAGAGCCATAAATCATATCGGCTTGTCTAATGATCCCGGCATGCGAAGTTGGCTCGGATTGCGCCATTTTGTGTGTTACGGGAGTCTGACCTTGCATGTGACTTCGGAAAGAAAGTGGAAGTTTCATACGTCGCACAGTGGGCTCCCGAAGCCAATTTTTCGACAAAAATTACTCGATCCCATTGCAAAAGTACGAGGATGTATTGATATCTAGTTAGCCTAGACCAGTTCCCTGCATAAACAAAATATTGCGTTACCATAGCAATGAACAATAACTTATTAGAAGTGTCAGTGTAAAGTTTGACGTCAAAAAAGTAAACCAGAGTTGCGCAATGAATTAAAAGAAAAATCGAAAAATTGGAGTATCGAGCCATCATCAAGTACCTGTATTTAAAAGGGTTAAGAGGTAAGCAGATTTACGAAGATATGCTTAATACCTTTGGTAGTCAATGTCCTTCGTATGCGACCATGAAAAATTGGACTGCAAGCTTCAAAAGAGGTAAATTTTCCATTGAAGATGATGACCGATCGGGAAGGCCCGAAAATATCGATGCAGTTCATGACATGATTTTAACAGACCGTCGAATTGGGCTGAAACGGATATCTGAAACACTAAATATTTCATACGAACGCGTTCATCATATAGTTCACGTCAATTTGGACATGAGAAAAATTGCTGCAAAATGGATCCCCACATGTTTGAATGTTGACCAAAAGCGTGCAAGGGTAGTAGCATCGCGTTCGATCTGTGCTCGATTTGAAAACGATGTAAACTTCTTAAACCGAATTGTTACCATGGATGAGACTTGGGTACATTTCTACGATCCAGAAACAAAGCAACAATTGATGGAATGGCGACACTCCGGTTCTCCAAGCCCTAAGAAGTTTCGTGTTCAAAAATCTGCTGGAAAAGTTCTTGCTTCAGTTTTTTGGGATTGCCATGGAGTAATCATGATTGATTTTTTGTATAAGGGTAGAACAATAACTGGAGATTACTATTCGACATAACTGACCACTCTACGGAAAAAAATTAAAGAGAAAAGACGCGGAAAGCTATCAAAAGGTGTTTTGTTTTTGCAGGACAATGCCCCTGCACACAAATCTCATGTTGCCATGCAAAAACTTCGTGATTTATGGTTTGAATTACTAGAACACCCCCCTCATTCACCAGATTTGTCTCCGTCCGACTATCATCTCTTTCCTCAACTGAAAAAAAGTTAGAAAGGTCATACATTTTCTTCCAACGAGGAGGTAATAAAAGCTGTGGAGATCTGGTTTGCAGAGCAAGGAGAAATATATTTTTTGAAAGGTCTAGAGACGTTGCAGGTTCGCTGTAATAAATGTATCCAATTAAGAGGAGAATATGTTGAGTAAAAAAATATTACGACATTGAAATTTTGTTGAATTGAATTTAGTCTCAACTTGAAGTAAATGATCTAGTAGTCCGGGAATTGCAAAAAAAGTTTGACAGCGTTTTCCACTTGTTTTATATTTACAGTGAATAGAGTTTAACATGAATTCAAGAGAGGAAGGTAAGTACATTCCTGAAAGAAATTGAGAAATTTATTTGCGAAATGTAAAAAATTGAAAAATAGAGAAAAGAAAAAAGAGGAAGGAGAAAAGAGAAAATAGAAAAGAGAAAAGAGATGTATATCAGAATATCATTGCTGAACATGATTATAATACAAGAAGAAAATACTTGCTATTAGTACCGCAACATCACCAAGAAAGTTAATGGATGTAAATTTAAAAATGGTTTGTCAGAAAATATAATAGGTTGTAAAAATACATCAACATTCAAAAAAATTATGACAATAATAATATTGGATCAAAATTGCTATACTATTGAACAATTTTTCCACTTTTATGTTATTTTATCATCTACTATTTATTGTTTTATTGATTTATGTAATATGTACTGAGTGTATATAGTCATGTATACGTTGACATCTTTCAGAATTATTATTTTATCATGATGTACAACAGAAACATTGTATCGTGTGCAGTTTCATGAACTGAAATAGGTATTATCATTATTATTACTGTTTCTGAGGACCACTTCTACCAGAAGAATAAAATGTACTAATTATACTGGATCACCCAGTTTTTGAAACGACTGGCTGAATCTGGATTCGCTCGCCCTTATTTCCTGATCAAAGTTCAATCAATTCCTCTCGAAACAACAAGACCTTTCGGCAAAAGTCGCTTCCTGGACCATTTACAAGATGGAAACACAGTAATCCGACCCGCTCCAAGAACATTTTAATGAGGGTATGAGGATTTCCGTCGGTTTGCGGTGCACCGTCTTTAATGCCTCGATTGTGACGGATTGAAATATAATGCTGAATATGCTTCTGTGCGATCATTAGCGTAACTACGTCCGTTTCTGGATGATTCAGGCGGGGTTATCTAGCGAGCGTCTAGTTCTGACTGCTTTAGCCTTGATTGCCAAAATTATTGTAGTCTAGCGATAAGATCCTTGATCAAACTTGCTCATTTGGCACGACTTTCCCAAACTCAGGTTGCTCGAGGGAGGAGAATGTATTTTTGTTTCGGGGGTCCATGGAAATGACGGTGATACCAATCGACTCTAACCGAATTATAGGATCCGTACAAAATGCAACGAAATATTGATCATATTAAATTTAGTTTCACTTTATGTTTAATTTGTATATATGTGTTAGGGGCGAAATTTTTGACAGGTAAGCAGTGAATGAGCAGATATATTTCACTCCTGTAACTTACCCGATAGCTCAGCTGGACGTGGATCAGACAATAAAAATATCTTGCGATTGTAATGATTTATCGCTAGTTAAATATTCTAAACCACCCTGATGAAATAGGATAACCCTCTATACAAATACTACTAAAATACTGAAATATAGATTTTCAATTCTTTACACGGATTACTGGGACTAGAATAGAGAAATAGTTACTTCCCTTACTGATAAAATATTCTTATTGAATTTTGTCACACACTGTATGTAGGTACACAGTTCGGGCACATAATTGAAAATTAAATGAATGGAATCTAAATATGAAACCACCAAGTCATGTATGACTGAGAGTGGTGAATCGTTTTGTGATATGAAAACACATTCAGTGAGAGCAATGCCTGTGACGCCACGATGATAGCAAACAATTACGACCTGGGTTTAAATATGCCTCAGGATCAGTCTCAAACTCAATCTAGACTTATCTGAGTTGATAGTAAGTATGTCTTTACGGATACTGTCAGTTGTAGTTTCTCAATCCAATGCCTTGGTGACCACAGGTGTGCACACTGGACAAGACACAATCAAATGATAAACACATAGAAAGCTGGGACGAATACCAGTAACATCAAGTGGTGCAGATATCTGAATAAACGAAAAATAAAGTAAGGACTGATGAGGAACACCTAACACGATCCATTAAGTAGCAGGGTTCTTGTAACAGCCTGATGTTTTATTTACTGTCTGATAGCTAGTTCCTTGTTCCAGCGGTTTTACACTTGAAGAATGGCACCACAAGCCCTGAACCTCAAAAATCCTGCTTCAGCAGTAAAAAAAATTCTCCATAATATACAACGTCAATAATCTCGATTAATTTGAGGAAATTTCTATAAGTAAATTTTTCCATGAACCATCGATGATGAAAGAAATAGATTCGACTGGGTAAATTCAACGGTCCAAGAAGTCTCTTGACAATCAAGGTCGAGCGGAAACATGAACTTCACTCAGACAGAGGCGTTTGCTAATTGAGAGATTGTTATCCTTGATTGTTCGTGGTTTGTGAGATTACTCCAGGAACTACCCTGAGCTACTTGGAGCTACTCCTTTGGACAATTGGAAAGCGACTCAGGTGAACAGAACACCCAGAGATTCAGTGTAGCCAACTGTACCAAGACGAGAGCGTTCCATTTTTGTTTGTTTTTGAGGTCAAGTATTTGAAAGTGACCGAATCACGAAGAAATATTCTTCAGTTCCACCTAGATGGTATAATGTGGAATAATCAGAGATAGTTAAGAAGAATTCAAAGGAAAAAAATAACGATTAGAGAATTAAGCTCATTGACAACCACCGTATGCAAACCAATGCACTTTGTTAGTTCATGAAATTATTTCAATATATAAAATTCGTGCTCAAAATACTGCGGAATTCTTTCAGAAATCTTGAACTCGATCAATTTGATCTCGTTGATTTTCGACAGAATTACTATCGATAATATTGAGAGCACTCGTGGTATTACTCCCGAGAAGACCTAGGCAGAATAAATATAAGGTTATCATCCTTCAATCCTTGATTACCGAGGATAGTGATATGAATATTTATTGTATAATCGATCTCAATTCAATGTGACACGAATTTTGATGAATGATCAAAAACAATTCATGCAGCTAATGCCGAAATAACCAATTTCATTATATTTGTTTCGGATCTAATATTTTATGGTTGATGATTCATTTGATGGAAATAGCTCAGAGTTTTATGGATATCAGTAATACACGGCAATATTATTCAAATATCAAATGGTCAGTATTCATCTCTTGATGTTATATTTGACGATGGCTGTGTTTGATTCCTTTGAGCAGCTCACTGAAATTATACGTAAAAAAACTCTATTCTGGTTGTTGTGCATTGAGAGTTGTGTCGAATGAATTAGGATTTTCCGCTTCCAAGCCTGTGTAGCATTCTCTCATCACATATGCGGTATGGAATAGCATTCTGGAGAATTTGTTGTGGCTATCGATTTCAGAATGTTCTAATTTTGCAGAAGAGAGCACGCGATGTTTATGCAAAGCAAATTATCGGTGTCAAACTCTGTTTTTCAAACATAAAATATAAACAGTTCTTGCAATTTTTATATTCCAAACTACAAAAGACAAAATAAATTGAAGATGCCAGTCCCTAAAAGTACTCTGATCAAAAATTTCATAATTTATAATGGATGTAAGATGTTTCATCACCTTCCATCATGCATTGAAATTATTAAATCGCCTTTTTTGTCGAGGAAGGATCTAAAGTGTTTGTTATCTGAAAGTATGTATTACAGTGTGCAAGAGTTCTATACATAGTTGAATTCAAATATCTGTTATTGTTTTTGAGTTAAATTTTTCGCTATGAATTCATCTGCATTCTTATCATTGATGAACTGGAATGTCAGAAGATAGCAGAAATGTTGAAGTGATGATGAGCGTTAATGTTTGTATTTTTATTCTCGTATGAATGTTTTTCTGGGTTTTTCCTGCAATTGGAATAGCGAATGCGCTACCTTTTCTACTAAGTCATATGGTTACAGTTCATAGTACATAACAATTACAATTTACGTTTTTATCTATAGTGGAAAAGTGTTGTCGATAAGTTGAAAAACTTCGTACATTAAAGTATATTTTGACATCGATCTTGAAGAAATACGGGGACGGAGCAAAATTGACAACAGGTAAGATTCTTTTGGAGGGTATCAAAAACACAATTCTTAATATGAATTAGGTGAATTAATAACCTTGCCTGTACATATTCCATTCTGCATTGAATATTCCACTTCATTCAAATTACACGTTGAATAGTTTCATAGACTGTAGAGAGGACAGTAAAAAAATGTGAATACAACTTGAACCATCATAATAAATCAATCTATCTTTATCCATAGTAATCGACAACCATCAATTTTGAGATGATTCAGCATTTCATGTCACACTCTAAATGATAAATTGTGCGAGCCGAGTATTAACGAGGTCTTACTCTTTTACGTGCGATTCCTAGCTTTTTCTCGTGCCATCAGAAAAATTTCTGCTGTCGCTAGGGTTTGAACCTTCGACTGGCAGCCAAAGTGATTGAAACAACGGCGCTAAAATATCCGTAAAAGAGGAAAGTGATGACAACAATACATTTTTGGATTTACAAATGGTAAAATCATGAACTTGACAGGACTTTTTGCAATATTTGTAAACTCACGCATCTTGGGATTGAGACTGGGATGTTTGCATTCTCTGTAAACCATTTTTCTTAAAAATTTAATATATTTTGAATTTTTATGAAAAATAACGGTGGGTATCATAATACAGTTGATCATATTCTTTCGAAAAAACTATACAATACTCTATTGTAGCTCAGAGGAACGAATGAACAAGGTTTTAATTTGCAGAACGTACCATTAGGATGACAAGAAAAGAGAAGATAATTTTGTTACGAATTCTTTTTTGCACCTGTCTGGGTGGTTGCAAAACTGCAACCTACCAGCCTGTTGATATGTCATAGCAGTTAGTGTTACAAGTATGCTCCGGTATGCCTCTCCAAACTACCACTTATTAATTGTTGAATACTGTATTGAATACCTAACCCAGCATCCTGTATCGTAAGGCCAAAATTGGTGTAAGAAACAACTCAGGGTCATAACCTTACAGCTAAAATGAAATGGTTGATTCCTTTCCTTACTTGGGATGGTAAATATACTGCCTTGCTTTACCACGCCATGCCGTTTTTTTGCCCGAGAGATTCTTGTCACGAAAATTTCACCTCTTATTCACTAGTTCTCATTTTTGAAGAATGTGTTTTCAATCTGATCTTGATCTTGATCGACTTCAAGAACAGATTGAAATCATATCCAAGACTTGCTAGGAAGGCCAAGAGTTCCCTATGAATATGAAGTTCTTTTTAACATAGATGTCTTGCTAGCAATGATGGTCAGTCAACAAATATTTTTGAAACTCTAAAAAACCTGGCAGTTGACATTTTTGTGTAGCTCAAACCTGAGTATTGAGGAGCTTTTACTGAATACCGTTAAACAGGTCAACAACAACAACAGTCCGTCACTCACAAAAAAAGGTGGCTGCAGGTGCAGAAGTCAACTCACAGTGTACAACAGAATCGATATTAATAATAATAATGACCGTATCAAAATTTGTTTCATGATATAGAAGAAACAGAACTGTTGAGGACAGCCGAGGATAGTGACTTTGTTTTATATCATTTACGGCCATTTGCACAATTTGAATTATAATTTGGATAAACTAAATGAGGATTGAATATTAACTGATAATTTAGTCACCATGACAACTATATATCAAACCAAGTGGTGCAAAGATACTTTGACTCAATTGTGGATTTAATTTTAACTATATAGAATTTACCTGAAATTCGTGCAAACGGCTGTTAGAGATAGAGATGATCAAAACTCTCATCCATTTTTACTTCAATACTTTAAATGGCACATCATGTTATTCCAATTCGTCTTCGTATTCATCTTTCTCTCCTTTTAAATTCCTATGGAGAATTTTCTATACTGAAACGTACCATTTCTGAGAGATTGGTCAATTTCAGCTGAATGTGATTGGCCTCTTTATGGTTGTTTAGTTAGCTTGGAAAACAAATGAATTGTTTGCCTGAAATCAAAGTAATGAATATTCAATGTGGAATTGGATATTGCATTTCCAATTTCCAATTCCACTATTTTGCAGGAATTGAAGGAGATGTATTGTTATATTCGAAATAATAGATATAATGATAAATACGATTTTCAACATACCCATAGTAGTTTTTACCGGAAAGATTAAGAGTGATGATTGCAAGAAAATATCATCATTGAACTGGTGATATTTATTTTGAACTCATTGATTCAGTTTACCAAAACCACATATCCCAAAGATAGGCACAGTGAGCTTTTTATGAATCCGTTGAGTGTGTTCTATGAGAAAACATAATTCAAAACTATACTCTACTTCCCTGCGGATAACCATGTACAGTTGGAAATAATTTTGAAAGAAGATGGCTTCAATCCTACATGCTTTTTTTTGTTTTTCCCTATAAAGAAGAAATATTTTGAAATATTATTGGTCCATTCTGTATCAAATATGTAGATGAAAAAATAGCACCTTTTCCACTAAGAGTTATTATAAAAATTCATCCAGATCTAGTTATAACTTCAGCCAGTTTTATCATGACTGGTAGCAGTTTGAAATCAGAAAAATTATGAGTCTGTAGGTACTTGTCCCAAATTCTGTCTATATTGGTGACACAGTTAGAACCTTCAAAAACGAATAATAGAACATAGTAGTGATTTTATTCAACAGCTGTAACCACAATAGGGTTTCATGTTGATTTTCAACTAATAATAATAGTAATTCAGACCTCCGCATGGACCTATACAATAGGGTCGTTCTTGTAGACAATCTTGACAATACTTCAATAGATATGATTCAATGGTAGTAGAGGACAGTAGTTGTTTTCTGTTGTAGACCTGCCTACAAAAATTTCTTTTCCCGCTGCCGACACTGTAAATAGTCCATACATGCTTAGCAACAAAACAGGTAAATGGCCTATATCATTCGTTTACTAATTCATCTTGACAACGGAATGTAAATAGTGTCATTTACATGCCTAGGGTAATAATGACTTTGCCTTTGACAAGTAATACCTTCAGCTTCATTCATATCAATTTTTAGGTTATGAGACCTTTTGAATATTATTGTTGTCTGCTTATTCGGTAACTTAGTTACACGCACAAGCAACTTAGAATGAAATAGCGAACGAATAATCATGAAGGAAGGGTAAGAAAACAAACTTCAATTCAGGCAAATTTTGAGAAATGTCAACAAGCAGCGGGAAAAACGTAATAAGTAACACGGAATGTATCGACTGTTATCATCCTCGGCAAGCGACAAGCCTCGGCTTTGCCTCGGCTCGTACTCGCTCACCTCGAATGTTAACACGTCTTTACATTCCTTGTTACTTAAATAACTATTATTTTATAGGTTTATGCAAAGCACCGTATTGTTTATCTACAATGCATCTGTCATTGTAAGTAAACTTCATCTATATTCTCTATCAAGTTGCTGAAATATTTACAAACCATGTGATTCAGTAAAATGATATATTAAACATTTCTGTTGTTAAGCGTTTCGTTGCGATTATATTTCATTTCATAAAAAGCATCGCATCGAATTCAAATTCACTAAATCTACTCGTTCCGTTTTGGAACAAATTTCGAAACAAATTCTGATTTTATTGAATTAGCAATGTTTCACTGAATTTCAATTCTTTATGGAATTTTTAATGGAATCATCGACAATGGTTTTCAAGGATTTAATTAAAAATTTCCCCTAATGCAATTCCCTAGACTATGTCACGTAATGAAATAACTGACGAAGATGGACTACAGGAGAAGCTGAATAAGAATATCCGGTTTAATCTTTTTTCTTTTCAGGACTGATCTGTGATGACGTAATCGAAATGTTCAACAGGACACTCAGGGCCGTGTAGACCCCACATGATAAAAATGTTGTATCATTTCAAACGTAAAACGGCGTATCAACATGAGGATCAAGTTGTATTCAGTTCCTCTACATTGTTATTCAAATTTGAGAACCACCATTGGGATCTCACAATATGCCGTTCAGAAAGTTTTGAAATTCTGAGTATTTCTGGAAACACAAAAAAAAAATATTTTTTTGTATTTTTTGTTGGTACCAAAATGAACTGCTAATTTACATTGTCATTTTTCCTCTGCATAAGATGGCATTTTTAGATTTACTATGCGACGTTTCGTATGTTGGCCACCACCATCAGTTTTACAAATTGAAAAAGAGTTTTTCAATCCGAATCCAAGGTTATACACTGTGACCTACTTTGACTAGCCTTACTTACCCTCATAATTAATTGAGAATATTTTTTTTTTCATAGTCGTACGGTTGCGGCCAAAAAAAAGGGACAGTTGTCTATTTTTGCGATTATTCCACCTTTCGTCACTGAATGTATATGCGGCATGATTACTTCCTAATTTGGAATTGTTTGATAGATGTCAAATATTCAATGTTGCCATGTGACATATTCATAACACAAATTCAAGTAGCTAGAAATAAACAAAAATCTGCTATAAGAGTTATCCCATTTTTTATTGGCCGCAACTGTACCTACTTTCATGTCAATGAAACATTCGTATAACCATTTTCTATGGCTAACTATGAACAACTCAAAAGTGAACAGCTGGGGAAAACATATTGAGGATTTTTTATTACAAAAGGAACATATCCTAATACACTCAGATCATAATGGTTGAATCAGTTGATTGTACAGGGTGTCATCTGTAGCTGACAGGCAACATTACAAACTCTTTTTCATCCGTAATGATTGGTTAATTTCCAAAATTTCTTTTCTAGTCACGAAATTCCCTGAATAATTCAATTACTACTGCGAAAGATAACCAAATTTCACTTTTCCAAGGCTAATGTTTACCAGATGAATGGTGAAAAATTGGTGAAAAGATATTGGGTATTCTCTTATCAAAGAATCAACATCAAATACTGGTTTGGAATAAAATCCCCAGGTATCAATGATTGAATCATCAAAATATGAAGGGAATAAGTTGTAGCTGACCTCAGATCATTGATAATTGAGAAAGTAAACAAGTATAATTTTTCCATGAAAAACTATGACCAACTGAACAGTGAAAAATTAGGAAAAACATATGACCCTCTGATCTGAATTCCCAAGTCATTTATGAATAGCAAACATTCAACTCCAAAACATACATTCTGAAAATTTTGAAAATCAATTATATCAGATTTCGGTAAAATAATGTTGTTTCCAAATTTGAAGAAGTACAATTAATTTTGGTTTTTGAAAGGAGTGGAGGGAGAAAATAGGGAGTGAATAATCAAAGCTCTCGTAAAAATTTTAGAGGAGTGCAGGAGGTAAAAGAGGAGTAAATAATCAAAAATCCTGGAGTGAAGTGCTCGGAAAAATTTAGAGAGAAGGGGTAATTAGAGACTGAATTATTAAAAATTAGGCGGTAGGAGAGGAGAGTTGGTACATTATTTTTCGCATTTTTTTTCAATATTTTCCGAATTTTACGGGTGAAAATCCATCTACAATTCTTGAAGATGTTTGGGAGATGACCAAAATATTAATCATGTAAAAATTGAAAATCTGTTCCCATCTTTGAATTTTTGGTGGTGTAGCAGAAAAAATTTAATATCCTGTTCTTCTTCCAAAACTGTCCATCTACATTTTTTCGATATCCCGTTTCGTTTTCGAGTTTTTTGTGTATTCAGAGAAAAATTTAAAAATAATTTTCCGGTTTTTTAAAAAATATTTCCCGAACTATTGATATCACGGAAAAAAGTCATTCACATCTTTCGTAGAGTTCCAAGAGGCGATAAAAAATAATCAAGGAAAATTTGAAAATCTGTCGACGTCTTTGAGTTTTTGGTGTTTAAGTAAAAAAAAAATATAATTTTCCAAAATATGGAAAAACTTCATCCATACTTTTTGTAGATTTATCCCAAGACTTTAAAACTGAATATATGAATTTTCTCGATATCTCACTTCGTTTGTTTCACTTTTGTCCTCTTTTTCATCTAGTTGGAGAAAAACGGTTTGAAAATATCAGAGACGCTTATAAAGACGTATCTGAAGCAACGAAAAATACTATTCGACAATTTTTGAAGATTTTCTAAAATCGGTCAAAAAATATATTCAAGGAAATTGTAAAAATATGAATAGTTTCTGAGATATTCTGCGTTTTCCAAATTACATTCTTTTTCGCATTGTCATTGTTTGTCTATTCTAGCTATATCCGTCGCATTTTTCGGAATTCAATATATCTACATAAACCTATTGACGTATTTTGATTTTTTTTTGTAAATCGAAATTTTTCGGAAAATTGCTGGCATTTACCGATACTGTTCAAAAACTATGCAGTTCTGTAGGACATAGAACTTCTAGCGTTTTGAAAATCCATGATAGACAGAGCCACGGACAGACAGACAGACAAACCGACAGACATAATTTTCAAAAATCTTCCATGGGTTTGATTTCCTCCAACTCTCTAAGTCTTTGTATGAAAAGTTGATAATGATTGACAAAAGACGAAACGTCGGATAGTGAATCTGAAAATGCTAAGTAGTAGCTGAGTAAATGTAGCAAAGGAAATGGTTTTGGGCTATCTTGTCGAATGAAGCTAGAAAAAATTTCCGGAAATGCTCAGAATTTTTCAAGTCCAAAACATTATTATTATTGAGCACTAGATAACGCAACAAATTTAAGCGTCTCTTCTAGTTTAGGAGTTCCCAATGGTGGTGGTCGAATTTGATTTACCTTCTGTATCCGGGAAAACTGTAAATTTCAAAACGGCCTATTCTCAGTAATGTGATGCGCAACTGTGCCCCTATTCAATCATAATCAAATCTCCTTTAGTTTCCGAAATGTCAATGGTTGTCCTCAAATTTGAAAAATCTGCTCCAAAAAAACCATAATGAACACCTAAGGAAAATACTCGAAAGTTTCAGCTTTATCATGAGCAGATGTGTCATCCCAAAAAAAACTCAAATCACCGCCTCGCCATGCCTCAAATTGACCACCTCTTACTCCGAAATATCGTCTTTTCAAGTCAGCTAAGTTAAGGGGTTTAGTTTTGTTTACTATACTTGCGACGAATCCCCATGAGAAGAAGTCTACTGACGTCAGATCAGGGGATCGTGCTGGCCATTCCATCGATCCTCGCCTCCCTATATACCGATTTGTAAATATAACTACGATTGAGGTCCGGATATTAATTTGGTAATGGGGCGGTGTTCCAATCTCCTGAAACCATATCGTATTCGCTGGGGCACTTAGGTTTCCGGAATGGTTTGAGAGTGGAAATTTTGGAAAAATATTTTCCTTTATAGATCTATAATAAGTGTGCAAAATTTCATGACCGGGAGCATGGCACCCAGAAAAGCATACCCTCATTTGAAAACTTTCTGAATGGCCTATTCCTAATAAGGTGAAATCACAACTTTGCCCAAATTTACCTATATTGAAATCACCTATTGTTTCCGAGATGGAAATGGTAGCCACCGAATTTTGAATAACTCTTACGCACTGCGCCAAAAAACCATAATATACACCTAAGAATAATACTCGAAAGTTTCAGCCTTATCATGAGCAGATATGTCATCCCACAGTCAGAAAAAAACTTAAATCACCGCCTCGCTATGCCTCAAAGTGACCACCTCCTGCTCCGAAATGTTGTTGAACCTCTGTATGATGGCCTCGGCCCTGAGATAATTGTTGCCGTGCAGCTCGCTGGAGGCGTTGCTGCAGTTGATGGGGATTTCCCCTCTCCTGTTGGAGTACTTCCACCAGACGAACCTCGACGAGAATTCGCAGCAGTTCTGGAGGGTCTTCTTGAACGCCACCCGGAACTCCCGGTTGAAGTAGGCGTAGATGAGAGGGTTGAGGGCGGAGTTGAAGTAGCCCACCCAGAAGACGAGGGTCACGACCCAGGAGGGGCTGGGGCAGATCCTGGAGCCGCAGAGGGCTGAGATGACGTACCTGTAAAAAAGGAAAAAGTTGTAGATAGATGGATAGATTTTTTTGTTATGGGAATATTGACAGTTTTCGAGATTTTTAGGATGATAGTTTTTTTTTCCAAAATTGGTCTCTCATTATATCAAAAATTATAAAGTTGTACAAAGTTCCAATTAAAATTCGTCTCTAGTTAAATAGTGTACGTACGTGACTCTCTCAAACGATATATCTAAAATCGATCTGTGATATACAGGGTGCGAAAAACAGCTTGCCAAAAATTGTAAGTAATAATGTGCAAAATCTTCTTATTTTAAATAGAATACCCGGTATATTATCGATCCGTAAGAAGCGCCAACAAAGGCTCTACAAATTTCATGGGGCATTTCCTATGGTTAAAATCAATAGTTTTGTCTCAAAACGCTTTTATTAGAAAAATGTATATACTTCCCATTCCATCGCTATAATTTTAATGAATGGCCTTTTTTATGGTGAAACCCGTTTGAGTCGACTAAAAAGGATGTACAAAAGATATCTTGGTTCAATTATGTACATTTCATATAACGTGGCCAAACATTTTTTTCGTGTTTGTATGATTGTAGTCTCACATTATTCTAAATAGAAAACCTATTGTGACTCTTGGTGACTCTTTCAAACGATATATCTAAAATCGACCGGTGATATTCAGGGTGCGAAAAACAATTTGCCAAACTTTGTGAATAAAAATGTGCAAAATCATCCTTATTTTAAATGGAACACCCGGTATATTATCGATCTGTAAGAAGAGACAACGAAGGCTTTACAAATTTTATTGAATATTCCCTATGGTTAATATCAATAGATTTTCTTAAAAACCTTTTTTTTTCGAAAAATAGAAATTCTTCCTATTCCTTCGCCATAATTTTAATGAACGACGAAATTCATATTTGACGACTGCGATCGATGTTTGTTACACATTTCTCGTAATGAAATACCTTCTAATTCCTTCATTTGAGGCATATTTTTTGTCTAACCCCATCTTCAAATTATCGCTTCATGCCTATAATTACTCTTTTAGAAAATAACAACAACCTTTCAAGGAAAACCGAATAGATGATTTTTTTTAAATCAATCAGTTTGGCAGGTGAAAATATTTGCCTGCCATTTGTATTTGTTATATCTGGCTAATAACGTTTAAAATATTTTCATAATATTGTACCAGCGATATTGTACCAATATCGCTGAATATTTCCAGTCCAATATTGCTTGGAGAATATTTCGCCAATATTGTTCAAGTGATATTGGAACAATTTCGCCTATTTTTTTTTCTTACCATTATCGCGTCTCAAATATTTTGTCAATATGTTCAAAATATTTTTCCAATATTCTACCAATATTGGTTACTACAGTTAAAACCCACTAAACTATTACGCAAAGTTGATGCTTTCACGCACAGTTAATTTATTTACGCACTGAAAAATGCTGAAAACTATCACTATAGCAATGGTGACAAGACGCCTCCTTGTGGGCAGAGAAGCTAACATCTTCCTAAAAAAATGTATAGGCTGAAAGACAGCAATAATGGACCTGAATTAAAAAGGATTCTGGAGAACAAAAATTCGAGACAACAAAGAATCCCTACGGTTAACGGGGACCGTTGTAAATATGAAAGGGGAACAGGGGAATAATTCAATCACGGCCGAGAGGATTTCTGTTTGGAGTGGAACGCGTATTTTCGATAGCAATACCAACGCAAACGCCGGGGGAAGGCGTCAAACAATCAATTTCCAACTGATAAAATTACACGGCGGTGTAGGGCAGCGTCAAGTGTCATTTTTATCGCGGGTTATTGCCGTCAAAAACGAGCGAAATAGGAAACAATGCGACATTGAGCTTCAGGTTTGCCCCGCTGTGTCAGAAATGGGCAGGGAGTTTGGATGAATTCACCGATAAAAGTGAATTTGTTCGTATGTTGTATCGCAAGACGCATAACTTCAATCGATTGAACTATCAAAATATTTTGAGCATGATTTAGCTTCGAAAATAGTTGAATGCATAATAATTTAATAACATCCCGAGACTGCGAAGCGATCTAGGAGTTTTATTTTGAAATTATTGTGCATGAAATTATTTATCAAAAAGCACAAAAAATATTTCGATATTTCAATCCATTAAAATTTATAGATCGTGTGATATACGACAAGATTATTTCTGGAATGAGGTAGATTAAAACCAATAACAAATAATTTTATTGATTATCAACACCATTTTCTAACAATTTCTTTATAAGTACATTGAGAAAATTATTATTTTTATTTTGTATTCGCACAGTTGTAATAGAAAGTGCAATTTAATGAAGACGATTGGGCAGATGAAGCTGGAACAGAGGCTGACAGATTGTTGGCAGCTGTTGAAGATATGGTTTAATAGAAGATGCGCTGTTATGTCCTGTGATTTTGATTAGTTGCTGTTCTTGAACTCTACTTTTAGCTAGCTAACTAACTGCTGTTGATCGGTTAGAATGTTTAGTTATTTTTGCTTTCTTGATTCAGATTTTCTGTGCTGCTTCTCGGGTCCATTTCGATATTTGATTTATTCCTATCGGTCAATTTTTGTACCAGGTAGTAGATTCGGGTCTTTTCCA
Organism: Chrysolina oricalcia; assembly: GCA_944452925.2. Taxonomy (NCBI): domain Eukaryota; kingdom Metazoa; phylum Arthropoda; class Insecta; order Coleoptera; family Chrysomelidae; genus Chrysolina; species Chrysolina oricalcia. Next base: position 71,595,431 of record OX101813.2, read on the forward strand.
AAAAGGATTCGGGGTTAAGAATAACTTATCCGATTCAATATTATTGCATCTTTTGCTAAGAAGCGTTTCAAATGATCTAACAGGTAACATTTTTGTTTCTGTAGTATTCTAAACCAACTATTTGCTGTCCGTAAGCTTTTCGTCGCCCACTTGTGCAGTTTCAGTGAATATGGGGTTGCATTCTATTCTACCTGCAACAAGAAAAAAATTATACTTCTAGACAGAAATGCTTTTCAACATTTTTCCTGTAGAATTTCCTTTATGGTCGACTTCTTCTTTAAAGTTACTTATTAGACACAAAAAATGGTCCCTGCTCGGGCGCCAAATTTGTAACGCTCTTTCGTCGTTACTGTTCACTTCGGCGCCGAGTGTATGTTTCGGAATGTTCGGACGTCATCACTGTTCATTGTGGGAATGGCCACTTGCTCCGCGAAGCTTCAGTGAAGAAAATACATAATCCAGGGGTCAAATATGGATTTGACCAAAGCACAGGTGGACAGAAAAGGCAAGCTTTGATTGCCTCTGCTGGGCTCGAATCCTATGTACCTGTTTTTAGTGGTGGTGAAGCTCACAAATCAATTAATTTTGATTCAGGAGAAACAAATAAAATCAAAGTGAAAATTATCTAGCGCAATCTATGCAATTAATATCATCAGAACCAATGTGGGTTTCAATTTGGCAAAATTGGTTTATTATTCCTGTTTTCACGAACCCTTCATTATGGTATTGAATTTTGGAAAAATTCGGTTTATAGTCCATTGGCTATCATTTTATAAAAATGGCTCTACGAAGAATTATCAAGATCAGAATCATGTAGACAGCATCGACACTTAAAAATAAGATGCAATTTCTCATGCAAACCCTCAGCAATAATATTAATCGAGAAATACCGCTATACATGGAAATAAAATATCTCAATGAATTATCGAAGTCGTTGATTGAAAGGACCTTGTTAAACAAGTTCAAAAAACAATTGAAGGAATTTCTCAACAATTCGTTACAGCTTGACCGAGATTTTCGACGATCGTTTTTGTTTTACCTCCACAAAAAAATCACATTTTTTCCTCTTCTTCATTTACTTTAATATTTTTGTTACGTGTACTCTGAATGATTTTTTTTTTCATTTCTTGCTTCTCTTTTTCGATGCGAAATGTAGTTTCACTTTGAAATGTTATTATTGAAAAAATTGTTACTGTTATGTAAAATGTAGTTTCCTGAGAAATAAATGTCTGACTGTCTTTAAGCCTGAGACCACTAACATCGCTATCACTCGAACCTGATATTGATCCTGGAACTTCAACATCAAGTCAAATAACTTCAAATCAAAGACTATAAACTGAAGAGAGTCTTGTGGACATAGGACCACGAACATTCTGGATGATCCACTTACTGTTTTTCTTTCATTGATTCGTTCATAATTTTTTTCTTTGAAAAGACATATCATATAATTAATTTCTCTTTTTGTTGATGTGCCTCAATAAACAAACTAGTTTATTAAAATGAGTATATGAGTATATTTAAACATTACAGATAACTTATCATTTTATTTATGCATGTGTGGTGCTGCATGTTTTACATTGAAGGCACATAAAATCGACTCTCCCACTTTACTATCAGTTTGCTTGTTTGTGGAACTCGATATACTTCCGACTGGTGTTATTCGATGTTATCCATTTGTTCAACTGGGCTGATGTTTTGTTGAAATATATATAATCACTGCGATGACATGGAATTGCCTGGAGATAATAACGTGTGCCTCATTTCCAGAATGAAATAGATACCGTTCAAAATGCAACATTATAACATTTGGGATATTATAGTTTCGAGTAGATGATAGGGATCATATTCTGCCAAAGTAAATGAAGAGTGATATGATATAACAGGTGGATCATTCATTCTGCTGGATATCCAACAGGTTATGGACCCATACCGTAGGGGAGACTGGGGTATAATGATCCTCCTAGAGTTGAAAGGGGTTACACCAAGGAACTTTTTTTATCAACTGTAGGACTTAGGTCTGATGCAGGATATTCTGAAATAGGGTGTCTATCTGATCCTGTGTTTGTTCCCGCAATAGAGGGAACTACCTGTTGGTGGTTTTTCTCCAGAGGTTCTTCAAGTATTTCCAGTATTTTGTATTATGCCCACGGCTGTTTAATCGGAATTCTCGGTTACATCCGCAGCTACGAATTTTGCATCGTAAAGTAAATCTGGATGAAATGGCATTATTTCAGTTTTCTCAAGTTTCAAGCGGAAGAATTGCGAAATTTCTGAGGCATCGTGCTGAAATGGTCAATAAAAGTGGAACCTCGAAAACCATTTGAAGAAAAATTGTTTCTCAAACTATGGTTGAAGGTATGGAACTAGATACTTCAAATGAATTGTATGAATGCGAAATATGCATTAAAAATTAGCAGGTGATTTTGCAAAATCCTACAAAGGAATTCAGAGACAATAGCGTATTGGATCTTATACAGTGACATTCAAAAAGTAGGTAGGCAACAAATGTAAAAAATCTTTAATTAATAAATTTTCAGAAGAAATGAATGTGTCATCAACTTAGCACCTATCAGATATACTGAGTGATTTAAAGTTTCTTGATGAAATGCATTTTTCAACGTCAGCAAAATCTCAAAAGTTATATATTTTTTTATCTTGAGTACCAACCTCGGTTGAAATGGATTGGAATATACTGGAACTATAAAAATCACCATAAAGTTCTTTGGCAGAAGCTGTTTCAACAGCAGCATTATCAGAAATCGAAGTCTTTCTCAAAGAATGGAAAATAGCTGTACATATTACGGAGTTTGAAGAAATCCAGTTCTGTCACTGATTTCAATATTTTTGGTACGACAGCACCTGCATTAATGAAATCAACTTGAACAAAATTCGATCTCAGATCCAAGAAATGCTCTACTCTGTTCTACACTACCTCCTTTCCATACATGGACCTTGAAAGGTTAAATGAGATTTGATTTCAGATTCAAGAGAAACTATACTCTACTGTACTCCACTCTACTCTACCCCAATATACCTCACCACAAAACTTGGCGAAAATTCTATTTGTGTTATAATTGTAGATAGTAAGATCCTTCTTAGATGAAAGTCAGATGAAATGCTAAATACTTTTCTATGATTTTATATTTTCAGACTGTAGGAGGTTAATATTCCAAAAAAGAATTCAAACAAATACTGAATGTTGTCATTGATTCCAGGTGGTGATTCCTTGTCAAATTTTATGGAGAAAATTTCATATAAACGTGTGTCCTAACTTGCATCGTTTTTGAGATACAGGGTGTCAAAGTTTCATTCAAAAATTGGCATTTCATGAGTTACTCAAAAGTCTTTATGACGATTTTTATGAAACCTATTGTGATTATTAGCAGTAGCAAGGGGCTTCTTTTCATGGAATTATATTTCAAATTGTAAGCGGCAGTTGGTTACCTGATTGATATTTACGGTAAAAATCATTGTACGCCACTGTTTTTCATAGTTTTTCAGAATAAATGAATGAAAATACAACTTTCTCATAATGCTGCGAATTTAAAATATCTGAACTTTGTCAAATCAAAGTTACTGGCGTAGAAATTGTTGTTACGCACCATCAAAGTTCAGAAAGTTATGTGAATGATTTTTTTGTTCAGTTACTCCATATTTCCTTGAAATTCTATTTAATTTCATGCACAAATGTAGATAGAAACAGTTGACAATAATAGGCCCAGGAACACAACAAACAACCAGTCCATCAACGACGAAACCAATAAAAGAGTTCATGTAGAAATAAACTAACCAAGGAAATCTATCGTTTGATTGCTATTTCAAATCCACGGCATTATGAGAGAGTTGTATTTTTAAGTATTTAATTTGATGAAAATATGAAACTTAGAGAAAAACAGTGACGTACAATGATTTTTACCATATTTATCAATCAGATGACCCTTTGTTGCTTATTATTTGAGACCTAACCTCATGAAAACAAACCTCATGTAACTGCCAATATAAATGTTCACTAATCAGGTTGGTGTGACTGGTATCAGGTCTCTGGCTTGGCAACACTGGTAGGAGACCAGTGTGTGTAGGTGTCAAGTGTTCAAGTTTAGTCTGCAGTCTGCTTGTTATTTAATTATTCTTGTAATAATTTGAAAGTGTAATACTGTCTGTTTCCCACGGTCGTAAATAGTAAACGAAAGCCTCTTTTATGCACGCGTTTTTTGTCGCTTGTCGCAGGGCGACAGAAAACGCAACATTTTTATTTGAAACAAAAATGGAACAAGCGTTTCTTGTCGCGTGCCGCTTTCAAATTTGATCATTAGTGGACATCGCACCACAGCGGCAGTGTTAAAATGAATCAGTGTGTTATGTATTTTATATACAATCATATTATTGAAAAAAGACGCCGGAGACGTTGGGATGTGCATCCAATTAATAGTAAGACTCCTCAGAGTAATACATTTCATGAAGAACTAAGACTCGACACGGAGAAATTCTTTAATTATTACCGTATGTCGACAGGCTTAGTTGATGAGCTAGTGAAAAGCTAAAAACCTTCTTATTACAAATGTTGAGTTGTTCCGGCGATTTGCGTTTGAACCAGGGGAAATGTTAGCAATGACGTTAATAAAACGCGCTGCGTTTTGCAATTCCACGCGACAGGATTTGGAAACGCCGCGACACAGGCGGCTAGCGGCTGATTAACGTCGATGCATAAAAGCGTACATTTAAGGACGTACCTTTAGAAAACGCCGCGTTTTCTGTCGCCCCGCGACAAGCGACAAAAAAACGCGTGCATAAAAGAGGCCTTAACAAGTGTATGTGTTTCATTCTGTGTTGATCGTACCCCCCAATACATAACAATAAACACCAGGTTTCATGAAAATCGGTGAAAGAACTTTTGAGTGATTAATAAATAACCGTTTTTTATTAAAACTGACACTCCGTCACTTGAAAACAAAGCAAATCATTCAGTATATTTCCTGTACCAGAGGAATCAACGGTATGACTAGCTTCTATATATAGTTCCGAGTACATTTCATAAACTAAAACCAAAAATGAACTTCATTCTGTAAATGTATTTCTATGACAAGAAATGGTGAAAAGATGCAGACAGATACAGTTCAAAAATGAAATCAACTTTGAACAGAAAGCAAACTTACGAACATTCCAACATAAAAGCAAGCTTTCTGCTTTCCGGCTTATTGTCTTGCCTAATAGGTATGGTTTGAGATTTCATCTGGGCTTTTGGGACGTTCAAGAAAACATACAATTTCAATTAAGCTTTAATTTCTAAATCGACTATCTTTCAAAGCAACTGATATTTGATAAAGATGAACGAGAACCCTGCTATCAAATTCCTTAGTCTACGATTATATATTAATTCTGAGTTTGAGTTTCACAGCCCTGAAGAGGAAATTACTACGCCGTAAATCTTATATCCGTTTCAGCTTCATAAACGATTTAATATTCACTTGTTGAATCTGAACTTCGCTGTAGCAATATATTTTGGAGTTTCGGTGGTCTATTTTTACTTCAAAGTGTATTGGTTCGATGGAAACGAGCTGAGATTGTGTATCTTAGGAACGAACATGAAAACATCTTTTCTTCGTTGTATTCAATTTACGAATACAAAAAACTGCCAGGCAGGAAAAACTGCCCTGCATTTTTAGTTTGATCAACAAGTTGAAAAACGTGAAGAATAGAGAGAAAGCTCCCAAAAATATGAGCGGTAGCTAATTGGATACGGAATGATCACTAGAAAAATTATTTTTGAAAATTTTATTTCACGTAAAAAATTGCCATTGTTATTATCCAAAAAATGTTGTTAGCCAATTTTTTTGACGAATGTTTTATTACTGCTGTTTCCACATCTAACAATGGCAGTAATTAACACAAGTTACAATTTGGTGTGTTTATAACTTAGTTAGGAACAAATAAAGAAATATAATATTTAAGGAAATTTTTTATTTCCATAATGCTGTCCTGGAAAAACAATGATTCGAAAAATATTTTTTTTCTGCTGATATGAATTTTTTATTGTTATATTTTTTTATATTTATTATAAACAAATTCTGAAAATGGTATTTTTTCTGGTAAGTACTAAAAAAAATTACGTAAACAGCCATACATAACAAAGTAGAGAAAAAATGTTTGTTTTTTTTAGTAACAGTTCTTAATATCATTTTTAATTTATATAATATATGGCTGTTTTTGTAAGTTCTTTCAGTTCCAGAAAAAAATAATGAACTAATTTATGAAGAATTTTTTTACCTATTCTGATCTTCAAGGAGGAAATCATTTCCTAACTAATTATTTAAAAAAATTTAATATAAAAAAAACGATTATGAACAATCAAAAAGTTTATTTAGGGAAAAAAATATTTAAATCATTTTTTTCCAGTACAGCATTACAGGAAAAAAATCTTAAATTTGATATTTGTTCATTAGTTTATAACTAATTTATAAACATATATATATATATATATATATATATATATATATATATATAAGTAAAAAAAGTTATTGGGTATAACCCTCAAAATGTTGTGCAACCGTAGACACGTGTTTCGAGCTTAAGCTCTCTTCAGTACGGTAAAATCAAGTGCGAAGATGTACAACACTTGGATGTAAAAATAGAAACAAAGGAAGTCAACAACAGGAAGCCAACCACACATTTGTGGCATCGGTTAGAAGACCTTGTACTCACAAGGCTACAACTAACGTCGCCACGGAGGTAGCTATAGCTACCAGCGTGACAATCCTACCCAGGAAGATACAAATAAGGATGGATTGTCACGCTGGTAGCTATAGCTACCTCCGTGGCGACGTTAGTTGTAGCCTTGTGAGTACAAGGTCTTCTAACCGATGCCACAAATGTGTGGTTGGCTTCCTGTTGTTGACTTCCTTTGTTTCTATTTTTACATCCAAGTGTTGTACATCTTCGCACTTGATTTTACCGTACTGAAGAGAGCTTAAGCTCGAAACACGTGTCTACGGTTGCACAACATTTTGAGGGTTATACCCAATAACTTGTTTTACTTATATTTTCATATATTGCCCCTCGCTAAATCCATCCTTATTTATATATATATATATATATATGTATATATATATATATATATATCCGAAATGTCCTTCTGGAGCGCTCTCTAATCTGTTGCCGTGGTGGATACTGTAAGCGATTGCAGTGTTCATCCCTGCGAACGATGACGGGCACCGGGCCCCCGCGTGTATACAACCGTGATAACCAGGACTGCACTGATGAGGGACTTCATCCCGAAACCGGTCTGCAGTTGGTTCCTTGTTTGGATCAGGCGGTGTCCTGCTGTCTGTCTCTGAGAGCTCTTGCAAAGTTGTTCCTTCAAAGTAAGGATCTTTGCACATATGTCTGACAGATATAATTCAATATCTGTCGAGGTATTAGCCAGAGAAGTAGTTGTTTTCTGTCGGACATATGCCATACAATCTATACAAAGGTATAGTGAGTTCCTAAAGGATTGTTTTCGACTGTTTTACAGTCACTGGAACATATATATATATATATATATATATATATATATATATATATATATATATATATATATATCGTCATGCTCCAATTTCAACGTAATACGGAGTGATGCCTGAGATTCTACTGTGTATAGAACCCGTTAAAATAAACAGCTTTTTCAAATAACTTTTTCAAAAAAATGAAAAATAAAACAGTTACATTTTAACAAAATATGTCCCATACGGTCCTGTCTTACTTAAATAAGGTGTTCAAAGTTGTCACAAACTGAACTTTTCATAAATCTCCACAAAAAAGTCACACGGATATATGTCTGGCGACCTTGGTGGCCACGCAGCCGATCCACCTATTCGCTCATTTTTCAGTTGTCTGAAAAAAGTTATTTGAAAAGGCTGTTTATTTTTACGAGTTCTATACATATGTAAAAAAGGTATCAACTCAGGGATGACCCTATATTAACATAACATGAACTAAGCAGACATAACACTCACCATAGAAAAAACGGCAGCCAGCAGGCGAGAAACGCCGAAACGATGATACCGAGCGTTCTGGCGGCCTTGCGCTCCCGCTTCATTTTGTTGCTGGTGCCCGCCTCCGCAGCAGCAGCCGCCTTCTCGTCTCCCGCGAAGCCTTCGTCCATCGACTGCCGCAGCGTTGTCAGCCCCGCGGAGATGCCGTTGATCTGCAGGTGTTTGTTGAGGAGAGCAGCTGCTACCTTGCTCCTAAAAAAAAATAAAGAAATTGTACCAGAAGTAGAGGATAATTTTATACACTGCGATAAGATCTGAACCAGTTCAGAGTGACACCTCCGAATCCATATCAAGCTTCCGCAGAAAAATGTCATGATCTACACAAGCGAATGCTTTCGAAAGATCGTTATATTATATTAGATGATTATAATTTTTGACATTCCTCAATTTTTATAAAATTCGTTTGACATCTTTAAGTTATATCAAGACATTATCAAAATTAATAGTGATAGCAGTACTTACTGTTTGATTTTTAAAAATATTCTTCAATAAATGTATTTTCAATGATGCCATGAAAGTTTATGATATAAAATATATAAAAAAAATCCGTATACGTAAAAAAAACTATAGCATAAAATAAGCATGAAATGACCTATTACTCATTCGAAGGAATTGTAAAACTTGTAGGATCGTAGCGAGTACAGGTGGAAAATGTATGTCATTATATGCTCATTGTGCGGTATACCATTTCATTAGGAGGTAATGTGAAAATATTGTTCCCTTTCTAGACTAGTGTTTTCGGAACAAAAATCCGATTTATAGAATACCTCCCCAAGTAGCACACCTATATTGGTAAAATATTGGTACAATATTGTGAACATATTGGCGAAATATTGGAAATGCAATATTGGCGAGAAAAAAAAAGTGAACATTCGGCGATATTGGTCCAATATTACTTGAATAATATTGGCAAAATATTCTTGAACTAATATTGGCCTCAAAATGTTCGGCGATATTGGTACAGTATCGCTGATACAATATTCTGACAATATTGGCACAATATTTAAAAGTTATATTGTCGAGAAGTAGTATGTGAACATTTTGCGATATTGGTCGAATATTGTTTGAATATTTTAGAAATAGTTATATAAGCAATAATGGCCTCAAAATATTTATTGATATTGGTACAATATTTATCGATATTGGTACAATATTTATCGATATTGGTACAATATCATTTGGATATATTGGTGGATGTCAATATACCTTGGTAAATTATTAAATGTCCTTTAGTTGATGAAGGTGACACCAGAGTCTGTCTTTTGATCGTCATAACCACTGAGTGAGCTGTCTTGAAAACAAGATAAAGGAAGTATTTAATATACTTTCGTAGGTTTTAGAAGACGTTGTATATGTAGAGCCATCTAGCGGATTTTTATTTAAGTTTGATCATGATATAATTTCAATATGTTTCATTGAATATTCGGCCAATATTCAAATTTCATCTCAATCTAGATATAGGAAACAATATGAAGACAATATTGTTTTAACGATATCGATAAATATTATTGAACCAATATTGACCCAATATTAATTCATGAGATTTGTTGAATATTGGCGAAATGATATTCAACCAATGTGTAATCACACTTGGAGATACAATATAGTTTTTATTCCTAGAATCGATATCAGGGGAATATTGGAATTGCGATATTTATTCTAGATGTTAAAAACGATGTGAAGACAATATTGTTTTATCGATATTGGTAAATATCATTCAACCAATATTGACTCAATATGAGTTATTACAATTTGTCAAATAAAGTGGAAATGATATTCAACCAATATTCTAACAAACTTGGAAATACAATATAGTTTTTTCCCCTATAATCGATATGACTGGAATATTTGGATTGCAATATTAATTCTAGATGTGGAAAACAATATATAACCAATATTGTATTATCGATATTGGTAGAAATTATTCAACCAATATTGACCCAATATTTCGTGTGATAATCTACATTCAAAACTCGTTCAACCAATATTCCACCAATATTATTAATATAATATTGTTTTTTGAATATTCACCCATATTGGACCAATATTGAATTTTCATTTACAATATATCTATATTGGCCCAATATGGAACCAAGATTCAGCCGATATGATGTGCTTCCTGGGTCCCCTCGAATTGTAACCCCTTTCTTCGTTCTTGGATTGGAGATATACCTGATGTCTGTGTAACTTCACAGTTGAAAATACATATGAGTAAAGAAGAATCATAATAGTTTATTCGAAAAGAAAATTAAATATAAAGCGAGGAAAATCAACAAATGAACATTTTAGAATATAGAGTCGAAAACACATTTCATGAGATATGATAACAATTCAAGCACTGGAGAATTCGTTCGGGGTATGAATCTTACGACTGAAAACAATGACGAAATGTTTCCATATTTCGTTGAATTACATTCATACAAGTTCCATTAGGATCCACACTGCGTTAGATACTCTCCTAACATCCCACTCAAAATCCTTCGAAATTTAATATTTGTTACTCAGATATTGTCAAACACATAAACTTTCTCGGATCCCCTCGTGCTTTCTGGCAACGGTTATGCGAGAATCAGGTGGGAACAAATAGAGTACCTGACGAATTTACTACAGCAAACTTCCAGAAACAGGGGATTCACGGGAGTTTAACAACTTCGAACATAAACGGGGAAATAGGGCGTTATCTAATACGAAAGCACAGCCTACGCCGTAACAATAGTATAGTCAGCAGGTACTATTTTTTTTTGAAATTTGTTTAGTCACCGAAAATTATGATCATGGTGTCATTTGATTCGTAATGTTATGTAGAAAGTTTGAGAAAAGGTCCCAAAAGGGGTCGAGAAAAATTGCGAAAGCTATAAACAATAATAATAATAATATAATGTTTATTTCCAGAATTTACAAATATAACAAACAATTAAAAATTGAACATTGAATATAAACATGAAGAATCACTGAAGCTTAGATATACTACCTGGTAAAAGGCCTAAAATGACAACACTAATATATAGTGATATAATTAGTTATATAATATAAATACAATGTAATATAATGAAGTGAAGCTTGTAATGACTATATCCATGAATAGAAATTGATCTAAAATATCCCACGAAGAAAACTTGTATTCGACCTATCTTTTTCAAGGAAGACTCAATCTGAGTATACATAATTTTTGAAGAAAATTAATTTGGTGAAAAAAATGACAAGAGACACTTAATGTCGAAAGAAAGAATGACGTGAAATAAATTATTAAAAATTGTAAAATGATAAATGATTATGACACACATAATGTTCTCGTGTAAATAGACAGATTTTTTTTATACACATTCACATATAAACACAAATATAATATATACATACATCCTAATTTTAACAGACATAAACATTTACATTAATACCTTTACCCATATAAATTCATCAACGTATCATAATGCAAAAATGCGCTCATAACAGATTTCAATTCTTAGCAGGTATTATTATATATGTTACATTTTCCATAGAAAATTGTTTTAGCCAAATTTTCAATTTCTTTTTATGTAAGGAAGCATTGTTTATATTTCTGTGGAACTTGGCCGAAAATTTTTGGGCCTGTGTATTAAAATGCTTTTTGACCTATTGTTTTTGCAGTTTTTATTGTAGAAAACTCAAAATGTTTTTTGTATCGTGTATTATGTATGTGCCTTATTGATGTTAATTCTTTTTTATTTTTATATTGTAAGTTGAGGACTTTGTAAATATATAGTTTTTTTAATTCGAGGACAGGGATCTCTTCAAAAAGTTTTTTTATGGGATATGTGCGTTTTTTATTGAAAAGGATTTTCAAAAAGTATTTTTGGATCACTCGATCAATTAAATGAAAAAAAAGTGGGCTGTAAAAAGAGAGGGGGATTTGTTTTTTTTTGAGTATATCGAAATATATTAAAGATTTTCAAAATGTCAAAGAAGATCTGAGAAGATCAGCAAAGGATACCGCACACTTGGTCCCTTGAAATTGGAAATTGACCCCCTGTCGAATTGGCTGAATTTTCGATATGTTATAGTCCAAGTCAATCCAATCAAGAGTCCAACAGGCACAACTTTTTCTTTAGGCTAGTTGGCGCTAGAGGCCCCTGAAAACTCTCATTTGTTCTTCAGTGTTAAACAACACAAAACGTAATCCTGGATAATTATCACTATTCTGATTGATCAAAATGTAGACAGTCATCATTATGAGATGCTATAAAAGTATTGAAAGTGTGTTATTATATTTGGTCATTTATACAGTGTTCCAGCCACTTACAATTTTTATAGTTCAATAATTCTAAAATGATTACAAATCGCCTTAGGGATAAACAATCAGAAAATGTTTATGAGTCCTATTCTACACCATGTTCTACGTCACATAATCGAAAAATATATGGAGTGTTCCATTTAAAAGAAAGCTAAAGTTATATTCGAAAAGTTCCTTGTGAAAAATATTTTTCGACCATCCTGTATAACTTCAAGGCACGAGAAAGTATAAGAAATATTACAAATCTGTCTATAAAATGGAATTACAATTTTTTATCTTCAAAGTTTATCATCGGAACGTCAGGGATTTTTACGGAATGCATCTGCAAATAGACTCATTTCGACCAAAAATTCGTTACATCCAAGCGATTCAGAGAAAATCAATAGTAGTTCAGGGGTGAGTGAGGGTTACGCTGATATTTGAATTTACTAAAATAATATCATGAAAAAAAAAACAGTTGCCCAATTTTTCTACCTTTATTTCACCTGTATTTTGTCACTCTTTTTACCTTTTTAACTCAGTTCGGGTCGCCAAAATGAACATGAACTCCTCTCTCGCTGAAGGGTGGTTCTAGTGAAGTCCGGTGCTGTTTCTTGATGTCAATATTATGTCAATAGTGAAAGATTCAAATAAAATTTTCAAATTTGCACCAAACTTTTATAATTTATTTATTGTCAAAAGTGTCAAATTCCAAATATCAAATATCAATCATTTAAAAACTTCTTATTCATAGGTTTTTCCCTAGCTCTAGGAGAGACCTACCTTAAAGTCTAGAGCACAACTTGCTTGAGATACTACTAAATTGATGAAATAAAGAGTTCCGTGTTGCTCCGAAATGGCTCTGATTCAAATTAGAATTAGTTCTGTGGAACGTACCAAGCTTGAACTGTATAATTCGATAAATATAGCTTTTGAAGGTTATGTTTTGAAATGTCAATAAATCATTCAAACTTTCTACATGACATTAAGAATCGAATGACACCATGATCATAATTTCCAATAACTATACAATTTCTAAAAAATGGTCCTTGTTGACTAGACTACAAGCTATGCTGAGAGAAGTGACAACGTTGCAAAATGGAAATCATGGGTAATGGAAAGTGGCAAATCGCAATATTACCGGAAACACTGGAGGGTGGGAATATTAGGAGGGATTATACATTATCAGAACCAAAATGCCGAAGTGGATGTACTTATTTTTCAAAGTTCTCCATTTCTCCATTATTTTTGTGCTAAATAATACTCTTAAGAATATGGGGGAACAAGATGTCAAACTTGACAAATGTTGGTTTCTGATCAGAGTATTGGTTGATGCCCCTAAAATGATTTTTTGCTCTTCCGGAACTGAAGAATGTCCTTAATTACCTCCGAACTGGGGCTAAAGTGGTTTATTTCATCCCTTCTTTTGCTACTTGGACCCCCAACTTAATCCAATATTACTATTTTTGTTTTGCGAAAATGCTCCGTTGCCAAACTTTGTTCTCTTTGGATAACTGGAAATCTGATATGAGGATAAGTATACTATTCAGTGCTTTTTGATTATTCTCCTTTTCTTTTTTCATTCGCTTTATAAGTAATTTTCTTTCTTGTCTGTCTTCTAAACCTAGTTCTTCTGCTATCACTATACAGGCTGATTCACGGTGGATGGCACATTAGACGTTTCTGGTGAACTAGACAACGGATCACTTTGAAAATTTAATGGAGGGCATATTCGGACATTCTCTAGCCAACTAAAATATTTTCGACAATGCGGTGTTGCCGCTTCTATTAGAAAGCAGTAGCAACTTTGATTTTTCAAATGGAACACTCTGTATATAATATTATTTTTGGAATCTCCAACAATTGCCCGACAACTTTCCTTGATATTTCCCTATACCTATCTGTTACCGTTTTCGAAATAAAAATTAATTTCAATTTTTTTCTTCGAAAATCATGACTTCTAAAAATGCCGATATCTTTTAGTTAAGAAGTACTATGATATCGAAATTTGGTTTGGAGTTAGGTGATACTTGGACACTTCCCACACGTCAGCCTAATCTCCGTTACTTCAATACAGGGTGGTAAAAAAATACAGTTTTTTCGTTTGCTTGAAAAAGTTGCTGAAATTTGATTATTTTAAATGGAACACCCTGTATATTATTGAAAATTCAGAAAGCTGCTGAAATTTTCTTTCTTTCTATGTATATCATACCTATACCTAACTAGTCAAGTTTCGGACTTATGAGCATTTATTTGTGAAAATGTCCCTTCAGAATGGTATTTCCATTCGGTATTTGGTAAGCAGGCCATGATTACTATTTGACAGTAGCGTTGTGACATTCTCCTAATAATATCGACATTTTCGTCACTTCAGAAGTTGCAAATACCTTCAAAACGATGAAACAAAACTATTCAAACGAGGTTCTTATGAATTTGTTTATTATTTTTGGACAGTGTGATAAAATTATCAGCAGAACATGTAGAAAGTTCAATGAAATGTATCCGAATCTACTTTCTAATAGAAGCGGCAACACCGCATTGTCGAAAATATTTTAGTTGGCTAGAGAATGTCCGAATATGCCCTCCATTAAATTTTCAAAGTGATCCGTTTTCTGGTTCACCAGAAACGTCTAATGTGCCATCCACCGTGAATCAGCCTGTAGATGTATTTTTAAGCAAATAGCAGTTTTTCAATAGGAGCGTTTTTGTTAAAAAAGAGACAAATCTTACAACAATAGCTTTTGATTTTTTTTTGTTTTGAGGGATCAGGTGGATGCTATCTATATCACTATTTGTAATTGGTAGCTGCAGATGAGTTCGAAATAATTCTTTTATGTGTTCTAGTGGGTCGCCTTGGGCATATTGTGAATTGAAAATCATCACGTTGTTTTTTTTTTCATGATCTTTCTAGGCTTCGGCTTCTTTGTTTTAGTTCCTCAATCTCTACCTCAAGACTCTTTATTTTTTCAGACTCTTTCAGCAAGATATTCTTCAATTCAGCAGTTTTTTCAGTAACCTCTCTATTGATTTGAAGGGTTATTTCTTCAGTTTGCTTTTTGTTTTCTATGATTATTAATTTTCGTAGCTCTTCCAACAATTCTTTATTACCAGCCATCGTTTTATGTACGCTTATTGGTGAAGAAGCACCCGTACTATTTTTTCATCCAGAATTATTTATTTGTTCGACAGTACACTATGCAGAGCAAAGACACGCCACTTTTATCCACAAGGCTTGGTGAAGAGGAACTAAATCCGAAACACACTCCAAACTATTTGGGAAAATCAACTGGAAAACAGAATCGATATCGGTATATGCGACATCTGAGAAAACACATTTCTCATCCCTCCATATTTCCGATGCATAAAACATACAGTGCTCTACCTGACAGTCGCGATGTTTGCGTTCATAAAGTTCTGCCGCCTCCGAATTGTTTGTCTCTAATCACGCTTTGAAGTTTTGCGTTCCGTTCCCGTGAGGATGAATGCTTGAATAAGCAAAGGGATTCGCGTTTCCATGCAGGAGTGTCTCGGATTCACTGAAGTGTAGCTGAATATTTCAGGGATGAATGCTGCAGATGGCTCACGCATGGTACTATCGCTGGGGCTTTTACTGATGGACCATGGTTTTGCTAGAAGAAAATTAACTCTCTTGTTTGTGCCTACGGGATCACAATGAATCTTTTCGATAATTAGCAAGGCTTTCTCTGCAAGGTTGTGAATTTGAGATGTCCTCTACAAGAATACCCAATTCAGGCTTGTAGGAAAATTACCTCCTTGACAAATTTGTCACCCTCGGACAAAAAAATATCTTCGGAACAAAAAATCGCAGGGACAAAAAAAATTGGTACAGGGGAAACCAAAACACAATTCCACAATATAATTTGATTCTAAAAAATGTTAACACCTGAAAAAAAAAACTTGAAAAAAAAAACACCGAGACAATAACCCCCCAAGTAGGTATAAAATAACTCTAGATGTTGTCATATTCGCGATATTCCTCATTTACGAAATATTTCCTAGCGATCAAATCCGAAAAATGCAATATTTCATATAGCAGAATATTCGAATTTTGTGAAATTTTTTATTTTAACTTTTTTGAAAAATCGCAAACTCCCCTCAAACGTAACTCGTAACTCATTGAGCTGTTTCCGAATATCACGTGAAAAATTAAATACTTCATAAAAAAAAATGAATGTACCTATTAGGTAATTAAATTGTGCATTTGTCCTCATATACATTTTTTGTGTTCTTTGTTTTGTAGTTGTTATCTGTTATTATTTATGTATACAATACTGTGACGTATCCAATATCATGTAAATGATCAAAAGGACCAATAAAGATTATTATTATTATTATTATTATTATTATTATTATTATTATTATTATTATTATTATTATTATTATTATTATTATTATTATTATTATTATTATTATTATTATTATTATTATTATTATTATTATTATTATTATTATTATTATTATTATTATTATTATTATTATTATTATTATTATTATTATTATTATTATTATTATTATTATTATTATTATTATTATAAGTAGAAAAGGGCAATTTTTTCGACGAAAAAATGCACCTATGCACAAAATCGCCATTTTCTGAATGAATTGGCATTTTCTATAAGATGAAGCAATACTCACGGGAGTTCGCTTTTTGAAATATTCCCAAAGTCGAAGAATTTTTATTTTCTATTTTTCGAAAAATCGTTAGCTTTCGTCAGACGTAATTTGATGAGCTGATCTCGAATATCATTTCAAATATTGGATTTGACAAACGGGTAACTGAAAAAGGACAATTTTTTCGACAAGAAAATGCACTGATTCACAAAATCGACATTTTCTTTACGAATCAGCATTTTGATTTGAAAAACTAGAAAATTTTCGGATTCAGAAGAAAATTTTCCATAAGATGAAGTGATACTCACGCGATTCCGCATTTTTGCTATATTCCCAGGCGATCAAAGTCGGAAAATGCAATATTCTATATTGAAAGATATTGAATTTTGCAAAAAAAATATTTTCAATTTTTCAAAAAATCTCCCAAGTTCCAACTGACGTAACTCTATGAGCTTTCAGAATATCACCTCGAAAATTTGATTCGGCAAAAGTGTAACTGAAAAAGGGCAAATTTTTCGACGAAAAAATGCACCCATTCCCAAAAAAAATATTCTTTAGATTTGAAAAACAAGTACATTTTCTGATTCATGAGAAAAATCTTCATAAGATGAAGTATTTCTCGAACGATTCTGCATTTTCGAAATATTCCTAGGTGATCAAAATCGCAAAATGCAATATTTTTTATAGAAAAAATCGAATTTTGCAAAAATATTCATTTTCCATTTTTTGAAAATTTACAAACTTTCCTCAGACGTTATTCGATGACCTGATTTAGAATATCACATCAAAAATTTAATTCGACAAAAGGTTAACTGATAAACTGCAATTATTTCGACGAAAAAATGTACCCATTCACGAAATCGACATTTTCTGAACGAGTCCGCATTTTTTAAATATTCCCAGTTAATCAAATTCGAAAAATGCAGTATTCGGAAACGAGTTTTGCGATAATTTTTATTTTCAATTTTTCAAAAAACTTCTGCCAAACGTAATTCGAATATCACCTCAAAAATTGAATTCAACAAAACGGTAACTGGAAAACGGCAATATTTACGAAAAAATGCATCCTTTCACAAAATCGACATTTTATAACAGAATTAGGCATTTGATTGAAAAAACAAGTACATTTTTGGATTCAGAAGATAATTTTCTATAAGATTCACAGGCAAATCAAAGTTGATATATATTTATATATATATATATATATATATATCATAATACTGTATATATATATATATATATATATAGTATTAATATATATATATATATATATATATATATATATATATATATATATATATATATATATATACAGTATTATGATGAAGTAATGCACAAAATTCATAAAACGTACAACGATCACTTAAAAAAAAAAATGCAAAAACATGTCAAACTGTTTTTTTTATTCCGCATCTTTTGACATGAGTTACAAAAATAACACGTCAAAGTTGGTTTAATGGACTGTTTAGTTAATTGAAAAGTTATTATGAAACTTACGCTTATTTCGTTTTTTATTCATTTTCTCGTTTTTTTTCTTATGTGAGCCCTACTACAACTATTTTTCCCTTGTGTAAAAACACAAGCTCTATCACATAATGTAATAAAAATCTTGGCTTCCCATTAAAAAAATTTGTTGATGACGTCATAACTTTGACAACTTTGACGTGTTATTTTTGTAACTTATGTCAAAAGATGCGAAATAAAAAAAATAGTTTGACGTGTTTTAGCATTTTTTTCAAAAGTGATCGTTGTACGTTTCATGAATTTTGTGCATTACTTTATCATAACCATATATATATATGTATATATATATATATATAAATATATATATATATATATATATATATATATATATATATATATATATATATAAATAAGGATGGATTTAGCGAGGGGCAATATATGAAAATATAAGTAGAAAAGTTATTGGGTATAACCCTCAAAATGTTCTGCAACCGTAGACACGTGTTTCGAGCTTAAGCTCTCATCAGTACGGTAAACTCATGTGCGAAGATATACATCACTTGGATGTAAAAATAGAAACAAAGGAAGTCAACAACAGGAAGCCAACCACACATTTGTGGCTTCGGTTAGAAGACCTTGTGCTTACAAGGCAACAACTAACGTCGCCACGGAGGCAGCTATAGCTACCAGCGTGACAATCCTACCCAGGAAAATACAAATAAGGATGGATTTAGCGAGGGGCAATATATGAAAATAAAAGTAGAAAAGTTATTGGGTATAACCCTCAAAATGTTCTGCAACCGTAGACACGTGTTTCGAGCTTAAGCTCTCATCAGTACGGTAAAATCAAGTGCGAAGATGTATAACACTTGGATGTAAAAATAGAAACAAAGGAAGTCAACAACAGGAAGCCAACCACACATTTGTGGCTTCGGTTAGAAGACCTTGAGCTTTCAAAGCAACAACTAACGTCGCCACGGAGGCAGATATAGCTACCAGCGTGACAATCCTACCCAGGAGAATATAAATCAGGATGGATTTATCGAGGGGAAATATATAAAAGTTTGAATAGAAAAGTTATTGGGTATAGCCCTCAAATTCTTATGCAACCGTAGACACGTGTTTCGAGCTTAAGCTCTCATCAGTACGGTAAAATCAAGTGCTAAGATGTACAACACTTGGATGTAAAAATAGAAACAAAGGAAGTCAACAACAGGAAGCCAACCACACATTTGTGGCTTCGGTTAGAAGACCTTGAGCTTTCAAAGCAACAACTAACGTCGCCACGGAGGCAGATATAGCTACCAGCGTGACAATCCTCAAGGTCTTCTAACCGAAGCCACAAATGTGTGGTTGGCTTCTTGTTGTTGACTTCCTTTGTTTCTATTTTTACATCCAAGTGTTGTACATCTTCGCACTTGATTTTACCGTACTGATGAGAGCTTAAGCTCGAAACACGTGTCTACGGTTGCATAACAATTTGAGGGCTATACCCAATAACTTTTCTATTTATACTTTTATATATTTCCCCTCGATAAATCCATCCTGATATATATATATATATATATATATATATATATATATATAAATGCACTTTTTGTCGAAAAAAAATGCATCTATCTACAAAATAGACATTTTCTAAATGAATTAGCGTCCTTATGCAAAAAATGAGTTCATTTTTGGATTCAGAATGAAATTTTAATATATTATGTTGTATCTTTTAAAAGCATTCTATATCCAAAATAAATGAAAATATATTTCATTCGCGTTCAAACATCGAGTACTTTGCTTTTTCTTCACCACCCTGAATTCCACTCCCACTACAAATATTTCAACCACATTTTGAAGTATGATAGCACCATAAATCGCAAACCCGACAATTTTCGCTGATGCCCCGATAACTGTGTACCACACAACATCGTTGTATTTCAAAGGAACATAATCCTTGTTCACTATACGAATATTTAATAGGTGGTTCGTATTATTAGATTGTTCAAACTGAATTAATTCTATGTACTTGCATAATGCCTCTCAGGTCGATACAACCCGAATGCATGGTAAACTGATACACCTGGATGTAGTCGTTGCAAGGCGCGGGGTAACTTTGGAGTGGAAAAATGGCAAATTCACTAAATTATCAATTTGACACGCCATTTTTTTTTTCAATCAATCAATCAATCAATTTATTCATCATAAAAATATACATATAAATTCAACCACAAGGACCAAAGACAGATGCATGTTTATGACAAGTCACAAATAAATAACAAAGTAAATAAAATAAAATAAAATACAGATTAAAATACATTATATAAAATTGTCATCTTCACAGGAGCATACTTTTTTGAATCGTAAGCATAAAAAGAAAAAAGGCGTGAAAACATGAGACAACAAAAGGAGACAGTCATATATATAAATGTGCTATTTTGAATACAAACAAAATCAATTGCAAATATCGCGATCATAATACAAACTATGCAAACTACTCATGTAAAGTGTAGCAGGGTTTCTGAACTAGCTGTTGTTTCAGTTTTGTTTTAAAAATATTTATATTAAGGGAGCTCTCGATATGCTCATCAAGAGAGTTATATCATTTTCAGCCAGTAAAAAAAAAATTCAGTTTGTTACCAGTTGTTTCCAATTTATTGATAGGTAATCGTTTTTAAGGCCGACTTAAATAGTAACAATGTTTTCTCCAGCTATTTCAAGAAATAGTGTATTTTTGTCTCAAAATCGGGATTAAGCCATGATCACCATGCTGCGACGCCCATGGTTTGATTTGACAAGATGATAAATAAGTCGTGAACGGACGTAAACAAACATGATCGCCAAGCTAAGAGTGAATATAACATGGAATTCCAACCTGGTCCCCGAGTTCAAACGGAAATATCCGACAATGCCCATTTTTAACATGATTCGGACTGAGATGTTTGTAAACAATGTCGGGTATGTTGCTTTCAAGAAAGATACAGAGAAGCCCTCTCTATATCTTTTATTGCTCGGAGGTCTGACCACAATTAAAATTTTGACCAACGTTCTGACCTTTGTCAAGTTTGATATCGGCAGGAACCTAGTCTCTCTTCAGAAATAATAACTTTGATCACGTATATCTTCAGCTCAATTGCACAAAGAAACCACTGAGTTCTTATAATTACTTTTTATAGAATGAATGTTCCTCCATTTCTATAAGAAAATCTGCCGTTAACTGATTTTTTTCATAAATGTTTGTCCTCCATTGATTTAGTATCGCCACCATTCTCAATTCCAATAAGGCAAATATGAATTGTTCTATACTCTCCCGAACAAATATGTATCTTGGGGATTTCTCGTGAATAAACCGATTAGAACCTCGTTTGAGAGCGGTGGAAACCTGAGTACACACAACTATATGTACACCCAAGCTCACTTCGGTTTGGAAGAAAAGGGATCAAAGACGATTCAATAATTCACAATCCACATCGAGAGCTTACAGAACAATACTTGCCAAGGAAAGAAGGGAGATTGGAGATTTCTATTCCAAGAATATACAGAGTAAGTAGAGTGATATTCTAATTTGGAATCCATTTTTTTTTCAATCCATTTGAATATACTAAACCGATTGGCATCCGCAGAATTGCTCTCTCTAACAGTTCTTGAATTGAATGGCTCAAATCGAGTTGAAAGGATTTCTATAGCCAAATATTAATTTTTTGTAGTTTTCGTACTCAGTTTTTGCATACCGATCTCCAGATTGTTTCTGATGCAATTGAAGATTTCGTATTCTTTTTAGGATCCTCTGCAATTTCAAATTTCCGCCCTTTTTTCACTTTTACGGTTAAATATTATATCTGAACATTACAAATCATAAATATTCGAAACCATCTTGAAATTTCAAGTATATAGTGCTGACTTTTAAGTGAATCTGACGATTTTTGCATTTTTCGTGATGTTTAGGGGTTTTAGGGGATTTCTCATATTTGTTTTTACGTAAAAAAAATTTGTAAAATTTGTTTTTACGAAACTCTCAGGTTTTCAGAGAAAACCCCTCAAAAAGCAGAGCTTGTGCGAGCAAGGGAGATCCGGGACCTACAGTTTAAATAAAAGTGGAATCCGAACCACTTCAGCTCAGTGACACGCGACCGGGGATCGAACCCGGTCCGTTTGGGTGGAAGCTAAACGCCCTAACACCACGACCACTTGAATATACCAATTCGACTACTCTGAATCGAATTGCTTTATCTCTAAACGTTCTTGAATTGATGGTTCAAAGCGAGTTGAAACTAATTATTTTTTGTCAAAAATCTATTTTGTGAAATTTTTTGCAATTGAATGGTTCAAATCGAGTTGAAAGTTTTTTTTTGCCAAAAATTAATTTTGTGAAATTTTTACACTCGGTTTCTCAATACTCCATTATTTTTGTATATGTTCCCCGAATTTCAGATCATTAAAGATTTCGTATTTTTTCCACGGAAACTCTGCAATTTAAATTTTTTGACATTTTATTCATTTTTTCTGATAAATCTTTTGCCTGAACATCACAAATCATATCAGCGGGAATTTTCACATATAGAGTGCGAATTTTCAAGTCGACCTGTCGAATTTGCATTTTTGGTAATTTTCACTTACAACTTACCACTTACAACAAACTATTTTGGGGTCCAAAATTTGATTTTCTCGTATCAACTTGAACACACCAATTCGACCATTCTGTATATGCTTACCAAATTACAGTTCGTTGCTGATTCAATTCAATATTTCGTATTCTTTTCAAGGAACCTCTGTAATTTAAATTTTGATCTTTTCTTCACTTTTTCTGCTAAATCTTACAACTATTTGGCCATTTTGAATCAATTTGGCCATTCTGAATCAATTGGTATCCGCAGAATTGCTATATCTCTAAGGGTTTCTTTAGGCCAAAATTTCATTTAAATTTTCAGACACGTTTTATTGATACTCCATCATTTTTGTATATGCTTACCGAACTTCACATAGTTTCAAATACAATTAAAGATTTGGATTCTTATTACAGAACCTCTGCAATTCACAATTCACAATCTTATGTCTGAACATTACAAAAAATAAATTTTCGGAATCAAAGTGAAATTTCACATATTTAGTGCGTTTTCTCGAGTGAATCTGACGATCTTGCATTTTTGGTGATTTTTAAGGTTCTACCCCTTACTTTCAACTATTTGATTTTTTTGGATCAACTTGAATACACTAATTCTACCATTCTGAATCGATTGGCATCCACAAAATTGCTCAAACCGTTTTCTGATTAAATGGTTCAAATCGAGTTGAGTAGTTTCTTTTTTCGCCAAAAATTAAAGATTTCGCATTACTTTCAGTATTTTGACGGAACTTCTGCAATTAAAATTTTCTACATTTTCCATTTCTTGTGTCTAAACAGTACAGATCATAACCAAGACGTTCACAGCGAGCATTTTGAACATCTTCTACATTGACATTATTGTGTTTTTTTTTCGCAATAGCAAGAAATAAACAGTACCTATTACTTATTGGTATTTGAGTGGGTTGAAGCAAATTTCTGTAATCAAATGATTTTCTATTTTCAATGTAACTTTTTGCAACAAATCTGAAAACATTAATATTTCCGAAACAGTTGAAGATGGGCGAAATATGTCTGGAATTGTCTGACGTATCCAAAAATTGAATAAAATACAGGGTGTAGAATTTTAAATAGTTGGTATTGGCCGCTGTTACATTACACACTCCATATAAAAGTATTTTCTTGAAAAAAATGCGTCACTAAAATACCAATCGACGTGCCCGAACGTTTTTTGCACACGCACCCGTTTATTTATTATCGAATTTATTCCATTTGGCATACACACTGTATAAAAGATTCCCACTTGAGGCTGAAATGGAAGAGTTTCGAGAGTAGGCAAGACTATAGAATCAATAACAAATCCATCACCTGTTTCACTCCACTTTGCCTCTTGAAATAACCCAATTGTATCCATAACAGAGTTATAGAAGTCAACAAGATGGAAGCAATTAAATCCCCGTTCTGCTGATCTCTCAAATATTCCCTTTCCACTCCAGGAAAGCGATGCGAAACTCTGGCTGCTCCAACAAATTAACATGGGCATCAATATGGATTTCGCCATTAGGAACAGGTAGCGACAGATGTTTAAAAATTCCACAAAGTGCTATCCGTAACAGATGTTTCAATGTGGAATTCTCCAAACTGATTTAAATCGGAATTGTTCACTGGAGGAATAATTCCAGCATCATTCCTCGGCGTTCGTTGTTTCATTAAATTTGAATAATCATCCGATTATATTCGACTTTCGGAAAACAGATCTACTTCTAGATTTTAACGAATACGAAATATTATTTCAATATTTTGTTAAATCATTATTTGGTTTCAACATTTATATAGATCTATTGATGGTACGCGTTTGTTTTCAGAGCTGCAGTGGAATCCGAACATTTTATGACGACTGGTAGGTATTTGTTATTTATATTATTCAAAGTTCCACTTAATGTAATTTCTGTTTCAATTCCTAGAATTTCAAAGTTGCTAGTACTATTTTCGTTTCTACTATTATATTTGAAGCCTTTTCCTATCAATGAATTTTCAGTGTCTGTAAAAATCATTTACATCATACGAGTTACGTGAACAAGAATAGTATATTCTTCAACGAGCGTATAATGATAGCTAGTATTCTCGAGGATAAAAATTCTGAATCGAGCCGAAGGCGAGTTTTGTATAGTATGCTACTTTTTCTGCTTGGTGAGTCGATACAGATTTGATTCTTCTCATGGTGTATATAGCTGTACACAACCTCTTGCTCAGAGTAGAAATATGAGCTGTCCAGTTAAGATTATTATCTAACATCAAATATTTCTTGGTGATAAAATATCAAAAATGAGCATTCGGGGACCCATAAATCTATGGATACTGAGTTATGTAAGGCATCGCAATATGATTGTGAAAGTGAATGATTAATTCTCTGAATACTTCGAAGTTGATCTAGGTACACCCCAGGGCGGAGTTCTGGGACCATTACTGTTCCTACTGTACGTGAACGACCTCCCTCTTCATATAAGTGAAGGAAAGGTTTCCATGTAAGCAGACGATACAACCATAATTGTTACATCCGAAACTCTCGAAAACCTGAAAGAAAAGGCATTTACGGTCATGTTCTTTCAACGATCACGTAGAACAGTTATGCTCTGCCCTAAAAAAACTATACTTTGCGTTCAACACACTTAAATCCAACTTATTACTTATATTACTTATACATATTGGCAGATTCGACAAAATTGTGCAAGAAAAATATTATATGGATTAAAAGATTGTGTTTGATCCATTCAAAGATGTGGCATTTCAAGCAGCTAGAATCACTATGATTTCATTTAGATGTAGTTTTATTTTTTATTATGCCTTGGTCCCTGAGAAACGTGACAAATTCATCAGCAAATATAGTGAATATGCCTTCAGTTGATATATTCCTCAGGTCATTTGAATACAGTTTGAACAGGATAGGTCTAAGAACAGAGCCCTGTGGTACACCATGCCTAATTGAATCAATACCTGAGAAATCATTCGTTTTCACGATATGACTTCTCACACAATATCAAATCTCCCGTTCACTCACATGCACTCCCTTTACATAATAACCATATCTTCGGAAGATTTCTATTTATAGCAAACGTTGCCTGATATTACGTAACGACATTTCGCCGTCAGCAAAATGGAATTTGTAGTCTACTCTGCCGTGCCCGGGGTGGGCGAAATTTCTATGTGAGGATATTTAGATAGGAGCAGGCTGTGCGTGGAAAGATCTGACTGTCGGCAAAGGAGATGTTCTCCGGATCAAAGCGACCGATAAGGAGGAACTGATTGAAATCTGATCAACGAATGTCGATGTTCAAAGAGCGGAAAATTTGGGAGGTTTTCAGTTGCTGCATTACTGAATGATTTATTTTGGTAGGGCTCGGGATACACGAGCATTGATTTTATATCCAACGAAAAGTATGCACCAGCCTTATTTTCTTTATTGGAATTTAAAGCAAAAATGCTTGAACGCGTGGATTTTGCTTTTAAAGGGACACATTTTGGACATATTCATCAACGTGTGTCTTCAATTCCCCAGCGAAGGGGCATCATAAGCATAAAATTTCAAATGGAAAGTGGGGTCGAGTGACATATCATTTGGAAGGACACCTTATCTTTCTCATGATACCCTATTTGCTGAAATTTGCTCCAACAGTTGATTCAAAAACAAATTTAAGAACATTAACTCGATAAATTTGGTATTAATGAAAAAAAAAAAGTTTAGTCTGATAGAAATCAATGAATTCTACACAAAAAGCACATGTAATTAGCTATCTCGCTGATTTTTTTATAATTAGTTTATTGGTTGATATAATAAAAATTTCATTGGTCAATTGATTTCCAAAAGTAAAAAAAAAAATTCGAAAAATATTTTTATTTTCAAAATCCTAGAATATTTTGAGCTGGAATGGATGTAATGAAGAATAAAATATACCATCTTGTAGTGAAAGTTTTTTTTTACCAAAAAAGTATTCTCCCCTTTTTTTGTCAGAGTTTGTCCGCAAAACAATCATTTAGGTACTTATGTGCATGCTACGCACGGGATGCCGGGTCCTGGGAAAAGTCCAAAACTGTCAGGTCTGGAGATCTGGTTGGCCACTCTATAAACGGACTACCACGGCCCATTCATCGGTTTGGAAAATGTTCGTTAAGCCATTGCCTCACAGCTCTGGCATAATGAACTGAACACCCATCTAACAGGACAATTTAATTTGATCGTTCAATGATTGGCAGCTCGTGAATAGCATCCCAAAACTCTGTGTTCAAAAATTCTAGAAACCTCTGCGCTTTAATGTTTTACTCAAAGAAGAAAGGACCAATAATTTGTTCGTTCAATATCCCACACCAGACGTTGAATTTTTGGGAATACTGGCTTTTACAGTTTATTACCCAGTTAGGATTATCCGCTGTCCAATAGCGACAATTCTGTGATGACACTACTCCACTTGTAGTGAAAGTGGCTTCGTCGGTATATAAAATATTTTGTAGGAAATTTCTTTTGTTTAAATATTCCCCTTGGGCCCATGAACAATATTCCAGACGTCTTGCTTCGTCGCCTTCTTGCAGTGTGTGTAAAAATTTTGGCTCGAAAGGTTTAATATTCTTCGCCTTGAGACATCTCCGAATAGTTTCTCGTGGAATATTCAAATCTAAAGTGGCATTCCTTATTCTGGCATTAGGATTATTTCCGAAATAATCTAAAATGATTTGATCACTCCTGTCATTCCTGTTTCGTCTTTGTACAGGATTGCTATTTAACATCATTTTTGATACTGCACCAGTTTCATTGAATATTTTATTTATTTTATTCACCGTACCGCAGCTAATACGAGGACGATCTGGATGTCTCTCATTAAATACTCTACAAACCTCTTCTAATGTCATCTCCCGAAAGGCGTACAATTTCAATTTTTTCTCTTACGCTCAATCTTGCAACAATGGGACAAAATAATTTGAAGAACTGTAAGGTGAATATTGTTGACAATATTACACTTAAATCTTTCACAAGTGTCAAACTGTAATATCATTTCCATGGCAACTAAGAATTAAATTGAAAAATCTATTAGGTCTTAGTTTTAGTTAACTTGCGTGAAAACTTGAATGTAATTCCGTTATTTTCATTAAAAATATTTACGCTATTTGTTTTTTTTTTCATCTATCTGTTGATATAGGGTGTTGTTTGTGAGTGTTAGCTGTGTGAGTTTTCCAATTTTTGAGTTGTCATAACTTTGTTATTAATGTATATTTTTTCATTTTTCATTTTGGTTACACATGTTAAGAGGCACTCTGAATCCAGTGGCGTAGTGATGTTTTCAATAAAAAAATCTCTAATAAAAAATCCCGATTTTCGACTAAGAAAAAATATCCCTGAAAATTGTATACCCTGAAAATTGGAATAAACTTTTGAAATTTTGTCCCAAAGTAGACCTTTCAGTACCTGACATTTCAAAAAAAAAGAAAATATTGAAATCAGTTTACAACTTCAAATTTTAGGGGGGTGTTACCATTAAAAATGGGTCACACTGAAAATCAGAATCGAAAATTGAGCGTTCAGATTATAAATTTTCTCAAACATAATTATAATTCGAAAAAAAAATTCATTTCGGAAAATTGTTATTTAGGTGACCTAATTCATGAATAAAAGTTTCCAGTCAGTCATTTTGACTCGTTATGAAATATGGCTTTGTGATGATTTCGAAATTTTTCGGAATCTAAAGATCATAGCTTAGTTTCCATTGTATTTCTTACCTGAGTTTTTCCTTACCTGTCCACTATATACATTCTATTCTTTGAGTATTCATCTATTTAGTACAACAGTATCGAAATTTATTTTCAATAATATGAAGAGAAAACAATTAGAACAAAAAAATTGCAATTTTCTTGCTATACACAAAAAATTATTATAATTGAAAAATTTTCCGCACTGAATGGATATACTCGTATGCTTAAAGATTCTTAAAGATTCTTGACATGTAATTTTCAACTTACATTAAAAAAAAAGTTTAATCCAAATAAGTTTATTTTTAATAATTTTGCAGAGGCCTATATATTTATATCGCTATGATTTTTAGACTTATTTTAAGAAATAAAACATTGATATCGAAGCAACAACCAGACCTTTATATACTTTGTTATGACAAACATTTATTCAACTAATACACCAGTACTGATTGATGAGATAAAAAAATCAACCCCCCCCCCTGGAAGAGGAACAAAATATTGTTCGAATGACGGGAAAAATAAATTGGAGTCGAACAAATGGAGAAGGGTGGAACGAGATGAACTTTTAGTGGTTGAAAATGATATATCATGGTTTTTCGCGATTGACAACGACAACCTCCTATCGAAAAAAGTCGAATGGCAAAGTTGTTGAACATAAAAAGATCTACAACTTTTGAATCATATTTTTCCACATCACTGTTCCGGGAAATTTGGAAATATCAATTTTTCTGGCACAAATAATTTTTTTTACGAATTTTGGTGTAAATATAACTTATTATCTGATAAGTTGGTGATCCAAGAAATATTTGTGTCGGGGGTTAGTTGGGATTGGGATCAGTAAAAGTTGAAGAAAAAACAATTGTTTTCTTGCCAACGTTTCGAATTTAATTAAATTCATCCTCAGGGCTCTGTAACAATGGTTTCTCATGAAATTGTTTTATTTGTTATATTTACTTGACGTAATGTATTATAATATATGACGATTATGTTAAAATGTTTGGAAACATATCTATCACGTCTCACTATGTTGAAAATATTAATTTCATGTTACCTCACTAGATACAAAGAATAACCAAGGACATAAATAAGGATTTGATTATGATAGAAGGGCGAAAGGAAGTGAACTTTTGGGTGTAAAAATGGTTTTTCACGATTTGCAGGGAAAATTAACCTCATACAAAAAAAAAATTAAAAAAGAAGTTATTGGCATTAAAAAGATCTACAACTTTTGTTCCTGAGATTTCTCCACGTAACCTCAAATCTTTCGGGAAAATCAGAAAAACCGTTTTTAGCTAGATCTAGTGGAAATATGCCTTTTAATGTTCTGAAATAGACGTTTTTTTGCAGCGAGATAATAATTTTTCTCGAACCTCTTTGAAGTAGGTAGGTACCTACTCGGAAAGGGGGAGGCTCCTAGTTAGTAGCCCCACAAGTATTGAACGAGTCTTCTTTACGAATAACAACGTTATTTTTGTTGAAACCGAGCTCATAACAATTAAAGCAAATTGAATTACCTGAATCTTTCGAGGTCCTAATCTCTGTCATGCAGACACAGAATGTTTTTCCACTGAATAATAATCTGAACAGCAAATCTAATCAATCTTCGTTATACTGTCTACCGTACACGTTTTTCCTTCAGGAATATAAGGCTACCTTCCCTCGTGATCTGCAGGAAAAGGTTCAGTTTCCTACTACGCTACGACAAAAAGTACTGTAAATTGCAAAAACCAAGTTGTTAATTGGATTCACGAGAAGCACTTTGGCCCGTGGAGTTCGTCATTCGAGAGAGCACGAGTTTTTGTGTGCCTGGAAGGATGTTTGATGTTGCTCGTTTTTAGGAGTTTTTAGACCTTGAGCCGGACGGATATGAAGAAAGCGATTAGTTTTTTCAACCCGTCCGGAAGAGGATATACCTAACAAAACGTAATGAAGTGAAATAATTTCCTCTGCGAGTCAGGTGGTTAAATTGTTCATTAAAATGAACGCAATTTTCATGCGAAAATTGAAATATTGTGCTCTTTCTCGGGTATGCTTATCCAAACAGTTGCTGAAAAAGAAGTCAGAAAACTTTGCAAATAATCTAACAGATATAATGCAACGATCGTAGGGGGAAGTAGTTGTTTTCTGTTGGAAACTTGTTAATGAATATATCTATTGTATAGGTTAAAGCAGAAGAATGGATTATTATTCTATCCATTTTTGATTATTATATATAATATATATATATATATATATATATATATATATATATATATATATATATATATATATATATATATGCTGAATACTTGTTTCAAGGAGCAATAAATGTTCCAGTGACTGTAAAACAGTCGAAAACAATCCTTTAGGAACTCACTATACCTTTGTATAGATTGTATGGCATATGTCCGACAGAAAACAACTTCTTCTCTGGCTAATACCTCGACAGATATTGAATTATATCTGTCAGACATATGTGCAAAGATCCTTACTTTGAAGGAACAACTTTGCAAGAGCTCTCAGAGACAGACAGCAGGACACCGCCTGATCGAAACAAGGAACCAACTGCAGACCGGTTTCGGGATGAAGTCCCTCATCAGTGCAGTCCTGGTTATCACGGTTGTATACACGCGGGAGCCCGGTGCCCGTCATCGTTCGCCGGGATGAACACTGCAATCGCTTACAGGATCCACCACGGCAACAGATTAGAGAGCGCTCCAGAAGGACATTTCGGATGCGAAATGGTATATGCTGAATACTTGTTTCAAGGAGCAGTAAATGTTCCAGTGACTGTAAAACAGTCGAAAACAATCCTTTAGGAACTCACTATACCTTTGTATAGATTGTATGGCATATGTCCGACAGAAAACAACTACTTCTCTGGCTAATACCTCGACAAATATTGAATTATATTTGTCAGACATATGTGCAAAGATCCTTACTTTGAAGGAACAACTTTGCAAGAGCTCTCAGAGACAGACAGCAGGACACCGCCTGATCCAAACAAGGAACCAACTGCAGACCGGATTCGGGATGAAGTCCCTCATCAGTGCAGTCCTGGTTATCACGGTTGTATACACGCGGGGGCCCGGTGCCCGCCATCGTTCGCCGGGATGAACACTGCAATCGCTTACAGGATCCACCACGACAACAGATTAGAGAGCGCTCCAGAAGGACATTTCGGATGCGAAATGGTATATGCTGAATACTTGTTTCAAGGAGCAATAAATGTTCCAGTATATATATATATATATATATATATATATATATATATATATATAGAATTACCTATTTTCATATATATATATATATATATATATATATATATATATATATATATAATATGCCTGGCAACAAGTTTTCGAAAAATCTGTCGAATTATTTTCACTTAATTCTCACTCTCTTGTGGTATTACAACTGAAAATATAAAAGTTAGTCGAGGAGAATGAAATGAGATAAAATTAATGTGTATAAACAAATACATCACAAAAAAGTAAAAACATACGTCTATAAGCGCTGAAATGCCTACTATACAAATCAAGGATACACTTAAGATACCACAAAGTCATCACATAGAGTTTTATGCTTGAAGCGTATCGTTGTAAAACTCGTCCAAAGTGTAGTATGCCTTATCCAACTCTTTGACACTTTTCCTGATTTTTATTTCTGTATTCAGATTTTTGATATTCTGAAATAGATGATTGAAAACTTTTTTTGAGTTATAAGGGTGAATTCTTAACTTGAGTAGTGTAGGGCTTAGGGAGATCAATATTACAAGTCTGCCTAGTAGGAAAACGAGAATTTCTTATGGAGTCTCAAGTATAAATATGGAGGTAAGGGTCATTACTCTGTGTGTTTTGAATAGGGGCCGACATGAATCTCTGAAGCCAGCCCTGCAAACATACCGAACAAGTATTTTTTGGAGCATAAATACCGTCCTAAGTGATGCTTTGTAGGAGTTCCCCCAGTAACAGATCCCATATCTCAGGTTCTTGCCATGGTCGGGTCGAGTACTTTCGATATAACTCTAAGTGCATAACAGCCTTTAGTTAGTTTAGTACTTAAACTTGAAATATGTTCCTTGAACGTCAATTTATTATCAATATATACCGCCAGAAATTTGGCCAAGGAGGATTGGTGTATACGTTTATCACCTATTGTAATCGGGT
Source organism: Chrysolina oricalcia (assembly GCA_944452925.2). Classification (NCBI taxonomy): domain Eukaryota; kingdom Metazoa; phylum Arthropoda; class Insecta; order Coleoptera; family Chrysomelidae; genus Chrysolina; species Chrysolina oricalcia. The sequence continues at coordinate 71,628,239 of OX101813.2, forward strand.
ATAGCAAAAATTTAAAGGTGAGAATGTGGGTTTTATTCACATTGAAGGACAACAGATTGGAGTCGCCTCACTCAATTGATGAGTGTCTTTGTTATGCCATATAATGGTGGTATCATCTGCAAATAGGGTGAATCTACCCGCAATATCCAGTAGGGCGAGACCATTCACATACAGCAGGAATAATATGGGGCCTAAGACAGAGCCCTGTGGTACTCCACAATCCACCAAAGACTCTTGAGAGGTTGGACCGTTAGAGTAGACCACCTGTCTACGTTTAGAGAGATAAGACTCGAACATTTCAGAGAAACATTACGGAAGCCATATCTTTCTAACTTTCTCAGTAGTATTTATTCTGTGATTCACACAGTAAAAAGCCATTGATAAGTCGCAGAACACCACTGCCGCGGCTTCATTGTCATTATGCTTTGGATAAAGATGCTCAAGAACTTCGAATGTGGCATCAGAGGTGGATTTGTTACATTGGAAACCAAATTGGGTCGTTGATACTATAGTGTTTTTTTTTCGTGAATGATAGAATTCTTCTTTTAACAAGTCTTTCAATAATTTTGGAGAGAATGGGTAGGAGAGAGATAGGTCTAAAGTTACTGGGGTCATTATGATTGCTCTCTTTATTTATATAATGGAATAATGACAGCGTTTTTTAAACAGCATGGGAACGTGCCTTTCTCAAAAAATATGTTAATTGCCTCCGCTAGAGCATCCATTGCACTAATCGGTAGCTGTTCTAGAATTTGTATAGATATTCTATCCCAACCAGATGCCTCTTTGTTTTTCACTCCAGCGAATACTTCTTTCAATTCATGACGGTCTGAGGGAGTGAAAAAGAAGGTGTTATAGACCATTACATTTCCCATTTAGTTCATGGGGTCTCTTCCGTGACTGCTATGGTTTATGAAAGATCCAAGGCGACTGTACTATAAAATTTATTTAACTCATAATAAGACGGTATAATGTTTTTGATTTTCGTTAATACGTATTCTCACAATTTCGATCTTATTTGCTTTTCAAAATTTTCAAGTTGATGTGCCTTCAGCACCATCTGACGAGTAATTGCAATGAATTTTCTCTCAAAAATAGTTTCGGTACCATTCAAAATATTTTTTATTCTATCGTTCCGCATCAAACAACTCTTTATCGAGTAAAGTTGCCATTCAAATCCGCACTTATTTTTGACATATCGAGTGAAATTGTTAAAGAAATTATTAACGAAATCCAAACAAAAAATTAGATGGTTGAAAAGAGAAATAAATTATTTTTTCAACTATGTGTCAACCCCAATGCCACTCGAATTGTTTTAATAAATGTGCTTTCATAAATAATATTGAATAATTTTAGTTCATTACCTTTCCAGGTTTCGGATAGAGCGATGAGGCTAACTTTTGATAAGTGAAGTTCACAGTTGTTAGTACCATAGTCCCATCAAAATTGCTTTGTCTTCAATATCAGCCCGTGAACCAGATATGAATAGGGTAGGACATTTTTGAATATGGATAGAATGGACGATTTCGAAGTGGCTGAAGTGAATGAAGTCCATAATTTCGATGCTTGGTATCACCATCACCAGTACCCTTTTATGGAAAAACCATTTAGGTCTATTTTCAAAAGTGCCTCTCAAAAACTTGGTTCTCTGATGTTTCGTGCCAAAAGGCCTTTTACTTCCTGTCAACTGATTATGAATAACTTTTATCATTCATCTCGTCGGTGATGCGTCACTTTCAAGTTCGCTTACTTCTCTGGAACACCGCAGAAAAGTTGTCGATTAGTCTCTGTTTTATAGATATTTCCATGGCCGATGCTCTTGTGAAATATCATCAATTGTTCCACCATAAATGGTTCCGTTGAGACTGACCCGTCGAGCTCAGTCTTCACATCCCTCTGCCGTACGAACAAGAAACTAATTTTAGTTAGAATAAACTGTTCTTGTTTTAATACAGCTTCAGTTGCTTTGAGTTTCACAGCTAATATCAAGATATCCTTTCAGATGAAAAACTGAAGGAATCGTTATATTTTCCCATTGTTCGTCTTCCTTGAAAACTTCATTTCCGAGTCTTGCCAATTCAGTCTCTCCCGCTCAGTTTTATAATTAAGATGAATAAGCAATTAAATGATTCTGAATGAGATAAAACGGCAATTCATCTTCCTTCAGCGTTTGATAGGACTGCTTCTGAGTACCGTTGAACACTATTTGAAGCAGCTCTCAAATTAAAACGAGAATCTGAACATAATTCCCCAATTACCTCAGAAAAACAAACTCTTGAACTCGGACGTTGTTCCGTTTTCCTTGAAGTGATATCTGGCAAAGAATAAAAGTTAACCACAGAAGTGCAGTGGAAATGTTGAAAAGAAATCGGAGCAATAGTACGGGAGTGGATCTAAAAATTTTCTGCATGAGAGATGAGAATTTGAATCAAGAGTCTTTGTGCTAGAGAGGAATTATTTTAATTTTTTTCAAATCGTAACTTTTATTACAGAGGTAAATCAATTTGAATTTCATGAAACAGAGGGTTCTTTCAAATCAAAGTACAATTCCATTAGTGTTTGTCTTCTATTTCAGGCTTTCATGAAATGAGATGTAAAATGCATTCTTGACGTATTGAAACGCCACAAGCTGTTTCAGTACTTTACTAGTGGTCGCGGTTTTAGAGCGTTTACCTTCCACTCAGGCGGCTCTGCTTTTGAAGTGTTTTCTCCAAAAACCTGGGAGTTTCGTGAAAACAAATTTTACAAAATTTTCACATTAAAATTACTACAAACATGGTACATAACTAAAAGTAGGTCCTCTGAAGCCGACGAAATATATATTTTTTAGTTTTTATAAATTGCACAATATGGTCAAAATTGCACAATATGGTCACAGAAGCGATTTAGCTGAATATTTCCCTTATATACGAGGATGTATTGATTTCTAGTTAGCCTAGACCAGTTCCCTGCATAAACAAAATATTGCGTTACCATAGCAACGAACAATAACTTATTAGAAGTGTCAGTGCAAAGTTTGACGTCAAAAAAGTAAACCAGAGTTACACAATAAATTAAAAGAAAAAATATGTCCACCGAAAATGTGAAAATCGAAAAATTGGAGTATCGAGCCATCATCAAGTACTTGTATTTAAAAGGGTTAAGAGGTGAGCAGACTTACGAAGATATGCTTAATACTCTTGGTGATCAATGTCCTTCATATGCGACCGTGAAAAATTGGACTGCAAGCTTCAAAAGAGGTAAATTTTCCATTGAAGATGATGACCGATCGGGAAGGCCAGTTTCTGTGTCAGTTCCCGAAACTATCGATGCAGTTCATGACATGATTTTAACAGACCGTCGAATTGGGCTAAAATGGATATCTGAAGCACTGAATATTTCATACGAACGCGTTCATCATATAGTTCACGTCAAATTGGACATGAGAAGAATTGCTGTAAAATGGATTCCCGAATGTTTGAATGTTGACCAAAAGCGTGCAAGGGTAGTAGCATCGCGTTCGATCTGTGCTCGATTTGAAAACGATGTAGACTTCTTAAAACGAATTGTTAATAAATTAAAAGAAAAAATATGTCCACCGAAATTGTGAAAATTATAAGTGATATGGAAGGATCTCATAAGCATAATACAAGAAAAAATGCGCTTTAAGAAAAAATTATAAAAGTCAAAACACGTATATTGCAAAAAAATAAAAAATTTTGCAGTACAGTTTGGTGAAAATATCTAATAATATTAATTGGAGTAGTTGAAAGGAAACTCAAAACTTCCATAAGTAAAAAAGCCTTTTATGTCATTAAAGAATATTTTCAACATGATATGGAATATCAAAATCGATAATCTAATTCGTGTTTGTGTAATTTAAATGTGTTCATTTTACAATTTATCGTATGTTTTTACCATATTATACAATTTTATTTAATCATACATAGATTCTGTGTACGTGTAGGTATCTGGATTATTTGTAGAATTGTTGATGTTTATATGCGGATGTGTTATCTCCGTATGTAATTGTATGTATATCTATACACAAATATTTCTTGCTTCTTATTTGCCAAGTCTGAATAATTGTGATTGATTACCTTCTATCCAGATCGGTTTCAAAATTTCAAGATATTTTTATTAATGTTTTCCATGAAAAGCAGTGTGAAATGACACACGTTGTGAATTATTTCTTTCAGTCATTGTTGCTATATTTAGGACCATTTTTTATTATTATTAGACATGTTCTACACTTCTATGAGGTATGTAGTTTTAGATATATATGTATAAATTTCAGCATTAAAGATTATTTTAACTTATATCATAGTGCACACCTTTCAAGTACTTGTGCTCATCGAAATCGCCTGTCAATAATTTTTTGTACTATAGAGTGAATGAACTAAATAATATTAAAATGTCAAGCTCACAGCGGAAAGTTTTTTATTTTTATTAATTACACTTTTGAAAATATACGGGCTATAAATAAAGGGTTGACGTGTAGGGCTGATCACTGCCAGGTCGTCAATATCGTACTCAACATGCTATGACTCATCAATAGAATAGTTTGTAGCCGTACAGAAATACCGTTTTCGTGCAATCGCACGCGAAGTCAGTATTTCGCGTTCTCAGCACAGTCCGCGAAATTTAATTTCGCGTCCGTTACCCATAGCAACGGCCGCGAAACCAAACGTCACTTTCAAAAATGTTTTCAGACATCGTCTTAACATTCTGTTTGTCACACCAATCTTTAAACTCGCCGTAACATTTTTCGTACTGCCGTTTAGATTTTTCGAGTATTAAAACGGAAAGCGCCGAATTTACAACGCTTTTGAGTTCAGGAGGAGTGGAAGGTACTGAAATATCGCTATCAGTATCAGACATTTTGCGTTTTGACAAGAACTGTCAAAATATTTTGTATATATTGAAACATATCATTTCCATAGAACACGGTGATATTGTTAAATAAATTGAACTGCTGTTGCAATAATATATTTTTCGTACTTCCGGGCCTAACGTGACAACTTCACTCCCTTGTGACAGGTACTAAAGTGTCACATTTAATCCCTCCGGGATTAAATATTGACGAAACTCCCGGAACGATTAAATCACAAACAAACGAATTTAAGGGATATTTTATTGAAAAATATAATTAATTAGAATGGTAATTAACGTTAATATTCAAATTAATATTGTGACAGTTCGTCATATTGACCAGTCTTTCCTGCATCGTACTGCTGCTCGTATAGTTTTCTAGATTTCGGTGGTAACAATTCTTCACCTACTTCGGCTGCTCTTTTATCAATATCAGATACACCTTCTTCACTCATGATACCAATAATTATCAATAACAATGTTTCTTTACAATGACACTAGTAATGACAATGTTTCTAAATTATAACTGTCACAACGCAATGTTACTATGGTAACTTATTTTAAAGACAGTTTATTAAATGAGTTGAAGAGAGAAAAAACTGATTGAAATTATTGAAATAATTAATAAAATCATACCGGAAGTACGAAAAGTATCGTATATACCTTGCGACTGAAGTACATTTAATCCTTCAGGTAAATTATGGCCCTCCCTGCGGTCGGGCCATAAACTTTACCTTCAGGATTAAATGTACTACTTCAGTCCCGCGGTATATAATGTACTATATTTACAACTATCTATTTTAATAATTTTAACGATTGCACGAAAAATAGTGTGTATGCCATGGCCGCGAAACTTTTTAACAACCTCAAGATTATCTTGCCTCGGCCGCAAGCGGCCTCGGCGATAACTGTTCTTTCGGTACGTTAAAAAGGTATTTCGCAGCCTTAGCATACAAATAACAATACTCAGAGGGTTCCCGAGCTTTTAAACTATTTAATAAAACGAATAAAGACAACTCACTTAGTGACTATTATTGCATAAAATATAACACACACTTTTGAAAACTGAAAAACCCAACTGGTCTAGAAAATATGCAACTTTTCGGTAATGTACTCATATTTGCGCATACTCATAAAAATTGAAGAGTTTTATTCAACTAGGACAGCAGAATGTGTAAATTTCGGTATGAAGGGATAGAACTTGAGGAACGAAATGAACTAGATCTAAAACAGTAGTTGGGAAATCCGGAACAACAGTTTCAAAAAGGGATATAATGTTAGCAAAGTAGAACAAAGTTGGTGTAGGGATATTCCCTGGACATCGCAGCTGCCTGCCAGAGTTTCTCGGAAGAAAGATGCCATTTATTCGTGGATTCAGGATATTATAACTGGTTTAGTAGACCCTCCATGCAAGTATCATCGTATAAATTCACGCTCATGAATAATGCAGACGCGCTAGAAGGGATAAATGATCGGAAATGAGCCACAACCTACAACTCATGAATGATGAAGGTGGAAATATCACAGTTCCTGCCCTTCTGAGTCATTTAGCGTCACGTGACACTCTGCAATAACAAAACATGCCTATTAATGTTACTAGCATATTCTTATTGAATAATTCCACTGGCCCACATGCGAACTGTGTCTGATATTTCTTTAACGACTAGTAGTCTAGTCAACATGTACCATTAAAAAAAAATTGTATAGTCAGCGAAAATTATCATCATGGTGTCATACGATTTGTAATGTTTGGGGAGAGGTCCCAAAAGGGGCTGAAAAAAATTGCAAAAGTTATAAACCTATAAACGTTATAAACGTATAAGCATATAAAGTTTGGGGTTATTGCAGCAAACAATTGTTCGATTCTGTTTTCGTCCTACAGAAAAGAGCAGTCAGATTCATGTCCAGAGCTAAATATACCGACCATTGTAAACCGTTATTTGTAAAACACAAAATCTTGACAATAACCTCCATTTTTATACTTGAAACCCTATGTTTGGAGCATAAGCACAAGTCTAAAGTCTCCGATACTGAGCGCACTCAAACAAACCATAATACTCACCAAATAACGAGGAAAAACTTACCTCTCCCCATCCACCATTTAGAACTAACGAAAAAATCAATAATGTATGAGAGTAAAAAAATATATAACACTTTGCCACTCTGTCTGAGAGGAATCTCCATACAACATATTTTTCGAAAAAGAGTCAAAGAAATACTCTTATTATACCCTACAGAAATTTTACGATGATGCTCACTTTCTTGTCTTGTAAAAATTTTCGTATTTGTCACCTTGTTTTATGTACTAGGATACTATTTGTCTTTATTTATACAATATACACGCTCTTTAGATTATAGAAAGATTTGTAAATAGGAATATTTATACGATGATGCTCACTTTTATGTGTTGTGATAAATTTTTGTATTTGTCAACTGGTTTTATGTATAGAATACTATTTGTCAAAGTAATTATATACTCACTTTAGATTAGATTAGATTAAGAAAACTTTGTCAATAAGAATATTTTTTCCTTGGACAATAAAGTAAATTGATTGATTGATTGATTGATTACAATTAAGTGAAAGAAAAGTGGGGCTTTGTTATTTTTTGAATATCTCGAAAAATTTTAAAGATTTTCGGAAAATTAAAATAGATCTGAAAAAATCAGCAAAATTTTCTGAAGAAAAGTTTCGACTCCCGAAACTGTACCTCCATCAGTATTTATAATTTTCACAGAGCCCTGAAAATACGAGGATATTTTGAAAAATTCTTAGCCATCTATAGAACCAAACAAAATTTCAATGTCAAAATATTTTATTACTCAACATATTCTCCTCTTAATTGGATATACTTATTACAGCGAACCTGAAACGTCTCTAGACCTTTCAAAAAAAAATGTTTCTTCTTGCTCAGCAAACCAGACCTCCACAGCATTTATTACCTCCTCGTTGGAAGAAAATTTACGACCTTTTAATTTGTTTTCAGTTGAGGAAAGAGATGATATTCGGCCGGAACCAAATCTGGTGAATAAGGGGGTTGTTCTAGTAAATCATACCCTAAATCACGAATTTTTTGCAGGGGCGTTGTCCTGCAAAAACAAAACAACTTTGGATAGCTTTCTGCGTCTTTTCTCTTTAATTTTTCCCGTAGAATGGTCAGTAATGTCGAATAGTAATCTCCAGTTATTGTTCTACCCTTATCCAAAAAATCAATCATGATTACTCCATGTCAATCCCAAAAAACTGAAGCAAGATTTTTTCCAGCAGATTTTTGGACACGAAACTTATTAGGTCTTGGAGAACCGGAGTGTGGCCATTCCATCGATTGTTGCTTTGTTTCTGGATCGTAGAAATGTACCCAAGTCTCATCCATAGTATCAATTCGGTTTAAGAAGTCTACATCGTTTTCAAATCGAGCACAGATGGAACGCGATGCTACTACCTTGCACGCTTTTGGTCAACATTCAAACATTTGGGGATCCATTTTGCAGCAATTCTTCTCATGTCCAAATTGACGTGAAAATTGATGATGTTTTTTCAAATGAATTCAATATTGATCTTGGAACCCCTCAGGGCAGTGTCCTTGGTCCATTAATTTTTCTTATATTCATTAACGATCTTCCTAAATATCTAACTGAGGCGAAAGTTCTTATGTATGCAGACGACACATGCACAATAATATCAGATCACTCAAAACTTGCACTTACAGATAAACTTACCAAAACAATAAACCAATTCAAAAATTGGTGCTATTGTAACAGATTGATGTTGAATGTCTCGAAAACGGTTTGCATTGAATACCATGTAGCTCAAAAATCACCATCAAATGTCTCACTATTATTAAATAACACTTTAATCAGTACATCGAAGTCTCCAAAATTTCTTGGAACCATATTCGACTGTAATTTATCTTGGGAGGAACAAATCAATAGTGTCTGTTAAAAAATTAACCAGTGTTTCTATCTATTGACTGTTTTGAAATCCATGCTAGATAGGGATACTTTACTGAATGTTTATTATTCATATGCTTACTCTGCGATTTCCTATAGTATCATATCATGAGGGCAAGGGCGTGATATTCAAAGGGTATTTGTATTTATTTTTGACCTACCTTTTCAGACCTCATGTCGAGATGTATACAAAAACCAAAAAATTCTTACTGTTACTTCTATTTTCGTATATAAATTATTGAGCCATATTTACCAAAACCGAAAAAAACTGTAAAAAAATTCTGATATCCACAATTATAACACAAGACATAGAAACGACTTGTTGCAAAAAAAAAGCGAACCACACATTCCACAAAAAATCACCTCTGATGACTGGAGCGTCTTACTTTAACAGGCTCCCTGATAATATAAAAAATAGTAATACGATCGAAATGATCAAAGGCAGGTTAAGGAAAATCTTAATATATCATTGTTTTTATAGCTTGGGGGAGTTTGATGACTTCCTCTCTAGCAGTGTTAACTGAGTTCATAGTGTTTAATGTGCCTTATATTTTTATATTTATATCAAGATGTGTTATATATTTGTCTTTATATGCCATTAAGTGATATTAGTGTTCCATCCATATATGTATATATATATATATATATATATATATATATATAGGCCGTTTCTTTTATCATGTGGTAACATTGCTATATTCTAAACCGTAACAGATACGAAGACGATTAAATGGGAGAAAAGGTAACTATTGGAGAACAGTACAATGGTCAAAGAAAATTTACAGGGAGTCTCGCCCTTCCCGAGTTATACAGGGAAAACCAAAAATGCTATTATTTGTTTTTTAAGAATAGAATTGTTATTTCTGAAAATATAAAAAAATGGAAAAAGAAAGTTTTAATGTATTCTAAATGTACTATAAAAATGTAACACTGAATCTTTGATTAAACGTTTCGTGTCAACACGGCCACTAGGAATTTCTGTAAAATCTACCAGAAATATTTTGGAAAAGAACAAAAACAAATGCTACAGGATACGCAAAGTTCATCACCTCAATGAAAGGGATTACGGAAGGAGAGTACGATTTGCGATGTGGTTGAGACGTAGAAATAGGGAAGTTGGAAATATTTGTAATAAAATAATATGGACGGACGAATCAAAATTCACCAACAATGGTTGGTTTAACAGAAACATCAATTATAGGTGGAATAATACAAATGAACATTTACATAGAGAAACCAATTTCCAGGAAAGGTTCGGAATAACTGTTTGGTTGGGAATTTTGGGAACAAACATACTAGGTCCTTTCTTTTACGACGAGCATTTGAATGGTGGAATGTATTTACATTTTTTATCCAATGAGTTTGATAGCTACTTAGATGAATTGCCACTGAACATCCGCCGTGAAATACAATATTTTCAACAAGACGGTGCCCCTCCCCATAATGCAGCAATAGTAAGGGAACATTTAGATGCAATATTCCCAAGAAAATGGATTGGAAACAATGGACCAATTGCCTGGCCAGCTCGATCCCCAGACCTGACTCCTTTAGATTTTTTTGTCTGGGGATACATAAAGGATGTTTTTTCGACAACTAGTACAGATATCGATCATCTCAAACAAAAAATAAGAGATGTATGTAATAGCATTACACCCATCATGCTAGAAAATTGCCACAGAAATTGTATGGACAGACAACTTATGTACATTCAACAAAAAGGTCGGCAATTCGAGCATTTAATGTAGGTTATCATGAAGAATTCATTTTCTGTATTGGTGTTATTTTCACTCAAAAATTCAATGTGAAATAAATTATTTTCTGTTTGTTTGATTTATTCTACTCTTAAGTAAGTTTATTTCCGAGGTAAATTGCTATCGTTCGTCTCTGAAACTACAGATATCTTTTATTAAAGTGTAAACATAATTTTAATAGAGACATTTATTCAAAGCGTCACTGATAATTTTTATATCGGAGAGTTAGGTTTTGTGGAATCCATAAACGACCTAACGACAGGACCGTAATTAAAAAGTGTTGTCACTGATGATGTTAGTTATTTTAAATGAAACGTTATAAAAATATCAAGTGTGATGTACCACTGAATTGTGATTTTATCGCTTTATCAATATTTGTACTAAAATAGACAGGTCCGTATTTGAAAAGAAATGTTGATGGTGGCCGTGTTGACACGAAACGTTTAATCAAAGATTCATTGTTACATTTTTATAGTACATTTAGAATACATTAAAACTTTCCTTTTCCATTTTTTTATATTTTCAGAAATAACAATTCTATTCGTAAAAAACAAATAACAGCATTTTTAGTTTTCCCTGTATAACTCGGGAAGGGCGAGACTCCCTGTAAATTTTCTTTGACCATTGTACTGTTCTCCACAATAGTTACCTTTTCTCCCATTTAATCGTCTTCGTATCTGTTACGGTTTAGAATATAGCAATGTTACCACATGATAAAAGAAACGGCCTGTATATATATATATTCTATTTTGTCTGTGCACATGATATTTTAACCTGTAAATTAGTACTCCAGAAGTAATTTTCTTTATAGTAATTGTGTGAGTTTTACCTCACCAGACACGTCCAATCCATTGTATAATAGGAAAACGGATCTAATAAAATTTGATTTGAAGTGAACTAACTATATGATGAACGCGTTCGTATGAAATATTCAGTGCTTCAGTTATCCGTTTTAGCCCAATTCGACGGTCTGTTAAAATCATGTCATGAATTGCATCGATATTTTCGAGGACTGTCACAGAAACTGGCCTTCCCGATCGGTCATCATCTTCAATGGAAAATTTACTTCTTTTGAAGCTTGCTGTCCAATTTTTTACGGTCGCATATGAAGGACATTGATCACCAAGGGTATTAAGCATATCTTCGTAAATCTGCTTACCTCTTAACCCTTTTAAATACAGGTACTTGATGATGGCTCGATACTCCAATTTTCGATTTTCACATTTTCGGTAGATATATTTTTTCATTTAATTTATTGCGTAACTCTGGTTTACTTTTTTGACGTCAAACTTTACACTGGCACTTCTAATAAGTTATTGTTCGTTGCTATGGTAACGCAATATTTTGTTTATACAGGGAACTGGTCTAGGCTAACTAGATATCAATACATCCTCGAAGAACCAGAAGTGAATAGTCTGGCTTTCGCGCGTGTTGCATCACTCTGACACAAAAACAAAAAAATATTTAACATATTAAATATGGATATTAAGAAATAAAAAAAATTATGTACTATTGAAAAAAAAAACTTCGACGAAATGTTATTGTATATTGAACCAGTAAAGGAAAAAATTGATATTATAATTCTGTCCGAAACTTGGCTTGTCGACAAGGTAAGTGATTTTGAGATACCAAATTTTAATATTCATTACAATAACTCAAAATTTAATCAAAATGATGGTGATGACAGCGGATATCACTATTATTCCCATAACTGAGATCAACTTACTCAATATTTCTATAGATAATAATAAATTTAATATAAACGTTACAGCTTCATACCGTTCTCCAGCAACAAATGTTATTAGTTACATAAATGATATAAATAACTATTTGGGAAGTCTGAGAGAAATGAACTAGACATTTTTATGGGTGACATAAATATCAATCTACAAAATGAAGAATCTCTTGAGGCAAATAATTACACAAATGTACTGAATGAAAATGGATATATGTCTTATATCAATACAAATCACGAGAAACTGAAAACTCTATATCAACAATCGATCACATTTTTGCCAAAAGAAATAAAGAAAAAATAAAGGTAAAGGCATATGTTATTGAAACGAATCTATCCGATCATTATACGACATTCTCATCTGTTTCATACGAAGAAAAGCCTAAATGTGAACAAACCGTGGAAATACAAAATCACTTTTTGGATTATAACAAGCTGAACCACCTGTTACGTAAGTAAAACTGGTAAAATATTTTTTTGAGCGATGATGTTCAACACTGCTACAGCTTATTTATGGAAAAAATCAATAATTATACATTGAACTGCACTAAAAATTATGATAGAATCCTATATCCCAAAAAAAATAAACCGTGGATCACAACAGGCCTCATGAATTTAATCAACTACAGGGATCGTCTGAAAAAAAAATGATACAAAATTCTTCAGTTCAAAATAAAGCAGAGTATTCACAATATCGAAATATGTTAAATAGATTACTGGAAGAAACAAAAAATCAATATTATTCAGGGTCACCACGGAGTGGGCGACATCTACATTTCGAAATTTGTATATAAAACTCCGGGAAAACAAACATTCTGCCATAAGATTACGTGTTAATAAATTGGTGATTATTTCTTTTTCTTTCCATATTTGGTTCAATTTTTTTGATTTAATGGAAGAAGCATAGCTTTGACGTGACAAGTAAGCCAAAAAAATTGTCCAGTGCCACAATGCAAGAATTATTCGTTTGCAAATATCTCAATGCACTCTTTTCCCAGAAACCAGAAATTAGCTAAAACATTGGGAAAGTAATTCATAACATATGTGTATTTGCATCCGTGAACAGTGTGAACTCTTTATTTTGAATGTTTTCACATCTAGTGAGAAAATTTGGTTCATAACTGGTGTAAATTAATCCATTTATTTTCTAGACACAGCATTAAAATAATTGATAAAATTTGTCATTCCTTCTCAAAAAATGGCAGAAACGAGTTCACTGAGGCAACGAAATAGAGGAATAAATGATGTTATACAGGATTTTATAATTGTAATTGTGTTTTACAACTCCAAAACTTGACAAGGTCAATCAAGGTTAGACGCTGTTGAAGTTTCAGGATCACGGGCCATTTTTCGTTCAAACGCTACTAAAAAATTGCAGCCAAATGAATTTTCACAACAGGCATTTATAAAAAAGTACTCCAAAGTTGAGGTAGAAGTAAAATTCAATATTTACAAATAATATCAAAAAGTCGTCACCTGTCAAGATAAGATAATTAAATGACATTTGCTTTGTTTTCCCGGAGTTTTGGAGCGCCACCTGGTGTCAATGGTGATCTCGAATAGAGCCAAAATATACGACGCTGGTAAGAACTACAAACAAATTTGGGATATTATAAACTGCGCTTCCAATACTACTAAATCCAACAAAAACGAACTAAAAAATATATCAATTTATAATAAGGATGGTATAGAAACTGAAAATAATCTAGATAAAACAAATATTCTGAATGAGTTTTTCACTGACAAAGGTAAAAAAGTGACAGAGAAGGTCGATAGGGATGATAAATTATAAAACCCAATGAACTAATAAATGAACAAAATGTTACTTCCACAATTTATCTGAAACCAGTCTTGTCAAATGACATTATTGAACATACAGTGACCGCCAAAAAGTATGTACCATATGGGAAAAATTTTTATTATTGGAGTATTGGAAAAATTATTCTGAGAACAAGTTTGTGCATGTCCGATAACCTAAAAATCGATTTTGACACATGTCACGTGATCGCTAGAATGGCGGCAAAATGAAAAAATTGTAATGCAAAGGCAAAAAAGGGGTAAGATGGCAAGATATCAAAAAAAGTTATTTGAAAAAGTCACTTAGAATTCAATTTTATACAAATAAACGAAGTTTCAAGAGATAATTCAAAAAAATTGAAAATAACAAATTTTAAAAATATTTTCCCATCTATTTAAAAATATTATTTTTTTTTCTTATGAATAGCATGACTATACTGAAACATTTGCATTTTAATGATAATGACAAAACATTCTCATTTTCTCCACACCAGAGGGCACTAAATTGAAAAAATGGGAATTTGTCAGAACCCTTGCTGTTACATCGGTTCGTATCTAACAGTTATATCCGAATTCCACGACCATTGTGATGACATGACACTCCAAAAACATAGTAATTCCCAGATTATAATCAAGTTCCGATGATAATCGTGCATGAGCGTTTCACTTCGCACATAAACTTGAAAATAGTGCATCAAATTAAAGATTCTTAAAGTTTATGTGCAAAGTAAAACGCTCATACAGCATTATTACTGAAACTTGATTAAAATCAGGAAACATGGTGTTTCTAGATTGCCATATCAACACAATAGTCTTGGAATTCTGATATAACTGTTACATAAGAACCAATGTAACAGCGAGGGTTCTGGCAAAAACCAATTTTTTTAATTTAGTGTCCTCTGGTGTGGAGAAAATGAGAGAGTTTTGTCATTATCATTAAAATGCAAATGTTTCAGTATAGTCAAGCTATTCATAAGAAAAAAAAATAATATTTTTAAATAGATGGGAAAATATTTTTAAAAAATTGCTATTTTCAATTTTTTTGAATTATTTCTTGAAACTTCGTTTATGTGTATAAAATTGAATTCTAAGTGACTTTTTCAAATAACTTTTTTGATATCTTGCCATCTTACCCCTTTTTTTGCCTTTGCATTGCAATTTTTTTCATTTTGCCGCCATTCTAGCGATCACGTGACATGTGTCAAAATCGATTTTTAGGTTATCGTACATGCACAAACTTTTCCCCAGAATATTTTTTCCAATAGTCCAATAATAAAATTTTTTCCCATATGGTACATACTTTTTGGCGGTCACTGTATATCAAATCTAAAAAATAAATCCTCAGCTGGTCCTGTGAAAATTAAAAAAACAGTACATACGCATTTCATTTCACCACTAGCAAACATCATCAACCTATCTTTCTCGAAAGGTTCAATACCGTAACAATGGAAAGAAAGCTATATAACACCAGTTTTTCATAATTTCATCATTCAGAAATGGAAAAAAAAACCTACGATAAAATTATGTAACTTTTTTTGTAATAACCAATAGGAAACAACTACTTCCCCGGCTAAAGCCTCGCTGCACTTTGAACTACGTCTGATAGATATTGTGAAAGACCCTATATAACTTTTGAGAAAAAATCTGAAAGTGAAAATTTGCATTTTCATTCAAATAGATGATTATTTCTAAAATGTCCAGTTTCCATTGGAGATTCTTATCTATAAATGAGATAAGGGAGAATGTTATTCAGAAGTATCACTCTCAGAAAATAGCTCATTTCATTTATGCGTGAATTGCATCTCTTTCGCTATGCCTCCAATGCATTTTGGTCGACAAAAATCTATTTCAGTCTTCTAAGATAATCAGGGAGGTCGAAAGAATTGGAAATCATACTCTTCAGAAGCAATTTCACAGTGTAATGATGGAATTGTTGGACTATTTCTTGTGCGGTGAAAATATTCTTCTGACATAAAACCTGTCATGGGTATGGCATGTTGATTTCATTGAAAATATGAACAGGATGTTCATAAAGTCAGTTGTGGAATCATCTGCGACTTAAAGATAAACTTTAGTCGCTATTTTCCATCGTACAAGATAACATCTCTTGGAAGGGATTCATGTTGTTGATAAGAATCTTCAATGGAAAATGGACATTTCTGTAATAATCAACTATCTGAATGAAAATGCAAATTGTCACTTCCAGATTTTTTTTCTCAAGTTATATAGGGTCTTTCACAATATCTATCAGATGTCAATGTCCAACGTGGCTTTAGCCGGGGAAGTTGTGGTTTTCTGTTAGATATTACAAAAAAGTTTTATCGTAGGTTTTTTTCCATTTCCAGAGGAGTCATCTATTAGTTCAATTTTCAATTCAGAATGTTTCCCTTTGTAACGTGTAAATTGACCCTTTCCTGTTACTCCCAACTGACCTTAAGGCAATGAAATCTGAATTCTAATTTAGCGTGTTTATTTAAGGTAGAGTCGAACGAATAGTATGACGAACAGAATGCTCTGTGCAATGTATTCAGTCATGTCGGGTTGGAGGTACGATAACACCACTCGCTTTATTTGTTATAAACCCTGGTAGAGCTGTCATCTTTGGAATCCCTCGAATATTTATGTGTTCTGTGCTCTCGATCAAACTTCACTTAGGTGCTGACCTCTGACGTGAATAATTGTTAACGATAATTGCTCTGACTTTTGACAAGGAAAATGACGTCTCTCGAGGCGCCAAAAATTAATGGCAACCAATCAGATTACATTGTGTACCCACGAGAGGACACGTGTATGCTCAACTGTTTTTATTACAAAAAAAACACCATTTCTAATTTTTTTAACTGAAGAGGCAAAGAAATGGAAACTCGTGAGATTTATATTCATTTGCTGCTGTATTTTCTGGGGAAAGGGGCCATCTTCTTAGAAGGCAAATTTAACTGATTTTTATGAGGAGTGTCTATTTTGCTAGGACGTAAGCTCAATGAAACGAATCTTTTTAGAGATCAGACGGCCGATCCTTCTGGGCTCGAGTTATACGAAAGGAAAAACTGATGACTTGCTGAGGAAACCGCGTGGGTGGACTCGAGAGATTGATACCGATTTACTGCTCTATTTTCTGAGGAAAGGTGCCATCTTCTTAGGTGAGATTGGGCACGAGTTCTGCAAGCGTGGGTGGACTCCAGAAGTGGAGTATTTCGATGGGCCATTGGCAACATCCAATTATTATGGACGTTTTGAATTTTTGACGATAGGAATCAATAACGTTTTGGTGGGCCACATCGTCCACCAATTTACATTGCACATTTGGGATAGTTTTTGTTTTTTTTTTGGAAATACCACCTTCGGAGATCAGTCCTTGTCACAATGGTATTTCATTCCTGCTGTATGGCACCATAGGATATGGGCACAAATTCAACTGCATGTCCTGGATTACAACAAGGTTAGATTGTTCCATTTTCAAATTCGATCATTCAACGTAATGAAAGTCAAGATTACTTACTAGCAGCACCAACCTCTTCCAGTTTACAATAACTATATTCTTTTAAATTAATGTAATTTTTGGACACAAATAATTGTGGTACCTTACAACATTAATATAGATATTAGATTATTTGATCTTAAATTTATAAATGTACAGCCTGGTATAGATCTATAACAAGCGCTTTCCAGTACCACAGTGTGGTTTTAGGACATTAAACATATTTAGATATTTTCCTTCTCGGATTATTTTACGTATAGATAAAGATTAAACTTTTGTTAATTGATTTCATGTGATTACCTTTTTGCAAGTATTAATGTAACTACTACCAAGAGGGTATTAAACAATCGAGTTTATTTTGTGTTTGAATATTATTATATTACAAGTTGCAGATTTTCTTTGTTTTCTTAAGATCAAAATTGAGTGGCGCTCCCGGGATCACTTGACAATTCGAAGCCAAGCTCAAAACCATTGCTCCCAGACGAAAAGCTGCCGGTGCCTATGAAACAAGCTTCAGGGTGAGAGGGTAACCTTTGAAAACCCTGAAGATTGTGGCTATACCTTCACAATAGAAAAATATTGTCTCAGAAAAATCCCTCAAACTCTTGAAGAGTGTGAAAATTCATCTTGCAACTGCTGCAGCCTCTCCACTGTCGATTCCGCAAATGTCATTTCCATTTTCTCGAGTTATCTCCATACAACTTCGGGCAATTTGAAGAACTTCAATTATTTCCAATTACTTCAAAGGCTCTAGAACTTTCTGTAACTTATTCGAAGTCACGACTCGGAGCTGCTCGATGTATTTTCCCTAACAAAATTTCGAATAAAATTTGCCGAATGCAACAGGGTTCCGAGTGAGATTTTATTCCATAATTAAACAAACAATCAAACTTGGAAATGACTTTTTAATACTCTCAGAACTCCGTTTGATGTAATTCCGTTTATTCGAGAATGTTTCTTCAAATTATTTGCACATTAGCGGGATGTATTTTATCGTGAACATAATAAGAGAGTTAGAGAAAAATAATAATGAAAAACAAACAAGAAGTATAGCGATTTAGTTTTTGATTCCAATATGCCATTCCTTGGATTACTGAAAGCAAATTTTGGAATCGATACCAACTTTGTAAAAATATGGTTTAAATAGCAGTTCAACGTTCTCGAGTTAAACTCTATGACAACCATCAAAGCTTCTTAGTTTTTCCGACATAAATATTCATTGAATCACCAATTTATCAGATTTTTGTACTAACGATTTTTGTGAGTTTGTTACAAATTTCGCAATTGCTTTTGAACCAACTTCTCAGTTAGATGTAACTTAACACAAGACTAAAAAGCAGAATACATTGTGTCCCACTTACCATGCTCACCATGGGTATCTTTTTAATGGTGAGAGATACGAGGTTGGTTTAATGACACCAAATGTGGAGTTTATCAAGGCCAACTATAATGTGAAAAAATATTTTGATTGAATCCATTCGTTTTTGTTTTATACGCAAAAAACAGATTTTGATCATTTTCATGTCTGCTCCGTAACTTCTTTATTTATGAAAATATTCGAATAAGAATTTCACATTCTCATGGCAGTTTTTCATTGAGATTTCGAAAAAAATATGAAATGTATACCAACTCTTCTAGAATTTGAGATATCAGCACCAACTTTTATTTTTCAAATGTAGGTCATAGCTCACTATGACTTAGTTATGAATAACTTTCTTTTCTCTTACAGATGATATGTCACAGTAAAAGTTTTTTGTTGATAACGACAGAGTTATCGTCATTTATACAAATACAAGAACAATTTTGAAGTCGCCATCTTGAATTTATAAATTTTAACAAAAAATCATGATCTCCGACCTCAAAAACCCCCACATACCAATTTTGAATGGAATCGGACCATAATCACAAATCTCGTCCGCCATATTGGAGGAGCCGCCATTTTTTATTTTTTATTTCAATAAAAATTCCATAGTGCATCATCACCGGAATTATGGATATCTGCCAAATTTCAAGTTATTAGGACCGCCAAAGTGGGTCAAAATTCACTTGCAAGAGACATGAAAATGATCATCAAAATCTGTTATTTGCGTATTTAACAAAAACGAATAGATTTTATCATAATATTTTTTCACATTATAGTTGGCCTTGATGAACTCCACATTTGGTGTCATTCAACCGACATCGTATCTCTTACCATTAAAAAGATACCCATGGTTAGCATGGTAAGTGGGACACACTGTATATTCTGATTCTTGCAAAACGCTGATGACAGAACGTCTTTATATTGAATTCCTTGTCCATAGTGATGTTCTTTCTTCATTTTCAGCTTCTCGTACTTCTGCTCCCATTTCAACTGATTTTATTTTTTGTAGACATTCCTGTTCCTCCATTTCTATTTTCAACATTTTCGTTTCTAAATAGTGTTTTTTCTCTTCAGCTGAGTACAAGTTTTTTCTTTGGTATATCAATACTTGAGGAAGCAGAAGCTCGATAATGTTTGAAACTACTTCTAAGATTTTTTTCAGGCACTTTCGAAGATATTTTGTTCGTATCCTTCGTTTCTGTCATGGGTTCCGCCATTTAACAATTATTTCTGGATGAATTCATGTCAGGTTTGGAAGACACCCCAAAACCTAGTGGCCACTCAAAACCAGGATTCAAATTCTTATTGATACCTTTTTGAATTCGAGTTATCCTTGACTTGTCCATATGTTTGGAAATTTTTTGTTTTCTTGTTGATCGCTTTCATCCACAGGACTTGTTCAGTAGTGCAAAGGTCCATTGTAAACAATTTTATTATGTATGAAATCAAAGGCTGACCGACAGATCAGACTTTTTATTTCAAAATAACTATCAAATCGACAAAATATTTTTTTTTCACCAGTGAAAGACAAAAAAAGCAGCATCACGAACTACTGATAATTAAATAATTTCTCTCCTTCCCATACAGATTCATAACACCATACGAATTCCTAACCCCATTCAGATTGTTCTGGCGGTTTGTGAATTTTTAATGATGATACTTTTGTAAGGTTTAAAATGAAACACATGAGGCGCAAAGAATTTGACTGCACTTCAATTAATATGAACTGTTGTGTGAATTTTCTCAAAATACCTCTTGCTATTACTATTACATTTTTCGTTTAAAATTTTACAATTATTGTCATAGCTATTATAAAATTTCGAATCGATCTGTATGAGGGTGAAAATCGGTATGGGG
Organism: Chrysolina oricalcia; assembly: GCA_944452925.2. Lineage (NCBI taxonomy): Eukaryota > Metazoa > Arthropoda > Insecta > Coleoptera > Chrysomelidae > Chrysolina > Chrysolina oricalcia. The sequence goes on from OX101813.2 coordinate 71,649,020, forward strand.
AAAGGAGAAATAGTTTTACGAATTTTAGTTTGTTTTAAAAACGAACTAAATACTTTTTTGACTCATTTCCGAAATATTTTATGTGTTTCATTTTGCAGACGCAGCAAAAGAGCAGAAGGCAACTCCACTGATATTTTTTTTCGCTTGTTAAAAATTATAAAATTATCACAATTAATATTTTTAAACAATAACAAAGAAGACGTCAGTGTAAAAATAAATAATATATAGATAAAAACAATAAATTGACATGAATAAATTTACTAAAACATATGGAGATAAGTTACATTCTATAAAATTTTTTATTGAAGCTCCTCAACGATGTAGCAATTTTTTTTATAAGATATGCTTTAAGTTTCCTCTTGAATATGGAAATATTCACTGAATCCTTAATAGACGTATCTAACTTGTTATATTAGTAAACCTCTAGCTCTAGTTGTATATGGATGGTCTTGTGGATTTGCCATACATTTTTGTTTATTTTTATGAACGTATATGCACATCTCATATATATATATATGTTTATATATATATATTTATATATATATATATATTTATATATATATATATATATATATATATATATATATATATATATATATATATATATATATATATATAGACCAGCAACTGTGAGTATTTTTAGTTCCCCAAAAGAATTTCTGCATGTCTGCCGCCATCCTAATTTGGCAATTATTCTGACAGCATACTTTTGCAGAATGAAAACTCTTTCAGCAGAAGAGCTTATACGCCAGTTCAAGATTGCTTAGCGCAAGTGACAGCCAATAGTGGCATGATACAGATTCAATAGAACTTCCTTTCCACAATGATTTGACATAAATCTCAATGCGTAACAGTTTTTTCTCAGTTTTTCACATATGATGACTCCAAGTGAGTTTATAATCTAGAGTAAGACCCAGCATTCCCGTTACTGAGTTGGATGTCACCTCTAGTTGGCTGTCTTCATAGATTTTGAAAGTTTCGATGATGTTGTGAATTGCAAATTTTACCAACGCTGTTTTGCTGATATTAAGTGCTAAATGGTTTTCATCGGCCCATGTCCCCACTCTCTCATAAATGGTTTCTGTTGTTTCTGCAAGTTTACTGCATTGTAGTCAGTGACAAGAAAGTTGGTATCATCAGCATATGCCACAATATGTACCTCCGAAAGACTATGAAGATAGCTTATCAAGTCATTTGCATATATAAGAAAAAGCAGTGGCCCGAGTATGGATCCCTGTGGTACTCCTTGTTTACAAGGCAAGGACTGACGCTGAGTATCTTGAACTATTACACATTGTGACCTATCCTGTCACCCTTCGTATGAATAAATCACAGTTACACGAACTCAGATATAATATTCTACCCTTCCGTGTTCAAGGTGAGGTCATACATGGATTTAATTAGAAATAAATATTCCCAAATCTGTCAGACTTAACCTAACCCAAATGAAGTTAGGCGATGAATGTGAGACTGTTCTGCAGAATGAACAGCGCGGAATTGGTTATTAGCACTACGTGAGTGAATACATAATCATAATATACGGGGTAATTAGAAACGATCAAGTTAATCGAAGGAGCTATGGTTAAATTAGGCCTTGCTTGAATTCAAAAGTTGTCAACCAATTTGAGAAGAATTTTATTCATTCAGTCGGCAATCTAACATAATTGATGATGATAATGATGTCTCAGGAATGTTCAAATATGGTGTAACGAAAGGCTATTATGATTAATCCAATGTTCAATTTTGTTATTTTTCTGTAACTTGCGTCAACCGATTGCACTGCTACAAGCAACTCTTAAAAGTCTTCGAGAGAGGTGTGAGCTAGGAAAGACAACCCTTATTACCTTTTAGCGTGTGGTGCAGACAAAAATTTTGAAAATTACCACTACAGATTTGAACATTTCAGTTCCAGAACGTAAAGAGATAGAGTAATTCTGTTAACGTCAATTGATTCAAAATAATCGAGTCAACATATTCTGTGAGTTTGAAATGAAAATATTCACAGATAAAAATTTTGAAATTGCCACTACAAAATAAACCCCTCTCAATTCGATTTGAATTTATCTGTTCTAGGACGGGTAGAGACAGAGCAATTCTGCGAACGCCAATCGATTCAGAATGATCGAATCAGCATATCCTGAGAGTTTGAAAGAAAATATCTACAGGGAAATTTTTTGAAATTATCATTTCAAAATAAACCCTTTCAACTCGAATTGAACTTTTCAGTTATAGAACGGAAAGAGATAGAGCAATCGTGTCAGTATATTTTGTGAGTTTAAAAGGAAAGTATTCACTGAATTTTGAAATTACCACTACAAAATGAACCCTTTCAACTCGATTTGAATTTATCTGCAATTCTGCGAACGCCAACAAATTTGTATATTCTGTGAGTTTGAAAGGAACATATTGACAGATGAAAATTTTCAAATTTTCAACACAAAAGAAACCCTTTCAGTTCGAGAACGGGTAGATATAGTGCAATTCTGCGAACTCCAATCGATTCAGAATGATCGAATCAGGATATCCTGTGAGTTTGATTGGAAAATATCAACAGAAATTTTTTTTGAAATTACTACTCGATTTGGACTGCTTCCATTCTAAGTACCAATAATGAAGTGCACTTCCAATACTCCAAGAAAATTAAATTTTTGGGAGAACAGTCTGGCAACCGTATTTTCGGAATTTTTTTTTAACAAAAATTAAAGGCAGATACTGGATGGGTATAGAAAAAACATTTACTATACCTACTATTATTGACCAAGAAATAATAACTTTTCATCACGTTTTTGTTACTGAACTGCATCCTTGATTATGAAATAATTCCTCCAGCATCCTTTCGATGCCGACTACAACTGAAAAGTCACGTAAACCATTATGAATACCAACAAAATATTTTTCATGGCTTCATGCATCGCCTGCTCTTCTTTTATGGCACGAATTGTGATGAATTCTTAAATACATCTCTGTGAGACGGAGAATTCCTCTGTACATTGAAATGTTGCCTTGCCACGAATGTTGGTCAAGGTTTCTTGTAATGCGTAGTGTAAGAAGGGAGTTGAATTTGTCAATTGCAGAGAAAAGGTCCCATTTTTAAACTAGATGGAAAGATGTCAGTGCCTGAGGGGCAATTTTCATTAAAACTCAATGGTAATAACTCTTTTCCGACAAGTTGCTACAACAGTTTTCCTTTGAGAAATCTTCTGTTTCACAGGAAATATTTCCATACTACTCTGTTACGTGGAATACCTTTTTTTTCAAACCAATATTTCAATAGATATTGGTACATGAATATTTTACTTCAAATTGAAGAAATGATTTTTTTTAAGAATTGTTTCTGAAGCCTAGTCAAAGTTGTGAGTTTAAAAAATCCACATAGCATGTTTTTTCAAGGTACTGCAATATGCATATCTATTTACGTGAGCTTGCATGATTAGGCATATGAGAATTTCTCTCAGAAAAATGCCGAACATCTAATAATCGTAAATGTATTTTTCAACAGGACATTATGTATGAGAATAGTCAAATACGTACAGAAATAGCAAAATGTCATAGCTAAAACTATGAATATAGAAAATAGAACATTTCGAAATATATAAAAATCAATAAATATACTCACAAATACAATTTATAATATAATCTAAAGCTACATGTTGAAACATTTTTCTATGAATAAAAACCAGGAATTGTTTCAGTGAGCTACTGATTTTTTGAGTATTTGGATTCTTTTATATCTTTAGGTAAATAATTGAAATCTGACAGACCCAAAATTGGTTGGAGTTACCAGAAACCCTACATTTTTTTTCAAATTTCTTTCTATATTTGAAAATAAATATGGACAAATCATAAATATAAACACATCCTATGGGCAATATTCTCAATTAATTGAAATAGACTCTGCAATAAAGTATATATGAACTCAAGCTACTATTCTCACTTTCCTTTGTTGTACTACAAAAACATCTTTCGACAAGGTGTAGTTGCCCCACAAACAATATCGACTTCTTATGAAATAATTTTACGATTATTCAGTCTTCCTGCATTCAGAAGAAGAATTTGCGGATCAAATATCAGCCCGTTGAAGTTGTTTCTTGCCATTTTCAAATGCTCGTTCTTTCAAAAAACGGCACAGCTTTGGAATGCACTGCTTTGGGAGGTGCTCCCTGAGGTATACAGCCTCCAGAAATTCAAGAAGAACACAATTTCACATACTTTCCCTGAGCTGTCACTTTGAACATTATAGTTTTTTTTTAGTGGGAAGAACAATAAAAAACTTCTTTATAAATTTGAAATTCATTGAAGTTCTGATGAAATCAATGATAAATTTTCAGAAATCCTTTTCCAGAAATATTTATGCAACAATTTAGATAATGGCAAACTTACTAGGTATCATCCACCATAACATAAACAATAATTATGGTGAATTTATTCAATTTTTGAAAATGTTCAGAATATGAGTGAATGAATCAATGAATCACGTTTCTAGAAGACTTTCAATTCCAAAATCCAACCGCTTTTTGTTCTCAATGCTGCTGCGCAAAATATCAAATAATCCGAAGCTACTCGCTTTAAACTTTCCTTTGAAATTTTTGCGATGAACGTTATTACAAACGGCAGACAACGGTTCTCCAGTCTCGCTAACGAAGAGTTTAATTAAAATTTCGTGTCCGCTTTTGAAATATAAAAAACAAAATGAGTTAACAAGGATTATAGTTTTGGAGCTCGTTTGATCTATCTTTCGAGATTATTCAACAGATGTCTATCACATAGATGTGTAACTGGTTATTTAGTTACTATCGACTGGGTTTCGGCTATCGCAAAACTGCTGATTGAAATATGAGATGTAAATGTTTCTAGAGCTTTCGACAGGTTAGAATCGAAAATAAATTATGCAATGTTAGATTTAGATAAATGTTTTCAGTTTGGATGAATTGGTTGATTTAGAAAATGTCGATTTTGTGAATTATTTATTTATTTATTTGTGTAAATACCTTCCAGTCAGAACAAGTTCTGGTATAAGGAAGTTGTACAAATATAAAATTAACAAAAATGAATAACAATTTCAACAAATCTTTCATAAATCACTGATAAAAAATAATAAAAAGGATTAACATATTCAATATAGATAAAATCATAATCAATATGTATAAAAATCATAATCAATATAGATAAAATCATAATCATAATCAATATATATATAAAATCATAAATTAGTGAACAAAGATCTACTCCGTAAGGACAAAATGTGTTTCTTTACAGAAATTTTGAATTTTGAAAATGTTTTGCAGTTTTTTATATTACTAGGTAAATTGTTAAATTCACTTAGAGCAGCGTGAGTGAATCTTTTTTGACCAACTGAAGAGGCAGCAGAATCGAGGTGAAACAAGTTACTTTGTCTAGTGTGATGACTATGAATTTCAGAGTTTCTTATCAAAATGAAATTTGATTTTAATTTTTTATTTATAATTTTGAATGCAATTTTTAGGGTATTTATTTTATACAATTCATCTAAAGAAAATTTGTCTGTAATTGCATATAGTTCATTAGTATATCAAATGGGAGACGATACAGTACTTTCAAGGATTTCCTATATAAAGCAGATAATTTATTAAAATTATTTTTTTAACAAGCTCCCCAAATGTTTATTAAATAAGTAATGCGACTGAGAATGTGAGAATGTAGAATCATATTTATAATTGTTTTATCAAGTTTATCAAGTGAATGGGTGCAATTTTCGTCGAAAAAATTTTGAGGTGATATCATTGATATAACTTTTAATGAAACTTTGCGATTTTTTGAAAAATGGAAAATAAAAGTTTTTGCAAAATTCAATTTTCGTCAATACTGAATTTTGAATTTCTTCACTTTGATTGCCTGAGAATATTCTAAAAATGCGAAATCCGCACAAATATTACTTGATCTCATGAAAAATTATCTTCCAAATCCGAAAATATACTTATCCTTCGAATTAGAATGCTGGTTCATTTAGAAACCGTCAATTATGTGGATAGGTGCATTTTTTCGTAGAAAAAACTACCGTTTTTCAGTTACCCCTTGATCCACAATGTTATAGCTTAACCAACACGGAAATATCAAGTGGTAGATTCCATCAGGTTGACATTTTGACTGAGAAATAGTATGCTAAGATCACTTAGTGTTGTCCTAACAGAAAAGTAGCTTTTAGGAGTTTGATTACCTCCGATGTCCAGATATTATACTAAAATGGATGACTTGGATAATTTCTATGAATGTTGGCAGCAGTTTTTGAACAATTTCTTTGGCGTGTCTCGTTCCTTACGAGGTTATTCACCATTTTTGAGATTTCCGTTGCGTTGGTATGATGCATTGGTACATCTTTGGCTATATTGCAAAACGGTCGTGGTCCATTCAGGTCCCTACGTCATCTACGTTAATGTGGAAGATTTATTCCTAGGTTTAACCATTGATCAAACTCACTCTTGGTCTACACATATTATGGATCTGATAAAGAAATATCTCCTATCATGGGCATTTTATACTGACAGGTCATATATTCCACTGAAACATCTTAAAAATATTTAATTCAGTTTGATATATCCACAGCTTCAGTATTCAATTTCAATTTGGGGAACTGCAACAAAATCAGTTTTGAAACCATTGAAAACCTTACAGAATAAGATTATGAAATGTATTTTCAAATTTCCCTTCTTGGAACCTACTTCAAAATTATACAAACTAGATATTGATTCATTATTCAGAATGAAAATTTGCACGTTTATTCACCTAACAAAAAATGAGAAAAAACATTCGAATCTCTCCTATGTTGTTGCTTCTGATGGTCATAGTAATCTAACCAGGCAATATGATAACCTAAAAACTATTACCTTATAATAGGTCTATTAATCACCTCTCCAAATTCAAAATGAAATTATAAAATATTATCATTTCTACTGAAGATGAAGCAGTATAATGTCTTCGACCAATTTTTGCTCAGTACTGATTTACCTATTATATTTATATTTAATTGTTATATCAACTATACCTAATATTGTTGTTATTTTTTTTGTGTTTCATATGTATATTTATATTCGTTGTCCCTGTATACACATTTTATGTTTCTTGGGATTCCACATTCCAATTTGTATCTTTAATTCCATCAATGGAACGAAAACTAGCATTTTTATCACATGATGCAATAAAATAGCGAATAAATATCAATCACATGAAAGCTCGCACATTCAGAATGTTTTAATGGAAAAACATACATCATCACAGAAATTTCCTCTTCAGCCATATTCAACTCGCTAGACTTTGCATGCGTCCCGTCATCCAGAGAAAATACTTCTCTGGAAAGCAAACGTGCTCCTGCAAAGTTTATGAATGCTTTTGACAACAAGTCTGCCCTTACTCGGCCAGTGAGCATCTAAGCGGAACGAAAACATAAATATGGGCATATGAGTTTCCTAGTTAAACACTATGGTTCGCGATATACAGTTTGTTGCAGTGTTTGTGTTTGGAATGAATCACTCGTTGACTTAGAGTCATTAGAGGCGACTGATAACCATCTCAGTCGTTAGCGAAGCTTTATGACAGTAAGGTTATTCTTGTTGAAATGGAGCTCTACATACTATTCTTTACGTTTTCAGGATCTAAATATTTTCCGCAAAATTCGATTTCCTTCAAATCAAATCAAATCAAATCAAATCAAATCAAATCAAATCAAATCAAATCAAATCAAATCAAATCAAATCAAATCAAATCAAATCAAATCAAATCAAATCAAATCAAATCAAATCAAATCAAATCAAATCAAATCAAATCAAATCAAATCAAATCAAATCAAATCAAATCAAATCAAATAAAATCAGATCAGATCAGATCAGATCAGATCAGATCAGATCAGATCAGATCAGATCAGATCAGATCAGATCAGATCAGATCAGATCAGATCAGATCAGATCAGATCAGATCAGATCAGATCAGATCAGATCAGATCAGATCAGATCAGATCAGATCAGATCAGATCAGATCAGATCAGATCAGATCAGATCAGATCAGATCAGATCAGATCAGATCAGATCAGATCAGATCAGATCAGATCAGATCAGATCAGATCAGATCAGATCAGATCAGATCAGATCAGATCAGATCAGATCAGATCAGATCAGATCAGATCAGATCAGATCAGATCAGATCAGATCAGATCAGATCAGATCAGATCAGATCAGATCAGATCAGATCAGATCAGATCAGATCAGATCAGATCAGATCAGATCAGATCAGATCAGATCAGATCAGATCAGATCAGATCAGATCAGATCAGATCAGATCAGATCAGATCAGATCAGATCAGATCAGATCAGATCAGATCAGATCAGATCAGATCAGATCAGATCAGATCAGATCAGATCAGATCAGATCAGATCAGATCAGATCAGATCAGATCAGATCAGATCAGATCAGATCAGATCAGATCAGATCAGATCAGATCAGATCAGATCAGATCAGATCAGATCAGATCAGATCAGATCAGATCAGATCAGATCAGATCAGATCAGATCAGATCAGATCAGATCAGATCAGATCAGATCAGATCAGATCAGATCAGATCAGATCAGATCAGATCAGATCAGATCAGATCAGATCAGATCAGATCAGATCAGATCAGATCAGATCAGATCAGATCAGATCAGATCAGATCAGATCAGATCAGATCAGATCAGATCAGATCAGATCAGATCAGATCAGATCAGATCAGATCAGATCAGATCAGATCAGATCAGATCAGATCAGATCAGATCAGATCAGATCAGATCAGATCAGATCAGATCAGATCAGATCAGATCAGATCAGATCAGATCAGATCAGATCAGATCAGATCAGATCAGATCAGATCAGATCAGATCAGATCAGATCAGATCAGATCAGATCAGATCAGATCAGATCAGATCAGATCAGATCAGATCAGATCAGATCAGATCAGATCAGATCAGATCAGATCAGATCAGATCAGATCAGATCAGATCAGATCAGATCAGATCAGATCAGATCAGATCAGATCAGATCAGATCAGATCAGATCAGATCAGATCAGATCAGATCAGATCAGATCAGATCAGATCAGATCAGATCAGATCAGATCAGATCAGATCAGATCAGATCAGATCAGATCAGATCAGATCAGATCAGATCAGATCAGATCAGATCAGATCAGATCAGATCAGATCAGATCAGATCAGATCAGATCAGATCAGATCAGATCAGATCAGATCAGATCAGATCAGATCAGATCAGATCAGATCAGATCAGATCAGATCAGATCAGATCAGATCAGATCAGATCAGATCAGATCAGATCAGATCAGATCAGATCAGATCAGATCAGATCAGATCAGATCAGATCAGATCAAATCAAATCAAATCAAATCAAATCAAATCAAATCAAATCAAATCAAATCAAATCAAATCAAATCAAATCAAATCAAATCAAATCAAATCAAATCAAATCAAATCAAATCAAATCAAATCAAATCAAATCAAATCAAATCAAATCAAATCAAATCAAATCAAATCAAATCAAATCAAATCAAATCAAATCAAATCAAATCAAATCAAATCAAATCAAATCAAATCAAATCAAATCAAATCAAATCAAATCAAATCAAATCAAATCAAATCAAATCAAATCAAATCAAATCAAATCAAATCAAATCAAATCAAATCAAATCAAATCAAATCAAATCAAATCAAATCAAATCAAATCAAATCAAATCAAATCAAATCAAATCAAATCAAATCAAATCAAATCAAATCAAATCAAATCAAATCAAATCAAATCAAATCAAATCAAATCAAATCAAATCAAATCAAATCAAATCAAATCAAATCAAATCAAATCAAATCAAATCAAATCAAATCAAATCAAATCAAATCAAATCAAATCAAATCAAATCAAATCAAATCAAATCAAATCAAATCAAATCAAATCAAATCAAATCAAATCAAATCAAATCAAATCAAATCAAATCAAATCAAATCAAATCAAATCAAATCAAATCAAATCAAATCAAATCAAATCAAATCAAATCAAATCAAATCAAATCAAATCAAATCAAATCAAATCAAATCAAATCAAATCAAATCAAATCAAATCAAATCAAATCAAATCAAATCAAATCAAATCAAATCAAATCAAATCAAATCAAATCAAATCAAATCAAATCAAATCAAATCAAATCAAATCAAATCAAATCAAATCAAATCAAATCAAATCAAATCAAATCAAATCAAATCAAATCAAATCAAATCAAATCAAATCAAATCAAATCAAATCAAATCAAATCAAATCAAATCAAATCAAATCAAATCAAATCAAATCAAATCAAATCAAATCAAATCAAATCAAATCAAATCAAATCAAATCAAATCAAATCAAATCAAATCAAATCAAATCAAATCAAATCAAATCAAATCAAATCAAATCAAATCAAATCAAATCAAATCAAATCAAATCAAATCAAATCAAATCAAATCAAATCAAATCAAATCAAATCAAATCAAATCAAATCAAATCAAATCAAATCAAATCAAATCAAATCAAATCAAATCAAATCAAATCAAATCAAATCAAATCAAATCAAATCAAATCAAATCAAATCAAATCAAATTTCATTGAGTCCGTTTCCTAATCATAAAAAACAGATTGGACGGGTCATAAAAACATCTTGGATAAAGATGTAAGGGGTATATGAAAGATATAACATTAAAAAGACAAACTGAACATGGACAATTCTTCAGAGTAAAAGCATTCTTTTATATGAAGTTTTTTAATTTGGCATTTGAAAACATCTAAACATTTCGAGCTCTCCAAATATGAGGAAGTTTGTTGACGAGGTAACTACCTGCAGAGATCGGAGATTTTTTTGGAAAGAGTGTTTTGCTATGTTTATTAATATATTATTTTTATTTCTGGTATTGTGGTCGTGAGTATCACAATGTTTGATCAAATTATTTTTGTTGATATAAATGTATGACATTAGTTTCATTATGTATATGGATGGTGCCGTGAAAATAATATAATTTCTGAAAGTATCTTTGCAGGAAGCTCTGTAGGATAGTCCGAAAATACGCCGAGTGATTCATTTTTGCAAAATATATACACGTTTCATGTCAGAGGCTTGGCCCCATACAACAATACTGTATGATATAGCTGAATATGCAAAGGTATAGTATACATTCAAAAGAGATTCTACGTCAAGCATATTTTTCATAGTCGAAATCACAAAGTAGCATTTATTCAGCTTGCTGCATATGCTGTCTAATTGCTTTTCCCAAGAGAGATTACTGTCTAACATCGTGCCTAGAAATTTGGTAAATTTGGATAATTCAAATGACCGCCCCTCAAATGAGATGTGTTTGATTGTTGGTGTTCTGTACTTGTTGTAGAACTTAATGCCCACTGTTTTGTTGTGGTTGATAATGAGCCTGTTTTTGAAACAACAGTCTGTGAATTCTTTCAATAAAGTATCTATTTTTTTGTTAATATTGTTTTAGAAGCATTTGGGACAATTATGAAGGTGTCATCAGCATATATACGAACTTTTCCTTCGCTTATATGATAGGGAAGATCGTTTATGAAAATCAAAGGTCCGAGGACGCTCCCCTGAGGAGTACCAATATCATTCTCAAACTCGTCCGAGATGACTTCATCAATTTTGACCATGAATTTCCTGCGCTCTAGAAATGAGATGAACCAATCATTTATAAGGCCGCGTATTCCTAGTTGATATAATTTTCTCGACACGAATGAACTCTCGACGGTGTCGAAAGCCCGAGTGAAATCAAACATAATAGATACCACTATTTATTGTTGAGGTTGGGTGCCATTTTAAAAAAATGCCCCTTTTGAGTTGCCCCTCTTTCAAATTCAATTTTTAAGGTGATATTTGGGATAAGCTCGTCGAAATATGTTTGATGGGGGTTTGCAATTTTCTGAAAAATGGAAAATAAATTTATTTGCAGAATTCGATTTCCTTCAATATCGAATATTGAATATTTCGATCCCCTCTGAATATTTAAAAAATGCTGATTCCCCGAGTGTATCACTTGATCACATAGAAAATACCTTTTGAATCCGAAAATGTACTTGTTGAATTTGTAGATGGAAGCTTTTTTTTCCGTTGAAAAATTGCCTCTTTTTCAGTTAGTCATCTGTCGAGTTCAATTTTTTTAAGTAATATTCACAATCAGCTGGTTGAAATACGTTTGAGGGAATTTTGAGATATTATGAAGAATGTAAAATGAAAATTTCCGCAAAATTTGGATTCCTTCAATATCGAATATTGCATTTTTCGAATTAAATCGGCTTTAAATATTTAAAAAATGCGGAATATTGCGACTTTCACTTGATACTATAGAACATTTCCTTCTGAATCAAAAAATGTACTAGTTCTTTGAATTGGAAGGCTGGCTCATTCAGAAAATGTTGATTTTGTGGATGGGTGCATTTTTTCGTAGAAAGAAATACCCTCTTTCAGTTACCCCTTTGTTGAATTGAATGTTTCAGGATATATTCGAAATCAGCTCATCAAGATACGTATAAGAAGAGGTTGAAATTTCAGAAAAAATTAAAAATGAAAATTTCGCAAAATTCGATTTCCTTTGATTTGGAATATTTAATTTTTCGACTTTGATCGCATAGGAATATTTCAAAAATACGAAATTTCTGTGGGTATTAATTGATTAAATTTTCTTCTGAATCCGAAATTGTACCTTTACTTCGAATTGAAATACTTGTTCATTCTGAAAATGTCGATTTTGTCCATAGGTGTAGTTTTTCGTCGAAAAAATTGCCCTTTTTCAGTTCCACTTTTGTCGAATTCAAATGTTGTGATGATATTCTGAATAAGTTCATCATATCGATGAGGTTGACGTTCCAGAGAAATTTACGATTTTTTGAAAAATGGAAAATGAAAATGTTCTCATTTTTCGATTTTCCTTCAATATCAAAAATACGGAATCACCTCAACTATTACTTGATCCTATAGGAAGTTTTCATATGAATTGGAAAATGTACCTGATCTTCAAATAAATAGTCTGATTCTTTTAGAAAATATCGATTATGGGGATAGGTGCAGTTTTTCGATTTTTTCAGTTACCCCTCTGTCGAATTAAATTTTTGGGGTGACATTCAGATTCAAATCGTTGAGATATCTTTGAGAAAAGTTTGCGATTTTTTAAAAAATGGAAAACTGGAATTTTCGTAAACTACGATTTTCTTCATTATTGAATATCGCATTATTGAACTTGATAGTCTGGGAAAATTTGAACAATGTGGAATCCTCGCGCTATTACTTGATCCAGTAGCTAAGCCAGGATTTTTCTTTTTTTTGGGGGGGGGGCTAGTATAAAAAGTCTGATATTCAATAACATATTTTAATTTACAAAATGCCAAATCGTCGAAACTTTGAAAGATTTCGGAGGGGGGCCGGGTCCCCTGTCCCCCCATTGGCTATGCCACTGACTTGATCTTATTAAAAAAAAAAATAATCTGTATCCATGAATGTACTTTCTATTTGAGTCAGAAGGCTAAATCATTTAGAAAATGTCGATTTGTGGATGGGTGCATTTTTTCGTCAGAAAAACTTCCTTTTTTCAGTTATCATTCGGTCGAATTTAATTTTTGGGGTAATATCCGGGATCAGCTTGACGAGATACCTTTGAGGAAAGTTTGTTAGAATTTGAAAAATTGAAAATAAACATTTTTGCGAAATTAAATTTCCTTCAATATATAATTTTGCATTATTCAACTTTGATCTCCTGAGAATATTTCAAAAATGCAGAATTTTCGCGAGTAATTTTCGAGCATATGGAAAATTTTCTTCCGAGTACAAAAATGTTCTTGTTCTTCAAATTAGAAGGCTGGTTCATTTAGAAAATTTTGATTTTGACGCATTGGTGGAATTAAATTTTCGAGGTGATATTCGGAATCAGCTCGTCGAGATACGTGCGAGGAAAGTTTGTGATTTTTTCTAAATTGAAAATTAAAATTTTCGTAAAATTTGATTTCCTCCAATATCGAATATTGCGTTGTTCAAATTTAATCTCCTGGGAATTATTTCTAAAATGCAGAAATTCTACGAGTATTACTTGATCCTATAGAAAATTCCATGCTAAATCCGAAAATATGCCTGTTTTTCGAATTAGAACGGCAATTCGTTTAAAAAATTACGAATTTGTGGATAGGTGCATTTTTTATTATGTCATTGCCTAGGAGTATATCAAAAATGCGGAATTCCCGTATCACTTGTTCCTATAGAAAATTTTCTTTTGAATCCAAAAATGTACTTGTTTTCCGAACAAGGATACTGGTTCATTTAGAAAATGTCTTTTTTTTTTTTTTTGTTTGGGTGTTGGCATCAAAACAGAGTTCTTTTTGCCACAGATTTTTTTAATGATAGCTATTAGTTAATTAGATATTTAAAGATTTAAATTGAGATTTGTTCTTTGATCAAAAATTCCACAATTGTTCTATAAATCTCTTCCTTGAATGTGCTCAGCAGAATAATGATATTTGTTGGCAGTTGGACACCTTGGGTGATTAATTTATTTAAAAATTCCAGCCGGTGTGTGTTATGGAGATCACAGGTGAAGATCTAATGATTGATATCTGCTTCTGATGAGTTATTGCAAGGGCAGATAGGGGATATGTTTACCCCAATTTTGGCTAAATGTGTGGGGAAGCCTCCATGATTCAGTTTCAGTCTTGTTATAGTGGCAGAGTAAAACCTCGATATTTTAAAAGTATCTAGATGCGGAATGTTTCGAGGAAGCTGGGGATGAATGGATACATAGAAAATGTCGATTTTGTGGCTACGTGCATATTTTCGTCGAAAAAGCGGCCCTTTTTCAGTTACCCCTCTGTCTGTTTTTGGGGTGATATTTGGAATCAGTTCATCGAGATACTTTTGAGGAGAACATAGCGATTCTTCTTCAATATTGAATATAGCATTCTACATCTCCAATGGCTTGGGGGGAATATTTTGAAATTGCGGAATCACCACTAGTATTACTTGATTCTATACAAACTTTCCTTTCCAATCCGAAAAAGTATTTGATCTTCGAGTTAGAAGGCTAATTCATTTAGAAAATGTCGGTTTTGTGGGTAAGTGCCTTTTTTCTTAAAAAAATTCCTCCTTTTCAGCTACCCCTTGGTCGATTTAAATTTTTGAGGTGATATTGAAAATAAACATTTTCGCAATTTTCGATATCTATTAATATCGAATATTGCGTTTTTCAACTTCGATCACCTGGGAATATTTCAAAAATGGGGAACCCCTCTGAGCAATGAAAGATATAGAGAGGGCTTCTCTGTCTCTTTCTTGAAATTAGCATACCCGACGTTGTTTACAAACATCTCAGCCCGAATCATATTAAAAATGGGCATTTTCGGATATATCCGTTTGCACTCGGTGACCAGATTGGAATTCCATGTATTTTCACTCTTAACTTGGCGATCATGTTTGTTTACGTCCGATAAATACCGTCTTGTCAAATCAAACCATGGGCGTCGCAGCATGGTAATCATGGCATAATCCCGATTTTGAGACAAAAATACACTATTTGTTGAAATAGCTGTAGAAAACATTGGTACTATTTAAGTCGACCTTGAAAACGATAACCTATCAATAATTAGGAAAAAACTTGTTGAAGTGTAGGTACACTAAAAAGTAAATAAGCAAAACTCAACTCTTCTGTCTTGTTGGAATGTCTTTCGAGTACTTAAAACATAGCGTCGTTGACACTGCAATACGAGCTATGTCACGAAACAATTATTTCACACGAGACTGTAAAATGATAATAGGTACTACATAAAAAATTCTATGGTGGTTTGGCATCAACTGCTATGGTCATTAGTATTTATTATCTACAGTCTTCTGTAAAATGAATGTTTCTGGACATAGCTCGAATTGCAGCATCAACGACGATAGGTAGTTTAGTGATATTTTTTTACTTTGAATTTGTTGGACATGCAATTTACTGTTCTGCAACCATTATAATAACTTGGCAGTTATGTGTGTGTGTTTGAAATGTATGCTAATGTAGAGGAATTCGTGATTGTGAAACCGATGATATGGACACAGATGATTATTATTAGACTACTCCAGCAAAGGAATAGAAGAATGCAATCCAAAATTTTAATTTGTTTCAAGCTGGACAGACGATTTACAATAAGCAAGTCATCGCTCCACCTTGTGAGCAAATCAAGACTACATCAAAATAGAGCTGTTGTTTGGTATGTCTGCAGAGATGTCTTCAGAGAAACATGTTGGCCCCTATTTAACTCATAAACTTTAATGACTCTGACCTGTTTGATGTTTAAGAAATAATAAATACATGAGAAATTCTCGTTTTCCTACCAGGCAGACTTGTAATTTCGATCGCTCCCTGAGCCTAACTCTACATAAGTAGAGACATTACTTTTTGACAACTCTAAAATACTTTTTGATTATCTGCCTAAGGATACCAATAATCTAAATTCAGAAAAAAACATAAGAAAAAGAGTTAAAGAGCTATTAAGGCCTTAACTACACTTTGGATGAGTATTTCAATGATACACTTTCAACATAAATTTGAATGTCATCTGTTATGTGTATTATAGTTTATGTGTATATTCTTATGTGTATTATAATGCACGTATTGCATATATATATATATAGTGTATAGTGTATAGTTTACTGAAGTGATTCAACAATTTGAATATATTTACTTTTTTGTTGTCGTCTAGAGATAAAAATATAACATGAAAAAAATTTATCAGCACGCCACCACTGGTTCTAATCTTATATCCGAATATCATAACAATAACAAATCTCCCCCTCCGAACTCGGAGGTAACCCCTTACCAACAACCTATCACAAAGGATAGTGATATGCAGCTTTCATAACAACGTGTGTTGTTTATATAGAAATGGCACCTCTATATCTTCTATTGCTCGGAGGGGAACCCCAGCAAGTATTATTTGTGAAAATTTTCTTCTGAATCTGGAAATGTACTTGTTCGTCGAATTATCACGATATTTCATTCAGAAAACATCGATTTTGTGGATAGGTGCATTTTTTCTTCGAAAAAATTACCCTTTGTCGAATTGAATTTTTGAGATGAAATTCGGAATCCGCTTCTCGAGATACGTTTGAGAGGACTTTGCGATTTTTTTAAAACTGGAAAATCGAATATTGCGTTATTCAACTTTGATCGCCAGGGAATATTTCGAAAATGCGGAATCCCCGCGAATATTACTCAATCCCATAGAAGTCGTTGCCCTCAAAAGGGCATCTGATTCAATGACATATTACGGATAGACTCCGTTCTTTTCATTTCTAGGTGAGGTCACATTCTAAGCACAATTTTTATTGCCGCTTGTTCTGCGGAAAATTGTTGCCAGTCAACCCAAAAGTCGGAAAAGCTGAGTTTCTGCTAAATTATCTGCTTATATGAAATGTTTACAAGCAGATAATTGCCGCGAAACAAGCGGCTGTGAAAATTGTGCTTAGAATGTGACTCTTGCTTGACCGCAGCTCGAAATGTAAGTCTAACGGTAATATGTCATTGAACTGAACAACGCATTGATATTCTTATCTATAGTCCAAAGTGTTAAAGGATCCCAGGGTGAATAGCACAGCTTCAATTACTGTTCAATCAACGTCAATGTTGGGCAGTTTGTATCGAGCTGGAGGAATGACAACTTGTTCAAGTGGCAATGACGTAACGTCGTGGACAGCAATAACCCCTTTTAAGCGTCTGTGTAAATAGTTTTAATGTTTTCCAACGGTGGAATAGCACTCGATGGAAAACCGAGAGGAAAGTAAAAATAAACACCGGAGACCAATATTCCCCGAAGGTAAGAGAGCAGAAAACCAATATCAGGGCGCTAGAGATCCCTAACTTTATTTCGCGCCTCACTCTCAGTTTATTTTTATTTCTTTCGTACGCAGTGCGGTCAGATACGACGAAGAAGATCAATTGAGGTGTTTCTGAGAGTTTGTAATACATACTAATTGCTTCTCCGACTAGAGCCCTAATCATTGTCGGGGATTTGGGGGTATAAGAGGTAGTCAACCCCTTATCCACTCCATATTGTTCTTCTATATTAGTAAATTATGTCTACTATATTTTCTCATCTAGTCGGGTGCTATACAATGTGTCAAACTGTCTAGAGTTGTGATTTTTTTTGTGTTTCTATCGATTTTCCAAAGGGTCTCGCACACTCCTTATTCAAAATGTATTTCTGTTAATTGTCCAAAATTTCGAGGTTGTTCCTGTTCTACAAAAGTTCCCATCGGCATTCCCATCAGAGTGTTGAAGTTGTAAAATGTCAATTTCATACCTTTTTGGATTGAACTCTATTGTAACTCAATGATCTATAAGAGAGTTTTCAATCTAAACCAGACTACTAGATTATCAAACTTGGCCAGTGCAATAGTATATTTAAAAAAGTATTCAACATCATCATTGAATCATTGACATTTCCATTTAACCTTTCATCCATAAATGGTACTTTTCCAACAGGTTTGGAAGTGGGAAAGGTAACTGCAATTCGAAAAAATAATAAATTTGATACTCTGGACAACTTCAGGCCAGTGACTGTTCCTCTGAGCTTTTCGCATATTTTGAAAAATTCGTTTTTAGAATACTTGACAAATTTCGTTAACACTCATAATACATGGTATCTGTTCTAGAAAGTCAGTTGAACACCTCTCACTTGGATCTCGTCTCACCTTAAGAACAGAAATCAGTGTATCTCTATGAAATTCGAACACAATACACATTGATCTCTACTTCAGAAATGAGTCAAGTTCGGTCTGAGGTACCTCAGAGTTAGAAGTAGAAGTAGAAGTAGAAGTATTTATTTCGTTACAATATACAATAGTAATAGTAGAACGTCAAACAAAAATAATAACATGAAAAAAAATACTTTACAAAGATATATAAAGTCACAGTGTAAATAAACATAACAATATGAATATATTTAATTTGAATTGTGGCGAGTGTCCATCACATACATTCAAATTCAGACTTGTTTAAATCAAGATACTCATTTATATCATAAAAACATTCTTTTAATAGAAAAGTTTTAATCCTTGTCTTGAACTGAAAGAAACCTAGTTTCTTTATCCTAGAGGGTGTTGGAGAACAATTCTATTATACTATAATGTGTTGTGATTCCGTGCCATAGAGCATAGAACAAATATATTATATGATGTGTAATCTGTCAACACTGTATGAACATAAGATGGTATCTAGATGCAGTTGAAGTCGTTGATAGTTGTGTTACGAGATTCAATAAATTAGTAAAAACACTGCGTATATTAATTATTAATATAACCTGCCCATAGAGGGGAGTATGTTATATAAATTCACCGAATTCTTTTGCGATATCTGAAGTCTGAACCTAGGAGTTGAAATGAAGTCACCATGGCGAGTAGTGTAATTGTGGATTTCTGATTGGATAGAGTATTCATGCTTAGTTTCATGAATTTCAAGTAAACATGAGTAAATGAATAAGGTAGGAAGTGGCATTATTTGAAAACTGACGAAGAGAGGGCAGTGTTCTCGATGATGCACTCCCGCCATAACTCTGATCACTCTCTTTTGAAGAATAAAAACTCAATGAGAATGGCAAGAATTACCCCAAAGAAGAATTCCGTAAGACAAGTGACTATGGAATAAACCGAAATAACAAGATTTGAGTACGTGAGAACTCACAATGTTTTTCAAACGTCGAATCAAGAAGGTAATACTGGACAGTTTCTTAGCTAATGCTGCGATATGTGAGCCCCAGTTGAGTCTGTCATCTAGATGCATGCCAAGTAGTTTAACACTGTTGCCACTAGTGAAATTTGAATTGGAGGATACAAGGATAGACTGATTCTTTTCCAAATTCAGTTTGAGTTTATTGCAAGTAAACCAGGTTTTGGCTGAATCCATAATGTTATTTGATAAAATGGACAGATTATCAATCTTATTACTCTGACAGATGAATGTTGTGTCATCTGCAAATAAGACGCTTTTTGTCGGTAAAATGTGAAAATATAAATCATTTATATAGACTAAGAAGAGAAGGGGACCCAGAACCGAGCCTTGAGGAACACCGTGATTAATGACCCTGCGATTTGATAGCTCACCATTCAATCTGACATATTGAGATCTTTGGGAGAGGTAAGATTTAGAGAAATTGAGAGCTACGCCCCTGATACCATATCTTTGTAATTTTTCCACTAGGATGTAATGTGAGACACAGTCGAAGGCTTTCGAAAGGTCACACAACTCAAGTTGTGAGTGGATTCCTTCCTCTAGGCCCTCGACTATGTCCGACACGACTTTGAGTAGAGCTTTCGTCGTGGACATCTTTTTTCGGACACCAAATTGTCCTGGACAAAGCAGAGAGTTTACTTCCATGAAGTTATAAAGTTGTTTTTTAACGATAATTTCGATAATCTTAGCAATTATTGGTATAATGGATATTGGACGAAAGTTATTCACGTCATCATTGATTCCTTTTTTCAACACCGGTAAAACAACAGAATAATTCAGGGCGTTAGGGAAAGTTCCTGCACAAAAACAGTCATTCATCAGGGAAGCTAGAGGTTCAGCAAATATATCTGCCAGTGATTTAATAACTTTGCTATTTATTTCATAGGTATCAGTAACATTAGAATTTTTTAGACCAAGAATGACGTCATAGATATCATCTGGAGTAACAGGATTTAGCACAAACGAGTGTGCCGGAGATTTTATATTCTGGAGCCAGTCTTTATTTCTTCTATGTCAACAATATAGATAAAGAAATACCTAACTCTTTATTTGTTTCGTATGCAGATGTCATATCACTAACGATATCTCATATTGATACCGAAGCTCTCAAATACTAATGTGATAAACTCTTGTATACAACGTTCACTCAGGACTAATTTTTCAATACAACAAAAACCTAATTGATACATTTTCATAATTATCGAAGCAAAACCGGAGGCCTTGAATTGAATATTAATGACAAAGGTCTATGCAGCACCAACTGAGCATTTTTAGGATTCAGTATAGACCAGTATCTCAACTGGAATTCAAACTGTGGAATAATAATTTTGAAATTGAACCCGGTTAATTGTTCGAAAACATATAACTAGTTTTAGATAAAAATCAACTAAAAAGCATTCAGTATAGTCAGGTTGAATCTGGGTTGAGTTGTGGTGTTGGCTTGTGGGGCAACTCAACTATGAGCAGAAAAGTTTTTATTATAAAAAATCCATTTTACGGTGTATATTGAATGCTCCAGAGCAATATTTATGCAGAACTCTGTTTACGACTATTATTTTTTGTATTTTAACCCTTTTCAGGTGATAAAAGTCAAAAAACGAAATATTCCATATAGAAGGATATCTAATTATTCCAAAATTTTTAGTATTTAAATTTTTTTTAAATATCATTCTTCTCTAGAACGTACCTCGACGAGCTTATTCTTGATTTTACCTCAAAAATTTAATTCGATAAACGTGAAAGTGAAATTTTTTCCACGAAAAAATGCACCCATCCGCAAAATTACCCTTTTCTAAATGAACTAGCCACCTGATTTGGAGAGCAAGTACATTTTCGGATTCAGACGAAAATTTTCTATAGGATGAAGTGATCTTCGTGAAATTCCAAAAATTTCAAATATTCCCATACGAGTGAAGTCGAAAAATACAATATTCGATATAGAAGTAAATGGAATTTTGCGAAAGTTATTATTTTCCATTTTTCAAAAACTCACGATCTCCTACAAACGTCTCAACGAGCTGATTCTGAATATCATATAAAAATTGAATTCGACAAAGGGGTACTGAGAAAAGGCATTTTTTTACGAAAAAATTTATTCATCCACAAAATCGACATTTTCTCAATGAACTGGCCTTCAATTTAAGAGGAAAATTTTCTATAGGAAAAACGGAAATTCGCAGTATTCTGCATTTTTGAAATTTTCCCAGGAGGTCAAAGTCGAAAAATGCAATAGTCGATATAGGAAATCAAATTTTGCGAAAATTTTCATGGCCCATTTGCTGATTCCGAATATCACCTCAAAAATTTAAATCGTCAAAGGGAAGGGGTAGTGAAAAAAGAAAATTTTTTCTACTAAAAAATGAACCCATCCACAACATCAACATTTTCGGAACCAATTGCCTTTCTGATTTGAAGAACAGGTACATTCAGATTCAGAAGGAAACTTTCCACAGGATGAAGAAATACCCGCAAAATTCAGCATTTTTGAAATATTTCCAGGCGATCAAAGTCGAGAAATGCAATATTTGATATAGAAAGAAATCGAATGTAGCGAAAATTTTCATTGTCCATTTTTCCAATAATCCTAAATTTTCTTCAACTGAAAAAGGACAATTTTTCGAAGAAAAAATGCACCCATTCACAAAATAGACATTTTTTAAATGAAATTGTCTTCTAATTCAAAGAACTAGTACATTTTTGGATTCTGGAGTAAATTTTCTATAGGATTAGTGATATTCGCGAAATTACACATTTTTTAAATATTCCCAGGCGATAAAAGTCGAAAAAAGCTATTTTTGTTATAGATGTAAATCGAATTTTGCGAAAATTTTTATGATTCAAAATCGCAAACCACCCCCAAACATATCTTGACTGGCTGATTCCTAATACCACCTCAAAAATTGAATTCGATGAAGATGTACTAAAAAAGAGCCATTTTTTCGACGAAAAAATACTCCTATCCACAAAATCGACGTTTTTCAAATGAACTAGCATTCTAATTAAAAAAACAAGTACATTTTCAGATCCAGAAGAGAATTTTCCGTAGGATGGAATGATACCTGGTGGTAGTCCGCATTTTCGAAATATTTCCAGGTGATCAAACTCGAAAAATGCAATATTCGATATAAAAAGGTAACTAATTTTGCGAATTTTATGCGCCCATGGTAACGATTATTTCCTGAGCATTTGGATCAGATCTGTAGATGATAAATTTTGTATTCTCAATGCAAAAAATTAGGACATATGCACAACTTTTATGGCAAAAACGAATGCTTATTTTATTGCGGACATTTACTTAGTCATAAAATCCCTAAATGAAATTTTTCATGAGGACTAATTTCGTATAATCATGACGTGAATATCTCACACAATAAGCAACCATTTGCCTATTTGTTATGAATATCCTTGAATTCTCTCTATAGATCAACTCTCTCGGATGAATTCATTAATATCTGATTTAAATTAAATTTGAGTATGCTTCGATGATTTACAAACCGTACGATAACAAAAGCATAGTCGGCTTTGAATATCGAACAAGAAATTATAAACGAACTTTCGCTTCATAAAGTGGCTTTGACTTTTGATCTACCTCCACCGCAGACTAATTAGTTTTCCTTCTCAAACTTTCAGAAACTATGTCAATCTAACTTCCCCGGTTTATCAAATTGCTTTATGGCAACTGCGACCTTGCAACTCGGTCTCGAACAAATGAAAAAGTGTTCTTTTTCTCGAAAGTTTGTCTACGAGTACAAAGTTTCTGATATAGTCTAACCTCCAGTGAAACTGTCAAGTTGACTTCCATATCGTAATATGTAGGACAGTCTGGTGGTCTTGGCAGTCTGTATAAGAGAATAAATGAAAACCGACAGGAATGCTAAGGGTCGGTTGCAAAAAGGAAAATTGATCAAATGATTTAAGCCAATGGGAGAGTTGCTCATCTACTTTTTTCATGAAAAACCTCTATCGTTTCAATGGCCCTAATTTTCATATAATTATGTATGAGAATTAAAAATATAGTCACGACATATATTAGTTTTGGTCATAATAGCTCAATTTTTCAGAAAAAAATCTAAACATAGAATTTAGTTTATTTCTGTTTGTTCTGTTGGTTGCGTAAAATCACTACTAGTACTACAAAATTTTTACTTCGATAAAAATGCCTAGATGTTCGTTCAAAAATTGTAAAACTGATTCCAGAATTAGTAAAAGTATTTAACTGAGATTCTACCGATTTCCAAAAATGAAGAGTAAAATGTCTACGGTGGATATAACTTTGTGGAAGTAAAAAGTTGAATTCCAACAATATTACAAGAAATACATATTATTTATAATAAACATATTTCTGGGAAGTGCACCAAAGACTGTGAGTCCACACCATTCTTATATGATTCGCCTAATGATGAGAATATTGGGATTACTCCGTTGGCCAGTTAAAGTCTATATTAAAATGTATTTATTATAGTCATTGTTCGGTGTCCTTCGATCTTTTCAGGGATATTTTCCTCTCACTTCCACGAATAACAGGTCAACTGATATTATCACGTCTGGATTCATTCAAAATGGAAGAAACTCTAGATGGTGACGAGAAGCCGACATGTGCGAAGTGCAAAGAGAGAAGGAAGTGTTCAAAATCCCTATCAATTCATAAAATCCCGAAAATTTCAATAATCCATTTGAAACGGTTTTCTTCAACAGAAAGATTCCGAGGGAAATTGAATGTCACCATTGATTTTCCTTTAGAGGGATTGGACATGAGGAATTATGCTGATGAAAAAGTAGCCCCCTGTTGCTATAGTCTATACGCATTGTCTAATCATAGTGGGACTACCTACAGCGACACTACACAGCCTACTGTAGACATCCGTATGCGAGCACGTGGCACGAATATAATGACTCACATGTGACCCCAACTCCATACAGATCCATCGTGAGCGGAGATATGAGAAGTATTCATCCAAATTATAGAAGCATTTTTCCTTCAAGAGGTGCTTAACAGTTTTTCTGAATTTTTTCGGACCCTTGATATCTGTTATTTGACTTGGAAAGTAATTGTAAATTTGTTTACTTCTATTAATTAGTGACTGTCTCGTTAGAGATGAAACAGGGAACGGAAGGGCGAGTTGTTTTTCTTGTTGACGTTCATTAACTTTTCTTTATATTTATGAAGCGAGCATTCAGTTTCTAGAATGAACATTTCATATATTGTCAACATCTCATGGTCTGATAAGACTGGTCTACATGATTCTCGCATTTTAATTCTGAATATGAATCTCAGAGCTCGCTTTTGAAGGACGAATACACTTTGCAATAGAGTCTGGATGCCAGAACCCCAAAATGGAATTCCATACCGCAGATTAGATTATATAAATGAGTAATATGCCATTAATGAAGCTGGCCTTCCAAGTTCTCGAGATATTTCATTGATGGCAAAGCAACCAGAGGATAATTTTTTTTTAAAGCTGTTAAATGGTGTTCAATCTTCAGATCATTGTCAATTTGTACTCCAAGAAATTCTGTAACGGGCTTGCTTTCAATCAGCTGATCTCCCAATGTAATTTGTTCAAGATTACATTTGAATGTGACTAAATTTGTTTCAGGAATATCCAATGCCAGCTTATTCGCGTCACACCAGATTTTGATTTTTTTGAAAATCTGCAAAATAGACTGGATCAAGGCAGTATGATCTTGATTGTGCCAAAGAATTGTGGTATCGTCAGGGAACAATGTCAGGTGTCCAGGAATATCGAGGCATGATTCATCATTAATAAAAAGTAAAAATTAAATTGGGCCTAGAACAGACCCTCGTGGGACTCCACGTACAATATTTCCCTTCTCAGAAGTATTTTTACCCTATAGTATTTTTTGTTCCCTGTCAGTAAAATATGACTCATTCCAAAGCGGACGCAGTTAGTCAGTGAACTAGATAGTTTAGTTTCGAATAAAATAGCGAGTTATAATCACCTAGTTTGTATGTGAAATTGATTAATTAAAAACATTTAGACTTTAAATATACCACACTATTCATCTTGAGCTTCTGAAACATCAAAATCTGTGAATCCCGTGTACGATGCGTATTTAAATGAAAGTTATTGACGGATAAAATAAGCTTGTGTCGGAAGCTGATTTGCTCTCTGGACCACCGAAAGAATCTGCATCGACCGACAAAACTGACAACGTGGTACACTTCACAAGCAGTGTAAGTCCAGAAGGTTGCCGTCTGATGGGCACCGGTGCGAGAAAACGCTAAATATAGGAGAACTGACAAAGAGTGTTTCAGGAGTAGCAGCTGTTTGTTTTTTATGGAAACTCTTTCCTGAAAGCACGCGAAATGCGTTGTGCTGAAAGGACTGACGGGGGATGGAACAGGTTTAAGCTTGAACGTGTCTGAGTTTTGAGTCTCTGAAGGATGAAGTTCGAGAAAATGTTCTACTTTGTCTCCCTACAATTCCTAGTGAATGTGATCAATTGTAGAAGATGGTACTGACTGAAAATTTAGCTTTCTGTAAATTCCAACCTCATTCAGTCTGCAAATGAAAAGGTGTTGATTCATAGAAATCTGTTGAGGTGAAGGAGGAACTTGAATCAATTTGCCACTGCGTTTTGCAGATTTATTTTGACTTTGTCAAAATAGATATACACCCATCGTAGCCACATGGACAGTTTGAAATCGAATGCGTCGAGTCAGGTGGGCGCCAGAAAAGATTCTCAACGCTTAAAATAAGAAATCTCAAAATCTCAAAATGGTTGAATGGGGATGCAGTCAAACGGTTTTTTGCGATTTGCGAAGAAATATGACCTCTACGCGGAAAATGTTTGATGAAAAAGTTATAAATAATGAAGCAATCAAAAACTTTTGTTTGAAACCTTTTCGACATAACCTCAAATTATCCGTCGAAATAGCGAAAAACCGATTTCTCAGTATTCAATCTTTTTCTCTCGAAGAAATTGTTTAATTTACATGAAAATTTGTAGGAATGTGTCTTTTTTGATGTCGAACGAGCTTGATATTTTCGGAATTCAGAAGACTAGTTGTCTATTTTTCTTAAAAAAATACCCTTATCTTGCACGAACAATTGTTCTGGTGTTTTTATTTGTATTTCGAAGGTCTATGAGTGATCATTTTAAATGTTGAAATGCCTACTTAAAATTGAAAAAATCCGAATCATGATTTTCTCAATATTTTCAATGATTTATAATATAAATCAGTATGAATCAGTATAAATCATTTAGTTCAGATGAAAATTTGTAGATATATGTACTTTTTGTGTCGACTAAGCATGATTTTTCCGCAAATGAGAAGACATGTTATTTTTTTAATCACAGCGAGTGAAAGTGATAACTAACCCCACTTTCGTAGGTACATAGGTGTTCAAATACAAAATCAAATATTTACATTATAAATTCATTGTAAAGTTCCTGATGAAGAGCCAATAAAGTCTCGAAATCTTGAACAGAGAAAAGAGTTCACTTTATTTCCACCCCTTGTTGACTGCATACCCGAATTTAAAGCATTCATCTTTATATTCTTATTTAGTTATATTTTAATGTGTTTGTGAATATTTATAATATAGTTAGTTATGTTTTAAGAAAACTTTAAATTATTTTATACTATACTTAAGTATGTTCACAATTATGTTTATATGACATGGCAGGTATGTACATACTTGACCAAACTACCTATATTGTAGGTAAACCATTTTATTTACTTGTTTGTTTGTTTATTAACCTGATATTTTTTATGCGATGTCAACAAGAATTTAGATTCTTTGGACAATAAAGTATATTTTGATTTGATTTGATTGAATTTTTCCGGAAAGCATCAATTGGATGATACGTATAAAATTGATATTTGGACCAAGAGAAAAATATGATTTAAGCATCAGACCGAAAACAACTACTCTCCAGGATGATACCACGACGGACATTGAACTAAATTTGTTCTATATTTGTGAAACGTTTCTCCATTATTATTATTATTATATATGAGTTAGCCACCTTAATTTTTTTAAATGAAAGCGATTTGAAACCCAACAATGATATTCACAATATGAAGACACACAAAAAAGAAACCAAACATGCATACTTCTGCTGCCAAGTACAAAACAACGCAAAATTATCCAGACTTACAGCCGTATGCATAGTCAATCGCCAGTGACTCGCTAGAGTTTCGCCGTTCGCTACACAAGGATTATAATGAACAGTCGAGCTCAAAAAAAGTGACAAATACACGATAAGTCACCTTTTGGCGAAACGTTGGCGATGTACCACTTTTTTGGAGCTCGACTGTGCATTATAGTTCTTGTGTAGCGAGCGGCGAAACTCTGGCGAGTCACTGGAATTGACTATGCATACGGCTGTTAGAGTTTTCAATAATTTGCACAGTCCTATAAAATTTGTCAATGAACTGATGTACTCCAAGAAAATCTTGAAAATGTTTTTATATACGGAACGAATTTTTTAGCCTCAATCTAAATGAAGTAGTTATTCAAAAGAGTATGTGTGAGTTTCATTCTACATATTCTAGTTAGATATTAGTTTTTAGTTTTTAAATAATATTTTCGTCGTTTTTTTTTATCTTCAAAACATGGTTGTCAATTTAAGGAAAATAACAAATATCAATCACAATTTGAAGCAGACCCAATTGCCAGTTCTTATTGTAATTGAACAATAGTCCTTCATTTGGTACTTTATAAAACCGAAGACTGAACAAGTTGTTTCCATAGATGGTATTATATCGGACCCTGATCACATCGAAAATGGTGTGCCTCAAGGGCCTGTTTTGAGTCCAATACTATTATTAGAATAGAATAGAATAGAATATATGTTTATTCACAAGGTAACAGATGAAAAAAAATTTTTACAAAACAATATACATTTATAAATACCGAGTAAATAAACAAAAACGCCATGTAGTCCTTGAAAGGACTGTCTATGGAGTGGTTTATGTTTATTTGCTTTCATGAATTTATGCGTGTACTATTAAAAAGGCCTGATTTAGTTTCATAGCTCATTAGTAGGTACCTTATTAAAATGTTAAAATTTTTTTTAAAATTAAAATAGCATAACAATAAATAAATTAAAAAATAAACAAGTAAACTTAGTCTACAAGATATAAGTAATAGGTATAATAAGTAGAATGAAAGAATTTAGCCATATGAGAATTTGAGATAATTTTGTTCATGACTCAATCAATAATCGAATGAAAGTATGCTCTTCCACATTGCAAAATCCATTTTTTTAAAGTTTTTTTGAAGAACAGTTTTGATTCTATACATCTTATATTTTCCGGGAGGGTATTATATAGTTTTGGTGCATTATACGTTAGAGATCGTTGCCCTAACGCTTTGTTGGCTCTCGGTGGATATGCATTTTTTATTCTCGTGCTCCGTGTATCATAAGAATGGTCAGGTTTATTCAGATAAGATGACTTATTTGAGAATATAAATATCAGAACTGATTTCACATATATTTGTCTGATATCCAATATTTCGAGTTCGTTATAAAGTTTGTCGGATGGGTATCGGTATGGTTTGAAAGATATTATTTTGAGAATTCTCTTCTGGAGTACCAGCAGGGGTTCCATCAGAGTCTTTCGTGCCCCTCCCCACCCGATTATACCATAACTCAATAACGACTCTCCGATTGCAAAATATATCTCTTTCAGTTTTTGAAGTGGAAGTATATATCGACATTGGTAGAACTTATACAATAGGGAACGGATTTTCTTTTTGAGGTTTTCTGTGTGGACGTCCCATTTTAAACAGGAGTCGATGAATATTCCAAGATAACGGACACTACGAGCCGTTTCAACGTTTTGTCCATCAAAAACAATAGAATATGTTGGTAAGTTGGTGTCATATGAGGAAAAGGGTATTATCTTTGTTTTTGTGACATTTACCGTTAACAAATTCAATTTGAACCAATCATTAATTTTTTCCAAATCGTCTTCGGCCTTTTTCTTCACCTCAGCCCACGAATCAGCAACATAAATGATGGCCGTATCGTCAGCGAACGAGACTATTTCCCCGTCAATTTCCGAAGTGAGCAAGGAGTTTAAATATACTATGAACAGTATAGGACCAAGAACTGTGCCCTGTGGTACACCACAGGAAACTGATCTTGGATCACTTTTTTTTCCATTTACTTTGACCATTTGTACGCGGTTTATGAGAAAGTTTCTAAGGAGTTCAAATGGAATTCCTCTAATGCCTAGATTTTCCAGCTTTTCTAACAAAAGTTCATGACTTACCGTGTCAAAAGCTTTTGCTAAATCTACAAAAACACCTAAACAAGGCTGTTTACTATCCACAGCAGCGTATATTTGTGAAGTGAGGTACGCTATGGCATCCTGGGTGCTTCGATTTTCCCTGAACCCGTATTGTCTGTTTGAAATTATATTGTGGAGGTTAAGGTATTCCATAAGTCGCTTTTTGATTATTTTCTCAAATAATTTTGAAAATACCGATGTGAGTGAAATCGGTCGGTAATTTGACACACTTGATTTATCACCACCTTTAAATATTGGTATTATAATTGCAGTTTTGAAAGCCTTTGGCACTATTCCGGTGGAGATGCACAGGTTGAAGATATGACACAAGGGTGCAGATATATTTTCCGCCATCAATTTGACCTCCTCATTTTTAATCCCATCTGGACCGGGTGATTTATTATTCTTTAATGATGAAATTTCATTTTTAATTTCGGAAACAGTCGTGGGCCGAAGATAAATAGAGTTCGGGGATATTTTGTGGTGCTCTTTCAAATTAGATTTCTTAATTTTAGATGCAAGCTTCTGACCTATTTCTGAAAAATAATTATTTATTTCATTTGCTATATCATTTGCCTCAGTTATTTCCTCACCATCTGCCAGGATTAAATTTTTAATAGTGTTAGTTTTCTCTTTATAGTTACTGGTGAACAGGTTAACAACTTTCCACATATTTTTTGCTGATCCAACGTTCTTTTCGATTTCAGATTTAAAGTAATTGCTTTTAGCTTTTTTTATTAATTAATTTATTTTGTTGCGATAATTGATGTAATATTTTTTCAGTGTGTAATTGTTTGGTTCTGCTACTTGTTTTCGATGAAGAGAATCGCGGGTTTTAATGGAAGTCACTAGTCCTTGAGATATCCACGGCTTTTTTTTCTTTTTTACTTTTATTTGAATAGTTTTTGTTGCATCTTTTATTATTTTTGTCACTTCTGTTATGAATAATTCAAATGATTGTTCGGCGTTTTGGAGATTTTCAACATTGTCCCAATTTTTTAATTTTATTATATTGAGTAGTTTTTTTTCATCAGTTTTACAATATGTGAGTACACTCTCGGCTGGCGCCGACGTGTGTTTTCCCATATTGGTAAAAGCGAAGGTTGGATAGTGGTCGGTAATTAGTGTTTTTAGCACGACAGAATAGTTGTTTTCATCATAGTTTTTATTTTTTCCCCTTATAAATACGTGATCCAGACAAGATTTCGTATCGGAGGTAACTCTGGTGTATGTGTTTATTAAGGAGATGAAGCCCTTTTCCTGCAACATATTCAAATAGTCGTCAGATTCTTTACTGTTTTTGAGTATATCGATATTTATATCTCCGATGATGTATGTGTAATCATAATTGTTGAAATTTTGATTCTCTAATAAAACGGATAGACTGTTTGTGAATTCTTCTGGATCCGTTGATGGGGATCTGTAAGCTGCAATTAGTTTAATTTTATGCTTATTTATATCAATTTCAATATTTAATGCATTAGATGAGCCTATTTGGACATTTTTATAACTCTGTAGTAATCCTTTTTTTAAGTAGACTACCACCCCATCGTTTTGATTCAGACGGGTATCTGTGTGAATCATATCATAATTTTCGATCTGACATAACTCTTTGTTTTTTATTTCCCAAGTTTCAGACAGAACAATACAGGTAGGGAGAAAATCAATTTGCGAAAGCAACACTTCGAGTTGAACGAGGTTTTTGTTGATACTACAAATGTTCAAATTACAGAATGATAATGCGTTATTCGAATTAGCGTTACTTTTTTTAAATTTATTATTCATATCATCGATTGTGTCATGTTCAATTGTGTTGAAGGTTTTCCCAATTTGATTTTGAATAAACCATTCCATAATATAATTTCGTTTTGTTTTATTATTGCCTTAATTCTTTATTCTTGATATTCTTTCAAAGCCTAGATAATTTTTTATTTTAATTTTTTAATTGTTTTCGACGTAATGATAAATTGTGATCTAAAACTAACAGAATACTACTATACTAAGTAAAAGGTAAAAACACATAAATACTTTTTCTCAATGTAGCAGGAGAAGATATGATAATGTTCTTTGGACAAAAATAAGAGAAAAAAAAGGGTGTATTATTGTTGAGACTGATTTCCAGAACGCGAGCCAGCACGGGTTCTCACTATGGTTTTTTCTAGTGGCTTCTCAGTTGGTTTCCTGGATGGGTTCTTTGTTTTCGGTGTCTCTGCTCTTTTGTCTTCCACTGAAGGTTGTATCTGATTTTTCATGAAATCCGCTGCATCGAATAATGGGTAGGTGGGTGTAGAGGGGGCGCTGCTTGGTCCTATTTCGTTTACTTGATCAAGGTCTAATAATTCCTGTACCGAATATTTTGTGTTATCCAATACCAGCTTGTCGCCTTGGATAAAGCAGTTTGTATATTTTCCTGTATTCCGGTGATGAGATAGATAATATTTCAATGCTTTATATTCTTCCCTTTGGTTTGAAGTTAGATCATTTGCTATGGAAATTCCGGTCCCTTTCAGCTTTTTGGCGTTTTTCAATATACTTTTTTTCTTTAGTTGCGTAACGAGTTCTATCTTTAGGGGGGCACTGGACGACCTTCCAAGTCGGTAAAAATCGCTAATATCAGATTCCGTCAGTTTTACTCCAACAAGATTTTCTATTTCGGTGCAAACAAATTCTAGAGTGGTTTCCTGAATAGCTTTATCTAAACCGAACACTATTATATTTTTGTTCCTGTCGCTCCTTTCCAGAGATTCAACTTTCTCCTTCAGCAAGTTGTTTTCTTCTTCCAGCTTTTTTATTTTGATATTTTGGTCCTCGATTTTCAAGACCACCCTAGTTTCACTTGAATCAATTCTATTTTTCAAATCCGCTCTGGTTTTCTGGATTTCTTTCAATATTTCCTTCGTAGCTTCTTCCAACAGTTTCTTTACCACTGCTTCATTCATTCTAATTGTCACGATTAGAATTATATTATTTTTAACAGATGTTTAGCGATAAGGGGACCTTTTTATGTGTAGTGTGTCGGAATGCCGTACACGATCGATTTGAAGTGATTCTGTTTATATTTGAACTATTGCTGAATCAAAGTATTAAAGTATACATACAGTTTTTTTTCCAATTTTCATTTCGTAGGACGAACACCAACAAAGGAACTAAGAACTTGTATAACTTTGCTAATTTTTCTGGTTTGTCTTTACACTATTTATTCATTAGTTTGTAGGAGCACTTTTACCTGCGACTACACTTGACTACATTCAAAATACAAAAAAAAAAAAAAAATTAATTCATATCAATGAATTTCATCACATTTCAATACCGAATAAATATGTCTTATTCGCTAAAGATACTAACATAATAAACTCTGCCAAGAATATCAATACACTCGAACAGCTAGCCATGGACAGTGGAGTTGGAGCTAATGAATGGTTTACAGCAAACTCTGAATTCGTTTGATGAAACAGTCTGATCTCACGCCTACGAGTACAAGTGATTCCTGCTTACTGATCTTAGAATGTGTGTGTATATGTGTATATTTTTGTATATTACGCCGTATATGTCATAATTGCACTAGTACTGATTTCTGATTTTATCTTAATGTTACTGCTCAAGATATTTTAATGTTTTATATGTATATTATATGTTTTATTTCTGACTTGCTATAATCATCTAGGAATGTAAAAAAATAGTTAAATTAATAAATGAATACTACTACATCACTATCATATTCGTGGATATATTCACTAGTGATGAAAAACATAACAGAATTCAACACAACTGTAAGATACAACTGCATACTTTTTTTATATATTTTATAATTCGAGACAAGACTACAGTTTGTTATAGACCGGGGGATAGTGACAGATTATGGTACACGATTTAACTCAGTATGCCTTTTAGAGGGCAGTATTAATAGAATAAAATAGAATAGAATTTTATTGGTGTTTTTGAATATTTCTTTCATTACACAAGTCAGCAAGTTTGGAACATGTCCGTGGGTAAAAATATCTAATTATGAATATATAGGAACATAACAAATAAAACCAACGTGTTGTATATATAAAAAGTTACACAATAAATTATGATGTAAAAATAAAAATACAATGGATGTTTTCCATAAATATATCATGGTGATGGTATTTATATTAATACTTATTTTATTCGGTTAAATCACTTGACAAAAATTCATCCACCGAGTAAAAGCTGTGTTTCAGTAGGAGCTGTTTGACAGCTAGTTTAAATTTATATGAACTGAGCTTTTTTATTGATTCGGGTACCTTATTGTATATATTCAAATTAATTGTGTTTTTTAATGATGTACTCAGACGAAATCTAGGATTGATGAGCTGATCGTTATTTCTGGTAGAATAGCTGTGTAAATCTTTGTGTCTGTTATAGCAATGGATGTGGTTATGTATCTCAATCAAACAATAATAAACATATAGTGCAGGAAGTGTCAATATTTCCAATTCTCTGAATAACGGTCTACAGGATTCTCTGTAGGCAGTTTTGGCGATTACCCTGACTGCTTTCTTTTGCTGTGTGAAGGCTAGATTTGCGTGGCTAGAGTTACCCCATAAAATTATGCCATACCTCAGATGAGAGTGAAAAAGTGAAAAGTACGTCATTCTTAGTACGTTTGCGTTAACAGTGTTCCGCAATTGCCTAAGAACGAAGATTTGGGTTGACAACTTCCTACATAGAATGTCAATGTGTTCAGCCCATTTAAGTTTGCTATCTAGGGTGATGAAAGGAGCGTGTTGGAAGAAAATATTATAGATTGCGTTTTGGTCTCATTTTGAACGAGGTTGTTGGGGGTGAGCCACTCACTGATTCTGTTAGATGCTTCAACATTCATCTGATTGAGCTCTGTTGTATTCGAAGCGGAATTGTAAAAAGTTATGTCGTCTGCGAACAAGACACACTGGGTTGGTTTTATGTGATAAAATATATCGTTAATGAATTTTATGAACAGAAGTGGCCCAAGAACTGATCCTTGGAGCACTCCCGAAGATGGAGATTTACACATCAATGTATTGTTATTGTCCTTATATCCTCATGATAATAATGCATGAATCAAAGAGTCGTAGGTTCTTCATATTTAAAAATAATAATAATACTTATAATTATTATTATTATCCGGGTACGATTTTAATCAAGCTGTCATGTGTTTCGTGATGAAATAATAAAACTAAAATACTCGAAAAACCATTGGCAGGCCGTTGGGGTGGGTCCGAATGGCTGGTAGGGTCATGTGAAATTGTATTTGAAAAAAAGGAATTCTCCGCCCATCCTAACGGTATGCCAATGGTTTTTTGAGTATTTTGCTTCTATTATCTCATTACAAAACACATGGCAGTCTGATTGGAATCGTACCGAAAAACTTAATTTTTCAAGAACATCATTATTATTATTGAATATGAAGAACCTACGACGACTCTTTGATTCATGAATCATTAACATGAGAATACACGGACAATAGTGTCCTCCAAAAGACTGAGTAAAATCGTTAAAATATGACGTACACAAAATACAGTTCTCGTAAGAATAAGCTCCACACAAGGAATAGTCATATCCATACAATGCATTGTGATTATTGAGAATCCCAGCCCGAGCACATGCTCCAGTTTGTCGCTGAAAAGAATGCTGCCTTTGATTTCGGTTCGAGAGCTCTACCGTATAGACTTGGAGGATGGAATCAGTAGCAAAGGTATATAAAAAGAATTTCCATGGATGCACGCGAATGGAGAAAATTTTATCAGCAATTCAATTCCAACAATGTACTTCATTTTTCGGCGGCATTT
The DNA here is from genome assembly GCA_944452925.2 of Chrysolina oricalcia. Classification (NCBI taxonomy): domain Eukaryota; kingdom Metazoa; phylum Arthropoda; class Insecta; order Coleoptera; family Chrysomelidae; genus Chrysolina; species Chrysolina oricalcia. The sequence continues at coordinate 71,684,868 of OX101813.2, forward strand.
TGTTCTGTTTTATTCCTAAGAATTAGGAAGGCTTCTTCGATCCAAAACTGGAAATTGAACTCGCACAGCAAGTTGCGATTATTCTTGAAAATAAAAGAATACAATGAGGTGTACATTTATGTAGAATCAGTTGTTTTCTTTGACGTTTTCCAATCGCGCCTCAAAGAATGAACAAAAGTGTGGTTTGGTTTTATTTGAGTCTCTCTAGAAAATACGTGATTTTTGTAATGTTATTTCTCCATCGATAGCAAGTCTCAAATACAGTGGCATACGCTGAAACTGCATTTGAAATGTATTTTTATGAATGGTGATCTCGATTTCACTGTGGCAATTTGTTTTAGGTGCCATTTATCTTATTTATGGTTGTTGAAATTGTTGTATACAAAATAACATTGTAATTTTTATTGATTCCTTGGGCTTCTCCATATTATTTCAAATTTGATATTGAAAGTTTCATCAGAAGAGTCGAAGAAACATTTAAATTGTATCCAATTTGTACTTATATTCAATCAATTTTAGCTGTAAAAATTATGATAACAAGAAAGTGAAACCAATAGATCGTTTTTTGAATCTGTTTCACCCACTCTAACGATATCTTACTTCTCTAAACCTATCTTAAAGAGAGACACAATGTTAACTGATTCGTTTCAATAAATGATACGGTCACTTAATCAACAATCACCCTTGTATTGTCTTATTTTATTTAATGCTACTTTTAATCATTTTATGTTAGACTTTTATTTTTTTATTATTAGTGTTTTCATTGGTACACTTATGTGAACCGGTACTCTTGAGTCAAATTATTCTAATATCCTAAATTTTACGGTCACTTTATCAACAACCACCCTTGTATCGTCTTACTTTATTCAATCTTAATTTTAATCATTTTACATTAGACTTCCATATTTTTATTATTATAAGTGTTTTTATTGGTACACTTATATGAACCAACTCACTAACAAGCGAAAACTTCAGTGAGTTAACTCCAGTGTTATATTGCTAGAATTCATTAAGATATATTTATTGCAAATACCTTTGCAAATAAACACTATTATTATTATTATTATTCATAGACACTGGAAAAACTTGAATAGACATACTTCTGTGAAGACCCTTCTGAACTTGATATTCTAGTGATAAGTTCTGTACACAACCTCACAAAATGGTTTATAAATATAACTTCTCTTTAGAATTGTGGAAAATCTAACGGATCTTAGATATTTTGGAAATAATCAATTTTTGGAAAATTATTGGAAAATTGAATTTTTGTGGTAAATAAGTTTGTGTCGGTGCAATATAAGAAAAACTATCTCGACTAGTGGTTTGCTGGCACTTTTTCAGATTATGGTGTTCTCATAACAGGTATGTGATTTCTAGTCTGTAACTTATTTCTTTGTCTTTCATCTTGAGTTTGTGAGTTTTATCAGTTTAAATTTTACTTTTTCTCATCATGAATATTTCTTGCTTATAATTTTTCTTTATAATAATATTTAAAATTATTACATCCATAGCAATCATTCTCATCAACACAGTAAGTGGTTCTTCTTCAAAGTTTTCTTTCCATTAATCGTACAATTTTGCTTGTTACTTGTAGCTTCCCTGAAGATGACAGTATTCACTGTTGAAATATCGGAAATATAGTGTTAAAAGAGTACACGTTTTGCTTGCTGCTATACCCAAAAAATTTCCTGTTTCGTATCCTAACTAGTCAGCAAAGACTATATATATATATATATATATATATATATATATATATATATATATATATATATATATATATATATATATATATATATGTTCGGAAAGGTTTCCGCGGTCAGAAATATGTACATTACTAAGTTCATGGGTTGAACCGCGTTGAGAGTTTATAACTCGACGTTTCGGCTCCTGCTTTGGAGCCATTTTCAAGAGTGTGACTGCGAGGCCTCTATCTGCCTACTCCTCGAGTCGTGGTCTTGAGAGATATCAAGGTCTCAACCTGCCTACTCCTTGATCTCAAAAGACGATCCGATGTTGGTTGCACTGTAGTATTTATAGGTGGTTGGCTACCTGGAGGTGGGCGGGTCTTACGGGTTTTCTCTGTCTTGTCTGCTGGTGCCTGCTGTGTAGTTGGAGTTAATGGGATAATAATTGATTGCGGATAAGTTTCACGTGGCCTGGTAATTACGGTTGGAAGAAGGGGCTTCCAAATGGGGTTCAATTTACGGCTATCATCTTTAATGTTCAGGCAATCAGGCCGTTTTTCGATTTCGATGGCTTCTCTGATAAAACGAGAAGTTCTTGAACGTACTGGGGCGATGGATTTCGTTTTCTCGAAATCTATGGGGTGACCCGTTTGGATGAAATGAAGAGCTAATGCGGAGCTGGTGTCTCGATTTCTAACTGAAAGGGAGTGTTGATAGGATCGAAAATGGATCTGTTTCGAAGTTTCTCCTATATAAGAGTGGGGGCAGATAGAACAGGGAATTTCGTAAATACCATGGTCTTCGTTGGGAATTTTGTCTTTTGTTGGTCTGATGAGGTGTGATAGTTTTTGTTCTGTGGTAAAGATGGTTTTGATATTTGCTTTTCTGAAAAGTCGACTGATTTTGTCCGTCACCCCTTTGATGTAAGGGAAGAAGACTTTGGATGGACGGTCTTCAACTTGTGGTTCGTTTTTGGTTACTAATGGTTTCTGAAGCTGTTTTTGGATGTTTCTGTCTATGTGGTCTGGTCTGTATCCGTTTTGTAGGAGAGCTTGTTTTACGTTGTGAAGTTCGGATTGTCTGTTGTGGTCGTCGGTTAGTCGGATGGAGCGAGATATCAGAGTATTTACGACTGAGTTGAGTTGTGAGGGATGATGGTGGGACTTGGAGTTGAGATATCGGATGGTGTGGGTGGGTTTTCTATAAACCGTGTACGAGAAACCTTGTTGAGGATTTTTTGTGATTTGTACATCTAAGAATGGCAGAGTTGAATTGCTTTCTATCTCCATCGTGAAGCGAATGAATATCAACACTCCCTTTCAGTTAGAAATCGAGACACCAGCTCCGCATTAGCTCTTCATTTCATCCAAACGGGTCACCCCATAGATTTCGAGAAAACGAAAACCATCGCCCCAGTACGTTCAAGAACTTCTCGTTTTATCAGAGAAGCCATCGAAATCGAAAAACGGCCTGATTGCCTGAACATTAAAGATGATAGCCGTAAATTGAACCCCATTTGGAAGCCCCTTCTTCCAACCGTAATTACCAGGCCACGTAAAACTTATCCGCAATCAATTATTATCCCATTAACTCCAACTACACAGCAGGCACCAGCAGACAAGACAAACGAGAAAACCCGTAAGACCCGCCAACCTCCAGGTAGCCAACCACCTATAAATACTACAGTGCAACCAACATCGGATCGTCTTTTGAGATCAAGGAGTAGGCAGGTTAAGACCTTGATATCTCTCAAGACCACGACTCGAGGAGTAGGCAGATAGAGGCCTCGCAGTCACACTCTTGAAAATGGCTCCAAAGCAGGAGCCGAAACGTCGAGTTATAAACTCTCAACGCGGTTCAACCCATGAACTTAGTAATGTACATATATATATATATATATATATATATATATATAAATAAGGATGGATTTATATATATATATATATATATATATATATATATATATATATATATATATATATATATATAACAGAAAGCTACTTATGACATCTACAGCATATATTGAAGATGATAGAAAAATCCTGAATTATTCCAGAAACGGCAGTGCCATCAGACTTATTCTTCGCAAAAATTGATCTTTTACCAAAACTTGATCTTGTTCAGGAATCTACAATCTATAATTGGCCAAAATTTATAATTGCTCATCATTACATCTGGGGGAAATTTGGATTATTTTAAAAAATGTGAAAGAATTGCTATATCCTTTCTATAATATGGAAGAATTTTTCAGTTGTTAAACGTTTTGTTTTGACATTAAAATATGCCTTCTCAATAGACGAGGAAAGTGCGATGACGTCACAAATGTCATTCTTGTCAAAAACTGATTCCAAACAAACCTCCGTCGAATTAAAATCAGCTTGTCCGTTGTTTCCGTTAAGTTTTATCAACTTCTTTTGCCTGAAAAAACAAAATCCAAACAACCAAACAAGAACTAATGAGTAAAACAGCAAATCATCGACAGAGAACGTCTCCTAAAGTTCTTTGTTTGGAATCAGTTTTTGACAAGTATGACATTTGTGACGACACACTTTCCTCGTCTATTCATTTATGACTGATTCCAATATGATTACATCCTATTTATTTCATCCATCCCAATTTAATTCAGCTTATCCAGTTTGTCCATTTCATTGTTTTGGTATGTTTGTGTTTTGTGACTTTCTTATCTGTGATACCACATGACTGTCGAAAAGATTTGTTTCTTTTGACAATGAAGTATATGACTGGTTTATTCTGAAGGAAGTGTATTTTTCAGGCCTTGTTATCTCGACCAATTGATTAAGACTGATCCTGCAGAAATCGAGGCTGTTAAGAGTTGGTCATGGCCCAGAAAAAAATAAAATGAAGTGAGAAGTTTTCTTGAGTACGCACTCACTACCGAAAATTCGAAATTTCGAAAATGAAACGTTAAAAGACTTATAATCATGTCATAGTGCACCTTGTCACTCCTTTACTTGTTTTATCTGAATTTTTATGAAGTTTACTTATTGTAACATTGAAACAAATATATGTAAAACTTGTGTGTTTGTGCATTTTTTTAGTAAGACCTACCTTTTGCATACAATTCTTATGCGATAGTAAAACGAATTGATTTTTGAAGTCATCAACAATAAGTTCATAGAAATCTGTTCAAAGCTAGAACATCTTGAAAAAAATCAAAACCTGTACAATTGAAAATTATGACTTGATTTTATGGAAGACTAAATGATTGGAAAATGTATCAGAATCTTCGCCAATATTACTCAGTTCTATTTTCAAATAAAACCTTACCTGATAATATCTACGAAGATTTTCTTGACATAATATTGGAAAATAGAATATCTGGTTGAGTTAAAATTGATTTTCGTCACAAAGGAATATTTTCATAAATGATCTGGCGACATATCAAAAGGAAGCAGGCGTACACAGCACTTTGATGACATCCTTAATTGTGTTTTCGATGGAATCTTGGTGAAAAGGAGGAATAAAAGTGTTCGTTTTTATAATAATGAATGGTTTTCTCTCAGTCGTACGAATGAAATCAGCAAGAGGTAGAGCAATTTAATAATATATTAGATTCGCGATTTTCATTTGGGAACAAGATGAGATCTTGTCAAAACTTGTCTCAAAGTGCTCTTGGCTAGCATATTCAATGGTGAACCCACGCAAGACTTTATAAATTCGTCAGCAAGATGGGATGAACTTCAGGGATGACACTTTCAATATTCCAGAGTGCATGTACAAAACTGAGAGGAATTTGTCATTATTTCATCTAATAATAATATTCAGCCATGAAAGATGTGTATGAAATAAATTAAGGCAATATTAGGAATGAATATACAGGTTATTGCCCAATAAGTTTCTTTCAAAAATTATTGATGGTTCTTTCATGTAAACGAGACCTCTTGGACCTGTCCTTGTGAAGTTGCATGCTTCGAAAAATGAGAATTTTTTTTATTTTGAAACTGCTGCATTTGCATTTTGTGGAAATGTTTTACCAATATAAATGTTGCATTAGAGTTTACACTTATAAATGAGTATCTACTCATATGATCGTTTGCAAAATGAATGGGTAGATCAATCAAAAACAATGTAATAGTAGGAGTAAAAATCTTAATAATAATGATATTAAATAAAAAACAATAATAATCTGTCTTGGCAATCTCAAAAAATCATTTGAAATATTATGAGCGAAGCGGATTTATTTTTCCTTTATATTCTTGAAATGATTTATGACTGTGTCAGGTTCGTTGATTATAATTATAGTTATATGTTACCAGTAAATTGCTAAGATAGTTTATTTATTTTTTTATATAATATCATTATTATTATTAGTATTATTATGAATGCTACTTCTACTATTATAACGGTTTTGAATGATCTACTCATTCATTTTACCAAAAATCATATGAACAGATATAATTCATTTATTTGTGTAAACTTTGATACAACATTTATAAAAAATTATAGTAGTTTCAAGAGTTCGGGGGCAAATATCGAAAGTTCCATTCATAGTTTGCTTCCATCATCTAAACTTCCTTATTCTACCTGGAAAGTACTAAAAGGTATCAAAGATGCAGACATTTTCACGGATTCGTTTGGATGTGAGTTGCTATCATCAATTTAGAGCCACCCTGATAAAAATGTCTTGGCACACCATTGTCTGATTATCGAAATTTGTGTGGAATAAATGACATATTATATGTAAATGACATTAATAGTGATCAGAATTATTATCTCTGACGATACATGATTATGATTTTTCTATTTTCCTCCTTTAAAGCTCTCTGAGACTCGTTATGAAAATTTTGGAAAGCATATTTGATATTACTGGACATCAGATATATCTAGAATCAGTTATTCCAGAGAATACCCAACACATGTTTTTTTTTTCAAAATATGAATCATTCTGGCGTTATCTTGTAGCATGAAAAGTTGGATAGAAGATCTTGCAATTAGTACCTCATTTCATGTCCAGTGTGGAGCAGTGTACGAAAAATTATTGATGACGGTGCCGAATGTAACTGAGAAATACCATTCCTCATTCGGGTTCTGGGCGCCGAACATTTAAATTCCATCCCAACAACAAATGAAAGCTTCCCGATTGATGGGCAAATACTACAAAAAACTAAAAAATCCATTTTGAAAGCTCCATATCTCGGAAACTGTCCATTTTTGAGGTTTGTGGCTTTAAACACTTTTGATCAGCTCATCAAGAACTACAACATATCAAAAATTCAGCAAAATTCACGGAAAGCCATTTCCCATAAGAAAAGTGCGGGGTCCTTTAGCATTCCAATCGATTTGAGCCATATTTCCATTGATGTAATTGTAATTGGCTTTTACAATAAATTTTAGATCCAATAAATCGAAATAGACTTCAGATGTCGGATGATTAGCATCTTCTGTAAAAAATTATGACTTGGATTTTTTTTATAGAAATTTCAGTTATATTTGACAATGATAAACCAAGAGTTAGTTCTATTATTATGATCAGTGGAAAGAGGGTTTGACCAGAAAGTCGTTTGTTGTCTGAATTTTTATGCAGTTTCTGAAAATATTCAATGATACCCTCGTGAAAGGCAAAAATGAATTTTTCACAAACTTTTTATGACTCCCAAAGTAGCCTGCACTGTAAAGTTATAATCCCAATCTCACCTGTTTGCAGACAGTTTAAGTCTTTCGCATGAGCAATAGTAACACTACAATACGGTTATAAGGACCATGTTCCTGACCTACCTCAACTAATGCATATATAATTTCATCGCAGTGATTAAAAAACAATTACCCTCCAAACTCTAGAGGCCGCTCGAAAACTGGATAATAACCACACATAACACAGGGCTGAACCAAAACCTATACCTCCCTTCACAATCGGTTTCTCCCAAACTAGGTTACTAATTTGTGAAGGGTCTGATTCAATCTCCAACCTAAATGACCTATCGCTCATATCGGGTGCCACGCAAATATCATTTTGTAGTTTCCATTTACTCACTACAGTCGGTGTAGAAATTTCCTACACAATCAATCGCAATGGAAATTTTCCTTCATAAACTGTTACTATCAAAAGCTCAAAATAACATATCAGGCTAACCTGAAACATGCCAAAAAAAACTTGTAATGACGACAGAATCTCTTCAGCAGATGAAAAGGTGGAAGAATCTTGGAAAATTATCAAGGAAGCACAAAGTCATCATACAGGCAGTGGTGTACCATTTCTTAAAATTTCTGATAATGAAGATACTTCTGATAATGGACCTTTCCAAGAGATATGAGGTAACACTGAAATTAGAAAGTAAATACGCTAATATCACTCGGGATTTTTTATTTTTTTTTCTGACCACTAGTTTATCTATAATCAGAAGTAAAGTGGTTTCGTGACTTCACGTTCATCAAAACTACACTTGGCAACGTTGTTAAAGTTGTGCACCAAATTCTCATTCAGATATAATGTGTCGTATGACAGTTGTCATTTGATACCAGATGGGTTCTTTCGTCTGTTTCACGGTGCGATCAATAAGAATAGTTTGTCTCTGTCTAACTCATTTGCCTAGCCACTTGATACAAGTGAAGCAGTTCCATCAGATCTAAATTTCAACGAACACTACCTTGATTTATTTTTTGAGGTTAATGCAGTTTTGAGAGTTTTGTTGTTTGTGTTCTAAAATTTGTAATTAATTCTTGTATCTCCAGTACCTGTATCCCTGCAATAACTGAACACGTCGAAAAGGTGCTTTGCACCTGGTTGTCTGACACCAGTGCAAATTCCAATAAACAAATTTTTTATGCACCTAAAGATGAAGCGCGTCGGAAAATGTGGTTCGTAACAGTGAATAAACCTTTTGTGAAAAGCGGAAATATATGTTTTTGTGAAGAACATTTCCAAGTGAGTACTTTACGTTATGTTATTATTGTATTCAAAGCGGAGTTCAAGGAATGATTTTAAATTTTAGTCAATGCAAGAAAGACCGTGAATAATTACACAAATAAATTCACACCAAATCGTTTATGATAACACCTCACTACACTATTATCGAATTTATCAATTGAATGTTGATTGTTGAATGTAAATAAAATAAACATTAACCTCACATCTCCATATAACTTTTGAGAATTGATAACTGTCATTAGGATTTGCTGTGTTGTCAATGCTCGTTCTTCATCAAGAAGATGATCCGTTCAGAAAATTTGAAAGTTACAAATATAATAAAAAATAGCTACTATGTGGATTTTTATCTATGAGTTGATCAAGTGACAATGTATTGATTATTTCTCAACGGCTTATATCATGCTAGAAGTTATAATTTTAAGGAGAACGGTATTACCTGTTTCGGAACGTGGATTATGGTGGGAGGAATTTCCGATGAACGTGACGTCAGCGGCACGCTTTCAAATGTGATATTTTTTTAAAATGAAAGAAAAATAATGGAACTTTTTGTTTAATGGACTTTTCAGACTAACAACTATTGATTTAAACGAGTTTTGTAATTTATTTTCCGTAAATGTAAAGGTCCATTTGACCATTAACAACCGTTTTAGTGATTACTTCTCAACTGTGAGTAGTACATTTTATTTTACCATACCTACAGAGTAGTTATCTAAATCCAACGACAAAATTTGAGATGGAAGAGAAAATTGAAAAAGTTTTGCAAGAAAAAATCTTCTGGTATGGACGAAATTCCTGGTCATGTTATAAAAAAGTCGCAAATTTTATTTCTGAACCATTGAGTGATATCGTGAACACTTCGTTCATTGAGGGGAGTTTTCCTGATATCTTAAAAATATCAAAAATTTTACTCAAAGGTTCTCGTGCAGATTGTTTCTCTTATAGACCAATTTCACTACTCAGTCAGTTTTCTGAGATTTTGAACATTGTTTTTATCAAAGATTATATGATTATTTCGAAACTTTCAGATTATTTTCTTCCAGTCAGAATGGTTTAAGAAAAAATGAATCTACTATTACCGCAATTGATCAACTTATTAAATACATACTAGAAATGTTAGATAAAAAAGAGCAAATTTTAGGCTTATTTTTTGACATGAGAAAAGCCTTTGATCTTGTTGACCATGCTGTGCTGTTCCACAAATTACAAATCTATGGCATTCGAGGTTCTGCATTGAATTGGCTTAGGTCTCACCTATGTGATCGTAGGTAGCTGGTTAGTGTAAATAGGACAACTTCAAGTTTAAGAAGTGTATCAATTGGAGTTCCACAAGGCTCCATTTCGGGACCACTTTTATTTTTTTATTTTCAGTAATGATCTACCCCAATTCTGTACGAAAGCCTCTATTACTGTGGGTTTTGCTGACGATACTGATACGTCTGAAGGATTAAATAAAGCTCAAGGAGGTACAGCTCAAATTTTTGAGTGGTGTTCTTTAAATGGCCTGTTGCTAAATACAGCAAAATCTCAAATGATCAACTTTGTTACTAAAAATAGTTGAAAGCTATTTAGTTGAAATAACTAATGAGACAATACATCAAGTGAATTTTACTAAATTTTTGGGGGTCATCAATATTGACCATGAGCTAATCTGGAACAACCATATCAACAGTGTTGAACTGAAGCTTAGTAAAATATATTTATATCAACAATTGAGAAAAACCGTCTCTTCTGATATTCTCAAACTTCAATACCATAGTTTGATTGAGACTGTCATAGCTTACGGTCTAGAACAATGGGGCCTATCTGCCCAAGCCCACTGAGTATTTGTTGTAAAGAAAAAGGAATTGAGAATTATGGCAGCTGCATCCTCTAGAGATCATTGCAGGCCACTATTTATACAAGGCCTAGTTTGTACATTTACCAAATTTTAGTGTACATCAAAAATAATATTTCAAGTATACCCAAAAATGAACAAATATACATTTAATATACAGGGTGGGTCATGGTCGATAGTACCTTAGACGTTTACGGAGAACGGGAAATAGGATCATTCTGAAAATTTGGTTTCTCAAGTAGTTGCTTTTGGTCTATCGATCTAAAATATTTTCAGCAATGCAGCGTTGCCGCTTATACCAGAAAGTAGCAGCATCTTTGTTATTTCAAATGGGTCACCCTGTATATTACCGCATTTTTGAACTTGTCACTCCTTTCTGATAATTTCTGCTTCATACTTTCCTATACCTATCTCTAACGGTTTTTGAGATACTGGTTATTTTCCATATTTTTTATCCAAAACATAGCTCGAATTGAATGTTTATTTCTGCGGTATTTGGATTCTTAGGAAGTTGCAATTTTGTGATTAGTTCATCAAGATCATGTACATTGATTCTGTATAGAGAAGTTGGTTCTGCGTTATACAGGGTCGTTTTTTTAAATGGAACATTCTGTATATTATGAAATATCCTGAAAGATGACTAAATTCCCTTCGAATTGATATATCATGTTCCTATACCTAAATAGCCAGAATTCCGAGATGATAGCAATTTTCACTTGTAATCTCCCAAATGCTTGAATTATTGCCGGAAATTTTTCTAGTACATGAATTTTCTTTGAAAATTCATGTACGAGATAAATTTACGGCAATTAATTCAAGCACGAGGGGGAATCGTTAAGAAAATTTCACACCGAGAAATGAAAATCATCCAACAATTCATAAGAAATAACTAACGATGGTTTCACCTGAACTATTTATAACCACTGAAATATTGATATGTAAAATACTTAACAAAATTCTCATCAAAAAATGTGTTTAAATTTGGAACAAAATAAAATAAAAAAAGTTATGTTCTTTTCGTGGATTGAACCATCGACCTAACGACTCATAGGCCGCAACACTACCGGTGAGCTACGGGAAAACTTGTGACAAATGGTGTATTGAACTTCTTCTGAAATATGATTTCAGAATTAACAATTTTTGCAATAATCGTGGAGAAAATATTTTCAGGCACATTCCAAATATCTAGTAAATACATAATTATCTCCTTTCATATGAAAACTAGACCTCCATTTGTACATTAAAGCAAAATATCAACTTGTCACATGTCAAATGTTTGACAGAAAAATTTCCACTTATTAATTTCGCCCAGGGTACCCAGGAGGATAAAAATTTCCGGGAATAATTCAAGCTCTTGGGAGTTTACATGTGAAAATTGCTATTATCTCGGAATTCTGGCTATTTAGGTATAGGAAAATGATATATCAATTCGAAGGAAATTTAGTCATCTTTCAGGATATTTCATAATATACAGGATGTTCCATTTAAAAAAACGCACTTTCAACCCTTTTCGTATCTAGCAGTAAGATCATGATTTTTGAACGACCCTGTATATCGCAGAACAAACTTTTCTATACAGAATTAATGTATATAATCTTGATAAACTAAACACAAAATTGCAACTTCCTAAGAATCCAAATACCGCAGAAATAAACATTCAATTCGAGCTATGTTTTGGATAAAAAAAATATGGAAAATAACCAATATCTCAAAAACCGTTAGAGATAGGCACAGGGGAGTATGAGGCAGAAATAATCAAAAAGGAATGACAAGTTCAAAAATGCGGTAATATACAGGGTGACCCATTTGAAATAACGAAGATGCTGCTACTTTCTGGTATAAGCGGCAACGCTGCATTGCTGAAAATATTTTAGATCGATAGACCAAGAGCAACTACTTGAGAAACCAAATTTTCAGAATGATCCTATTTCCCGTTCTTCGTAAACGTCTAAGGCACCATCGACCGTGACCCACCCTGTATATGGTAGTATAAAATTCAATTTTGGTATGTGCAATTTAGGTTTGGGATAAATCAGAGGTTTTCATGAAAAATTTTTTTTTTTGAGAAATCAATGATAAATTTTTTTTCATATATGGTACGAACTTTATGCTAAACACTGTATAATAGATGAAAACTACAGCATAAAGTGAATGTCTCTGTTCTAAGGTTACCATATGGAAACTGTCTAGCATATTCCTATATGAGATCATATGGGGATATGTATTATGTTGTCGTACACACAAGTATCGTAGGAACCCTTTTTGGACTTTTTCAACAAGGTTTATGTTCACTTCAGCTTCGGGAGACCATATTATTGAAGCATATTCAAGTTGTGGTCTCACCAATGCATTGTAAAGTTTAATTATAGAGTTAACATTTTTGAAGAATTTTGTATTTCTAATGACAAAACCAAGAATTTTATAAGCTTTGTTTGTTAAATTTTAGGTTAGATTGCAGATATACTCCTAGATCCTTACGCTCATTTATTCTAGGAAGTTCAGCGCCTTTTATAAAATAAGTATTTATCATATATTTATGCTTACGTGTAAAAGTTATGACTCCGCATTTGTCGATGTTGAGAGTCATTTTATTTTGATTGAACCACGTAGAAATTGAATTGATATCTTTCTGCAGAAGAAGGCAGTCTATCGATGTAGTAATTGGCCTAAAGATTTTGAAATCATTCGCAAACGAGAGACTTGAGGACTGCTCAATACATTTGGGCAAATTATTTATAAAGAAGGTAAAAAGTAATGGTCCCAAATTGCTGCCTTGTGGCATACCTGAGCTTGCTGAGAAAGGTTCAGAAAAATACTGTCCAATTTTTACTTGTTGATATCGGGAAGTTAAATAAAATTTTAGGAACATCATCGCTTTTTCTGATAAATTTTATTCACTCAGCTTATCCAGAAGAATACTGTGGTCAACTTTATCGAAAGCCTTCGCACAGTCTGTTTTGACCAAAGAGTTGGATTTTTGTGGATGGATATAAGGCACCTCTATTGAAAGATCATGGAGGAAAATATACATGGCCATGGCGAATAAAAAGGTGGATTCGATGCATATTTTATTTGAGCGACTGTACTAATTCTCTCCACCGAAATGAACGATAGTACAGATAAAGGAAAACGGAGTCATCGCTATGATGAACCGATGTCTTGTTTATAATTCGTGCAAGCGACAAGCATTGTTCGAAGCAAGCGTTTTGTTCGAATTATGACGGCGTGAAACAGGTAGGTTTTGACTTGTTTTGATGTTTGTCAATGGATGGTGCTAGGAATCGGTGAAACAAAGCAGAATCATGGTGGTTGGAAATGCGGTAGTTGAAAAGTTTCAAAATATTTCCCCCGACATAAAAATTAGCATTCAGTTATTGGCATGTATTATGTTCGATGTTACAACTCAATATGGAATAATTCAATATCGATTGAAAATAGTATTTCATTCCTAGTTGATGGATACATGTGTTATTGTCCTTCGTGCGTTGTTATCTACTATGTTTGTTAATTTTATTCATATTTAAAGGATTTTAACTCAGAAAAACAAATAATTTGGAGCCCTGAAGATGAATTTATTGGAATTCGAAACGTTGGCAAAAAAAGCAATAGTTTTTCTTCGATTCTACTGATCCCAACCCCAAAAAATTTTCTAGAGAAGCAATTTTTTGAATCACTAAACGTACCAGTTGTTACTCTAAATGCTTGAAAATGTTCGAACTCAACACGAGTTAACTTCTCTTCAAATGTTTTCGTTCGTGGTCCTTTGGCACTATATCTTCAATAATCGTCTAAAATATGGTGAAGTCGCAGAAAAGTTTTTATTCGAAATTTTGGTGAATGTAATATGATGGCTGAGAATGCGAACTTAATGTAACATTTTTGGCCTAAAGTAGGCTTTGTCAGTATGAATTTTATCCTATGCAACAACGTGCTTATGGGGACTACAAAACACGGTTTACCAAAGTTGATAATTATACCACAGGAATTCAATGAAGAGTTTTATTTCATTCAAGTCAGTCTGTAACTGAAATGAAAAATCATTATGACAAATCCATTTCCATCAGAACACGCATCTAATATAAAATATGCCTGAAAATTTGAAAATTCTTCAAAATATGGCGGAGTCTCCAGTAAAAAAGTTGTTTTTGTGAATGTAATATATGAGCTATACCTAAATATGACCGAAATGTATAACTTTTCTAACAAGAATATTTACGGAAATTCAACAGTGGATTTGGTGATCGTATTGAATATCTGATTTGTTTAACAAAGCTTTTGCTCCTAATATTCATGATAATGCAAAATGAAAATTCCAAATATTTTGAATGTCTGAAATTTGGTGGAGTTGCCGTTAATCACATATTCAAAGTTTTGGCGAAGGCCAATAGTGTTTTTGAAGTATTTTTATAATTTCAGCATTTCTGACCTAACGTGAGGCATTCCCAATGAAAATAAGGGACAATAAAACCCAGATCAACAAAGTTGATAGTTGATGAGCAACTGGAATTAATGAAACTATTACGACGGATCCACTCCCATCGAAACATGCAGCCAAATAAGCCAAATAAGGCCAAATAAAATTTACCACTAAATATTTGAAAATCGTCTAAAATATGGTGAAGTTGCCGAAAAAATTAATTTAGGTGATTTGATGAAATTAATATTATGACAATGAATGTAACTAAACGTATTAATTTTTCCACCAAGATTAATTATGAAAAATTTTGAGAGGATTTGGTGATCGTGTTCAATATTCAAGAAGTTTTCAATCAGGCTTTTGCTTCTAATATTCATGATAATGCAAAATAAAAATTCCAAATCTTTTGAGCATCTCTAAAATGTGGTGGAGCTGCCGATAGAAACTATTTGAAGGTTTGGTGGAGGCAAATAGTGTACTTGAAATATTTTAATAATTTCAACATTTCTGACCTAATTTAGTATTTTTCAGAAAGAATCTAATTTTTGCAATAACGTTTTTTCAATAATAATAATTATACCAGGACAATTTAATAATTTGAATGGATTGTAAATACATTTTTTTCCATTTTTATTTTCTTTCCAAACCAATGTATAACTGAAATTACCAAATTTTCTCGTGTCTACAGGATGAACTTTTACCAATTACAGAAAATTATACAGTGTGCCCTCCCCAACAGAAGAAGTGAAGAAATAACTAAAATCATAAAATAAGAATAAACATTGTTTTGTTGTTTGTGTACCTTCTATTTCTTGAATTGTATTCACGACAAAGGTTTCAAATATTCGTTCACTCATGAAAATGCCTCTTGTAAATATAGGAATGCGCCGCCCGTGATACTATACACATGTACAGCCAGACTGAAGGTGGTGATTCTGAATGAAGTTTTAGGATCGAAAACAACAATTATTGAATTATTGTCAACTGCCGAGTGAATGAACGACAGGTGCAAAGCCGAAGCCTAATTAATTGTGGGTTAGACAGTATTCAAGGATATTATCGCATTCTGTAATTCAGTATTTCTCCGTTAGATACTTGGCAAAGATTCCACAACAAATCCTCTGCAAGTATTTTCCACACAGAAAGAAATCATTTCAATTGAAACTGTGGATCACCTGGAGACCGGTTTCATGGTTACCATATATCAAAATCAATAGGTGTGAGGTCTGGTGATCTTGGAGACCATTTATTTGAGGTTTCAGTATTTTTTCGCCCGTTTTTCTGAAATATTGTGCCAATCTTTGAATCGCGAGTTGATTTTGTTGTCTGATAGAGAAACTATAAGAATTATTAAGATATTCCATTTGGTAAATACCATGTCTGTGTTATTTCGCCTAGTTTACGTGTGAAAATATTTGAAACGAAATTAACATTTGTTTGGCTTAGCGCAGATATTTATTTGATATGTCGGTAACTTAAAACAATATTGAAAGCTACCCTACGTCTACAATTACTTCACAGTGTTATTTCAGTCGTTTTATTGTGATCTACATAATATGCATGAATGAATGAAACAACCATTATATATCCATTAGGCGAGGGAGTAGAAAAACATTTTTTGTCATTATCTATAAAATATACATCAACCAATGTATGTGGGTAGACAAGTTTGTATTTGAACACATGCTTTTTTATGTCCTTCGAAAAATCCAACAGAGCTTTAGTTGAATAGCAATCAACCCAAGAGTTTTTTATGAATTACTTAGGACAATATTTATATTTTCTACCCCAGCGTGCGTGATTGAACCTGTCACACACATATTTCAGTTTGGGAATAAATATTTGTTTGTCAAGGGAAGGACATGAAGCATTCCTGAGCTGATGCCAAATAAGTTGACAAATTGAAAAAGCTTAAATAAACACTCATGTCGACTTAGCGTGCTAGGAATCGCACGTAAAAAAGTAACACCTCGTTTATCCTTGCCTCGCACAAGTTTCAAGTTTTGAGGGCTACCGTTCGTAAGAGGACGACAGCTGGTTAACGGAAAAACAATTTTAAACAATTTTTAAAACAATACTAAGACCTAAAAATTTTAAATGGTCAGCCTGTTCCATAGATTGATGGTTTATTTTACCCACATAACTGAAATCGAGTTTGATAATTTTTGGTGAAAAGGTCATAATTTTTTATTTCATCAAGTTGACAGATAAACCATGGTTTTGGCAGTATTTATAGAATTCATCTGCTAAAGTGTTAGCATCAGCTAGCAGTTCTGACACCTGTTTTGCTGATGATGCAAAAGTAGTGTCATCTGCATATAAAACCTCAAGATTTGGAAACCTCACCTATGCTGAAAGAAATATTCAATAATAATAATAGAATCAATCATTCTTGATATGTAACCAAAAGAATGGGTTCTCCAAGTCGTAATTTGAAGAATTATAATAGTTTTTGTCTTAGGTAGTCCGAATGCATTCAAACCTCACACAATTAGACATTTACTAATGAATCACGACTTTGGTTTCGTTACTCCCTTTTGGTCTCCATAAATTAATGTTTTCACGGAAATCTCTAGCGTTGGGTCTGCTCCAATATGCTTTTCGGCTTTACAATACCATTACAGGTTTAATCATACATCACAGGCCTGACAATACCATCACAGGCTTTACAAGACTATCACTGGCTTTACAATACCATCATAGGCTTTACAATACCATGTGAGCTTATGTTACTTTGTTGAATTGGCCTTTAATTTTTAATTGGCCGATTAGTCCATATACTGTCTGTCTTATATTATTCTTCCAAACTATCTCTTAAAGTCTTTCGTAAATTCCTGGCGTAGCTATGGAAAAAGAAAAGGAAATTTTAAGGCGTGCTTTCATAAAAAAATATTTATATGTTTAATTCTCGTAAAGCGAGTTACCTTCAATATATCTCTACATAACTAGAATATTTACCTTCCATAGTTGTGGTCCAGAAATATTAGGTAGGTTGCCAAAATTAAATAAACTCGAAATCAACCTACTGCGAGCTTCAGCGTAACCAGGTCAGAAATTGCCTAATGGTGTTTCAAACACTTCCGTCCTCTCCAGAATTGATTTTGATAAAAAAAACATTTCCTTTTTTCTTTCATTGTTGTCACAACTATCATACGCATGTCATTGAACTATATCAAAGAGACTAGCATTCCGCTATTTTAAAAACTACATAAAAACGATAACGAACATATTTCTCTCTCTCTCTTTTCCATGAAAGTAGAACTTTGTGTAAACAAATTCAATGCATTGAGCCTACTTCAACATATCGAATCGTAATAGGAAAAAGAGCTGTCGTCTGAATGCAGAGACCCTTCTTTAACAAATCGAATCGAAATAAGAAAAAGAAGAAGCGCTGTCATCAAAATGACATTAACCATATTATTGTACACATTCCTTCTTGAAATCCACACAATTATGGATTTATTTAAATAACCAGAGATATCCGTGGGAACTAAGAGCTGTAGAATTAAAACAATTATATTTCATGTAAAATAGGATGGTGTGTCTCTAGAAAACTTATTTCATGTGGTGATCGATTGACAAGAAATTTCATCTTATGACCTGTTTTTACGAGGAAAATAACTATGCACCGTAGTCAACGTTACACCCCAAAAACGACCTTTTCCACTCACCTGTACAGCATTCTTTCCTGCCGATCCGCCTCCACGTATATCCTGTAGTACATGAGGATCATCACCATGCCGGGCACCCAGAAGCTCACGCTTGACGAGATCACCGAGTAGGTTCGGTTCACGGTGAACGAGCACACGTGCGGGTTCTTCTCGCGGAACGCTAGATGCTCCGCGGTCGTGTACCACTCCATGAAGATGGGCAGGAAGGAGAGCAGCGCCGGGCTGCACCACACCACGGCCAGCATCAGGACCAGCCGGACGTTGGTCATGATTAGCGGGTAGTCTAGCGGCTGGACGATGGCGTAGTATCTGGAAAAGTGGGAGCGGAATAAAAGGTAAAGCGATTGACAGAGAGACAGACAGACTGTTCGGGGAGGAGAGCAATGAATTACCATATATGTTTCACGCCCTTAACACACCCGATAGCTCAGTTGGATGTGGATTCTGCTATAGAAATAGGTTTCGATAGTATTGAAAGGTGGGGTTTAATTTTCCGGAGCGCCACGAATTTATCGCCAGTGAAAAAACGAAACCACCGTGATGAAATGGGACAACCAACTTCACTAATATCACTGAGATAAGAAAAAATATATACCTATAAATAATTTTAAATAATTTGAGAGATTTTTATTTACATGTAATTCAATATTCAATCACTGATGATTTAGTAGAGTTCAACTAGTACCTAAAAAGTAAAAGTTATATAAACTCACGAAAAATGAGGAATAAAACTGCTCCCAAACATCTCCTATTTGTAACTAACATTACATCGTGGTAAATTGTGGAAATATCAATCGTTTCTAAAATATTCCGCATTTCCCAATCCTTATTGGGCTCTACATTATCGATTTTAGTGAATACATCAGATCGGGTAACATTCAGTTTTCCTGATTCCAAACTACAGGAAGAAGATATCTAGAAACATTCAACTGTTATTTGATGTATGCTATGCTCATAATTCGAAACTGAATTTAAAGAAATCGGAACTTTACGACATTGTGTTGAATCAAGTTATTTATAGGCGAGGAGTGAATTAAATCATTTTCAATTTCAAAACAAATTTGAAGGTGGCAGTAGCTCTTCTATCAGCAAGACAAACTGATTTTGTGACATGTTTCCGAAATTACATTATATATTTTTTGTTGATGTAGTTAATGAATTTGTTCTGGATGCTTTCAATTTGTTTCATGTATATTATATGGTGAGGGTTCCAAATGACTGAGGCGAAGCTGAGCAGACTATTTACGTACGACATGAAAAGAGTACGCAAAGTATTATAATCTCTGAAAAAATTGGTTTTTCTTGAAATAAAACATAGTATTTTGTTCGCTTTCTTAGAGATGTGGGAAATATGTTTGTTAGAAGTCATTTTTTAATCGAAAATTATTCCCAAGTCCTTCTCTTCACCATAGGTGTGGAGATTATGATCCTCCAGGGTATGATTGTGGGTTATCCAGTTAGAGTTTCTACTAAATAACATTTGTTGAGGTTTAGGTAAAGGGCGTTATTTCAGCAGTACGCTAAAAACCGGTCAAAGTACAGGTCCCCTTGAATGAGAATACAATCGTTCAGATCATTAGCATACCTAAGAAAATTCGAGAATTTGAACCATTCAGAAATGTCATTTATATAAATGTTGAATGGTAGGGTTCCTAGTTGTGAACCTTGAGGTACACCAGACGTTATGTTAACTGCTCTTAAGAGTTAGTAACCAATACTGACAACCTGTTAGCGATAAATAACCCATTCAACAGAGTACCGGTCAAACCATCCCCAGCCAGCAATACTTCCGAACAATTTTGCCAATATACATAATTTGGAAACTGGTCTGAGATCAAAAATTATAATAGTTTCGCTGAAAACGTTAGGCGTGGTTGAACTGTTTCAAAGCGATAATGGTAATAGTGACACATGATTGGGATATTGTTGATCTTACCTGTCAACACTGATGCAACACAGATGCAAAATACTAGCGGTGGAAAAATAAACGTCCAAAGAGTTCCACACATCGCACATGAAATACCCGAATATCCACCGGCCCCCCGTGACCTCCACACTGAAATTAAAGCACATCGCCCAAATGGCCACGAGCATATCCGCCAAGGCCAGGCTCACGACGAAATAGTTGGTGATCACCCTCAGTTTCCTGTGCCTCATTACTGACACAATCACTAGGAGGTTCCCGAACAGCGCCGCCATGATGATCATGGCCATGGTGATCAGTTTGAGCGCGACCAGGAAGCAGAGGGCCCAGGAGTGAGCGGGCCAGGAGTTGTCAAAGGACGTCGCGTAGATGGAACTGTTCCTGATGTGGTCCAACGCTGTCGTTTCGTTGGAGTCTGAGAGGTTTCTTGGTGCTTGGGTTGACAGTTCTATGATGTGCAGCAGTTCGTTCATTTTGGTTCGTGGTCGAAATCTGGAATGGTTCAGAGTGGCTCTATGAGAAGAGCGTTTTCCATTGCCTGGAGTGACATTTTGTTGTTGATTGGACCTGGAACAAAGAATAAACATGACTAATGAACGATTATTGTTATTACTATTGAGTATTTATAATAGGGACAAACGTATTTGAATGAGAACAGTTGAAACAAGGTGCATGAATTGAGATTCCTCATTTGCTTGACAGTGAGATAACTTCTATTTGAATTTTCGATAATAATGCAAAGTGTATCAGTTGTCATAATCTGTCGAAATAAAAAACCCAAGTTAATCTTCATATTGTCCTTAATAATTGTTTCACTTTTTCTCATTGCAAAATCAACAGATTATGTACCCAGGCAGTCATCAGTAATATCGTAAAAAGAATATTGTTTATGTTGATACATCATTTACACACGTCACGATGTCATGAAAAATACGTATGAGGTTTTAAGACACTTGACAATGACAAAACAGTATATTTCATTACGAGTTCAGAAAATAGACTTTTTCGTGCATGCGCGACATGTTCCCGTGGGAGGCGAAGCCGAATTGGAATAAAAGGATTTTCACTCAATATAATTCAAGATTATTCATCTGAACGAAGGCAAAGACAGAAAATTGATGGGACTATCATTGATCCGTTACCAATTTCAGTAGAGTCCCTCAGGAAACCGATCTTAGGGTCTGTATTATTTCTTATATACGAGGGCTGTTTGGTAACTCCGTGACTATTTGAATAAAGAAAAAAAAAATTGGCAAATAAGCGTTTTATTTTTCAACATAATCTCCTTTTAGATCAATACATTTAGTCCAGCGTTTTTCCAGTTTTTTTATTCCTTCCAAATAATAGGTTTTCTCAAGGCCCTCAAAATAGGCGTTTGTTTCGGTTATAACCTCTTCATTCGACCCAAATCTCTTACCACCCAGCCATTTCTTCAGGTTTGGGAAAAGAAAATAGTCGCAAGGGGCTAAATCTGGAGAATATGCTGGATGGGGTAGTAGTTCGTAGCCCAATTTATGAATTTTTGCCATAGTGACTACACACGTGTGCACTCGTGCATTGTCTTGATGAAGCAGCACTTTTTTTTTCGCTAAATGTGGTCGTTTTTGCCTCAAATCAATATCGAATCTGTCTAAAAGCTCTGAATAATATTCGCCGTTGATCGTTCTACCCTTCTCTAAGTAATCTATATGAATGACACCGCGTGCATCCCAAAAAACTGTGGCCATAACCTTGTTGGCTGACAGACGCACCTTAGCCTTCTTTGGTGCACGTTCACCAGTTGACACCCACTGTTTTGATTGTTCCTTGGTCTCTGGGGTATTGTGATGGATCCATGTTTCGTCTACGGTTATATAACGGCGTAAAAACTCGCCCGGATTGCGATTGAACTTTGCCAAACACTCCTTTGAAGTGGTCACACGGTTGCGCTTGTGGTCGAGTGTGAGCAATCGCGGCACCCATCTCGCGGATAGCTTCTTCATGTCCAAATATTCATGTAAAATGTGATGTACTCGCTCAGTTGAGATGCCTACAGCCTCAGCTACCTCACGTACTTTTATTCTCCGATCGTCCAATATCATTCCATGGATTTTATCGACGATTTCTGGCGTGATGACCTCTTTTGGGCGACCTGAACGTACGGCGTCACTTGTGCTGGTACGACCACAACGGAACTCAGTAAACCACTTCTTAACCATTGAAATTGATGGTGCAGAGTTCCCATAGTATTTATCAAGTCTTTCCTTGGTTTCAGTTATGGTTTTTTTACGCAAAAAATAATGCTTAATCAACACACGAAATTCACTTTTTTCCATTTTTGTTAAAATTCACGAGGTTGTCTGCTTCTAATTGCTGTCAAACACAAACCAAATGTCGCAGCTTGCTCAAAATTTGACAGTAGTCTATTGAAAGATGGTGGTTGACAGCAGCAGTGTTGCATTTAAAGTTACTGCGCGGGAAATTTTAAAAGTCACGGACTTACCAAACAAGCCTCGTACAACGCGACGCGACGCAAAATTATGGAACAAATTCATTATTTCTGAATATGAAGATGTTTCGGAAAAATCTTTGGACAGGTCGATTTTCTTTTCCGATGGGCCAATTTTTGAACCCCACCTAAAATATATAGGTTTCGCCGTATTTGGGTGAAAATGACTTTGGTGATATTTTTAAATGGGACCCAGTATATTTTTCCATCCTTTAGTGCCTTGTGACACATCATATTTTATGATCTTGAACTCGCTTAGAATTCTTTACTCTCTCTCATCATGGTATCTCTTCATTGACTCAAGGCATGGCTCTCTTATTTCTATATGCTCTAATGTTGTGAGTAGTTTTTGATGGCTCACTGTGTCAAATGCTTTAGCTAGGAAGTTATCTAGTACATTTCAAATAGTGACACTTTTTTTTGCGACTCTCTCTATAAATGCCACACATGCATCCCCACTGGTGAACCATTAAAAATCACGAAAATCACTTCGGGTTTCATTCATCAACACCCTAAGTTGGAAACATGGACTGTTGTTTTAAATGGAAGATCCCAGTCACCGCTGATTCCACATCATTCATTCACTGAGATAATTAGAGAGCAGCGTCAAAGGAACTATCAGTCTTTTTATATGGGATCCATCAATTCGACGCAGTCTTCTATTTCAGCGTGATCCATTCTCCACTTTAGCCCCGCCTGAAATCCCTGGAAATCACTCCTCGAGCCCGGAGGATTACGTTCCGTTGGAAATTGTTTCGGCGATGGTATCTCTGTGATTGTAATAGTGGAGTCGGATAGTTTTTCAGTGCCTGCATCCAATTTATTATGGGAAATAGATTTAGACCAGGATCCCTCGCCTACTTTAAAAAATGATTAATAACAGGCTGAATCTTCTTGAGTAGCTTCATTTTGCCGAGACGCCCAACTTTTTCTCTAAGGAAATTCTTGATAGTGGTAGCTAATAAACCGCGCAGGCGTCAATCTTGTCGATTTGGTGAGTGCAAAAACGCCATTAATAACAGTTAATGACCATAGCAGTCGATGCCAAAACACCAATGAAAAAAAAATAACAGTTAGTTTTTCAGTTGAACCTAGAGATAATTCGATAAAGTACTCGAAAATCTTTTGTCCTACAAAATGGATGGTAGGACTGAAGAGTTCCCCACTCTGAACATGTACCAATGACGTGGTCATAAGAAATCATTAGGAACCAGCGGATTTTTTTACCGTTGCGTAGTTAATGTTTATAGGAAAAAGTTAGGCGTCTCGGCAAAATGAAGCTACGCAGGAAGATTCAGCCTGTTAATAATAATTTTTGAAAATAGGCGTGGGATCAAGGTCTAATTCGTTCGATAGTACGAATAATCTTTTTTTTAATGCTGATGCTGATGCTGATACAAATGCACAGTGGATTGATATGCTTCTTCAATACTTTCAGCATGTGAAATTAATGGATTTTCCACAATACTGGTCTTACTTGGCGAAACTTGGTTAACTCTCAGGAAATATTAATTGAAGTTAGATCTTTTATGTGAATCAAAAAAAAAATAAAGTTCTGGTCACAGGATTGAGCCATGAGGTACTCCCCATTTAATTAATAGTTTGTGCGATGAGCTATGTACGCTTTAAGTACGTCCAGATAAATATGACTCGAACCACTGGAAATAGTATATTGTGCAACAAGTGCAGAAAAGTGCTAATTTCTCACGAGTTTGAAAAAGTTGCGGTGCTGCAATTCAAACGAGTGAGAAATTGCATTTCTGCTCGTGTTACACACTATACTTTTTCTACAACACCCTTTTTGCTAAAATAATACTATACTATAGGACGGAATGAAATGTGAGTGACTTATTCTTATATTTTCCTCTTGAAGTTGAAGGTAGTAAATTCAATGACAATGAATTAACTTGTTCTCTTATTTCTGGCGGAGTATTTTCAATTTCAGAACTGTCGCTATCCATTTTAGTTCAATCTTATTAAAAAATGAGGGGACAAGAATATTTTACGAATATTTTATGCTTGACGTTTGTTGACATTCAAATGATTCGATAGATGTTGCTCCGTTGCCTAGCAATGGATGTGGGTATTTGAGACAGCAGTAGTGATGTCTATGATTTTTGTTCAGAATATTATGAATTAGTACGACAATTTCCCTCATATTATATAAACCAATAGACTTTGTCAATTAATTCTTGAAGTTGCCTGATCGAATATCCCTTCGAAATTCAGAATTTTCAAAATATACGTATTGCTTAGAAATTAGATACTGAAAAATTTTGGCACAGAAATGTCACTTTGTGGCACAGAAATGTCACTTTGCGGCACACTTATGTCAAATTTCAATTATTGTGAGAAATAATCATGTTTGCGAACGTAAAACTATGCATAAAAGCATGTTTTGGAGTGTGGTTGTAGAAAAAGTTAGTTTCTGAACACTTATATCTCCAAAACAACGCGAAGTTAAACAACAATACATGGGGAGACAACTTCGCGAAAATGCTGATTATTTCAAAACTCATCCTTGAACTCATTCGAATCAAAACCTGAACGTTGTTTTGCTTTTTTTCAGCATATCTCCCAAGAAGATTTATCGAGCAACTTACAGATAAGTCCTCCAATTTCCGAATAACATAAAGGAAATGGACATGAATAAATGAAAGTTGAAAAAGCGAGTTTGTTGTGTGGAGTGTTTGTCAATATTTGAACCGATGATATACGAGATTCACGTAGTCCATTATATATGGCAGGCCTTTCTCTTTTCAGAAAAGCAGAACAAGCATGTCGCGACGAAGTTGTGTTGGCAGTTCCGTTGAAATGTTTATTGGAGATGAAATGGGGGATATGGGAAAATTTGTGAAAGTTGTTCTTCACTGACTTCCAATATTCCAGCTCCATTCGCTGTACAGGATATTTCAGAAGAACTGTCGTTGTAGAACATTCTTTACAAACATATTTTCAGTTTTTTTGGGTTACAGAGTTTCATAGAAGAAAAGTACATATTAATCGAAATTTTGTCAGATATAGAAAATACTTATGAAATAATTCTAATCCATTTGAATAAATGCAAAGTTTGAAGATGTCTGAACCTAATTTTTTGAAATTTTGAAATTGAAACACTACGTATTAAAATTTTCATAGTTTTTCCAAGTTCATAGACATCAAAATTAATAATAATAATAATAATCATTTATTTCCTTAAGACAGTTACACACCCTATGCAAAAAGTCAGTTACTTACATTTAAAATGTATACCTAAACACGTACAATGAAAAATAAAATAAAATAACACTAAAAATTCCTGATTTTACTGCAGATTCCTATGACAAGTATTCATCCAGTCTATAAAAACTCTGTTCCGTTAAAAATGATTTCAACTTACGTTTGAATAATTCTTTCGTTTAGCAGTTTTTCAGAAGGCAGAGCATCATAATTTTCTGTGGGCCATATGACTGGGAGATTGGTGAGTGATTTTGAATTTCTTGTTTGAACTCTGAAATACCTGAACAAGGCAGTGTTAATATTTTCAGTTTTTTTAATACATCTTTGCAGGAATCAATGCGTTAAAGCCTCGTCATTGATCGTAAAATTCTTTTTTGTGTCACAAAGATATCTTTTGCAATTGATACAATACCGGATGCAGAAATACGAAACAGTTCAAAATTCACACAGTTGCACTGATTTTTTTTTTCTGCTATACAGTGACCAGATGAAAATGCAGGATAATCATAAATACGAGGATATATTGAAAACTTCTTAGCCTGCTATAGAACCAAACAAAATTTCAATGTAAAAACATTTTATTACTCAACATATTCTCCTTTTCATTGGATACATTTATTACAGCGAACCTGCAACGTCTCTAGACCTTTAAAAAAAATGTTTCTTCTTGCTCTGCAAACAGCTTTTATTACCTCCTCGTTGGAAGAAAATTTACGACCTTTTAAACTTTTTTTCAGTTTAGGAAAGAGATGATAGATGGACGGAGCCAAATCTGGTGAATAAGGGAGTGTTCTAGTAATTCAAACCCTAAATCACGAATTTTTTGCGAGGCAACATGAGATTTGTGAGCAGGGGCGTTGTCCTGCAAAAACAAAACAACTTTGGATAGCTTTCCGCGTCTTTTCTCTCAAATTTAACGCCGTACAGTGGTCAGTAATGTCGGAAAGTAATCTCCAGTTATTGTTCTACCCTTATCCAAAAAATCAATCATGATCAGTCCATGGCAATCCCAAAAAACTAATGCAAGAACTTTTCCAGCAGATTTTTGGACTCGAAACTTCTTAGGTCTTGGAGAACCGGAGTGTCGCCATTCCATCGATTGTTGCTTTGTTTCTAGATCATAGAAATGTACCCTTGCACTCTTTTGGTCAACTTTCAAACATTTGGGGGTCCATTTTGCAGCAGTTTTTCTCATGTCCAAATTGACGTGAACTATCTGATGAACGCGTTCGTATGAAATATTCAGTGCTTCAGATATCCATTTTAGTCCAATTCGACGGTCTGTTAAAATCATGTCATGAACTGCATCGATATTTTCGGGGACTGACACAGAAACTGACCTTTGCGATCGGTCATCGTCTTCACTGGAAAATTTACCTCTTTTGAAGCTGCAGTCCAATTTTTCACGGTCGCATACGAAGGACATTAATCACTAAGGGTATTAAGCATATCTTCGTAAATCTGCTTACCTCTTAACCCTTTTAAATACAGGTACATGATGCTGGCTCGATACTCCAATTTTTCGATTTTCACTGGTTTACTTTTTTGACGTCAAACTTTACACTGACACTTCTAGGCCTGATACGGGCCCACTCACGTTCAAAACCTAACCTAACCTATTGTTCGTTGCTATGGTAACGCAATATTTTGTTTATGCAGGGAACTGGTCTAGGCTAACTAGATATCAATACATCCTCGTATTAAAAGAGGTCAAGATCAATATAACTTGTTTTCAGATTTTTTTTAAAAGATGCTTTTTATAGTATTTCATGGATGTGTACTTCGACATTCTCCATTTTTGTCAAGACGTTCACATAAGAATTGTCGTTCGTTAGCGACTAAACTTTGAAGAGTATTTCTGAGCTTTGTCATCCATTGTTTCAAATCTTAATTGGAATGGTTACAGTTCCCATTTCAAGGGTGAAAGCAAAACAATGTAAACGCATCTGTTGGTACCTTGTTTTTGAATCAAAACTAAAGCTATACACCCATAATTTCTCATAGACTTCGAAAGTTTTATTGAGATGGATGACGACAAATTTTGTGAACGGGGATATTGTAATTCGTTTCGATGCACTCTCTGAAGGAAGTTGTAACTTTCACAGCAGCTTGAATCTCCGGAAAAGTTGCAACAGGTGGAGCTGTTTGCATGAATAGTTCTTACGTTCAGTTTGAATAGGAATTGACGGAATTGAGAATGTCAAGTGGTTGAATCAATGTTGGAATTAGTTGTACAAACCAGCAACGGTGATAACATTCATCAATAAAGCGGAATTATTTGTGTGATCAACAAGTTCAAAAACGTGTTAATTTTTGATCAAGCTCCTGAAAATATGAGCGAAGGCTCATTCAATTCAGAATGACATCTAGAAATTTTTTCCGAAAGTATGTATTAGCACATGAAAAATTGCAATTGTTATTAACAAATTGAGATGAAAAAAAGGTTGCATTTCGTTTTTTGTTGGTAACTCAAATACTATTAACATTTGTGGAATTTTTAATAAAGATTCTTATAGAGGAGAAAATTTCCGAGAAAAAAGTCACGACTTCTGGAACTCTATTTCTATTACATAAAATATTTTTTTTTTAGTAATAAACGTTAATTTGAAATTTTTATTAAATTATGGTATCAACATCTAGACACCTCTGGGAATAAATCACCGTTGGAAAAAAAAATTATGTCAATTTTTCGAAAAGTTATACTATTGTTAATTAATTAATTTTTTTCCAATCTCTGTTATCTTAAATGACTACATAAAAGTTTAAATAATATATCTATAAATTTTTGGCTTCGTGGAGCCCTTCTTATATGTATACTCAACAAGATCACGCGACAAAAATGAATTGAAGTTTATTATTTTGTTTACAATGATTATTTAAAGTTGACAAAAAATGAAAAGTCCAAAAATTGTTGGTGATAAAGTTTTTTTCACTGAATATTATGCTATCGCTGTTTTTGTTTCTAACAATGGCATTCAGTAACGTTGGAATTAAAAAAAATCTTTTGTTAAATAATTTTTCATAAACAAATAGACAAGACTATTATTTTTCGAAAAAAAGAATTTCCGCTGTATTTTCCTGACAAAATAATAATTGAAAAAAAGTTTTTTTCTTAAATAAATTTTTTTATTGTTCATAACTGTTTTTTTCATTTTTGATTATTTAAATAATTAGTTGAGAAATGATTTTCTCTTTAAAATTCATAATAGGCATTTCTTCATAGATTAACAAAAATATATTTTTTATAGATGATTTCATTGTTTGTTAACTTAACAATTTGTTTTGAACAAATTCTAACAACCATTATATGTTTTTTCTAGAGCTAAAAAAATTACGAAAACAGGCATATATATCAAAGTACTAAAAAAATTTCTTCCATTTTCTATATTTTTTTAGTACTTTGATAAATATGCCTATTTCTGTAATTTTTTTAGCTCTAAAAAAATGTAGTGGTTGTTAGAATTCAATTATAACAAATTGTTGAGTTAACAAATAATGTTGTGTAAAATTTTTACCAACCTGACGATTTTTAACGTTTTCAAACATGAAAAAATTCAAGATTTTTGGAAACTAATTTCTTCCTCGCGTACAGCTATGTCATTTGACTGGATACAAAGGTAGAGATAGGGCATTTGTGCATCATTTACAGTATTGGCCCTAGTACGGTTCTTTGAGCTCTCCGTATTTGATCTCCAATACGACTTTTCCTTTGCCGACTATTTTGAACATTTCTATCATTTTATTAAGGTAATAAGTTATTTTATTGGTAATAAGAAGCTTCTTAATGTACTATCCCATCAACTCCCAATGAGAAAAGCTTGTATATTTACTATGACAAATACAACACCATTTGAAATAATGTAAAGTCACGAACAACGCTTATCCATTACGTCTTTCTGCAGTTAGTAAATGGATAAACGAATGATCCCTTTGATCAGGACTCTCTTCTATGACCTATGTCACATTTCTGGATTTTACTGTGTAATTACCTAATTCCTAGAAATCGAAGTCTTTCAGTATCTCCCTCCTCTCTATCCGCTGGTTCTCAGAACTATCAAATTTGTGTACACTGACCTAATAATTGAAAAATTCCAATTTCGACGGAAATTCGAAGAAACATTAGTACTTAAATATTGTGATATGTGCTGTCTGCTTTCCAAGAGAAGCCCCATTTGTTAAAATTGTAATCCATGTTGATGGAAACTTGTAACTTCGTGGAAAATATGATGGAGAGCTATTAAACGCCCAAATCCGTTGTCACAGCCTTCGTTGTGAATCATTCAGCGTGTGTGTTGATGATTGATAGCTGCTACAAATGCGTGGAAATGAATTTTTTAAATGGAAAACTCGAAATTTATCTCGGAAATATGAGTTTTTTGTGTTCTGCCGGAAGATAAAATCTGAATAGAGGGCAGGACGGATATCCACACAATTGACACAGTGACATGGAAATTATAGATTGTGTTGTTTTGGCCATTATTTGGCTATAATGCTCGGGGAATTGATTATCGACTTTGGCGGACTAGCTTTCAACGTCCCCAAAAACTATATTAATGCCAAGAATCAGATTGAAATTATAAATAACATTCAAGTACTCGATATTAAAATAGACATTCTACTTGCCTTCGCCAAAACAAGTGATCAGGTTTTTGGCGACTCCACCAAATTTTAGACTTGCCCTACAGATTTTGCGTTATCATAGACATTCGACATTTTTAAAAAACTTTTCAGCTATGGAATGTGATCACCAAATCTTCTGTGATATTTCAATAAATGTTCTATCTCAAAAATTACATATTTCTTTCATTCATATCCAAAATATTGCATTAACAAAAACTTTGTATACGGTTTTTTACCGGCGACTTCACCACATTTTCAATATTTTTAAAACTTTTTTGTGTCTAATGCCATTTTGCAATATACGGTAATTTTCTAGATTAATTATTTTTTAAACATAGGCGGACCTTTCAAACATATATAAATATATTAATAATATTCAAAATATTATCTTCTTTGCCTTTTTCTTTACGAAAGCCAGCCTGACATTCTGGAGCACTCCAATAGATTCCATGAATACTTGCAATCTCTGATATATCAGCTGCATGGATAATTCAGTTTTGTGATTTGGTAGGCAATACGTCGATGATATAGATAAATTTCAGGGCCTTTTTTCATACCATTTTTTTTATCAAAGAAATTATGTAGAAAAGCAGTTCTAGAAGCTCATCCCACTTAAAGACCAAAAGAAGTTCAAAATGATATCACACATTGGAGAATGTCGTTACAAATCAGATATTTTTTTAAAGAAGCAAGATCCTTATAGTGCTTTTAGACACATCAAAAATAATAAAGATGACGTAGGAAAACTGGAAGAGGGTGAAGTTTTTGAGTTAACTTGTGGTTCTTGTCCATTGTTTCGTATCGAACAAAGTAGAACCTTAAATAAACGTCTAACTAACCATGGAAATTGCTTTGTGAACGGCAAAACGAAATCAACCCTTGCCGCCCATCTACTCGCAGAAAATAATTTTTGAACTTGATTTTGAAATGAAGAGGGGAATTCTCAGATGTTAAAGAACTCATTTTGATTTGTATTGCCGTGATACTAGGTAAATGTAATTTATTGTTTTATAACCGACAGAAAATACTTTTCAACCATATTGGTATTGGAGGATAGGTATAAAACTGCTTCCAAATTAATTAACGGTTATGAAATATAAAAGAATGATTGTTTGAAAGTGGTTGATAAAAGAATGACTTCGGAATTGTGACTCTGTATACCATTGTGTATGCGAAACTTATGTAGTTATTTTGTAAAACAAAACTTTGTCAACATTAAAGTTTCATCAGAAATGTTAACATTGATTTTCATCATGTATCGACTCCATCGAGTCAATATTTATATATTTCCGGAATTTGTATGAGTTTTAATTTTAATAGATTTTGGTAGTCGTTCTTGTTGATATGATCTTTGTTACTTTTTTGTTAAATCCTTAAATTGATTTTTCTGTTTCATATTCTGCGATGTATTCATGCTGTAATTATTTTTCTTGATGTTATTTTTCTTTGGTATCAGCAGTTTTTTTGCTTTAACACATTCTTTATCGAAACAGGGTTTCAATTTCTTATTTCGTTTTTTGCACAACTCCAAAGTTTCTGCTGTCGAGGTAATAGAATTCATCAAATGTGTATCGAGTTCTTCAGTATCGTATGATTCTATGTTTTTAGCGATATTGTACATTAGGCTTTCATAATTTTGGGTTTTTAGAGAGTACCACTTGGAATTATTTGTTTCCTTTCGTTGATTTTGTGACAGAACTAATAAAAAAAATATGTCTAGTTCTACTGTGCAGCTTTGTTAGTCTGAAATGTAATCATAATTCATGTAAATGGTTTTTTACAATTTATGTTGAGATCAACCCAAAATTAGGTCAACTACGATATTACCCCGCTCCATCAAGAATGTGTAATAACCTTAATAATCAGCATGTCGTCCATTAAGTGTGAAGTAGCCTGCGACTTCAAATACATCATTAAGTAATGTCCCTGGTTTGATGATTGTTAAGTTCATTGAGTTTATCGGTCCTAGACGAAAATTATTTTCAGAAAGACCGTCATTGTTAAAATTATTGAATTTGCCGATTCTAGCGTTGGAATCCCCATGAATAATTATTCTATGCTCTGAACATTTAGGAGTTATATCAACAACACACTCATTGAACATATCTATGCCAACTATGTCATCTGATTTTGGCCACAGTTAAATTATGCCTAAAACAAACTCAATTTTATTGATTTCAAATTCAAAATTATCAAAAGATTTGATTTTTCAACAATTTCAAAATTATTTTCTAATTTTATTGATTTCTACAAAAGTACCAAGCAAGTAACTAGTTGAACCTGATGGCGGAAATTACAATGTCATCTTTACCAATTCCTGAGCCGTTCTAGATATTTAAATAATTCGATATTGATCGCGGCAAATATAGAGTAAAATATAATTATAGGCTCAGTGATAATTTCGGAAGTAAAAGTGAAAAAATTTCAAATCATTTTATTGCGCTAGTACAGAAAGTACATTTTTCCGGCACTAGTGCAGAAAAGCGAAATTTTCCTTATTGAATTGAGTGCGGAAGGAAACGCATACTCATAGGACATTTTTTGTCGAATGAATGCCCTCCTACGAGAAATTTTAATTTATTTTAGCAATAATAAAACTGCTTGTAGTAGTAGTTCTGTCCGATACATCCATTCATTTCTTTCATCAGATATTTTGAATGACACATATTTCGTTCTTGAATATAGTCGATTCAGAAGGATTGTAGGTAGGTTCTGATATTGATCAAACCCATTCCAGCAGCTAAACATGTTTTTTTCCACCCCACCCAGACGTCTCTGAAACTAATTATAACCAACCCCTCACTGTAAAAATAACGGCCTTACAACAATAGAGTGAGTATAGTGAACTGAGTTTAATAGCCAAACTCTAAGTAAACGTGTTTTGGGTCTAATGGCGGGTGGCTTTAGCTATTTCGGAGCCATTCATCTAGTTGGGGCAAAAGAGCTATAAAAAGAAAACGAAATGCTTTATTCATCAGGCGGTACATAGGCTACCTATCAAAATGAACGAAAAATAGGGTGAAACACTTGGAAGACCATTACAAATTGATACATTCTCATTTTCCACCTCGAATTTTCAAGTAAAGGTAACATGTTTATGTCGTGATGTACAGAAATGTCTTTCTCCATTATAGCTGGTATAATTAGGAAAGTGGAATGGCTTTTTTGGGTTTTCATAATCAGCCAAGGCGTTCGCAGAATTTCTCTGTCTCTACTCGTTGTCGAACTAAAAAGTTCAAATTGTGAAAGTAAAAAGTTCAAATTATGTTGTGGTAATTTAAAAATTTTTGTCTGTTGATAATTTCCATTGAAACTCACAGGATAAACAAGACTAAATTGGTTCTCACAGACTAGATTGATTCTCACCCGATCTCAAACTTTATTTTGTAGTGGTAATTTCATAATTGTTATCTATTGATATTTTCCATTCAAACTCACAGAACATACTAATTCGATCACTTTGAATCGATTGACGTTCTCAGAATTGCTCTATCTCCACCAAACCTCGAAATGAAAAGTTCAAATCGACTCAAAAGGGTGTACTTTGTGGAGGCGATTCAATATTTTTTGTCTGTTGTTATTTTCATCCAAACTGACAGAATTCACTGATTCGATCATTCTGAATCAATTGGCGTTCGCAGAATTGCTTCATCTCTACCCGTTCTCGAACTGAGAAGCTCAAATCGAGATGAAAGACTGTATTTTGTGATGGTAATTTAAAAATTATTGTCTGTTGATATTTTCCATTATCACTAACAGAATATATTGATTCGATCATTCTGATTGATTGACTTCCGCAAAATTGCTCTATCTCTGCCCGTTCTCAAACTAAAAAGTTCAAATCGAGTTGAAAAGGTTCATTTCGTATTGGTAATTGCAAAATTTTTGTATGTTGATAATTCCCATTGAAACTCACAGAATATTCTGGTTCAACCATATTAAATCAATTGGCGGTCACATAATTGCTCTATCTCTACCCGTTCTCGAACTCAAAAACTCAAATCGAGTTGAAGGGGTGTATTTTGTGATGGTAATTCGAAAATCATTGTCTGTTGATATTTTCCATTGTCACTCACAGAATATATTGAATCGATCATTCTGAATCGATTGACGTTCGCAGAATGGCTCTATCTCTACCCGATCTCGAACTGAAAAGTTCAAATCGTGTTGAAAGGGTGTATTTTGGGGCAGTTGTTTAAATTTTTTTGTCTGTTGATACATTTCTATTCAAACACACAGAATCCACTCATTCAACCATTTTAAATCTATTGGTGTTCGCAGAATTGTGTTATCTCTACCCTTTATCGAACTGAAAAGCTCAAATCGAGTTGAAAAGGTTTATTTCGTAGTGGTAATTTCAAAATTTTTTGTCTGTTGATATTTTTAAATTCAAACTCACAAAATCTACTAATTCGACCATTCTGAATCGATTGATGTTCGCAGAATTGCTCTATCTCTACCCATTTTCGAACTGAAGAGTTCAAATCGAGTTGAAAGGGTTTATTTCGTAGTGGTTATTTCAAAATTTTTTTCTGTTGATAATTCCTTTTGAAACTCACAGAATATAATGATTCAACCATTTTTAATCGATTGGCATTCACAGAATTGCTCTATCTCTACCCGTTCTTGAACTGGAAAGTTCAAATCGAATTGAAACGGTGTATTTTGAGGCGGTTGATATTTTCCCATTCAAACTCACGGAATAAACTCATTCGACTATTATGAATCGATTGGTGTTCGCAGAATTGATCTATCTATACCCGTTTTTGAACCGAAGAGTTCAAATTGAGTTGAAAGGGTTTTTTCCGTAGTGGTAATTTCAAAATTTTTGTCGGTTGATAATTTTATTGAAACTCGCAGAATATACTAATTTGACCATTCTGAATCTATTGGCGTTCGCAGAATTGCTCTATCTCTATCCGTTCTCGAACAAAGTATAGTATATTGTGGTTAATGCTCGAAAAGAAGAATTCCGTCAAAACTTTCCACATTTTATTGTTCGAAATGTATGATTTTTCCATCTCGCAAATTGAGATTCTTTAAAAAGATCCTGGTAATATATCCGTCAATCAGCTACATTTAATGCAAAATTAAACAATTCAAAATACGATACCATGCAATAACAATGTGGTATACGGATAGGTTTCATGTCGGGCCCTGACGCAGTGGTGAAAGCATTCAACTCTGGGCTCAAGTGTACGGAGTTCGAGCCCCAGTTAGAGCTGAGAATTTTCACTTGTAATCTCCCAAGTGCTTGAATTATTGCCGGAAATTTTTCGAGTACATGAATTTTTTGAAAATTACCCGAGTCGCGCAGCGACGAGGGTAATTTTCTTAAAAAATTCATGTACGAGATAAATTTCCCGCAATTAATTCAAGCACGCGGGGGATTCGGTAAGAAAATTTTACACCAAAATATATCCAACAATTCATAAGAAATAACTAACTATGGTTCACCTGAACTATTTATATGCATAGTACAAAAAAGATGCATGAAAATATTGATATGTAAAACACACTTAACAAAATTTCAATTTGATTTTTTTAAATTTAATCAAAAAAAAAGTAAAAATGTTCTAGCTCCACTGGGAATTGAACTAGTGACCACACGACCACGAGGCGGACACTTTACCGACTCGCCAAGGGGCCTTTGATTTACATGTAGACAACTGGTGTATTGAAGTGTTTCTGAAATTTGATTTCAGAATTTGCAAATTCTGCGATTATCGAGAAGAAAATATTCAGACACATTCGAAATATTTAATAAATACATAAATATGAAATATTATCTCATTTCAAATGAAAAATACAATTCCATTTGTACATCAAAGCAAAATATAAACTATCACCTGTCAAATATTTGACAGAAAAATTTCCACTTATTAATTTCGGCCAGGGTACCCAGGAGGATAAAAATTTCCGGAAATTTTTTGGGTTGCCATGGCATCTAAATAAGAACGAATGTTTTGGTTCTCTCTAAAAGTGAGGTGTGAAATTTTCAATTCAATTCGTCCGATTTAATCATTAAATTTTCGTGGCTCGACTAGGGCGAGTCCTGCACGATTCACTGTTCCAATTACAAGTGCTGCTCTTAAGGTGGCGTATGGAATTGGTGATGAGGCCTACCAAGAACCCATAGTGGGTAATGACCATAGCAGTCGATGCCACTTTAACACACAAAAGCATTTATAGGTAATTTTTTGGATCTAGATCAAGAATTTCAAATTTGGATTCTTGAGTTTAGTGTCTTGAGCCTCCTATCTTCATAGATCTTGAATTTGGGTCCCACATCATGGAATTTTGGGACTTGAATTTCAAATCTTGTAACTTCAATATTTGGATTTGTTCATTGGGTACTGAATTCTGAATCCTAAATGTCGAGTTTTGGTTATTGAATCATGCACGTTCATTCCAGGAACATGAATCTTGGAATAAGTGCTTTGAATTCTAAAAATTGAGTTTTCAGTTTTTTTTCCAATTACGAATCTAGTAACTTGCATTTTCGGTGATGGGCCTTCAGTCTCGAATCTCGATTTCTATACTTATGATCATTCAAATTCTGGAATCTTCCAGTTTGAATGAATCTCTGGTCTTGAAATGTAAATGATTCAATGCAGTCTTGAACATTAATAATTGTTGTATGCGAATCTATGAAGTTGGAATTCCGTCCGTAGGTATTGAATATTGGATATGAAGCCTTGAATTTCGAATCTTGAACCGTTCATCTGGATAATTGAATCTTGAATATTTTATGAGACTTTCATATCCGATCTATGATCTTGATTTATGAGTGTTGAATATTCCATCGTGAATTTCAAATTTCGACTCTTGTGTTTTGTTTCTTAAGCCTCGCATCTTGAATTTTGAGTTTTGTTTTTTGATAAAGATCTTGAATTTTGTTCTTACATTATGGAATTCTTAGACTTGATTTTCAAATCTTGTATATACAATCTTCGGTGAAATGCTCTTCAATGGCGAACCTTGGATTTGATTATTGGGCACTGAACTTTGAATCCTGAATTTTAAGTTTTATTCCTTGAATAAAACATCTTTATTTCGTAAACATGATTTTGAATCATGTTCTCTGAATATTGACTGTTGAATTTTGAATCTTGAGTTTATCAATATTTATCAATCTTGTGACTAGTATTTTTTGTCTCGAAACTTGTATTTTGATTCTTGGGATGATGAATTCTCAATCTGGAAAATGTAGTCATAAGTTGTTTATTTATTTTTTGTATCCCCTATGTCCCCTAAGTTGAACCTTGACTACTTCATTCAGAGTCTTGAACATTAATTGTTGTATCTGAATCCAAGAACTTGGAATTTTGTCAAAGGGTGCATCATTAGTATTGAACCTTGAATTTTGAATTTGAACCACGCATATCTTGAATCTTGAATCTTTTGCATTTCCTCTATTATTATGTT
Source organism: Chrysolina oricalcia (assembly GCA_944452925.2). Taxonomy (NCBI): domain Eukaryota; kingdom Metazoa; phylum Arthropoda; class Insecta; order Coleoptera; family Chrysomelidae; genus Chrysolina; species Chrysolina oricalcia. The sequence goes on from OX101813.2 coordinate 71,723,040, forward strand.
GTTTTGTAACTTGTAACTATCCTTACTTGTTTGTGTACTTCTACCTGATCATATAATAATAATAATAATAATAATAATATGTTTATTTCACTTGTTGAAAAGTACAAAGAGAAAATATCTATAAGTACAATAACAAGGAGTACGTCAATTAAAATATCTAACCTACGATGATGAGATACATAATAAATATAAAATACACAATAAAGACCCAGGAAGGTGTATATCAAAAAGTTATCAATAAATAAAATCTAGCATTAATCAAAACATGTGTAGAAGGCAAGTTCAATTAAAATATATCGTCCTCTAGCAATATAATAATGAATCTTCATAGCTTAGGATTAGGATCACTTAAAGTATATGTACCTGGTCAAGTCCACTTAAAATACTTAGTCCTAGCGAGATAATATTAAAATTCATCGAGGGTGTAGCAATTTTTCTCGATTAGGGCACTTTTCAGCCTTGATTTTAAGACATTTATATTCGGTGCACTTTTTATGTGGTCCTCCAGTTTATTATAAAGTTTTGGCCCAAGATAAAGATGGCTCTTTTGGTATAGTGCAGTTCGGTGCATGTTTGGAATTAGGTCATTAGAGCGTGTCGAGTATTGATGTTGTTTAGTCGAGAAAGTTTGTTTTTGTGTACGAAAATACATAACTCATAAATAAATATAGGAAATATACGGATACCGTTTTATCTAAAAGGTGAACTCTTTGAATAGATAATACCTCAAACGATTATGGATTTCTATGAATTAATAATTACCCGCTCTCCTTCGAATGAAACACGGAATAGCGATTTGAAATATTGAAGCGTCTCAGAATACATCTATGCTTTACCACAAAAGGTTTAGAAAATAGTGAACAGGTTTGGAAAATACTCGATACAAAGTTTTGCCCCCAATGAAGAAAAACTCTCCGATATTCATAACTGTGGTCACGAAAACCATGAACAAGCTATCGAAAAATATTGGAGGTTATTTATTCATAATAATATACCGAAATAGTTCGACATGACTCCATGATTTCACAGGAAATCTTCTTTTATTGGGAAAAGCGAATATTCATATCAGCAGTTCTAATTGCGAATCTATAATTCTGTGGTAGGTGATTCAAAATTCAAAATTTTAGTCCCTCCAATTATGAATCATAAAATCTGAATCCCAAAACCCAAGCTTCTACATTATCAAATCTTCAGTACCTACATAGTTCTAAATTGTACAATTTGAATTTTTGATTTCGACATGAAATGCAAAGGCTTGAACCCTAAAGTTTCCAAATTCAAGTGTGGAATTTTTAATCTCTTCTTGTACCTCATAATCTTTAAGAGAGAGTAGACACTACTTGGCCAAAGACTGATTACGAAAAATGGATTAGCCACTGCAGTCTTTTATGGATTCATTTCAACGACTATACTGACTAAACTGAATTATCTAATACATTTTTCATATGCTTTTGAAAGATAAGCATTGTTGTAAATAAATAATTTACAATTTTTCATCCATATTTTCACCCCTTATAGTTGAATCATAAATCTTGAGTTATGATTGCAATTCTGAATTTTGATTTTAGTGTCTTGAATTTTGGAATTTTGAAACCTGAATGTCAAATCTTGTTTCTTAAATCTTCGGTGGATGCTCTTCAATCGCGAACCATATATTACATTATTAGGTACTAAATTTTGAATCCTGAATTTCGAATTTTGATTTTTGAATCATTCATTTCCATTCAGAAAAGAAGAATCTTGGTTCATGTGCTCCGAATTCTGAATGTTGACTGTTGAATTTTAGAAGTCTTGTGTTTTTCAATCATGAATCTTGTGACTTGCATTTTTGGTAATCAGTCTCGAACCTTGCATTTTGATTTTCAGGATCATTTCAATCCTGAATCTGTAATCATTTTCATGATGAATCATGAAGTTCGATTCGTGGATTTTGAATCATGTATCTTGAATGTTGAATATTGTACCAGAGCCTTCCAGTTTGAATAAAACTCCTATCTTGAACCTTGATTCTTTGAGTCTTGAACATCATTTGATGTTTGTAAATTTATGAACTTGGAATTTTGCCGTTGGTATTGAATGTCAAATTTTGAGCCTAAAATTTTGAATCCTGCATCTGGACATTTGAATCTTGAATCTTTTGTCATAAATATTTTGTGATGAGATTTTTATCTTGGATCTTCATTCATGAGTTTCAAATTTTCCACTCTGAATTTAAAATCTGGACTATTGAGTTTTGTTTCTTAAGCCTCTCATCTTGAATTTTGAATCTTGTTTTTTGATTCACAGATCTTGATTTTTGGTCTTACATTATGGAATTTTGAGACTTGAATTTCAAATCTCAAATCTTTAATATTTGGTGAATGTTCTTCAATCGCCTACATTGGATTTGATTATTGGATACTGAATTCTGTATCCTGAATTTCAAGCCTTGATTCTTGAATCACACATTTGCATTCCAGAAACATGAATGTTGAATCATGTACTTTGAATTCAATTATGAATCTCGTGACTAGCATTTTTTGTGATTGTACTTCAGTCTCGAACCTTGTATTTTGACACTCGGGATCATTTAAATTTCGAATCTATAATCTTTCAGTTAAAATAAATCTCTTATATTGGAGTTTGAATGCTCCAATAGAGTCTTGAACATTAATTGTTGTATTTGGATCCATAAAGTTAGAATTTCTTCCATTGGTATTGAATGTTGAATATTAGAATTCTGCATCTTGAACCCTGCATCTGGATGAATGTTGAACCTAGTGTATTGAATATTTCATGATGGGAATTTATATTGGATCAATCATCTTGATTCATGTGTCTTAAATTTTACATCCTTTATTTCAAATTTGGGTTTTACTAAATGAAATTCTGATATTTGAATTTCATATCTTGTATCTTCAATCTTTGTTGGATGTTTTCCAATCGCGAACCTTGGATTTGATTTTTGTGTAATGAACTTTGAATTCTGAATTTCAAGTTTTGGTTTTTGATTCATGAACTCTGGATTCTGAATGTTGACTGATGGATTATTGAATGTTGAGTTTCTCAATTATGAATTGTGTACTTGCATTTTTTGTGATGGGCTTTCAGTCAAATATTATGCCTTGAATTTTGAATCTTGAGCCCTGCATCTGTAATTACATCTTCCATCTTGCATACTAAATATTTTATGATAAGACTTTCATATTGGATCTTGATTCATGAGAATTGAATTTTCAATACTGAATTCAAAATTCATGTGAAGTGCTGTTGACAAATTGATAAAGAATACCGTCATGGAAATATGATGAGATATGTTATTTATATTTAAACTTAAAGGTAGGACATAGTCTGCCAGAGATCCCACTGATGATGAAACTACCCATCTTAGTACGGAAAACGCTGGGGTCGTTTGAAAAGACCGGTGTCACTGAAAATGAGGTACTTATAACTAATATTGAGTTCATTGTTGTTTGTCCTAGTTGGATGAGACATTCACTTGGCCGATATATTGATTTTTAACGTTCACGGAAATAAAATAAAAGATAATGCAGCGCATGAGAAGACTGCAAGTTTGATGATACTCTGGCAATATTTCAATTTTCACAATCGATCATGGCTCGACAAGGAAACACTCCAATAAGACAAGAGAAGTTCTTCATTCTCAGTGTAGTTGGAAGTGACAGGATGCGAGTTTTGTAATCGCGAAATTGAATTCCTTCCCCTACAAAAATTCAGCAAGGGTTTTGACGGGTTCTACTTCCAATACCAGTTCCCAAATATTGAACACAATTAGAGTATTCCATTTATAAATAAGCTGAGGAAAAAGTCACTAGTGGTTACACCTGTGACACGATAAAAAAATCAATTGATATGAGATGAGATAAGATAGGAATCAAGAATAATAGTAATAATAAGACCTTTATTAATAAAAATCGGCAGAAAAATAAGTAAAGTAAATTAGGATTAAATTGAAATAAAAGAGGCGTTCACAATAGAACAAATCTAGCAAATTGTACAAAAAAATATAGGTGAACTTTTATTGAAGCGTATTCAAAAAAGCTCCTTGATAAAATAAAATGGTGTACAACCAGGGCACTTTTTTCAAAAACTAAGCTTGGTAGGTGATTCATTTTCAGGTGAAGTTGATTCATTTTAATTTTATTTATTTTTTTTTTATATAATCTGGGAGTGTGTTATATAGTTTAGTGGCTTGATAAGTGTGACATTTTTGGCTAGACCATTCTTCATCTTTTTCAATACGGATGAGTGAAACCTTTTTTATCCATAACTTTGATGATAATTTTTTGAATAACTTCAATATTTGTCGATGTATTTTCTTCAACAACCCCTTTATATGTTTGACGAGTTTATCTCATCTCATGTTTGAATCTGAGAAGACTAACAGGTACTTAAATTCAGTAAAAGTATTTATATTTGTGTTATTTGGAGTTTTTATTGTTTGGAAGTCTGGTGATATTCTGCTGCCAGTATATGAGGAAAGAAACGATGTTTTTGTGTCATTTGTCATTTGCTATTAAACCATTTTTGAATAGTGGCAAGATAATTTTCTGCGGTATCTTGTCTTTTCCCTAATTTTTTTCTTCATAGAAGATGCAAGTATAATCAGCGTATGCCATGATTTCATCGGCCACAGGAACTTGGTAAAGGTCATTTAAATGAATCTTGAAACGGACAGGTCCCAGCACGGATCCTTGTGGTACACCATACGTAACTTCCTTTTTCTTGCTTATGAGTATGATTATGAGGCATTCTGGGAGGAAGAAAAGAGGAGATACAGCTATTACATTTTTTTGGGGGGGGTAGTATGGTTTGGATCATCTTCAATTTTGTAAGCCAAGTCTGAGACTACAGCAACATAACCTTCAATAAATAGACTGGCTAAAGTTTTTTCATCACTGATATTTCTACCATTTTTTTCCATGTGTTTGATAGGTGTTTCATTTGTTTGCCAGATGTTATTTTCTGTATTGTGTGCCACATTGCTTTATTATTATTTTAGTTATCAGAAATTTTTTGTTTATTGAAATCGTTTTTGGCATTTTTGATAATGGAATTTAGCCTGTCCTTATATTCAACATATTTTTATGTTGTTTGTTTGTAGTTTGTTCTCAATGTTTGATTGATTTTGTCTCTTTCATCAATCGATTTAATTATTCCATGAGCTACACAACTTTTGCGATTTACATTTTTTCCTACTGTTAGGTCAATATCTGTAATATTATAAATGGGGTTGAAATAAGTATTTTTCATATTTACGGATGATTTGTTGTAATTGATTTTTTTATATTTCCAGTTTTCTTCGAGTTTGTATTGATGTTTTCTACATAGACTTCTACATTGGTCGTGACTTGGTATATGTGGTGCACTCAAGGTTTCTCTGATATAGAGTGGTGAAAAAGTTTCGTCCTGTTCTTGTTCAGTATCTTCAAGCAAGTCTTCTATCTTTAGTTTGTTTTTCATTTCATTGTTTTTTTATATACTTCTTTCTTCTTCAATATTCTTTAATAATATTTTTCTATCTTTTAGGTCTTTTGATATTGAATCTTTAGATAAATAGATTCCTCAATTTTTCAAATATTTGGCGTTTTTGAAAACCTCTACTCTTTTTATATGAGAGTGGAATTTAATCAGTGCTATTTTTATACTTTCCCAAGTGACATAATGTCTATGATATCAAAATTTTCATTGAAGATTTTCAGATGTTCTGTAGTTATTGTTTTAGTAGATGTTAATAGATTTTGTGTGCTTTCCTCTGTTTTATTTTGAAAGTCCTAAACAACTAAGTTCTGTTTTTTTAAATTTTCTTTCGGTTTCCAATCGTTTTTTCAAGAAGAAGTTGCGTTACTTCAATTGATTGTTCAGAGATATTACAGACGTTTTTAACTCAGAGTTCATTTTATCAATTTCTATTGAAATAATATTTTTGTTTATTACTATATCCCAGTCCTGGCGTTCAAAACGGAGAAAGAAAAACTCACGCACTGGTTCGGAGTTGAGAAGTCAAGCACCCTGTATAAAATATGAAGACGATTCCGATGTTCAATTCCTCGGTTAACAACCACCCAACCATCCACCCCTCGGGAGAATTGAATGAGTAGGTACAAATCGAAAAGTTCGGGAACTTGAATTTCATAACTCCCATTCCATCCGATAAAACTCCCGATACGAATGAATTGAAAAGATAATTGCTGAGGCGCCATTGTCAGAAGTTACGGTGGTTTTGATTGCTAGTTTGGAAGTTTTTAACGCAACTCAGCTCGTTTGAGATTATTCGAAGTCTTTTCACAAGGGTAAATCCAAAACTTTTTGTGTTGGAGTTTCTCGAGAATCCATTCTGCCTGCCTTTTGAGATGCTACGCAGGAATAGCGTGCAGTAATTTTGCACCAGAAGTTTCACCTTGTTATATTGGAGATTATGGAAAACAATTACTGGCCACGTTTGAACTGAATTTTCTAAAGTTGTTCTTTATAGACACTTGAATGGTATGAATGATATAGTGATTTGTTTAAAAAATCCTGCAATTTTCAAGGCACTGTTTGTCCTTCGATTTGATGCCGAAGTCACTGGTTTTGGTTTTGCGAGTAGTAATTGTGGCGCTTGAGACCCTCCCACCACTAATACTTTCAGCTCTACCTCTACCTATATCCACCAATCACAGCGCACCACCCATCACCGAGGTGACACATCAATTGTCACATGTCATCCGTCACCTGTCATTTGTTATTCGTTATCATTCACTTTTCACCGCCAATTGGGTAGCTCTATTGAAATGAAAAAGCTTGTAGCATTGATTGCCCTGTATCTTTGGAATCTCTAAACTCGTTCAGAGTTGTGCTCGATTTTAGTGTGAGATTCACTAATAGACCGGCCGGTAACAACACATTTCTTGAAAAGTGTTTTTAACGTATGCTTTTTTAAAATTATGATTATCATAGGTTTATAAATGTTCTCACCAAATATCTAAGACTGCTCGCATGCAGCGGCGGCACTAACCAATTTTGAATTTGCAAAAAAATGTATATCTCTGAACGATTTTCTAATGTATGCAAAGTGGTTTTTTCGAAAGTTTGAAATGAAAAACCGACGAAAATTAAAAAGCATACTCTTCTCTCGTGTAGAAGGCCCTGAAATTATCAAAATTATTCATGGCAAAATGTACTTTGGTTTTTACAGTATAATTTTTTGAAGAAGTTCTAAAGTAGACTCCGCTAATACGATGAAAATCATTCTCCTGAAATAGTATTTCGTAACCCTTTGTACCTACATAGAGAGTGTTTTTTGATAAACACCATCATTTATCAGTCTTTATACAAAATAAAGTGATTGTTTTCAGCTCTTCCGAGTACCATAATGAAGAAACTTTCCGGAGAATCCTTCAAAGCAACTTCCAGTATCTACTGCTCTTGATCCACCGCGATAACATATCTGCGAAATTCTTTCACATAATTGTTGGGAGTTTTCCGTGGAAAAACTTCAGAGCCTCGAGCAAAAACTGAAAACACGCTTTCAAAGAAACTTTTGTATCTTGCAAGGATTCCCATTGTGCGACAGCACTCTTTCTGAGTTGATGACGCGTGGAAGTTTGTCGAATCCAAAGACATTCCAATTCAATCAATTTTGAAGCACGAGAAGGTCCTGGGAGATAAATGAAGGTTTTTGTTTCCGGATTTCATTTCCTGAGGATTTCCGGATTCGCAGAAAATGGGGATTGATTCCTTTTGATAGGTATTTCAACGGTTTCTCGCCTATTTATAATGGAATTCGCTTGGGGGTTGAAATATTGAATTTTTTATTTCGGCATTACTTGTGGTCTCTTTGGAATGACGATCACATCAAAAGAATGATGAGTACAACAAACCCGCTTCCCAGAGAGGAAAATTAGCTCTTTATAGCAACTTTAGTATAATAATTATTAGCAGAGCATGGTTTTCCAATAATTCTCAATTATTTTACAGAATAAAACGTTCATTAACTTCCAGAAACGTATGACAAGAGGAGACAAAGTATATCGTAACAATTCACAAAACTGACAAACATATACACACATGATGATGATAATAATACTGTATGTTTTGACTAGATTAACGATACCTACGGAAATTGCCATTTTAACAATAATTGGGATGCTTTTTGATATATGGAATGTTTTGGAGCAATTCTAGACTCAAAATGGAAAATATTGAATCTAGGATAAAATCTATCAAACAGAAATCTCTCCTGAAAAAATATCTTTTGGAAAAAACTCTCTGGAAAAAAATAATATTTGATCTTCAATATTAAAAGGTGGTTCAATATTGATCAGCTAAGCTTGAACGATGAAAAAACTCAAACAAATCTATTTTAATGTATCAAAATATGGAGATAATACCAGGCAATCTGTTGAATTTCTAAGAGTGTCAATAGACCATCATCTTATATGGTACCATCACACTGATGCAATTGGTAAGAAAATTGCATCTTCCACAATATCTTCTGAGTAATTTTGAAATGATGGTATCCAAATAAGGAATGCTCACTGCACACTTCTATTTTATACAATGTCACATAAGCTATGCCGTCAGAAGTTGTCGAAACTCATTTGCTGCAGAATGAATTTTCTGTCTAGAGCATAAAGCAATTAGAATAATGAGAAATCTCAAATTTGATGAAGATTGTAAATCTGTCAAAATTCATTGAACTGAATATTTTAACGTCTCCTTCTTTATGCATTTAGTCTGGTATATGTGAAGAACACATGTCAAACTATACACCCACAAAGAAACTCATATTTATGATACCAGAAATACACTCAAACTGAAACTTTATACTTAGCACCAAAAATGTTCAATAAAATTCCCCCTACCATGGAGAGTGGAATTGAAGATTTAAACAATTAAACAAAAATAATACCGAAATGTTATCACAGTATCGATGAGTTTATGATAAATGATGTGAGTGACATACTGGAGTAACATCTGCTAGGGCCAGTGATAATAATAATAGCCGTCCTCTACCCGCACAGGTTATGCTTTTGGGTACACACTATGTGTGTTTATGACGGAATATTATTATTATTATTATTGTAGGTTGTAGTTGATACCTCAAATATGTGTTCCATGTATATGTATGGGTGTGTGTGTATATGGATAGATGTATATGTAGGTATATATACCGAAATTAACTTGTGATATTTACAGTCACTAATTGAAACTCAATCTGACACGAACCGAGGAATCCAAAGTTAGATGTTTATCTAAAGGTTGGAACTCTCGGAATGAAATCGTAAAAAAATACTTTATTTTCACTTAGATTGCTTGCGTTCCTCATAACGTACTAGAAACTTGATTGAACCATGGGTTGATCAGAACAACGAATTGTTGGCTGCCTGTCAATTAGTAGATGAACATCTAACTTGGGATTCCTTGGTTCGTGTCAAATTAAGTTTCAACTAGTGATTGTAGATGTCACAAGTTACTTTCTGTAATATACTGTCGTTGCCTTTTGGTATTAACATTGAGTGGATTCGATTTGATTTCGAGAGCTTCCAGAAATCCTTTCTGATGGGTTACCACAAAACAGCTGTCAAAGGTTGGAACTCTCGGATTCAAATGAAAAATACTCTATTCTCATGTAGGTATATGTATATATTAGTATTTGTATTTTTCATTTGTTGGTATACTGTATACCCCCTTTCAAATTATGTTTTTGTATATTTAAATTATTGATGACTGTGAACTTTTTTATAGTGACATGAAATGAAATAAAATGACACAAGGAATAAAATAGTCCACGAGAAATTTACACTCACTGCATGGCATACGAAAGTTCAGGTAAATATGAGATATCCAATGCTTAGTTGGCAAAAGTTGAGAACAAAATACTGACCCTGGAGAATAATTTCGTTAAAATCGAATCAATCAATGGATCAAAGAGGCATTTCACTTTCATGAATAATGTACGCGTAATTCTGATTGCGTGACCACATTACTGATTACAGTAGGACTATTAATTGAAAACAATCACCGCAGTAATGGTCATGTAAATAAGTGAGGAGCATGGAAAATACTGTTTGAATTCTTTTTGATGTTGAGGAATCGTAATGCTCGACACTGTTTATTCTACAGATCTAGAAAACAATCGCTGTTAGTCTATTTGAATGGAAGATGAATAAATTTTTTTTTCTTTCCATTAATCGTACAATTTTGCTTGTTACTTGTAGCTTCCCTGAAGATGACAGTATTCACTGTTGAAATATCGGAAATATAGTGTTAAAAGAGTACACGTTTTGCATGCTGCTATACCCAAAAATATATATATATATATATATATATGAAGTTGTGAAGGTTAGACGACTGTCTAAGTTAAAGAAGAATTCTTTAAATTCGGGTATGCAGTCAACAAGGGTATGAAAAAAAAGTGTACTCTTTTTTCTATTCAAGCTTTCGAACTGAAAGGGAGGTTATAAATCCCTTTCACTCGCCGTACTATATGAAATATCATGTCACAACGGACAACACTCTTGATACAATAACTTTTTTAAATTATGATTAAAAATGATCATGGTAGATTAAAATAATTGAGAAACACAATTTAAAATTACACAAGGGCTCTTATGGAGGCCATGATGAATTAAAGAGGAAATGATGTATATGAATGACGGTCATATATATATATATATATATATATATATATATATATATATATATAAATGTATATATATATATATATATATATATATGAAATAACTATGCGTCGTTCTTAACATTAAAGAATGTTTGATATATACCCGTATTTTAGAACCACTCTGTATATATAAAAAAAATGTCAGTAAACTTCGATCGAGATTGAGGAAGTTCATCCAAGCTCAATTGGATCTTCAATTCTCATGAACAAACTTACACTGGTTGGTTTAAAATTAATCGAATTGGATTTTACTCCCTCAAATCCACATCCGTTCCACCTCCCTCCGAAATAAAGTCAGAATTGGTCCCCTACAGTACCGTATTTTTGTTTTTTTAAATTTTTTGTTTTAGATTTTTTGAATTTTTATTATTTTTGGGGGGGCTAGCGCCTCCCCCTGGAAACCTTTTCTTCTCAAGAAAAATTTCTGCATACGTAGCCACCGGTCTTTTTTTCGATATTTCCTCCAGTTCGCTAAGTAGCTTCGGAGGAGGGGGGTAATTCTTCAAAATCGGAACGCCCATTCTCTATAACTGCTTTAAAGGTTTCCCAATAGGTCTTCAGGTGTCGGAGATACAGAATTTCTCTCCCCCTTTTTCCCCCCACCCCTCCGAAATTTCCGCCATATATCTTAGAATTTTGAGTTCTATAAAATGTATATTTTGGATTATTGATACGACTTCGCATAAGAGCTACTCCGATTTTCTTCGATTTTCTTAGTGAAAAATCGTATAAAGATTTAGTAGGTTTTTCTCTACAAAAGTTCTTTTGGCTATAAAATGATTTCTCCAATAGATTTCGAGATATTCGCAAAAAACCAAAAAAATTGTAAATTTTTTAACAATTGCTTGTTTAAAAAATTCTACAAAGCGATTTACGAACTATTTTATCAGAAGTAGTATAGGCCCTTTGCGTCTTTTATTTTGTGTGAGAAGAGCCTCTTATTTTTATCTACAGCTAGGTCTATAATATCCTGAAGGTACAAAATCACGAGACGCCTCTGCTAGAAAAGTTAGGATAGAATTACTATTCAAAAGGCATAAAACCCCTCAGTCAAGTCGCACAGAATCGAATCCTCAGGGCTGCTGCGTACACATGTCGTTTATAAGGAGATATTTCTTTTCGAATCAGTTTTTTCTCCTCCTCCTGCTCCAGGGAACGCACCAGTCACGTTTATGTGGGACAGGCTATCGATTTCAATTTCCCATTCATTATTGAAGAATCCCAACCGTCTCAATATTCACTAATACCTCGAGTGAGGGTCTCGGATAGGGAAGAAATGTCTTGGGGTATTCGGAGTGATTAGTATAACAGAGACCTGGAGAGAATTGCTTCATTCTTGAGGCTTTAGCAAATTACTTGAGATTACTTCAGCTCATACAATAATAACATATATGTCCCACATAAATACTAGCGTAGCGTGCGGGTGAAGACGTCATTATTGTTATTATATGTCTTGGCGCTCCATAGCGACTCTCGTGAAGCATTTGTACAATCAGCAATAAAAACTCACCTGAATTTGTATTTTGCATCATCAAAAAGTCTAATGGATGATATTATTATAAAATAAGGATGATTGATTTCATCATCAGATGAATAATATAAACTTCTTTGATTGACGACTTGTTTATTTTGTGGAAATTCATGTTCACTGAGGACGAGGAGACTAAAATTTAACAAGGAGGGTTTAATAAGCTCTAGCCAATCAGAATCTTGTAGCATCAACGCGTCATAGTGACGTACTTGGGTATGAGTACAGAGTCGAACTCGAACCAAGCAACAAAACTCTCTGCAGTAACTCTCATATACCAAGAGCTAGTCCGTCACTGTCTATAGAGAACGGCGGCCATGACACGTCCTACTACGTCATATTTCGTCACAAATGTTTTTTCATCTCCTTCTACTAGTGTCCCCATTGTCTTATGGGAATCAAACACTCCTTGTTAAATTTTAGTCTCATTGCACTGAGGATACACAATAGAACACTTTTTGTCTATTTTTCACAATAATTTTATATTTGTTGAATAGTTTCGGTCATTGCACCATCTTCGAAACTAACTAGATAACATCCAAATCTGAGTATTTATACCTACATTGCCTATACATAGGATATACCTTAATTAGTAGCAGTATATCGATTATCTAAATCAATACCAATAATAAATGAACATAACAAATAATGTGATGAATGCAGGTTTTGAAAATTGGGTTATAGATTCAGGAGAGGGCTATTGTTTAAATCGAGTTGTTCGTTGAGGATAATAGAATTGGGATTTTTCTTTGACTTGTCTATTTCCATAGATTCCAACAAATTCATCATTTTCCCTTTTTCGCATGTGTGGAGGATTTTTATATCATCTGTATCTCTTTTATGTTTCGAATTTTAAAGATGATCATACATTAATGATTTTTTATCTGAAATGACATGCTCATTGTACCTTATATCAAAATTTCTACCAGTTTTACCTGTATAAATGGAGGGACATTCACCATATTCTAGTCGATATAAACCAGATCTCTTCATTTTGTCTAATTTAGGCTTAGCATTGAATAATCTGTTTCTTAAATTCCCGTTGGTTGTGTAGGATGTTTGTAGATTGAATTTTGAAAGTTAATCTCCGAGAATATTTAAAATTAACTTTCAATCTAGGACTTGAAGTTAATTAAAGACTGTACAATATAAAGATACCTATGATATATAGCATAGATATAAAAAGTTAAATTGATAAAAAGTTCAAAGGTATTAAAAAGTAGAAGTATGGGAATATATTGTTTTCATATATTTATTCTTTCTATTTTTATATATCTATTGATTCCTGAATTATTTAGCCATAGACTTTCGAGGACACTTTCTCAATTTGTGTTTTAAAATTTCTCTTTTCTTTCTCGTTCTTCAGAATCTCTGGTAACGCATCTGGTCCTATGTTTATGAACGGGATTTGGTAGAGGTTACGTCCTCCGGTATTTAGTTTGTTATGATCAAATCTTCTCAATTCATTTATTGGTTTGTTGCCAGGCTCAAGAAGTATAACTGCTTTATGTCCATTGTATTTGTTTGTAGGAATAGAATTTCTGTGAAGTGATTCTCTCAAGAGAAATATTGGCACTTCATCGTGACCTGAAGAAAAATAATTTTTCATTTTCAGTCGTGGTAGATCATTTAGCGCTTCTTGGTTATACGGAGTGAGAAAAAAAAGTTACATAATTTTTCAATCTACTTAATGAAGAAATCCGATTCAGGACCGTTACAGTAGATTCGGTTGACGGTGGTTTTTGGTCCTTCTATGAAATAATTATTAAATCAGTCTGCTACAGTCGATGGTTCATTGACGAAATTATTTTCCACTTCTATTTCTATTTGGTCTCTACTGATTCAATTTTTGTAATTCTCTTTTCTTGTTATTATAAGATGAAGATCAATTTTCTTACAACGAGTTTCTAGTTTTCCATAACTTTTCCTTTTCTAACAAGGATTGTATCCGGTTTTTGTTATGCAACTTTCCGTCACACCTACTTGCAATAAGTTTCCTTTATTTTTAACATGGTGCATCTCTAGTATGGCTTCCGGAGAATATGATCCAATCATAACTCCATCCCATTAAAAGTTTTGTTGTAGTCTACAGGTGTACTTTGAGATTAGTGTCAGTGTGAAGAAAATAGAAATTCCAATAAGCTTCTAAGACAGGGGCTGACTGAAATATACCATCAGAAATAATGTGAATACTACTTGTTTCAACTTCATGTGGAAATTAGACGAAATCTGTAGTTTTTTTATTCATTGATCAATATGAATTTCTGTTAAATAAATGAATCATTAATGGAACAAATTCATATTCCTCGCCAATAACTGTTCGAACTTTATTCGAATTTTTGCATATTGTAACTTACCTTATTTCAAGTTCAAGCTTTCATTAGTTGCCTTGTGATCATGTCTTGTAACTAAATTGGTACACATATGGAACTTCGATGACAATGCAATAATATATAACCTTGCAAGCCTCACTCCCCTCCCTTTCGTGAAAATGGTGAAAAACATGGAATGTCGCATAATTTTATTGCAAAAATTGTTACACTTCGGCTCTCCAGAAGACTAGATAGAGAGCGCGTTGGGTCAGAGACTTCCTCTGCATCTTGAAAATTGCTGCAAAACCTCGCGACAATGGACTAGTTTTAATTTTTTTATCATGGATAAATTCCAAAAATTTAAGTAAAATGAAACAAAAATGTGAAGGAATCATTGAAATATCTCCAGAAATTAAAAATTATTGGACATTGAAGTTGCGCTTGTAGGAATAATTGCATAGCACGCAGCGCTCTGTGTGTGACGTCACGCCACATGAGCGAGGCGACTGGTATTCGCAGTGTGCTTACAAACTTGTCGGTGTACAATCACTTGCGCTGTTCGTGTCCTGTATTGCTCATTACATGATGGCTGAAATTAAAAAAATATCCTACAAATATTGTATTTTTCCTATGTGTGAAAGCACGACAATTAAGAACCCCAAATAAATTATTTTTGATGTACCAAATGACATGGATAAGAGAAAGAAGTGATGCAAACTGATGAGGCGCGACTTAATCGGACCTAAAAGTACTACATATGTGTGCCTTGGCGCGGCTAAGGATCTAATACCTGATAATTTGTGGTGTGGCGATCTTAGACATGTGGTGTGACGTCACAGACGACTCGTAGGCCAAAGAAGTTCTTCGCTAAAATACGTAAATTTGAATAATCTATATCTCAGTTATTTACTGAATGATTAAAAAAAAAACACCTATCCACTAGTTCTGATCTATATTTTGATTCCATTGCGTCAAATATAGTATTTTCAACATCACTAAACTAGTCCATTCAATGGGAAATTCCCGTTTAGGACACTACGGCAGAAATATGTCATTGGGGGAGCTCGGATTCCTCTCATTATTGAAAATAATTGCAGAACCTCACGATAGGAAAGTTGGAAAAAAAAATATGAATTGGAATAATTTTCGTTGTTTGACCTGTATGTTTGAAATTGTTTTTTTCCGTTAACCAGCTGTCGTCCCCTTACGAACGGCAGCATTCAGAAGTCGAAAATTGTGCGAGCTAAGGATTGAAGAGGTCTTACCTTTTTACGTGCGATTCCTAGCACTTTCTCGCATGTATATGCATGCATCCATCAAATTTGGGTACGATCAGATGAGCTGGATGGCAAGGGGTGGAAAATATAGGCATGCCTCTAACGTACCAAATCGTAAAAAAATCTTGTTACAGCTTATTATTTCTTAGCCTATTCGGTAAGTAGCCATAACGGAAGTTCATATAGTTTTCACAATGCATGAAATGATAATGAAAATAATCTTCATCATGTACTACAGATATTCATGTAGAACACTTCTATCATAGAGATAAAAAGACAATGATCATAAAAAAATTGGCCAAAACGTAAAAGATATAATAATTACCAACAGTAAACATGAATCGATGAAAATAAGGCTGACTACTTCAACAAATTCTTTATTGAAATTGGTGCAGATATTGAAAAACCGACAAATTCAGTTATAGAAAACCAAGGATTCAATATTATTGCATCCCTTAACAAATAATGAAATTATCAATATTATAGCTTGTCCACAAAATAACACCTCTGATGGACCTGATGGTATATATTTCAACTACCATAATCGAAAAGTTTCACCTTTTTTTTATAGAGCCACTTTGTCAATACAATGACTAATATTCATGTTGGGAAAAATTCCTAAATCTTTCAAATAATCTATAACTACACCAGTCCCAAGGCGGCTAACAATAAACATGTCCCTAACTGCAGACCTATACCTTCAGTAACCTGGCCATAATCTCTAAAAAATGTTTGAAAATAAATTGGTACCGATTTTTGAAACTGATAATATTTTCTCTCAATACGGGTTCAGGGAGAATAGATCAACCAATCAATAGATCAACCAAAAAAGCAGTTTTTGAAATAATAATAGTAGCTTACAAAAACAGGAAAACGTATCACTGTACTTCTGGACTTGGCCAAGACATTTGATGCAGTAGATCATGATGTTCTTTTCCAGCGTTTGCCAGTGGTGTTGCCAGGGATAATTTTCCAAAGGATAAAACTAAATAGTTCGACAAGTGATCCACTAGTAACCAGAGGTGTACCCCAAGGAACCATATTGTGCCCTGTGCTCTTCCACTTATACATCAACAATATATACTATATAATATTTTGAATTTTATGGGTGATTTAACATCATTCGGTGACGATATATCCATCAAGTTTGTTGCAAAAACGTAGAGAGGGGTTTTTGAGTTCAAACACCTACTGCTACAGTACATTCGTACAACATGCATACACCACACGTATCTGCGCTTATCACATCAATAATATTCCACGTTGTAGAATGACTCACAATCAAAAATTCATCTCCTCCAATAATTATTCTATACGGAGTGCCAGTTATAATTACCTACACAACATTGCACTGCTCCATACCAAAAACATTTTGAAATTCAGTGTGGTAAACTTTTCAGTAAACTTCCCGGTTACATGAGAAATTCTGAAAATATACATATATTCAAATGAAGACTTAAGCAACTACTTCGTCAAAGAACTGCTACAGTATAGATGAGTTTTATCTGTAATCGAAAATACCTACTTTCTTGTACTATCTGTGTATATAGGAAGGAAATATTTTATCATTTATGATGTATTGTGATATTCATATTTATTATGATCTGATTTGAAATTTTGAATTTCTTTCACGGTTGTTTTATGACATCACTTTCATTCCAGTTGTGTGAACCTTCCATTATTCCTGTACAATTGAGATGTATATATTTATATTTATTATATATTTTCGATTTAATTTCGATTTGACTGTTTTGTGACATTTTTTTTTTAGTGTAGTTGTACTTTTAATACTTTTGTTGCACTGACATTTTCCTTTTTCTTGTACTTCTACGACTGTAATTAAACAGATTAATGAAGATATTATTATTATTATCTGTACAATTGAAATAAATCAGAAATGTATCTTTTCTAAGAATACACTAAAATAAACATTCATTTATTCATTCACGAAGAAGAAACGCGTCACTAAATACTTGCTATGAATAATGTAATCATAGAACATCGAAATTAACAAATATCACAAGAAAATACGAATTAACTAGAATGAAATTAGAATCTGCTAGAAGACAGAAATAAACATTCATTCATATATCATAAGAATAAATACTAACCAAAAAAAAATAACTAAAATGTGTAAAGAAACAGTATGTAAGAATAGTCATGCCCATTTTCAGTTACATATGAACAAGTCAGTTTGTACCGACGAAACCTACTTTAAATGTTTTTGATAAATTATGGATTGTTATTATTGTCATTGATATTTCTCAGTAACATATGATCATTAATCAACTCGATAAATTTAGCTATTGTTCTATATCATTACAGCCCTAAAAAGCTCAAATAATGTTATTTATTATAAAAATACTGGCGCAGGTCTCCACTTAATAAATTCATTTCTATACAGAAAAATAATTTTGTTATTATACCTTTGAGTTAGCAGTCGTCAACAATCCCACATTGTCACATCACCTGATACATCAAACGACAAAACTCCACGTCCATAATTCAAACAAGAAATAAAATCCTACAATTGAAATAAAGTTTTTCACGGAAGCCCGGGAAACTTTCGGAAACTCTCGTCGACTAGAGCGCAGTTAGATTTCCCGCCAGTAAACAATTCCCACCGAAATATCGCGAGACACTGTGGAAAACACGGCAGCTTTTCGCGGCTTTTCGTCGCAAGCAGCGCCCTCTGGCCGGCAATGAGAACTTTCCACTTCTGAGCTCGTTAAGGTCTAAGTGAATTTTCGAATAATGATGCTGTTTTATTTTTAGCGCCTCCACTTTGCGGTCCAGAGAACGGAGGAATTTATTCCTGTGTTGCGGGTGAGTTGATCTTCGAAATGCAATGGAAATAGAAGTGCACCATGGGGACTTGAATGGAGAGTTTTCGAATGGCTAATGATGCAGCGGCAAGATCCCAGAGGAGTCTTCAATCTTTGTTCTTGGGGTGAATGATAATGTGACTGTTTCATGGAAAAATCGTTTGCAAGGATAAATACATACATTTTAAAGGAATAGACATTCAGCAGAAGGCTGTTTTGGTAGTTGGAATTCAATGAAATATTCTTGGTATAATCAAACTGAATTTTGACGGAGGGGGTGGGAGGCACTGAAACGATCTTGCACCATTCTTAAGGAAGATGGGTCACGGTTAAATTCCCTGAATCTTTGGTATGAGGTATGCATTTATTCCTTCATTTTTTCAACTACGTTACTACATTTTCGAAATTTTTGTAGCATGTCAAAACAATACGAATGTATGAAAAAATTATAAAAAGGTAGCAAATACCAATTATTAAAAATAGAGTCATAATAATTTCATTGAAAATATGAACAGGATGTTCATAAAGTCAGTTGTGGAATCATCTGCGACTAAAAGTTGGAATTGAGTCGCTATTTTCCATCGTACAAAATAACCTTTCATGGAAGGGATTCATGTTGTAAAGAGAAACATTCTCAATTGAAAATTGAATCAATACATGACTCCTCTGGAAATGGAAAAACACTACGATAAAATTGAAGTTACTTTTTTGTAATATCTAACAGAAAACAACTACTTCTCCGGCTAAAGCCACGCTGGACATTGAACTACATCTGATAGATATTGAGAAAGACCCTATATAACTTGAGAGAAAAATTCTGAAAGTGAAAATTTGCATTTTCATTCAGATAGTTGATTTATTAAATGTCCAGATTCCATTGGAGATTCTCATCTATAAATGAGATGAGGGAGAATGATATTCAGAAGTATCACTCACAGAAAATCGCTCATTCCATAAAAAATGTATATATATATCAAAAAATTCATTGAATTTGGTTTCACTTTATAAATTCGGAGTATGTTCATATAATATTCATCTTTTCAGAATTAAAATGAAATATACCAGTTTAAATTTTCATGACAACATTCGAACAAGAAATGTTCATGAGCTGCAAACTGATAGAAAAGGACTGAAATTGTAAGAAAAGGCTTGATAATGCACGATAATAATTAAATACCAAGCACATTAAAAAATATGGAAATTTCTTTAAAATTCAAGTGTAAATGGAATAAAATAATTAAAAATAAATCTAATTTGACAGTTTATTACATTATTGGGAATAATAAAGTTACTAGTTTTATTATAATGTTAACAATACGCTATTTTTTTAATTCTTCCCCATTTTAGAGAAGTCTCTACTAGCAATTTTTTAATTGAAAACATTTTATACTCACTTATTTCTTGACATGTCAGTACAATGGGTGGTATGATTGAAAAGAGTATTTGCTTGTACTTCAAGTTAATGCTCCATGTTGTAATTTTCACTTCAAAAATTAAAGCATTTAGATATATAGATAGATAGATATCATTTATTTTGCCAAAGATTACATTGTTGCAATATAGCAATAGTCAATTAAATGAATAAACAAACAAATATATATATATATATATATATATATATAGGTACATACTTAGATTAAAATCACACATTAAAAAAAATTATAATAATAAATAGACACTGGGTATATAATGTGCAACACAAACAAACAGATCAATTAAAATACTCAGAAACATGGTAAAAACACTTATCTATTCGAAGAGCAAGCTCGAACCGGGTGTACGACTTGGTGAGAGACTGAATCCTGCCTTTTGATGGTATTTGCATTCTCAACCAGGCCTATTTTGTTACGTTCTGTATCTTTTATGTATGCACTACTATCAATAAAATCAATTATTATTATTATTATTATTATTTCCTTTAAGAGTGTACCAGTCAGGTCCTGTCTCCGGTGCTCCGACCCATCCGGAGGACGCGCTGGTGTCGTTTACCTCAATAACCACTCCCTACGTCCGTAGGGTGAGTGATTATTATTATTATTATTATTATTATTATTATTATTATTATTATTATTATTATTATTATTATTATTATTATTATTATTATTATTATTATTATTATTATTATTATTATTATTATTATTATTATTATTATTATTATTATTATTATTATTATTATTATTATTATTATTATTATTATTATTATTATTATTATTATTATTATTATTATTATTATTATTATTATTATTATTTTTTCTCCTTAGGAGTGTACCAGTCAGGCCCTGTCTCCGGTGCTCCGACCCATCCGGAGGGCGCGCTGGTGTCGTTAACCCCAATAACCAC
The DNA here is from genome assembly GCA_944452925.2 of Chrysolina oricalcia. Classification (NCBI taxonomy): domain Eukaryota; kingdom Metazoa; phylum Arthropoda; class Insecta; order Coleoptera; family Chrysomelidae; genus Chrysolina; species Chrysolina oricalcia. Next base: position 71,743,988 of record OX101813.2, read on the forward strand.
TCCCTACATCCGTAGGGTGAGTGATTATTGGGTCCGAGAATCGTGTGCCCTGAGTAGACGAAGCGAACCAAGTATAACGGCCTTCTGCATTCTTGCTGCTAAGATTTCTGCCATATTACGGCAAGCAGGTATTATTTTCAAATTGGAGAGCAGTGTGTCCATCATTCCACCAAGGACTCCTATGATCAGAACCACCATTTTGACAGAATGGTCCGGATATAACCTGCGGAGTTCAAAGAGAAGATCTCGATATTTAGTCCGTTTTTCCTCCTCTTTTCGAACGATATTAATTTCGCCTGGAGCGGAAAACTCCATGACGAATATCGTTCTACTTTGGTGGTCGAGGAGGACAACATCAGGCTTATTGGCTTGTATTTGCCTGAGGGTGGGGAATGAGTAGTTCCAATAGATTCGGCATCTCTCATTCTCCACCACGGACTCAATATCCCCCGGAGCATAAGGCAACACCGGTGTCTCGTCTATACCGTACGAGTGTCGTAGGTGGTAGTACAACACTCGTAGCGCCGCGTTATGCCTGTGGATATAGGCTGAGACCGCATAAGATGGGCATGCTGATAGCAAATGCATCACGGTCTCAGGTGCCCCACGACATGCCCTGCATCGGGTGTCAGGGACGTCTATACCCATCACGCGACTACGGTAGACAAGGGTGTTGAAGACACCATCCTGGCAGGCCATTATGAATCCCTCGGTCTCCGACTTTAGCTCACTCGACCTGAGGAAGGCAAAGGTCAAGCTTTTGGATAAGCCAAGGTCTTCGATGTTATGAAAGAAGACACCATGCATTGGCTTATCCATATGTAGCTGTAGCAGGACCTCTGTCTCCGCAGCTTTTATCTGAGCTTTTTGCTGAACGGGTCCCAACTCGGTGACAGAGTTTGGGTTAGCCCGTTCAGTGTCGAAAACGAGACCGAGTTCATCGGCCGCACGGGTAGCTGCCTTAAAAAGGAATGCTCCAATCCCTGCTTTCTCATGGTCGCGGACCATGCAGAGAAGGGGATCTGAACTCCTGATGACTTTACAGGCCCCATCCAGAACCATTCTGTTATGCAGACACTCCAAACTCAAAAGTCCACGGCCTCCCCGTTGTCTGGAAAAGTATAACCGTGGAACGGACGATTTAGGATGCAAGCTCCTATTGAGATGCATCATTTTGCGAGTCTTAACGTCAAGTTGTCGCAGCTCTTCCTTAGTCCACTTTATCACTCCGAAAGAGTAAAGAAGGATCGGAACGGCAAGCATATTAGTTGCAGCAACTTTGTTCTTCCCCGACAGTTCTGATGACCAGATCTGTCGGAGTTTATGCTGATACTTGCCGCGGAGAGAGTTTTTAACTGCAAATACCTCTTGGGAGCGGCGTTGTTCCACCCCAAGGTAGGTATAAGTCTCTCTGGCATCCAGATGATGTAGGATGCTTCCGTCTACGAGCTGGACATCCTCTCCGTATTCCTCGCATCGTCCTCTTTTGAGATGAACCGTGGCACATTTGTCGATCCCAAATTCCATACCGATAGCATGCGTATATTCTTCCACCACCCTAAGGGACTGATGTAGGTCCCTTTCTCCAGAGGCATACAATTTGAGGTCATCCATGTAAAACAGATGGGTGACATTATGCCTCCGGTTGCTGGGGGTGCCGCAGTTGTACCCACGGGTATTCCTGAGTGCAACGGACAATGGCAATAGTGAGATGCAGAAGAGAAGAGGGCTAAGGGAGTCTCCCTGAAACACACCTCTTCTAATGATGACCTTCTCTGTTTGGACTATGTCTCTACCAGATCTTATGGTGAAGCGAGTCCTCCAGAGCGGCATCAGTTGTCCAATGCATCCCACTATTTGACCGGGTACCTCAAGGCATCTGAGCAAATGCATGATTAACTCATGTGATGTTGTATCAAATGCCTTGCGGTAATCGATCCAGGCCATCGAAAGGTTACGCTTATACTGCACGGAGTCCTGCGTGATACATCTATCGATGAGCAGGTTCTCCTTGCACCCGGCGACCCCTTTCTTTGACCCTCTTTGCTCATTTATCCGTTCATACACCGGATCAACTGCGGAGAGAATGCGCGTGTATAAGATGCGCGTAAACACCTTATAACACGCATTCAAGCATGTTATCGGCCTGTAATTCTTTGGATCAGACAAATCTCCGTTTTTGGGGATGAGCACGGTTCGCCCCTCGACAAACCACTCTGGAATCTGCTGCTCCCCATCTAGCCATGAGTTGAAAACTCTGGCCAGATGGCGGTGGGTTGTTGGAAACTTTTTCCACCAATAGTTATTCAACCCATCAGGGCCTGGAGCAGCGAAATTCTTAGAGCCTTTTAGGGCCCCTCGTACTTCTTCCGTGGTTATCGGAATGCGCAGATCATTGAGCTCAGGCTGCCGAAGCCTCCTGCAAAATGCTTCGAACTGCGCTAGGGCTGGAGTATCTACATTGAGTGGTTGCGGATACTCATAGATATTCTTCCAGAATGTTTCCACCCGATCTGCAGCCGGCGGGTTATCGACAACACGTGGAGGCTCTTGGAATAAGCGAGAAGGTTTATCGCGGAACTTTATGTTTTCCGCGATACCTCTCGCCCGCCTCACTAGTGACTTCCTTGCAGCCACTAGCATTCGTATCCTATCAAGGCAGTGCTGTTTGATGGTGAACAGCACACCTTGATTTAATGTGTGGTGAGCTCGTCTCAGTTTTGCGGCAATTCGCCGCACTGCGGGCGTGAAAGGCCTATTGGCCGCCACGAAGTCCACCACACACTGGATACGAGACGCGTGTTGTCTCGCCGACTTGATCTTGGCTTCCATCTTGTGTACACGTCGTTCATGCCTCCCCAACAGAGCGGTGGTGTCCCTCCTCTCCGTTTGGGATAGAGCATGAGCGGCGTCGTACACGACAGAATTGATCTGCCAGATGTCAGCCTCTTCTGGAAGAACATCGCCAATCTCCGCATCCACCCGTGCCAGTTCTTGCGGCTTCAGGGGCTTCATATTGTGAAGCGCCCTGCGGGTTCTGATATCCTCCATCAGTGGAACAATGCGATTCTCCTCCACAGCCAAACCGACACGTGGCATATCTGCCACTTCGATAACTGGCTGAGGAGGAGCTCTAACGTAGCCTCGAGCCCGAAGATGGGATACATAATCCCTGAGATTTTGTGCGGAAAACGCTGCATGCTCTGGGTGTCTCTCACACCACAGAGCATGCATTCTCGCCATGTATCCTCTCCGGGCGGGCTCACTGCTCTCGTAGCAATGCAGAAGTCCGTCCCTTAATTCGTCCGTCCACTCAAAGCGTCCGTTGTTATCGCGGTCGTCATCGTTTGGCAAATCGTCGTTGGCCCCACCACCTTGCCTATGACCCCTAATCCGAGGGGGTCGGTTGTGGGGGCCTCTTCCTCGATCGTTTGGAACCGAGTAGTAGAGTTTACTGGGGGGTTAACCCAGTAAACCCACGGCCGACACCGGAGGGAAAGATGCTTTTTCCCTCCCGGATGCGCATGAGCTGCCGGTCCGATTTTGCATCCTTTGCTCGGGTAGGTGGTGTCGCTACTCACCAGGGCCTTAGGTGTTTATTATTATTATTATTATTATTATTATTATTATTATTATTATTATTATTATTATTATTATTATTATTATTATTATTATTATTATTATTATTATTATTATTATTATTATTATTATTATTATTATTATTATTATTATTATTATTATTATTATTATTATTATTATTATTATTATTATTATTATTATTATTATTATTATTATTATTATTATTATTATTATTATTATTATTATTATTATTATTATTATTATTATTAAAAATTCCTGGAGAGTCTTCCTGAACACGGTTAAGCTCTCAATATTTTTAATTTTTTCTGGCAACTTATTGAAAATACGCAACCCCAAATATTCGGGTGAGTTATAGGTTATACACATTTTTGCAAATGGTACACTAAAGTTATTTTTACTCCTGGTATTCATTGAATGAAGAATATCTCTGTTCAGTTTGAAACTGTTTTTATTTTTAAAAATGTATAAAGACATTTCCAAAATATATAGGGAAGTAAGCGTTAATACCCTAAACTCTGCCAAAATATTCCTGCAAGAATGTGTATATTTTACACCAGCAATACATCTGATGATGCGTTTTTGAGAAATAAACACATCTCCTGCTAGGGTGCTGTTACCCCAAAGGCATTTACCGCAAGACATTTACTCCACATCATTCTTGAAGTAACACTTAGGTAAATACTTAGAGCAGTTTTTGAGAAGGTACTCATAGAGTAACTTCACATCTCTGACTGAAAATGTGTTATGGCTTTTTTCACGAATTATGGAGGGAAAAAGGAGAGAAATGTGTGAACGTATAATGCATGGGGAGTAACAATAAAGAAAATTATTTCGACAAGTCAATTATTTTAGGTAGCTTGCTACTATTAGGCACTGTACTTTTAGCTTCGATGCAAATAATGTTGAATGAAAAGCTAGAGAGTTCTTAGGAAATCATATTGAGATGAGGGGAACAGCTCTATCAAATCTAACGAAAATTTAGGTATTTTTTAAGAACTATATCAACAATCAACCGGGGCGGGGATTAGCGCAGTGGTTAAGCACTCGCCTGGTAACCGAGAGGTTCCAGGGTCGATTCCCAGACGGTGCGTTTTTTCATTTTCAGATGTGATAGTCTGATTGATTGAAGCTCGTGTTGGCTGGGAATAATCCTCCACGATTCACTGTTGCGTTAAAAATTAACAGTGCTGCTCCTAAAGTGGCGTATGGAGTTGGTAACTAGGCCTATCCAGAACACATGGCTAATGACCGTAGCAGTCAATACTTTCAATCAAAGAATTTACTTCATGTGAAATATTATACTCTACAAAATACTAGGAAGTAAAATCTCTTACTAAAAGTACAAGTAAATACTATTTTTAATCATACCACTAAATGTATAGGTGGTTTTGAATAGAGAGAATTATTATTTATCTGTCTATCTATTCGATTCTCCTCTACACACTTAGTACTGAAGAACAAAATGATTCATTCCGATTTCCCAAACTTCTTACCCTCATAAAAAATTCATAAAACTTCAAATTCTCCCTGAAAAAAAATTCACTGAACAGATCAAATCGGTTCGATAACACGTGTATATCTCTTAGACATCTCTTTCGGGTGCTCTCCATCTAGACTGCTTTCTAAAAGCCAATCCGTCATTTGAGTCTGATGCATAGCATGATATTCACCCAAGATATACATTTTCAGGAGTGTACGGACTGGAAAGCTATTTTTCTCCGCATCTTGTCATCTTTTACAGCATGATAAATTACCTGCATGGGCGTGCTACGTAGAAGTTTTTTGTAATAGTCTGAAAGGAAACATTACGCTTCACCCATACCTTGCCAGGTGACATAACTACTTTCGTGGTGGAAATGTCAATTTACAGTCTTTCAGACTCGTTCAGTAATAGTGGTAGAAGAAAAGTAATTCTCACGGATTTTTTTTAGTCTACCAAATCTACCAGTCCGAAAGCTGTGAAGCAAAAACTGCAACGTTTTTGAAATGGTTGATTTTTTGATACTACGTCATATTTGTGGTGATGAAAAATAGCCTACTGTTAGCCAAACATATTTTGTAACAGCTTATTCATTTCGTCTCCAAAAATTCCTTCTGTTGTTTCTCAACAAGCCAATCGAGCTAATCTTCTTGCAAGGAATACAGGGTGTATACTAAATGATGTCATTAATTTCAGGTGGTGATTCGTCGTCATATTTTTTGAAAAAAGTTCGTATAAACGCATGCGAAGGGTCACCTGATTGATAATTTTGCAAAAATCACTGTACGCCACTATTTTTCTCCAAGTTTCATATTTTTATCAGATTAAGAAGTCCTTTACTGGTTTTGTCGATGATGTAATTGTTGTTTGTTGTGTTCCTGGGCCTATTATTGCCAACTGTTTTTATCAAAAATAAACAATACATGTGTGCTTAAAATTATATAGAATGTCAAGAAAATTTGGAGTACCTATCTGAAAAAAAATTCATTCACATAACTTTTTGATGTTCCTTAACCACTATTTCTACGCCACTGACTTTGATTTGACAAAGTTAAGCTATTTAAAATTCACGGCATCATAGGAAAGTTGTATTTTCAATTATTTATTCTCAAAAAATATGAAAATTAGAGTAAAACAGTAACACACAATGATTTTTATTATAAATATCATTCAGGTAACCATCTGCCACTTATAATTTGAAATACGATTCCATGAAAAAAAGCCCCTTGCTACTGCTAATAACCACACCAGGTTTCATCGAAATCGTCAAAAACACTTTTGAGTAATTAATGTTATGCCGATTTTTAAATGAAACTTTGAAACGAAGCAAGTTAGGACTCACGTTTATATAAAATATGACAAGGAATCAACACCTGAAATGAATGATATCATTCAGTATAGTGTTTTCACCGAAGTTGGCGACATGGAAAACTTCTATGATTTTCGTTTTAAAGAAGAAAGTAATTGCTCATAAGTTGTTCTGCATGTTCCATTACCCAATTTTGAATTACCAAATCTTGAATTGTAAGAATATGAATTTGGTACAAGAGCAAAGTGGTTTTATTTGTGATAAACTAGGCAGACCACCTTCGCCATTTTGAACTTAAGAAGGAAATACATTGAAAAATGTTATCACAGATTAGCACTCCTCAGCCTATTGGGTAAGGGATCAATCAACAGAAATATCACTATACACAAAAAAAAAGGAATCTTCAATATAGGCTACAGATTGTCATGTAGTTAGAATTGTTCTGGAAAAAACATAATGGTCTCCTTAACGAGCACTCACCTATTCAAAGTGTTATTAGTACACAAATTGAAATAATTTTTGTAAGAACAACAAACTGCATAAATTTTAAACTGAAGTATGCAACCTCAGTAGGTAAACCTTAAAAAAATACAGTGCATGTCTCAAAGTCTTCAATAAACTCTCTGAAATATGAAAAGATCAAAACCTGAAAGAGATCACGCAATAAAAAACTACTGAGGCTACATTCATTTTCAACACAGGATTGAATAAAAATTATTGTCAGTTAGATATTTCACAATACTTATTGATCAATATTTATATATATATATATATATATATATATATATATAAGAAGTTGTGAAGGTTAGACGACTGTGTAGATGTCATGAATAACTTCCTGTTATATATATATATATATATATATATATATATATAGAGGTGAAAATTCGTGACTGGCTGTATATTAGTTTGTAGTATTTGTGGGGTTGCAGTCAGGGTTGCGGGCTATTTCGAAGAAAACTCTTTGATACTGTCAAGCTTTCGGTATAATTCGATACCTTCCTCAGGACAACTGAAAATACGCATTGTACAATAAATGTAGGAAATAATAAATGGAGTACTTACTAACGTGAGAATGAATGATGAAATTGGGAAAAAACGAAAAAAGAATATACATGAAGTGAAATGAAATGACTGATGTAGGAATGACAGAAATTTTGCTGAGATTACTTAGATCAGTTCTTTTGTTCATCGACTGTTCTTCATTATTAATTTGAACCATTTCATGAAAATTCTTTTGGACAGATTAGTTTCACTATTCAAAATTTTGGTATTATTATAATCCATTATGTGGTCTTTAGAGATAACATGTCCTGCCAAAGCACATGAATCAACATTTCGTCTACAGTCGCTTTATTCTTTCCTACATTTATTGTACAATGCGTATTTTCAGTTGTCCTGAGGAAGGTATCGAATTATACCGAAAGCTTGACAGTATCAAAGAGTTTTCTTTGTAATAGCCCGCAACCCTGACTGCAACCCCACAAATACTACAAACTATATATATATATATATATATATATATATATGTTCCAGTGACTGTAAAACAGTCGAAAACAATCCTTTAGGAACTCACTATACCTTTGTATAGATTGTATGGCATATGTTCGACAGAAAACAACTACTTCTCTGGCTAATACCTCGACAGATATTGAATTATATCTGTCAGACATATGTGCAAAGATCCTTACTTTGAAGGAACAACTTTGCAAGAGCTCTCAGAGACAGACAGCAGGACACCGCCTGATCCAAACAAGGAACCAACTGCAGACCGGTTTCGGGATGAAGTCCCTCATCAGTGCAGTCCTGGTTATCAAGGTTGTATACACGCGGGGGCCCGGTGCCCGTCATCGTTCGCCGGGATGAACACTGCAATCGCTTACAGGATCCACCACGGCAACAGATTAGAGAGCGCTCCAGAAGGACATTTCGGATGCGAAATGGTATATGCTGAATACTTGTTTCAAGGAGCAATAAATGTTCCAGCAAAGTTGTTCCTTCAAAGTAAGGATCTTTGCACATATGTCTGACAGATATAATTCAATATCTGTCGAGGTATTAGCCAGAGAAGTAGTTGTTTTCTGTCGAACATATGCCATACAATCTATACAAAGGTATAGTGAGTTCCTAAAGGATTGTTTTCGACTGTTTTACAGTCACTGGAACATTTATTGCTCCTTGAAACAAGTATTCAGCATATATATATATATATATATATATATATAAATCTGGATGGATTTATCAAGGGGCAATATATAAAAATATAAATAGAAAGGTTAATGGGTATAGCTCTCAAATTGTTGTGCAACCGTAGACATGTGTTTAGAGCTTAAGCTCTCATCAGTACGGTAAAATCAAGTGCGAAGATGTACAACACTTGGATGTAAAAATAGAAACAAAGGAAGTCAACAACAGGAAGCCAACTACAAATTTGTGGCACCGGTTCGAAGACTTTGAGATTTCAAGACAACAACTAACGTCGCCACGTGTCTACGGTTGCACAACAATTTGATGGCTATACCCAATAACCTTTCTATTTATATATATGTATATATATATATATATATATAGCTTCAGTTCATATTTTTATGTGTGTTCTATGTGAACTAGCATATGTGAGTAGACATACTAGTTTTTGGGTACATGTGAACGTGTCAGTTTCAGGAGAATTGATCGCCAGCAAGGACCAAGTTAATTTTTTTCCCTCTTTGGTGCAAAGATTCATGATACGTGGAGAAAGAGAACAATAGTGTTATTGCTCCCTAGCTTCATACATTATGAAAATTTTCACCTGAGGAAATTACAAAAAAATTGGTTAGTCAAGAAGTCACACATGTCTTTACAGTTGCTTGATACATTGAGAATTATATTACTTTTCTTCTTTTTTCATGTATATACATCCCATAGCTCACTGGGACAGAATAAAATGTGGTTTGGTAAATTTATTGTATTAAACTATCTCACGCCATCTATTACCAAGTTCAATAAGTTGGTTCTTCTCAAATTATGAGTTTCAGTCTAGTTTCCTAGTTCACCTGGTGGTTGGTGGTGGTGGTGGTGGACAACAAATCTATTGAGGGTGTGCGATATTTTTTTTGGCATCAGATGTCACACGTGGGCTTCTGCTCTAAAAATCTGTCAAATTTTACTGAATTTTTTACAAGTGAAAGTTTTTACCGACAATCAATCAATTATTTGGCACTGTTTGCACGCTCATGTATTTTAACAGATAATTAGACCATTTTTTAGATGAAAGTAAGATAGCCAACTTTATGAGATTAAAATTGGATTCAAATGTAAATGGCGACAGTGATCTCTCATCCGAGTCGAGTTGCAACTTAATTGAAACAATGGGACAGCATTAAAATCGAGGTTTTTTTTATGAAACCTGCACTGAAATGACAAAATATTCATGTTTGTAACTAATCATGCTAGATGACACTCGCGTTTGGATCCAGTACCGTTTCCACCGTTTCACTTCTATTTAAACAATGATTAGACCTTACGCTACAGTGCTGCCACCTCGTGGATATTTTTTCAAAAATCACCCATTCGAAGTATATGTGAGGAAGGAAGCTGCTGTTCTAGGAATCATTGATTTCTAACTAATTGATTAGATTCCACATGCCATCTGCTGGTGGAATTTTGCGTTATCAGCAAAGAGTGGACTTATGGTTGGCAGACTATTTCAGCTGGATTTCATAGGTGAGCAATAGATGGCGCAACCTATTATGAAAAAATACATAGATCGGAATTTAAATATTTGATTGTGAAATTGTCACAAATATCCTTCTAGGGTCTGGTTGATGTTTTGTAGTACTTTTCGATGATTGCTGGTCGTGATTCTCAGTGGTTGAATATAGCAAATGTTTGTCATTTCATTTAGTTATAGTTGAATCTGGAAAATTTACATAATTGTCCTTCTCTAATTCTAATAAGGAATTGATTGATGGTTGCAGAAAATTAATGAAAGGTGCATGATGATCGAATCAGACTTTTCTGTGTCATAGAAAATACTTCGAACCGACTTCATTGCTTCTTTCACTTTCTCTTGGTAGAAACATGTGGTATTTCTTTGAAGTACCTCACACGTGACTGAATTAGAAAATATATTTGTGTTTTTGAACGTATTCAAATAAATCAATTGCAATGACTGTTGCACCAAAATTGGTTTAGGATATTTTTTGTTTTTTTTTAAACAACAGTCTGTAGAATTGATGCCTCGCATGGTCAAGCAGTTGAACGATATTACTGTCACAAAAAAATTGTTATTTTCAGTATCTTGAGATAATGGATTTTTTACACTTTTGATTTTCTTACGTATCTTGTTGTTTTTTTTAAGATCTAAGGAAAAACAAATAAAACTCCTTGCACTATTTCAACAAACAATAAGTATAATATTCATTTATTTCGTTCATAATCTGTATTGTGTACATTTTAACATGGATGATATTCATTAATGTCAGTGACATTCTAATTATCTAGCTTTACAAAATAGGCCTAAAAGATTGTCTTTTATCTTCATATGTTTTAAACACTATGTACATTTTTACCTAAGATATTTGTCTTGAGGTCTATAAGCAGAAAATGAGATGAAAGTGAGGTTCTATGTGTTTCATTATGAGTTTGGCAAAATGGAAGAAGTTATTTTCTTGAAACTATTCATGTTTATCAATTCCAGTGTTTGAATCTAATGAATTTAACAATTTTCAGAATGTCAGTTGTTTTGAAACCACATCGTTATCTACAATGTTTTTTATTTTGCGAAAAAGAGCTTTTGATGATTTATTGATATTAAAAAAAATATTCAAGCTTCATTTTGGTTATGATATTCCATTCACACTTATTCATTTTGAAACACATTAGCCACTACATAAACTTTGGGTCGATTTACAGCTGTTGAGGGTGTTCACAAAAGCTGAGAATTGATTTTACTAAAAAAAAGTACAAAAGCATATCAAAATTGAAATATAATTTATATTTATTCAGATCTCTAACGAATGTTCCTAATCAAATACAGTGTGTTTCAAAAGTCTGGGAAAGGTCTCATATTTCATGAACGTCAAGGAGAAAAATCATCAAAATTTCTGCAGGATGGTTTCTGCAGGATGGTGATATTGGAAATATTTCAAAATCAACTTTTTTTCAGATATTGAGGATAACTCTATTTTTTCAAATGGAAAACCCTATTTATTTTTATTGCAATCAATTCAGTCTCGAAATATCAGATTTTAAATTAAACTGGTTTTTGAAATGAGTCAACATGGCATTTTCGTTGAGTTTTCTGGAAATATTCTATTTGTTTTCATTGCGAACAATTCGCAACTTGTGTCCTCAATGCCTCATTTACAATCCCTGTCACCCAAATAATTATCATCGTTTAGTTTTTGTAATCAGAGACAAACAATTGCTAGGCGAATAATAATTGATTATTACAATTGAGTGCCTATTTCTCAAATTGAATTTCGAATTGAGTGAGTCTCAACGGATTTATATTTTGCGTTTTCGAGGTTTTGATGACAAAACTAGGTACTTTCAGTTATTTCAGTCTCTTTCCGCTTTGTGAACACCCACACTTCCTCGTTCTTCTACGGTGAATGGCATTTTTGCAAATTGTGCTCCATATGGACTGGAAGACAGAAATAATCAATAAATACTATGCGATCTGTAGCAGAACATAAAAAAATTCTTTACATCAGTTTAGGAACAAACATCGATATCTTTGAACATTCAAATTATTTACACAATACTTAGCATACTTATCACACAGTTCATTTTCCTATATGGCTAACATATATACAAACAGAATAGATACATGAATTAAATATCACAGAATAAAGTTGATATATACAGGATGATGCATAGTTGGAAAACCAGATATCGACTGAAGACGGATATTTTTTAATCATAAATTATTTTTCAAAGGAATACTTGAACTTAGTCTGAGTGAAAGACTCAAATCATTTATTTATCGAAAGAAATTCAAACAGGTTCCTAAAAACCCAGTGACATGAATTCTATAAATATAACAAAATTTTAAATGTAATTTTGTACCGAATCCTATTCACACCTAAAGCTAAATTGTCGAACCGAAACGCAATCAAAGAGTGAAATTACTGAAGCCATACTATTATGGCTTTCTCAAACTTTTTCACGTTGACCACATTCTTTGAAGAACCAAAGATTGCTTTGATCGACATTAATTAAACAAAATGGGCATCAAGAAAATACGATTTTTTATCGCCTGTTATTTTGAAAGCAACTTTTCATTTCAAATGTGAAAAGATTTGCTTCGAAATATATAGGGAAATTGAAAATATGAGAATACGCATGGAACTGAAGCGGTAGAAGAGATATTGATTTGAGTTTAATATGTCAGGAAGGGTACTATTTCATTCTTGTTCTCTGACACTCAGATTCGTTGTTTTCGAAGAAAACTACTACTTGTATACGGTATATGAATTCATGAGGAAAATTTGAATTACAAATTTATTAGTACGATTATGAAATAGGCGAAGGAATAGTTGATATTTTGGAGAATGCAAGTACATCGAAAAGGTGGATTCTCTGAAATATGAAGCATGCTTCTCAACTTGACTGAAACTGTAGTCAACACCAATATGTTGATGAGAGGGAGGTGCTAGTATTATATTTATTATCTCATTAAACTGTATGTAACGTAGTTGGATGAACATATTTGAACATAAGTCGAATTCTGATATCACAATTTTGTCTCATCCTATATATCTGAGGATCACAACCAAAAATATGTTAAATTTTTCGAAATATGTTGATTCTCTCCACACTATCTTCATTTTGTTTGATTGTGAGCCTCTTACATTCTTTGTTTGAGTTGCCACAAAAAGATAGAGAGTCTTAGATTATTGCTTTTTGTATTTATGTGTTCCGCTGGTTTTTCAACCAATAATATCTTGTCTTTTCATACAACATTTATCAATAAAATTGGACAAGACTAGAGTGACAGATATCGAAAGTAAGAATAATGCAGCCACTCTAGTATGGGATTCTCAGTTCTTTCAACATGGCATTTTCTATAAAGCTAGTTCGAAATCTTTCTTCTGATAAAAACTGGAATGAAATATTATTTACTTTTTATTTCAAGGAATGGATTTTTATATCTCTGAGTTTTTTTTCCATCAACTTGCCGAAGAAACTCGAAATCATCAAAATTTGTAGCCGAGAAGTTTCAACTTGTCTGGATCTACATGGAAATGAAGATATAGCTGAGTGGAACATATCAGTAGTAGCGTTTTGATGACAATAATTATACAATAGATATTTTTTTATCAAGTGCATAGAATGAGTGATTTTTAAATGGTATATAAGAGTGTTGATTCTCTCAAATGGGCCATAAAATCACGAATTTTATGAACGGAATAAAAACAATATTTTTTCAACAACTGTGTATGTGAATTCATATCATTAGAATATGTTATAAATAAGTACACTCTACACATCTTGACATGACTTATTGGAAAAATTATTGGATTTTGTTTGTTTGAAATTTACCTGTATAAAAAAAGTAAGTTCAAAATAACTAAATAATCTCTTTCCTAAATGACGTTGACGTTTTGAGGACTGAATACATCCCCGGTATCAATACTACAAAATAATTATTTTTGTATCTAGTGCGCGAAATGCTACTTTGGTGATCTAGAACTGATTTTTTTTAACGAGGCGCAGCCGAGTTAAAAAAAATAGTCGAGATTACCAAAGTATTTCGCGCATGAGATGCAAACAAAATTTTTTCTACAAACGTCAAAAATATTGTTCTAAAATAAGTAATAACTATGAAACATAGTATTGAACTGGCTTAAATAATTTTTCCAAATCAAGTAATTACTGTAACTATGGAAATAAAATGGCATTTGTTGACAATTATTTCAAAGTGACAGTTCTTGATAATTATTTTGGAGTGACTTTTTATTCGCCTCAATTTCGTGCGTGATATTTATTATTGTAAAAGAATGGAAATTTCGAGCGACGATGAACTAAGCAGTACCCCACCTAACTTGATAGATGCGGCCAATTCCGTAATTTCCAACCTTTTACCGGAGAAATCGAGGCGGCAGTATGAAAATGCATATCAGCAATTTAAAGAGTGGTGTGAAGCAAACAAAGCCAGAAAAATATCTCTCACAATTTGAAAGCCTTAATTATTGTTCTACATTAATAAATAAACGATTTCTTGTTTTTTGCTTGATTGAGGAGTTGAGGACCATATAGGTTAGAATATGAAAATCCCATATAGTTTACATGCAGTGTGCGAAATATATTTCGCACATTACTTCGCGCGTGTCATGGTAACGAATGAAAATGAAAAAAAGTGCCACTTCGCATACTGTTGTCAATGCGCGAACCTTGTCATTTTTTGACGTTTGTAGAAAAAACTCTTTTTTTCTTGTAGATCTCCAGTAATAAAAAATTCTTCATTCTATGTGAAGAAGGTAACAAAAACAAAAAGTGAAAAAAGCCTTTGTTTCAAGGTGAAAATGAAAAACGTTACGCCAACAGATATGATTTTTTATTGCCATCATAAAGTAGGCATTTATTGGGGATTGTTAAATTGAGAAGGCGATGATACCTAAATACTTGAACGTAGTGGAAGTTTCAAATATGGGACACTTCCTGATATGAACAAATGTCGCTAAAATCGGTTAATTTATACAGTGAATGTCAAAAAGTGTGTACCTATGATAAACAATTTTAATGTCCAGTGAAAAATTTTGTTTCTTCACAACAATTGGTGCATTACAGAAAAATTTCTTTGGAGGCATCAGATTTCCAAATTTTCAAACGGTATACAGGAAAGAACAAAAATTAGGAATTTTGATCAAGAGGAAAATACCCTTAAAAATTTTAGATTATATCAGAAATGATTACCTAAAGTTGTTCACAATTGGAAACTGTATCGAGATTTGAAATCAGGCTACAAACCTACTACTTCACAAATTTCAACCATTTTCAGCAACGGTCGATAAGTTCGTCCAAAGAATAATGAATAATAATAATTATGAATATTTATTCCTTAGAATGATCATTTCACAATGACATAGGAATCGTCAGTATGAAATGAGTTCAAATTTCAAATCAAGGTATTATCAGGGATTGGAGGAAGATCCCTGAGGTGTTTCAGAGTAACTAGTATTGTTTGTGATTTCAGAAATGGATATTGTTTTCAATTGTAAAGTACTTTTTGTAGTGAACTTTTTTTATATTAGCGATAATAAGGAAATATACCATTCGGGAATTTAGATATGTGCGCAATCCAATAACTTTTTTAGACAAATGGAAAATGAATTACCCCTAAAGGTGATAACATTGTGACACTAAATAAAACAAGAAAAAATATCAGAAGCAGTCAGCATACTTTCGTCAAATGAAGAAAGGACAGTAAATTCTTCATGGATACATGATATCAAATATTGTATGAGATTTTGCAAAAAAATCTTTAATGCAAAATTGTCTTTGGCGCTCTTGAGTTGTACAACTTTGTCATTCAAGGTTTGAAGTATACTTTTCTGGTCTTTATATATGAATGGCCACAGCTTATTAATTATTTCCACTGAATATTAGATCAAATTTGTATCTTTTTCGGATTCTGAACTACCGACTGTCTAGATTACAAGTTTCATGATATATTTCTGGAATATTTTCAGTGGAAAAATAATTATTCATATCTATTCATGGCCTTATTTTGCAGAGAATGGAAAACTGGTTGTGAATTGTGAAAAAATGTTTTTTTTTTTATATTATAACCTTCCGCAGTCACAAAATCAAACTGTCATCAAATTCTAATGAATATATAATCTGTACTATAGCGTGTGCAATGAATTTTGAATCCAGTGGCGTACCAATAAGCGAAGAACTGCAAACATCTGGAGATAGACCAAGACTGAACTAACTTTATGTCAAAGTCAAAATATACTTCAGTGTGAAAAGTTTTCCAGCTCATTGACAAAGTTTTTCAACTGTAAATAAACATTCTTTTCAAAATATCAAAAAATATCGATATTTAATTCCGTTATAATTTCACATCATTATTATTTACCATATCATATAATATCTTTGTGATATATCATTATCTAATATCGTATTGTAATTCGAAAGATAGAAAAATTAAAAGAATGAGATTATAGAAAATGACATTATCTATTCAGATCTAAAATTTCAAGAAGGAGAATATTCCAGATTTGTTCAATAAAAATCATATTCAATATAATTGCCTATTTTTATTCACTTATCTGAGGTTTTTGCCAATAAATAGAAAAATTTACGCAAAAACAATAAAATAAAATGAATGTGGGTATTTTAATACACTATTTGTAATAAATAAAGCAAATATTCTGTATATAAGTGTATAATATTCACTTATTGCAATGAATGAATTCTATACACTTGTATACACAATTTTCGCTTCATTCAATGAAATAAAATATCATGGATACATGGAAATGGTCAAGATTTTGAAAGAAAAAATTTACTTTCATTATTATTATTCTGTCACTCTGCTGGAGTTGATGGGACAAGTAGGTCAATCCTCATCGATTCATGTGCTGAAATTGTTATGCTTATATTTTTACATAGAAATAGTGCACAGAATTATGGAAAATTTATTGTCCTTTCTTCTTGAAATTTCAATTCTGGGTGGAAATTTCTAGTTTTTTGTAATAATTGGTGTGAAAATCTGTCGATATCTTGAAAGATTGAGGTAATTGAGTAGAGCAAGAAAGGTCTGGAAAAATCCACTATGCATTCCGAAAGGAGCACCAATTTATAGTAGTCCGGGAGCCAGTGACAGATTTCCATGACCAAGTTCCTCTCAAGCGAAAATTAGTGGAATGCATCAGAGAGTTATATTATAAAGCTTCGTGAACGTCAGCTGCGGTTCCGTGGGGGGGGGGATGAGCGGTGGTAGCCTCCCACGCACAAAGAAAAAGAAATGTATTCAATTTTGTTTTCCTACCTGAAAACATTTTAAATTATCGCTAAAGCATTATCTTCAAGAAATAAAAAGTCAGCTGACTATAGCATGGTGTATTATACGACAGCTAGTTGGTCGAACACAAAAAAAAGTGTACCTTCTATGATTTCCCCTCAAATAAAATTTTACCTTATATTCGGATTGCGCCAATTTAACACGTTTCCGGGAAGGAGGACATAATTGAACATATTTTTTTTCTTCGTGCGTAGGAAGCTACTGTGCTAATCATCCCCCCCCCACCAACGGAATCGCAGTTGACGTTCATGAATCTTTATAATACGACTCTCTGATGCATTCCACTAAATATCGCTTGATAGGAAATGACTGACCAAATTTTTACCGGGCTCCTGGACTATAGGTCCTATGATATAATGATATATTAATAAAATTTTCTGATTTTCTCCTTTTTTTCCTGAAAATTGAGTAACAATTTTTCACTTAAAATACACACAATAAGTATTTCTGGACAAGAAGAGATATATGGATGCTGCAAGAACGGAAAGATAAAAAGCAGTGGTGTCTTCAATCTGATATATGATTGATTATGTAATCACTGCGTTGAAGTGGAAAAAAACTAAGCAAATTTTCAGAAGTCTTGAATTTGTTATCCAGGAATAAATTGTGGATGAAAAATTCAATGTCGTTTTCCGTTTTCTACACTTGCTGAGTTTCAAATGTAGGCCAAAAACCGATAAGATGAAAAGACTTCAAAAACGAAGGTTGGTAATACTGAGCAGATCAAACGGAAATCGTATGAAGGATTGATGGATTACTGAAGTAAGGAAATATCCCTTTTTATTTCAAAACTTCTTGAACGAAAATGTATTTGGAGGGAATCAACAAGATTATGTTTTTCTATTAGGGTTTAGTACGAATATAGAAGATAAGGAATTGTTGAGCTTACAATAATATACAGGCCGTTTTTTTAGCTGATCCCACTATTGCTATCTCGGAAAAATTAAATTAAATGGGAAAAAAGTTTCCTATTTTGGGGAGCAATAATAAGCTTCTTTCAGATCTTAAATATCAATGGTTGTTTTTGAGATATTTGCCAAAAACTAAATTGTTCGAGTTTCGTTTTTTGGCTCTACCGCCTCCATTTCGAATGATATAAGAAAATGTCAGGGGAACTTTCAATAATGTTTCATATTTTTTATAATCTGATATGAACCGATTTTCAATGCGACGTTTCATTCATTAGATTCCATTATCAACTTTATTTATGTAAATACGGTCCTCTAGTTTTTTTCATCGATTTTTGTAGCCACTTTCATAACAAATTCAGCTATGTATTAGAATTCATGGGTTTCTCGACGTTTTACTCCGAAACAACAACATGAATATTTAATCATACATTTCCCGTCAGTGTAGTCTCAAAAAAAAGTCAGAGGAACTTTCAATACTGTTTCATATTTGTTATAATCTTATATGAACCAATTTCTAATGCGACCTTTCGTTCATTAAATTCCATAGTCCACTTTATTCCGTTAGTGTAGTCTGAAAAAGGTAGAAACCAAAATATTAGAACTCAAAAATACATCACCTCCACACATCTTTTGAAAATTTGCAAGTAGACGTGAACGCCTATGCATTCCAGGGTGTTTGTATGAATATGTAAGAACTGTTCAAAAGTCAAATTTTATGGAACATAAATGTTTGTTTCTGATGTTTTCTGGCAAACAGAAATCTTGGAGAAAAAATTCGAAGAGCACTGAAATGAATTGACTTCTTCAAAGTGAGCCATGAATTAACAGAATAATAAAGTGTCAAATCTATTGACAAGTACATAAATAATCATTTGATCGTGTGAATTTGTGAGGTGAAAACCATGAATATTTCTAATGACGAGAAAGTTGATATGCTTTTCGCATATGCGAAATGTTTGAGAAATGCTACTAGATCTCTAGCTATGTATGGGGAATTGTACCCTGAGAGGCATCAGCCATCCGAAAGATATTTTCAACGCATTGAGAGGAGTTTACGGAATAATAATAATAATAATAATAATAATAATAACTCGTCTTTATTCATCAGATGCAGGAACAAATAAAAAAATATATATAATAACATATAAATAAATATATAAAATGATAATATGGAATTACCTTAATACCTAATCTGCAAATATGAAAGGCGGAGTATCAGCAGAATGCTGTTTTTCAACTCAACCATGGTTCATTTGAAAAACCCTCGAGTAAGAGTTGTACAGTATCGCCACCTCTGTTGGCGATACTGAAATTGGCGTTTTGGGTAAGTTCAGAAGACATTCTCGATAGTAATAAAGTGATATTTATTTGATTCAGGATTTGTGGAATACCGAAAAATTGAGAACAAAGAAGTATCATTGAGAGAGATTGCACATAATAATGCTAAATCGACTACGTCAATTCGAAAAATTTTAAGAAGAAATAAATTCAGACCATACAAAGTCAGAAAAATCTACCATTTGCATTTAACGGACTTTGATAAGAGAAAAATATTTTGTAGATGGCTACTCAGAGAACATCGTCGGGACAATGAAATCTGTAATAAAATTTTATGGTGTGATGAGAGTAGATTCACAAATAACGAATGGTTTAACAGAAATATGCATTCCTTTCTACATAGAGCTACAAATTTCCAAGAGAGATTTGGAGTTAATGTTTGGCTTGGTGTTCTAGACACCAAGATTATCGGTCCCTACTTTTTTGAGACATCGTTGACGAGGGAATTATATTCAGGATTCTTGTCGGAGACTCTAGTTGAGTTGTTGGAAGATTTGCCTTTGAATATTCTGCGAAAATATCAGTTTTTCCAACAAATATTTGCAGAGATTTCCTCAATACGACTATGCAAGGACGATGGATAGGAAACAATGGTCCTATCAAATGGCCACCACGTTCACCTGACCTGACCCTTTTGGCCTTTTCATTGTGGGGGTTCATTAAAGACAAGGTATTCGGATCAACTTTTGGCAATATTGACCAATTGAAAGAAACAATAAGGTGGGCTTGCATGGCTATAACTCCACAAATGCTGAAAAATTGCCATAAACATACTTTAGCAAGAGCGAATATGTGTTTAAGAAACGATGGACGGCAATTCAAACAATTAATGAGATATCGTGAATGACGTTGACGGTTAGGAGTATTTTGACATTTTTTTCTGTTTGTTACTTGGTATATTACATTTGCTTTTGATATTGGAGTTTATGTATATCTTTGAGTTCTAGACCCAAAAAATATTGGTACTTAATTTTTTGAGGTAGCTCATCTGACTGGTATTTGTTTGACTATACACTGATAATGAGAAAAACGTCGAAAAATACATGTATTGTAATTAATTGCTGAATTTGTTAAAACAGTGGCTACTAAAATTGATGAAAAAAACTTGAGGCCCATATTTAAAACAATAAAGTCGACTATGGAATTTAACGAACGAAACGTTGCATTGGAAATTGGTTCATATAAGATTATAACAAATATGAAACAGTATTGAAAGTTCCTCTGACTTTTTTTTGAGACTGCACTGACGGGAATTGTATGACCAATTATTGATGATGTTTTTTCGGAGTAAAACGTCGAGAAACACATATATTGTAATACATAGCTGAATTTGTTATGAAAGTGGCTACAAAAATCGATGAAAAAAACTAGAGGTCCGTATTTACAAAAATAAAGTTGATGATGGAATCTAATGAACGAAACGTCGCATTGGAAATTGGTTTACACCAGATTATGAAAAATATGAAACTTCATTGAAAGTTCTCTTGACTTTTTCTTATATCATTCGAAATGGAGGCGGTAGAGCCAAAAAACGAAACTCGACTAATTTCATTTTTGGCGAATATCTCAAAAACAACCATTGATATTTAAGATCTGAAAAAAGCTTATTATTGCTCCCCAAAATAGGAAACTTTTTTCCCATTTAACCGACCTTGTAGGTCTCTCCGTTTCCGAGATAGCAATAGTGGGATCAGCTAAAAAAACGGCCTGTATATTATCGTCTGACGTATTTTAACTCCTTGAGTTTCCCATTGCAGAAAAATAATGAATACTTGGAGAATTTTAGAAAAACATTTGGAATATCTGCCTTTCGCTACTTGCATTTTTTACCTCAGCTCGTCATATTCACAGACAGCTTTTAAATCCTCCCACTCACATTTAGTCTTCAAAATCCTTCTTGAGCCATTTCTAGCAACCATTTCTCCATTCTCTAGATCCACAAATGGGCGAAGAAATGCGGGCTCTGAAAGAAGTTTCAGGAATTTACCTGCAATATCCCGGGAAATTCTCCACATTGCAGTGAAGCGGAGATGAGATTTCCGACAGTTTATTTTCTTTTCGTACTTCCGGGCCTAAAGTGACAACTTCACTCCCTTGTGACAGGTACTAAAGTGTCACATTTAATCCCTCCGGGATTAAATATTGACGAAACTCCCGGAACGATTAAATCACAAACAAACGAATTTAAGGGATATTTCTTCTCTTCAAAAAAGCTAATAATTTTGGAAATTTACTTATATCAATATCTTCTCTAATGTTAATAACCGATTTCAGCATTGAGTAATGTGCCCAGAGAGTTGAGGCACAAACCGCTTTTGATTTATCATCGAAGTAGACTAACAGCGCATTTTCAGTAGGTTGTCTCACATTTTTTAAGCGGCACCACTTTTTAAAAGCATCGTACTGCTGCTCGTATAGTTTTCTAGATTTCGGTGGTAACAATTCTTCACCTACTTCGGCTGCTCTTTTATCAATATCAGATACACCTTCTTCACTCATGATACCAATAATTATCAATAACAATGTTTCTTTACAATGACACTAGTAATGACAATGTTTCTAAATTATAACTGTCACAACGCAATGTTACTATGGTAACTTATTTTAAAGACAGTTTATTAAATGAGTTGAAGAGAGAAAAAACTGATTGAAATTATTGAAATAATTAATAAAATCATACCGGAAGTACGAAAAGTATCGTATATACCTTGCGACTGAAGTACATTTAATCCTTCAGGTAAATTATGGCCCTCCCTGCGGTCGGGCCATAAACTTTACCTTCAGGATTAAATGTACTACTTCAGTCCCGCGGTATATAATGTACTATTAGTGCTATTCTGCATATTATTCCCTTACAATAATTTCATTTCATTTTCACGTATCAAAATAGTTTGTATTGAAATAAATCGATGAGCTGCAAAACACCTCAAATTTAAATCAGCAACTCTTGAATTTCCTCCATTTCTCTTGATGAAAAGTATTTGAAGATTTCTCAGCGTTACTCGAATTTTCCGAATCCAAACCTGCAAATAAAAAAATGAGAATATGTTGACAAGAATTTTTTACTGAGTCAGTTTTTTTTTTTAATAATCATAAATGAAAATGAACAATTTCGTTACTCTCAAAAAACAGTTGAATTTGTTTTGATTCCGAAACATGAAGAAAAAGTATAAATTATACAACGTTTTATATACAGTGTGGTCTGAAGGTAAGGAATGAATGAATTTTTAGCGTTATTATAGGTACCGGGTGTCCCAAATTTTATGTGACAGGCAATATCTGGTTTGTTGGAGGAGATATACAAAAATGTTTCTCACAAAAGTTTTATGAGTTTATGAGAGCTATATTTTGATATAATTTTTAAATATTCAGGGTGTTTGGTGTAGGTGCTACAGACCAAAATTCCATTTTTTAAAATAGAACGCTCTGTATATCATTACATATTCAGATGCTACGTTATATTCTGATATCATTTCATGTTTGGTTACGGCGTTGTTGAGTTATTGCACTTTTCCTTAAATAAGGTTTCAAAAAAACCTATTTTTTCGTACACGAATCCAGTCTATATCTTTTATTAAATTGAACTAGACTACTACTGAATACAAACCATTATTCTCACCTCTACGATGCGATATCGATATCAGTCGAATATAATATTGAAATTCTTGAGAATGTGACTAACTTGAGGGTGATTTGCTTTATATTGCACAATTTCATCAAGTAGATTATGTTTGTTGATGCCATAGTAACAAATGTTGTTGAATTGTATCTACTGTCCAGTTCGATTCAGTGATTCTTTGCAAAACAGTAACTGTGTTCTTTGT
Organism: Chrysolina oricalcia; assembly: GCA_944452925.2. Taxonomy (NCBI): domain Eukaryota; kingdom Metazoa; phylum Arthropoda; class Insecta; order Coleoptera; family Chrysomelidae; genus Chrysolina; species Chrysolina oricalcia. The sequence goes on from OX101813.2 coordinate 71,767,470, forward strand.
GCGAAAACTCCAGTATGCCTTTCGCGTTTAGTCCAAGTGATTGCATTGATATTTTATTAATTTTTGGGGAATGTCAGAAAAACTGCCGTCAAGTACAACGTCTATACCAAGAACGTTTTCCAGACAGACCCATTCCGTCACGAATGACTTTTTCTGTAGTTGAAGAAAAATTGCGAACTAGGTCATTTCCTTCTACTATAAAGCATCGTCATCATACGAGATCTGTTAGAACTGAAGATTTAGAGATCAATGTGTTGGCTTATATCATTATTCATCCACATGTTTCTATCCGTACTCTTGCAGAAGAAGTCGGTGTGAGTAAATCTAATGTACAGAGAATTCTGAAAGAAAATAAATACCACCCATTCAAAATTCAGTTGGTACAAGGTTTGAAACCCACGGACTTTGAACGACGACTTGAATTCATTGCTTGTATTCAGGTAATATTACATAAAAATCCTAAAATATTCAGTCAAATTTTTGTGGAGCAATGAATCCCGATTCCACAGTAATGGAGTTGTGAATCGATATAACAGTCACTATTGGTCTCAAGAAAATCCCCACTGGGTCTGCGAAAGTAATTTTCAAACTACTTGGGGTATTAATGTATGGTGTGGATTGTTCAATGGCCGCATCATAGGACCTTACTTTTTCAATGAAAATCTCAATGGATTGTGATATTTACATTTTCTAGAAAATGATTTGATCCAGTTGATGGAAGATATTCCCATAGCAGAACAACAAGGAATTTGGTGGCAACAAGATGGTGCTCCTCCTCACAATTCACAGGTTGTTACTGAATATCTGGATAGAACGTACCCAAATAGATGGATTGGTAATAAGGGTCCAATTCGGTGGCCGGCTCGTTCCCCAGATTTATCACCGCTTGATTTTTTTCTATGGGGTTATCCCCCTTTGAATGTGGATGATCTAAAAATGAAAATTCGACTAGCGTGCAGTGATATTACGCCTAATATTATAAGAGCGACTTGTACGAGAGAAGTGATTCGACGTTTCGAAGCCTGTATAATATCTAATGGGCGCCACTTTGAACAATTAACAAAAGGAACAATTAAAATTTGAAAAATCCGTATAAGTTTTCTTGACGGATTTGGGCGTCAAAAATTACAGCGAAAAGAATTATATAGAGAGGGTTTGCCACTCCCCTTCTTTTCTCGAAAAAAGTTGGCTCGTGAAATTAAAATTGGAAAAATGCTTAAAATAGAAAAATATATCTTACCGTGATCATTATAGTTTGAAAAAATGGATTGTCCCCCTCTGCCCCCCGAAAGCTAGATAAAGAATGCGTAGGGTTTCGGAAGTTTTTTTGGCGGATTTAGGCTTCGAAAATTACACCGAAAAAAAATTAGGGAGAGGGGGTTCGCCCCTCCCCCTCTTTCTTCGAAAATAGTTGAAAAACTCGTGAAATTAAAATGGGAAAAATCCTTGAAAATACTGAAAAATTTCTGACCGTCGAATATTATTGTTTAAAAAAATTTCTCGCTCCTTGTCCCCCCTCAAAATATGGATAGGGAACGCAGAGGAATTTAGAAAATATTCAGTTTCAGACATGCAAAATGATTATGGAAAAAATATATTGGGGGGCTCGCCCCTTTCCTGTTGGAAAACTCCCCCTCGAAAGCTAGATAGAGAACGTGCAGAAATTCGGAAAAATTCGAAATTTTATAATGTAACACAATGAATGGTTTTTTACGTTTAAATAGATTTTCTTCTCTTTAGTGCATTTAAATAAAAGCTTTTCTGTAAAAACTTTATTTATTCAAATTACCTATGGACTCTCTTTGTTTTTTCCGAGTTTGTGTATTTTTTATTGCACGTTTTTATGTGACTGTCATCGATATTTCCGTTCATTGAGGTACCAAAAGATGCAGCTTTTCAAAAGGGAAAATATCATGTTTACAAATAAATTTGGCAAAAAATAGACTTTTATCGTTTTTCCCGTGTGCTCTTCATTTGCGAAGATAAATAATTTTGACATATAATTCCATCTTATGAGAAAGAGTAGATTTGGGAAAACGCACTGTTTAGCGGAACAAAATACTCACTGGAACTAAAAAGCAGGATCCAAATCTAATATCATCACAGCCTCTCGTCCCTATAGTATCCAGGAGACAAATCCTGCGGCTAAAGAAACCTCGCGGGGGTCTTCCAACAGGTGAAACAGCACGGCATGGCGCACATCAGAGTGTCCTTGAAGGCCTCCCTGAAGTCCCTGTTGAAGTAGGCGTAGATTAGGGGGTTGAGCGCAGAGTTGAAGTAGCCCACCCAGAAGAGCATCCCGATGACCCAGTCGGGCGTGGTGCAGTGGTCGCCGCAGAGGGTCGTGATGACGTACCTGTTGACAAGACGAATAATAATAATAATAGATTTTATTGACAGAATTGAACAATGGTACATGAAAAAATCAACCCAAAATATGCTTTAATATCGGAAGAAATACAATTCTGGTTGACAAAGCTTAAGGAAATAATCTTGATTCAACTACAATATGTAATTTGAAGTACATGTATACAATATAAAATGAAACTAAGTTGCTAAACCTAACAAAAATACTAGATAAGGACCTAATTACAGCGAAAGCCGAGTCAATTCAACATTACAACTAAAATAAATAAGTTTATGTGGATATTCATAAAAACGAACTGTCAACAAATAACAATTACACCTAAATATACAAAAACACAGTAATCGGAGATTTCCCAGTTATCCAGTATGATAAGGGGTTATATAAATATATATTATAAGTATAGATGTCATGAGTAACTTTCTGTTATATCTTTCTTGCCTTCACGTTATTAATTCTTGAGTGGATTCGTTTTGATTTCGAGAGCCCCATAAATCCTTTCTGATGAGTGCGTTAGCACGAAACAGCTGTCAAAGGTTAGAACTCTCAGAATTAAAACGAAAAATACTCTATTTCCACTTAGATTCTGCTTGCGTTCCTCATAACGTACGAGAAACTTGATTGAACCTTGGGTTGGTCAGAACAACGAATTGTTGGCTGCCTGTCAATTTGTGGACAAACCTCTACTTTTGGATTCCTTGGTTCGTGTCAAATTAAGTTTCAACTAGTGACTACATATATATATATATATATATATATATATATATATATACACATATATATATATAGTCAGTGGAGAGGTAGTCTTGACTGACTAGTTAAAGAAAAACTGGTAAAATTCTTGAGGATGCAGTCAAATCACTGGGCTGAGTCAAAGAAAACTCTTTGTTATATTGTCAAGCTTTCGGAAAAATTTTCATTACTTCATCGGGACAGATCTATAAAACGAAAATTTTGGATATTGTACAAAATGGTGGGTAAAAACAAATAAATTCATTACTTACAACTTGAGGTTAGAAGTAAAAGTCAACGTGCACAACAAAAAACATTAATATCTTCATAATATTTTTTGTTGTGCACGTTGACTTTTACTTCTAACCTCAAGTTGTAAGTAATAAATTTATTTGTTTTTACCCACCATTTTGTACAACATCCAAAATTTTCGTTTTATAGATCTGTCCCGATGAAGGAATAAAAATTTTTCCGAAAGCTTGACAATATAACAAAGAGTTTTCTTTGACTAAGCCCAGTAATTTGACTGCATCCTCAAGAATTTTAACAGTTTTTCTATATATGTATATATATATATAGCAGGAAATTTTTGGGTATAGCAGCAAGCAAAACGTGTACTCTTTTAACACTATATTTCCGATATTTCAACAGTGAATACTGTCATCTTCAGGGAAGCTACAAGTAACAAGCAAAATTGTACGATTAATGGAAAGAAAACTTTGAAGAAGAACCACTTACTGTGTTGATGAGAATGATTGCTATGGATGTAATATTAAAAATTATAAACAACATGTCATGTAAGTCACATGTGACAAAGATGAACAAAACACATTAAAATACGTCAAACAATAAAAATATTAATATTAAGTCATTGTTATAAAATTTGTTTAAACATTTATTTGAATTATCTCCACACGTGGAGAGATTCAAATGTAACATAAGAAATTTGGTTAGGATTATTCGACAACAGACAGTTGACATTATTGACATTAGATGTCAGACACTTTTGAAGTGTGACACGAAACCACGAATTGGCCGCTGCTAGTGGGTGAAATTACCCAATTGTCTCAACTCAAAAGAGATGAAGTGTTCCCTAAGGGAGAATTATTTAAGTTATGTGTAATATTATTGTCGATGAGGAGTAAATATGAATAAATTTCACTTAAGTGATTAACGTCAGTTTTTTTATTTAAGCAAGAATCTGATTGAGAGATGAAAGCCATTTCCATGAAAAGTCTTTTAGTGGTATTGTTTTCTTTAGTCAAAATTTTTTTTTTTTTTTGATATCTGTCAACCACACCGTACTGATGAGAGCTTAAGCTCGAAACATTTTGAGGGTTATACCCAATAACTTTTCTACTTATATCTTTATATATTGCCCCTCGCTAAATCCATCCTTATTTGTATTTTACTGGGTAGGATTGTCACGCTGGTAGCTATAGCTGCCTCCGTGGCGACGTTAGTTGTTGCCTTGTAAGCACAAGGTCTTCTAACCGAAGCCACAAATGTGTGGTTGGCTTCCTGTTGTTGACTTCCTTTGTTTCTGTTTTTACATCCAAGTGTTGTACATCTACGCACTTGATTTTACCGTACTGATGAGAGCTTAAGCTCGAAACACGTGTCTACGGTTGCACAACATTTTGAGGGTTATACCCAATAACTTTTCTACTTATATCTTTATATATATATATATATATATATAAAAAGGGTGGGTGTATCGAGGGGAAATATATAGAAATATAAATAAAAAGTTATTGGGTATAGCCCTCAAATTGTTGTGCAACCGTAGACACGTGTTTCGAGCTTAAGCTCTCATCAGTACGGTAAAATCAAGTACGAAGGTGTACAACACTTCGATGTAAAAATAGAAACAAAGGAAGTCAACGACAGGAAGCCAACCACACATTTGTGGCTTCGGTTAGAAGACCTTGAGCTTTCAAAGCAACAACTAACGTCGCCACGGAGGCAGATATAGCTACCAGCGTGACAATCCTACCCAGGTAAATACAAATCAGGATGGATTTATCGAGGGGAAATATATAAAAATATAAATGAAAAGTTATTGGATATAGCCCCCAAATTGTTGTGCAACCGTAGACACGTGTTTCGAGCTTAAGCGTTTATTCAGCTTCTGATGAACTATCAACTGGGGAAAACATCACTGTTTTCGTAATAGGTATTTTTGTGTTTATTGCTAAGGTTTAAAGATAGTTTGATTTAGAGAAACCTCATCGAATTACAAATATAATAATGAATGAATTTCATTTCACTTGACGGAGTCTAGCTCATAGCTACATTCTCCTGCTCAAAAGCGAGTATGTATGATGAGAAGATACTAACATGCATTCATTGCATTTGTGAGCAGTAGAACTACGAACACGTCATCCACCGAAATCCACCGCAATATATTTTTCTATGTGTGTATTCAAAATTTGTACATTCATTGGTGATTGTATTTGAATTTTTGGTTGCTCCATCGATTGATTTCATAAAAATTTGCTTTGTTGGATTATTTCACATTCATACATAGTTCATTCATGATTTGTTTGACAAAGGGTCTTGTTTGCTGTCAAATCGAATGGCGGAAATCATGATTTGAAATGTTTCAATATCCAACACAGCACTCTATTATTTATCATGGAACAATGTGCTCCATTGTTTTCTGTTTATAATAGAATTTCAAAAGCTAAACAATTATTATCTTATGATCCATTTATGGAAAATTCACTAATTAAGCTACATCCCACAGCTACGATTTACAATTATTTGTGTGGATACCAAAAGTTGAGATTTATGGTATCAAATACAAAGTGTATCGGTTATTATGAAAAGCAACGTATGAAACGTGATTTTTTATTCAAGCATTTGATTATAAATTATTGAAAAAAAATTGAATTAATGAAAAAAATTTAAAAATAACCTAACCTAACCTAACCCATTAATGCCAATTCCCTCAAGCAAATTTCTTTACATTTTTTTATCGATATGGTTATTGGGAGACTATATGATGATAGCTATTTATAATACAAGTTCGTAAAGTAGGACCTTTTTGTACGAGCATGAAGTTTGTTGAATGAGGCTCAAACCCGTAGCCTTATTTTTGAGATTCTGACTAGTCTGATGAGCATCTATATGTTCACCAGCAGGATGAACTGTGAATTAAATGATTATAGTACGGGTAAAATGAAAAACGTTTAAGATTCTATTTCATCTAGTAAATCGCAGAAAATTCGGTGAATCACATAATTTTGAAGCATCGCAGATAACTAGATATAAAATCGTCATATTTCTATTCCGTGCATTTTTGGAATTTCCTCTCCATAACATTATCGAAGCAGCTTCGAGAGGTAAGTTTGCACCAATTTCCCGTCAATTAGTCCCCCCTACTACCTCGCACAAGGGGATGAAACTGAAGGAAAACTCGAACGCGATCCATCGATTTTCCTAATCATACGTTGCACCTCCCTTCTCTCGGCTGCAAAGTGAAGAGATTACGCTCGAGCTGCATCCGTGCCCTTGTAAGGCGACAAAAGGGTAAGAGCTTATTCAATAATCGCGCGGTTCACACAAAATCCAATTTGCATTCATCCGCAGAGACGATAACAATCTTTAAAGCAATTTATTATCGGTGCATAGGATTAGTGGAAGGTTTGACTTCTGCAAAATTGTTATCGTGATTTTGGCCTCGGTTGTCAAACATGCTCAGCTCTTTTTAAAAGGAATGGATTGAAATATTTATACTTATGACGTTAGTCCTGGAAGCGTAATTCTATTTTGTGAGACGGGACACTAGCGTAGCGAGTTGTCCAATCCTTCGAACAAAATATAAGCACTTATAACACATACAATTTTTTTACAAACACTTATGAAAGACCGTTAAAATAATGAATATCAGGAATTCCAAATTACAATCACAAAGTCGCACGATTTTATGATAGTGACTGTTTGCTTGTTTTCAAATTCATTGCAACCATTGTTTATTGTTATTAGTTGCCAAAAAACTTGTCGTAGTTTCTCTAAATAGCGTCATTCCACTCAAATTTCGATTGTTCACTGGTACATTCACACTGGTCATTTGGCCTCACCTTGACACTCTTTCCATAACCTTCACAAATTTAATAATCACAAAGATACAAGGAAAAAACTATGGTATACATTTCCAAAAATCCAATTAAATGCACTTCAGAAAGTCTCCTGCCAACGCTGGACCTTCCTCCTTCAATATGCTACCGCGACAAATGAAGAATATCTCCTGCTAAAAAAATTGAAAATTGCGATAAAAAATATCTCTAAGAAACTGCATTTCATTTGCTAAATGAATTCATTAAAACTACGCCGACACATTCTTAACCGAACACTGTTTTTTAATTTTCATTTTTACTGGTACTTTTTATGTATACTTTTTTCGTAATTATCATATACTCATTTGCAATCTCAAGTGCCACTGTTTTTGGTTCTATATCTTAAATATCGTGTTATCTTGTGTGTGTTCCATTAGTTTTATTTGAATTCTTTAGACATCATCAGCTTGAGGAATCTTTGTCTAGAATTTCCAGAGGATGGATTTGGATTGTCAGAGCTCCTCCCTAGTTGATTACATCATATTTGGACTTATGCTGATGAAAATAAAAATTTAAAAAATTCGGGGTGAATGTCAAAAAGTAACTAAAATCCCGTTTTCATGCTGTCTTTGACATTCTCAATGCGTTTATTTCGAGAAAAAGGAATGGTGCCACCACAGAATCCAACAGGAATAAGGAAAATCATTTTCTCTTTCCATTTACGATAGTGAAAATTTTTAAAATTCAGGGGAATGTAGAAAAGTAGTTAAAAACCAGTTTTTATGCTGTTTTTGCTCTTTTGCGTTTATTTCGAGAACAAGGAACGGTGCCACCATATAATTCAACACAAATATGGAAAATTATATTGATGGCACGGTCTTAATTGCCACGGTGTTAACTGTAATCATTTCCTATACAAACTATTTTCATCTATGTGTTCTTCATAAGTATACTAATTTGTCTTATATGAATCCTACCATGTTAAGCTACTTCTAAATAATCAAATTTATTGTTTAGCTACCGCACTAAATGTGTTTTAATCAAGTGTATTTGGTCCCTGTACAGACTATTTTCATTCAATCTTATAATTATCTTTGTGTCAATATTACTACTATATTTTAAAATTACAGTTTTCCTTGCATTCTAGCAGTTATTTACTTCGAAAGTATTTTTCCAATTAAACTACCATTTATTGTTCGAAGGAACTTGTAGATACTTAAACGAAAAATGGAATAGATTATACTATTATATTATTATTATTATTATCATGTATAGAATGAATAAAGAAATTCAGCTTCCACACATCAGAGCACAATATGTCAACTGACGGAAAATCTATGTCACTAACTACCGTATGCACTGTGTGTACTTAATCTGTGTTATGAATTGTACAAAATGTACTTGAACTTTTTCTGTTTGATTAAAAATGATTTAATTTGGTTTAAACTTGCAAAATCTTTATTTCATTTCTTCTTGCAGCGCGTCTTTTCAATCTGACATAAGTGTCATGTTCAACTGTTACTGTTTATAAAATGTGACGATAAACCATGGCAATACAGATTCACTGCACAATCGTAAATCTGACAAATCTAAGGCAACAAATAGGATGGGCTTAAACAATCTAGATCAATTAACATTTCAGTAGTAATACCACAAGTGATTGAATTTTCGCGATAAGTCTGTCGGTTCATTTCTGAACGAAAAAAATTGCTTCGAAAAAACATTGATACAATTCAGTTGAGTTCAGAAATAAAAGTCAGACTTATGAGATAAATTCAATCACGAGTGGAACTTTATTAGACTATTTCACGAAGCATTAAAAGTATTATTATAAACATGAACAATCAATACATCATAACCATAATCAACTATAATCACAACAAATGTATTTTAACTATCAATAATTAATTTTATAGTTACGATGCGACTCATTTTGACGTTTTCGCCTACTATTATGATGTGTCAAAATGTCAAACTTTTCTTTGTCATCCATGGTTATATCGTTGAAAACACCAACGCTGACAGACCAATCAGAATTGAGGGACAGCTGGTGTTTTCGTGATAATACAAGTTGTCTTTGATTTGTGATTGGTCGGATTACGTGAAAATCTTGAAAAGAGTGGAATAGTCAGTGAGATGCCATTATAGTTGATTTCATGGGAGATACAGAGATATAACAGTCGATCAGAATTTTATATTCTACGGTGCATACAGGCATTTATTACTTCTCCAGAATCAATCTCCCTTTTGATATCATACTTGCGGTTCTCACAATGTCTCCTGCACATTCCAGAATTTCTAATATCCTGCCAATAACTAAGAATCCGATGCCTATTATCAAGTCTCCCATTTCCTAGATCAAATATCACCGTACATGATATTCATGAACCAGAGCCCTATAAATCCCGACCAAATAGACGTCTTTGTCGTAGGGGTTACTCAAAGTTACAAGCGTTGTTTCAGGTTCAAGAGCAGACATAAATCCGGTGATATATCGCGACCTTCGCATATTACGATGCCGTCTCTTTTATGATATGCCTCGAATGAAGCGTCTGATGTAAGAGATAATATAACCAGCAATGTGATATATGATGTGCCTTTTTCAACGGAAATTCAGCTTGTCGCCATTCTGCTGGATGAGAAAGTTTTCTGAAAGATTTCCACTTGGTTACTGTAGTCCCTGTTATGTCATATATCAATCCGGTGGACAGCTCCAGACGAATATGATCCTACCTCAATTACGTAGCTATCCTTGGGGAAGAGATTGGAGTTATTGTATGGGAATAACTGATATAAAAACCCAGGAAAGTTCGTTCATCTTATTGTGGAATCGTTGTTTTGAATTTGGGTCATGAAAAACTGGAACATTATGTGCTGTAATTTTTGTTCTTTGAGCTCATATAAAAAAGAATATCCAAAGGTTGGTAGAAAAATTTATCACAAAACTTCACAGTTGAGGGTTTCTTTCAAGTCAGAAGATACAAAAATATGCAATGAACCTGCCTTTGTAAAAAACTAGTGGAAATGTGTAAGAAGTAAAAATGAGAGAAAAATGTATTTCTGAGTCATTATATCTATTATATTGATTTATCTTTTTTGAATCTTTAGAAAAAGAAATTTGTTTCTAAATCTGTGAAAACTGTCAAAAATATAGAGGTGCTATTAAAAAAAAAATATTCAAAATTTTGGTGAATGTAATATTTTGGGTCTGAAAATGACCAAAACGGAATTTAATAATTTGAATGAAAGATTGTGAATGAATTGAAAAGACATTCCCGCAATTCCCGATTCTGATGTTTGATGTTTCATGTTGCTGACCACGCCTGGACAAAACACCACCGAATTCTTTGGGACGAAGCTAGTGTTCCTCATAGAGAGGAACATTGGTTCAAACGGAAATTTACTAAGCGTGGAAATTAAAAACGTATGGAAACCGCTCATGGACCGTTTTGGAGGGAGAAAAAGCGCGAAACCACGCGCGCCACAAGACCGCGCGTAATTACACCGTAATTACACTTTAATTATAGACCTCTAGAAGGTCGCGTAGCATCTGATTTTGTCATTATTCACCAGAAGACGATTGCGGATTCAAGCAATTGAAATGTTGTGAAAAATTTGAAGAGATAGAAATCTTTCAACCATTTAGATGATGGACGTCCGAAATATAAGTAATCAAGTTACTACATCGTCTAAAACATTCAAACACACATTCATTTTAAATTATTCTGTTGATTGTTGATCGTTTATAACATTCAGCAAGCTTGTCTACAATATTTTTTTTAATCTTCACCATAATGAAATTTGGCACAATATTTTTAAAACATTTCAAAATATGGTGAAGTCGCCGGAGAAATGTAATTCACTGTTTTGGTGAATGTAATATTTTGAATGTGAATTTGACCAAAATATATTTAATTTCATTTATATACCAGTATGATTCATAGGATTTGGTGATATTCAATATCTGATGGATTTTCAACTAGGCTCAGTTTTGGATATTCATGATAAAGCAAAATGAAATTATTTTAAGCACGTCTAGAATTTGGTGGAGTTGCCGGAAAAATATATTTGCTTAGAAGAGTGAAATATTTGTCGATCAAAATGTATTGGACGCCTAGCGAAAGAGGTGCAATTCACTCATTAATGAAATGAGCGATTTTCTGTGAGTGGTACTTCTGAATAACATTCACCTCTATCTCATTTATAGATATGAATCTCCAATGGAAACTGTACATAATAAATAATCAACTTTCTGAATGAAAATGCAAATTTTCACTTTCAGGTTTTTTCTTCCAGTTATATAGGGTCATTCTCAATATCTATCAGATGTAGTTCAATGTCCATCCTGGCTTTTGCCGGGGAAGTAGTTGTTTTCTGTTAGATATTACAAAAAAGTTACTTCAATCGAACGTAGGTTTTTTCCATTTCCAAAGCGGTCATGTTTTTGTTCAAGTTTCAATTGAGAATGATTCTCTTTACAACATGAATTTGAAATATTCTTACAATTTCAACATTTCTGACCTAAATATTAGGCGTTCTTGATGAGAATCTAATTCTTTGCAATCACGTATTTGGAGACCTACATAAAAAACTGAACTAGAATAATTTCAGAATTACATAAACACAAAAAATTATTCAAGAAATCAACAATATGAGAAAAAACATAACCGAATTAGTTAATGATATTGGACTAGTCGTATGTGATAAAAGATAGGTAGAAATCGAATTCAATGTATTTGACACACAGATAGGAAAGAATCGATCACTAATCAGTATGAAAAGGTGAAATCGAAGCATATGCTCGCTGCGGTCGCTTTCAATAAATTACCAGAAGACACAATAACACATATAAAAAATAAAAAAAAATTAATCATCGAGAGAATTCCTCGTCACAAGGAGGTAATACTCCTGCCAATTTTCGTCCTGTTTCTCTTATTCCGACCTTTGGAAAAATTATTGAGAAATTGACTAAAAATAGATTCATAAAGTTTTCATCCGCTTGAAAGGTTCTGAATCCTCAACAATGTGGTTTCCAACCACAGAAAAGTACAGGAGACGCTGTTCTGTCCTATCTGAAGAAGTTAAATAGTAGAGAGATCCTAAACAGGTTTGTGAGGCAATGTTTTGTAATTTATCGAAAGCTTTCATTTAATCATGGAATACTCCTGCGCAAGTTTCAACTTCAAAACTCCAGACATCAAAGCCTCAGTTGGACTGAGTCAGTCTTACCAGAGTGAACGTAACAAAACCTGATTGTTCAAACATTTTGTGCCTCATGGATCTGTACTGGGACCCATTCTGCTCTTATTGTATTTCAACGATTTTGCTGATCTCAAGACTGATGTTAGTTTTACCGTATTTGCAGAAGACACGACCTTCTTGTGGCATGCAGCCTATATTAACAGCCTACAATCCAGCATTATTGATCGATGATGTGGAAAAAACACCAAGTTCGACATTCTGTCCATGATGTGCGCTGGATATGAAAAGATGCTCCTCTCCGTTGTATCCAAGAGATGGTAAAAAACTTACAGTGAATGAACATAATCAAAAAAATAAAATAATTGAGCTAACCAATGCCTGTTTGAAGAGCATCTGCCCTTGAACATGCCCTCGTGCCAGAGTTCGGGCCTAGTTCATCCATACAAGGGATTCAGTTTCACCGAATAACGAACGACTAGATAATTCAATTTCGAAAATGAGTTACGGCCGCCGGGCAAACATATTTCTTCCCGATGTGTGTGCAGGCAGCTGGAAACGGTCCAACATTTATTTTTATCGGCTTTGTTTCAATAATATCGTATTGTTTGCGATACGTATCTGATTTATAGGATTAGCGAGACTCATTAGTAAACTAAACTGCGAATAAATTTAATTTGGCGAATCCACTATAATATCGCTCGTTGGATTAGTTTGTGGGCCGCCGCGGAATAGCGAGGCGGTAAATTGATTTCCGGATTCTCGCTGTGGGGTGTTCTCCCTTGTTTTAGCGGGGATGGATATTGGCAATGGCGATAATAACTGTTGGATGATGCGGACCTCCCAGATATTGTTTTTCTAGGAAAATTACCCTCTTGACAAAAATCTCCTGACAAAAATCCCCGACAATAACCCCCGACAATAACCCCTGGGACATGAACCCCCTAGTAAAAATATCTCTGGTACAAAAAACCGTCGAAACAAAAAACCCTTGGAAGGATACGCCTTGCGCCTTCGGCGTGTCTCTTTCTTCTGGCTGCCCACCGAATTTCTTTGGACTTTCGATGGAAAATATCAACAGGCAATAATTTTTAAATGAACACTTTCAAAAAAAACCTTTCAACTCAATTTAAACTTTTAAATTTGAGAACGGTTGGAGTGCCAATCAATTACCAATAGTCAAAATTGTTTAATCTGAAAATTTCAAGTCAATCGAAAAATAAAAGTTTCTCGAAAGTTGTAGGTATATATCACGAAATATACAAAATTGACAGATCCATTTGAAATTCGCATTATACAGGGTGTTTCTTAAGTACGTGTAGAAAATTTAGGAGCTTGTTGCTCACATCAAAATGAGAAGAAAAGTTCCTATAAACGCATGTCCGCAAGTTATTCGTTTCTGATATACAGAGTGTCAAAGTTGAATTCTTATTTTTATTTGTTGTGAATAATTTCAAAACAATTTTGATATTTGGGTAAAGTTTGGTATCTGGGAATATTCATTATTTAGTTTGTGTAAAAAATGTATTCTTGGTAGAGGTCACTGCGAGCAACTGTTTTCGAGAAATAGTCGATGCAAGTGATTTTGAATGACAATATTTTTGAAATTAAAATAAATTCAATTAGAAATTAGTTTTTTCATAATTAACATGAAATTTGATTTTATCATTGAAAAATCATCCCAGACACCAAACTTTACTCGAATTTCACAAATATTTTGGAATTTATTCACAAAAAACAAATATAAGAATTAAACTTTGACACTCTGTATCTTAGAAACGAATAACTTGCGGAAATGTGTTTCTACTCGTACTTAAGAAACACCCTGTATATTTAAAATTTCAGGCTGATTCCAGAAATATATGATTGTTATAAGACTAGATATAAGATTTAGCCGGAAAATGGAATAAATCAGAGAAAATTCGAAATCGCAGAGGTTATTGAAATGACCACCTACAAAAAAAACCTTGTAACTGGATTTGAACTTTTCAATTCGAGAACGGTTGGAGATCGAGCATTTCTGCAATAGCCAATCGATTAAGAATAGTCGAATTAGTATATTCTGAAAAATTCAAGTCAATCTAAGAAGAAACAATTTTTTGCGAAATTACAAAATTGGCAGAACTTTTTGAAAATCACACTATATCCTTGGAATATCACGCTGATTCCAGAAATACATAATTCGTATGATCAGGTGTGAGATTAAGCCATAAAAAGGAATAAAAGGCAGAAAACTCGAAATTGCTGATGTTCCTTAAGAAGACTTTGGAATCTTCAACTGAATCGTAAACGGTTAGAGATTGAGTAACTCTGTGGACGCCAATCGATTCAAAATGGTCGAATTACCACATTCTTTGACTTCAAATGGAATATATCAATATAAGAAAATTTTGAAATGACCACTTACAAAAAAATAAACTTTTAACTCAACTTGAACTTTTCAATGCAAGATAGAGCATTCTCACATCTTTGAAGAAAACTTCAGGTCAATCATAGAATAAAAAGTTATATAGTCGAAAAATGCTTAAATCACGAAAATTACAAAATGGGCATATCTTTTTTAAATTCGCTCTATATACGTGAAATTTCACGCTGATTCCAGTAATATATGATTTGTGTATGCTCAGGTGTAATACTTGCAAAATTCGAAATTGCAGTGGTTCCTTAAAAAGCCTCTAAAATCTTCAACTGAATCGTGAACGGATAGAGATAGAGCGATTCTATGGAGTTCAATAGATTCAGAATTCTCAAATCGATAAATCATTTGAGTTTAAATGGAAATTACAGATATAAATAAAAATCGGAGTGATCAGTTACAAACAAAAACTTTCAACTTTCTCCCATTATGATATATGTGAAGTGGAAGCAAACCACGGTAAACTTTTTGATACTTCATTCATTAATATTAACACAATGGTACGAAAGCACTGAATATAGATTTTTTCATTATTTATCATTACAGTCAACTATCTCATTATCATGACGTTGAAATGACGCCGACGACCTGTGAAAACTTTTTCCAGTATTTCCAAATAAATCGGCAAATCGAAGGAATGTATTATGTATATATATATATATATATATATATATATATATATATATATATATATATATAGTGACCGCCAAAAAGTATGTACCATATGGGAAAAATTTTTATTATTGGAGTATTGGAAAAAATATTCTGGGGAAAAGTTTGTGCATGTCCGATAACCTGAAAATCGATTTTGACACATGTCACGTGATCGCTAGAATAACGGCAAAATGAAAAAAATTGCAATGCAAAGGCAAAAAAAGGGGAAGATGGCAAGATATCAAAAAAAGTTATTTGAAGAAGTCACTTAGAATTCAATTTTATACACATAAACGAAGTTTCAAGAGATACTTAGAAAAATTGAAAATAGCATTTTTTTAAAAATATTTTCCCATCTATTTAAAAATATTATTTTTTTTTCTTATGAATAGCTTGACTATACTGAAATATTTGCATTTTGATGATAATGACAAAACTTTCACATTTTCTCCACACCAGAGGGCACTAAAATGAAAAAATGGGAATTTGTCAGAACCCTTGCTGTTACATCGGTTCGTAAACAGTTATATCCGAATTCCACGACTATTGTGATGACATGACACTCCAAAAACATAGTGATTTCCAGATTATAATCAAGTTCCGATGATAATCGTGCATGAGCGTTTCACTTCGCACATAAACTTGAAAATAGTGCGTCAAATTAAAGATTCTTAAAGTTTATGTGCAAAGTAAAACGCTCATACAGCATTATTATTGAAACTTGATTGAAATCAGGAAAGATGGTGTTTCTAGATTGCCATATCAACACAATAGTCTTGGAATTCTGATATAACTGTTAGATAAGAACCAATGTAACAGCGAGGGTTCTGGCAAAAACCAACTTTTTTAATTTAGTGCCCTCTGGTGTGGAGAAAATGAGAAAGTTTTGTCATTATCATTAAAATGCAAATGTTTCAGTATAGTCAAGCCATTCATAAGAAAAAAAAAATTAAATAGAAGGGAAAATATTTTTAAAAAATTGCTATTTTCAATTTTTTTCAATTATCTCTTGAAATTTCGTTTATGTATATAAAATTTAATTCTAAGTGACTTTTTCAAATAATTTTTTTTGATATCTTGCCATCTTACCCCTTTTTTGCCTTTGCATTGCAATTTCTTTCATTTTGCCGCCATTCTAGCGATCACGTGACATGTGTCAAAATCTATTTTTAGGTTATCGGACATGCACAAACTTTTTCACAGAATATTTTTTCCAATACTCCAATAATAAAAATTTTTCCCATATGGTACATACTTTTTGGCGGTCACTGTATAAATATATAGTTTGTAGTATTTGTGGGGTTGCAGTCAGGGTTACGGGCTATTTCAAAGAAAACTCTTTGATACTGTCAAGCTTTCGGTATAATTCGATACCTTCCTCAGGACAACTGAAAATACGCATTGTACAATAAATGTAGGAAAGAATAAATGGAATACTTACTAACGTGAGAATGAATGATGAAATTGGCAAAAAACGAAAATAGAATATACATGAAGTGAGATGAAATGACAGTGACTCAATTTATTTCAGTAATCAAGTTGGAAGATTCTGATTAGAGGGTGATTTTATCCTATGTTTCTCAAAATTAAGTAGATACGTATACATTTTGCTGAGATTACTCAGGTCAGTTCTTTTGTTCATCGACTGTTCTTCATTATTAATTTGAACCATTTCCATGAAAATTCTTTTAGACAGATTAGTTTCACCATTCAAAATTTCGGTATTATTATAATCCATCCTGTGGTCTCTAGAGATAACGTGTCCTGCCAAAGCACATGAATCAAAATTTCGTCTACAGCCGCTTTTATGTGAAATAATGCGACCATTCAGTGTTCTAGACGTCTGACCAATATATGACTTAGGACAGTCCATGCAAGGAATTTTATAAATAACATTTGATTTTTGTAATTTTGAAATGGGTGTTATTACTTTACTATGTAATTTTGATATTGTAGTAATATTTTTCTTGGAGATTTTAATATTGTCAACTTTAAAAACGTTTATCAATTTTGGAGTCAATTCTTGTATATATGGCAGATAAATACTACAAACTAATATACAGCCAGTCACGAATTTTCACCTCTATATATATATATATATATATATATATATATATATATATATATATATATATATATATAAGTAAAAAAGTTATTGGGTATAACCCTCAAAATGTGTTTCGAGCTTAAGCTCTCATCAGTATGTTTGTGTCAAAATTATCATAAAGGAGAAAAATGAAAACACTGACTGAAGCGAGTGCATGAGGCCATCAATATTTTTGGAGTGATTAACTTTGAAGGCAGTTGATGAAAGTTACAAATCGATGAAAATGCGGTGTGGCTTCAGAGTTATAAATGATTAATTTCATTAAAAGTTTGAGATAACTTATATTTAACTGTCGGAAAGATTGTTTACAAACACCACTTTCATTTTCACCAGACTCAAAATGGAACGCTGGAGAAAACTTCTGGAGAGGTGAAAAATAAAAAGTCACCGATAAACAAAAACTCACGGGTTGGATATAATGGCGGTAATTCGTTACGGGAGAGGTTGACTAGAGAGACCTCGTGATTCGGGACAAGGATATATCCACTGAGGAAATTAAAGTTGCCGCTCACGTCAGATGCTAAATTAGGAAACTTGCGGGGTTCTTATGGCAGCTCTTCTACGAGACAGTGGCGGTGCCCATGAGAATTGAAAATTTGAAAATGATACAGTCGAGAGGTTTTTTAGGGCGAATGAATTCAGAGCAGTGATTCGATCTAAATTCACATTTGACCTATCAAAATCAAAATTCATCAATTTTATTTTTTGTTCGATATTTTATATATTTTCAGAGGTATACAATGTAAAATAGTCAAGATTAATACTGAAATATGACTGCAAGAACATCAATGTATAAATAAACAATACATAAATTACTAACATAGACAGAATAGGTACAAGATAGTGAAAAAATATAACAAGAAGAAAATGACAACTCAAAATTTTCATCGATGGAATGAAGCACTCCTCCAAAAAATATTGTTCGGCCTTTCATTTGAAGGTAAAACCTAAACTAATACTCTTTATATCTGTAGAAAGGCAATTGAATAGCTTCAAACCTCTTGAAAAGGGTGACTTTTGCAATAACGTTGTGCGATGTTGTTGAATGTAAATGGATGGTATTGGTAAAATGTTTTTCTCTTTGAAAACGGGTGTGTATGAATTTGCGAAGACCTGGTGAAGACCTTGTAATATTCCAGCTGTAGAACCTTGAGGTATGTTACTTCCATTACCCTACAGAAGTATATTTTAGGAGAGAACTGAATTTACCATTGCGTGGTAAACATCTGAAAGAGTATACTTTTCCAGACTTTCATGAGTTGTAACAGAGCATAAAAACTGCTGCTTATTCTCTTCCATGAGTAAATGACGTGAAATTTTCAAATCAAATCAGAAACAATGTGGAAGCCCCAAGATTTCGCGGTCACTGATGGATGTACGACCACTTCATTAATTTCAACATGTATTGATTACTCAATATATTTTTTAGATAAATCAAACCAGCAACGTTTTATCCGCATTCATAATGAGTCCTATAGAGCTATAACAGATTGAGGTTTCCAGCAATCGTGTAGATTTTGTCTTGAAATTCAAGAAGTTCATCAATTTCTACTGAAAATAGATGATGAGGTTGTGCGTATATGTCGTGGCAGGTCATTGATATAAATCAAAATGAGTATAGGTCATAAAACTGAGCCCTGTGGAGTACCCACGTCCATATTGGATGAGTTTGTAAAGGTGTCTCTTTCTAAGGAATTTTTATGAATAAGGAATTATTTATTTGGTCTTAGTAACATGGTGAAAAAAGATCATCATTATACTCCTAGCTAATCATATCGCAAATCATCGCCAATTCTGTTCTGAATTTTTGGACGTTCTAAGACGTTGATGACATATCAATTGTGTGGGAAATGCATTTTGATTTTCTACTTTTTCACTGAAGAATCCAAGAATTTACAATAGAAACATCAAGCCAGCACGTGAAAAAATACCACCACAATTTTTAAAATGAATTCCAACTCTGTAGCAGTTCACCGTGGCATTCCACTGTTGCAATCATTAATGACAAAAAGCCTAGATACTTGGATGTGCTATTTTCTGGAATATCTCTCAATATTAATTTTTCGTTAGGTTTCCACGGAAACCTGCCACCCTGGATAGTGGCATATATGCGATTGGGAGAAATGTCTGTTGGGATAAATAACCATTGGATCGACATTTATACAATGGAATTAGGAGTTCCTTAGGGATCCATTTCAGGTCCACTGATATTGTCGATATTCATAAATGATTTACCTCTACATATGAGCACAAACTCTGTAGTTCTCTATGATGATGACGTGGCGTTGGCGGCTGAACTGAGTCACCTGAGGAACTACAAAGAAAATTTTGAACTTCAGCAAAAGAATTCAATACCAGGTGTTGAAAGACAATTACGAATGTTGCTTGCAAAGAGTAAAGCAGAAGGTGGAAAAAAGTTTCAACTTGACTCAATTGATGTTGATTTACTATGCCATGATTTATCCACATATATCTTGTAATATAAACATTTGGGCTGTTCCAGATTTTGCAACTGGATTTTTTTTACAAGAATGAGACTGACTCTATATTCGAAAATCCAAGTTTTTCGCAGACAGTTTTAAGGAAATACAAGATTTCAACTCTTCTTTGTCTTTCATTAAGAAATAAATGTTCCTTAAATACCGTTTCTAAGTTTCACAATTATTCCTCCAAAAATAGTGATCATTTGAGAATTCCCGATAGTAGTTTTTTTAAATCCCGTCACACAGAGGAGTTAACTTTATCAGCAATATTTTTATTTTTTGTCTCACTTAATGCTGAAAGCTGAAGGACGCTATACAAACATAGTTCTTATAACGTTTCGGAAATTTTATACTTCAACTTCAACATGTTATTTTGGACTTCACTATCATGCATGTATTCATATCTGTATTATTAGTGAACTTTTCATGTCTTGATGTGCCACCTGAATATCGTATGAAGGCAATAGATGACGTAAATGAGGCGGGAGGAGACCCAGAACTGGCTGCTTTCTTCTACTAAAATTGAATACCAGTCATTTGAAGAACTATGAAGAATATAGTGCTATATAAAATTGTGTGTTAGAGTTGGCTTCTTAGACGTTGTATCTATTTCAGAGTTTCTCATACAAATCTAGATATACTTTTCTTACAGCGATTCAAAATTCGCAATGGTCCTGGAGATACCTTTCAAGGGTGAGCTATTTTCAGTAGTAAAATCCCGACAAATTGCTGAATTTTTAAAAAATACTTCAAACCTTGCAGTCAATGAAACTGTGTTGCTTAAAAACACCAAAAGAGCTTGCCCGAGTAGTGTTTTGTACCAATGACATAATACGGCTAGACTTCGTTATATCCATTCTAAGCGCAATTTTTATTGCCGCTTGCTTCGCGAAAAATAGTTGCCAGTTAACACAAAAGTCGGCAAAGCTGAGTTCCTGCTAAATTTTCTGCTTATATACAATGCATATAAGCAGATAATTGTCGCGAAACAAGTGGCAGTAAAAAGTGTTCTTAGAATTTGACTCTGTCTTGACCGCAGCTCTAAATGTGAATAACGGAGTCTAACGGTAATATGTCATTGTTTTGTACAGCAACACAGTTTGAGCGACTGACGAAGTGAAAGTATTTTGAAAATTCTACATTTTGAAGGCATACACGATCAGACAATTTCACGAATACAATATATTATTATGGACAAAATGCGTGTTGTAGGAACGGTTCATCTGTGTCATTAATGTCAGTTATAGAGTTGAACCGTCAAACTGACGTTTCTCTATTCACAGAAATTGTTGTAACCATGGAAACGTATGAATAAGGAAGAAGCGAAACACCGATTTGAAAATACCACGGGCTGGAGACATTTTTTTCGAAAAGTCCTTTTCTCATTGGTCTGAATTCAAAACACGATGACATTTGATCGGTTTATAGAATATGAAGGAAATTGTCAAATTGACACTGTATACCTTTCCGAACTCACAGCAAAGCACTTGCCGAATCAACAAAAACGTGAAACGCCTACTTTTGTAAAAGTTTTATTCCGATGTTGGTAATGCCCTCCAGTTACCCGACTGTACGCCCATGTCCCAACATCCGAATGATTGATACGATTTGTTCCCAGGAATTGGGTTATCGGGGTAGCTGGAAACTCTTCCGACATAATTTCATTGTGCCAAAATAAACTTCGTAATTTGAAGTTCTAGAAAGAAAAATGAGAACTGATGCCAAGAGAAAATTGAGTTGGATCCTTGAGTTACCATCTGTCATACAAGGGGATAGAAAGTTATATGGACGTTAAGTTTGTATGTATCGTATGGTTTATAGGCCAAGGCCGAAGCCTTTCAAAATGGCAAGAAGTGAAAAAAAATTAGAACTGTATGATACCTATTAGAAAAGTAAGAAAATATAACAGAAATAAAAGGAAAATGATTTAGGGGCGATTTGAGGTCGGGCAGTAGAAGGGGTGAGATTTTAAGGGTGGAAAACGGTTTATCAGGATTTCCGGCAAAACTACGAGTCCTACTGAAAAAAGTTGAGTGGCAAAGTTGTAGGTAATGACGAGATCAACATTTTTTCAAATTACTCTTTCCATATAACCTCAAAATTTATGCGAAAAATCCAAAAACCCGACTTTTTTATCTGTTATTTTTATCTCAAACACAATTTTTCACGAAATTTAGTGAAAACTTACCTTTTCATGTTCCGAACACACTCTAATTTTTTTGATTCAAAATATTTATTGTTTCTCCTATTCTGATTTAATATCTAGAAAGCACCCTAATTTTCAACGAAAGTTCTCACGTCAAAATATCTGCTTTCTGAAAATAGTTATTTATGCACTAGCGGGCGGTAAAGTACACTTTACCGCCCGGTTCGCCGGGCGTATAGTGGAACTTTACCGCCCGTGGTCGCATTATGGCCCGGCGGGCCATAAAGTAGACAAAATTCTCAAATTGTCTATACTCACACATTATTTCATGCAATTCCTAACACGAATTAGAATCATTTCAGTTCAATAGAGCAATACTCTTTCTAACATTTGTTCATAATCGTTGGCAATTTTTTCGGTGATGATTTACTTATTTGAAATAGATTCTCCAATATAGCACTCAGCTACTATAGTTTCACATTCGTCATATTATGTTACCCTTAATTATTGTATGCATAACGTATGAAACGTGTAGACCATTGCAATTCAAGTCAGTATTTGTGATTCGTGCTATAAAAACCGCTAGTGCATACAATTTTGTATGTATCACGTGCGTGAAATGCGTTTAAGGCCTTCGGCGTGTGATGGCCCTCGGCTAACGCCATCGGGCCATCATCAACGCCGCAGGCTATGAACGCCTACTTTACGCCCTTGATACATGAATAACTATTATTTATTATATAATGAATCCTAAAAATTCAATGTTCAGAAATTATATGATTTTTTAGAAGAAATAATTCAGACAAACCGTTTCCCGTTTAGTTTCTGACCAACCTTCAACCTACTACCCGATACTAAAATATTAACTTTTGATTATTATTTCTCATTTCACAACGACCAAAGTGGAAAAGTTCTTCTGTATTTGCACTCCGTCCTGCTAGAAGTAAGTGGCAAATAATTGAAAGAATCAAAAAAAACGAGGAAAGTATACAGTGATCCCTTAGGAAAGACGTATTTATTCGACTTTAATTAACTAGCAACTTCTGCAATAAGTCGGTGAAGAATTGCCAGTTATATCCCTGTTTCTTCAACAATACAAGAGAAACTTGATTCGACATTTAGAATGTAATCCCATACCCCTATTCCGAGAAAGAAGTTGATTTGCAATCGCGTATCTGCCTGAAGGCATCAGCAGCAGCGGAGAAGTTTCACAACTTCAAACTCCAATGATTACAGTCAACTACATGCTTTACTCGAGTTTAGTGTTTATTTTAGCGAAAAGCGCAGTTTGTGATGTTTATAACTTGGAGGAATTATGTTACGAAATTGGTTACTTAGAATATACAGGATCCATTAAAGATTTACTGTGATGAAAGTTCGTTTCAGGATTGAGTTTTTTTTATCTGGTATTTCCTAAAGGAAAAAACATTTTCTGATGTTTAGGAAAATCCCTGATACCCAAGGAAAAGAAGATATGAAATTTTCTGGAATTTCTGGAGAATTTCATTTTATTTCCACCTTCCGAATTATAATTTTTCCCATTTAGTAATTAGGGATTTTGTATTTTTCTCCGGATGATTCAATTCAATTTAATTATGGTACATACGGTGTGGCCCATTTGGAATGGAAGCACATTCATAAAAAAAAAACATTTCTCAACCGAGACACTAAACATCATTATTGAATCATCACTCTCAGAGCAAACTACTCCTATCTTTAAAGGTCGGGAAATATAAGATACTACTGGATTTGAAGGCTTGATTGAGGCCAAAATTGTGTTGAAATGCGTCCATCTACAATAAAGTTATGAGGACATAAAATTTGAATAATATACAGAACTTTTATCATAATTCTGACTACACCACTGGATTCAGGAAGTCTTGGGATATCAGAATCTCATCGGAATCTGTGTTTAATTAAAAAAATTAAAAGGAAGTAAAATTTCAAAAATACGTAGTACGTGAAATTTCAAGCTCATTCTGAAAAAAAATGATTAATAATCTTCAGACATGAGGTTTATCAGGAAAAGGCAATAAAATGGTGAAAATTTCAAATTGCGTAAAAAAAAACATGCGAAATCTTCAACTGTATCGGAAACGATTTACAATTCTGCATGTACAGGGTGTTTCTTAAGTACGTGTAGAAAATTCAGAAGCATGTTATTGCTGACGTCAAATTAAGAAGAAAAGTTTCTATAAACACTTGTCCGCAAGTTATTCGTTTCTGAGATACAGAGTGTCAAAGTTGAATTCTTATTTGTATTTTTTGTGAATAATTTCAAATTAATTTTGATATTTGGGCAAAGTTTGGTATCTGGGAATATTTTTCAATGAGAAAATCAAATGTTAGTTTGTGTAGAGGTCGCTGCAAGCAACTGTTTTCGAGTTATTGAGATTTGAAATAATCGATGCAAGTGATTTTGAAAGAGAAGATTTTTAAATTTAAAATAAATTCAATTAGAAATTAGTTCCCCAAGGTTCAATCCTAGTCCCGATGCGTTTAATGATGTATACAATTTATTTATCACAATGCAAATCTCACTTTTATGCGGATGACACGCAAATTCGTTAATCTTTCTGTCTCGACAATTCAATGAGGATCTGAAGAATTTGTCAGAAGCACAAATACACCATTGTTTGATCATTGATCCTTCAAAATCCAACTTGTTGAATTTTGAATAATAATATCATCAAATTCAGCTACTACTACTGCTAACAAGTGAATATTTGAATTGATTTGGAACCTCTTGAAATATTCAAATCTGCACAAGATTTTGGTTTGAAATTGGACTACGAGTTGAGGTTCAGTGAGCATGTAACCAAAACCATGAGAATGGTCTATTGCAATCTCAAACTTATTTATGATAGTTTAAATTTTTTACTTCAAGACAAACATATACTATGTAATACTCTAGTTTTGAGCCACTTTAATTTCAGTAACATAGTATATTATTCATGTTTATCGCATCATGATAAAAATCGCACCCAACTTGTGCAATACGCTTGTTTTATTTTCACTTGACTTTTTTCACATATTCTATCGGATTTTCTTTACACGATAATTCTTTCAAGAGAAATATCTATTTGAACTGTTGTATTATCTTCTTTCTAAGAGATTGGGAATAACTGTCAACCAAGATATTTGAATGTTAATTTTCTTATACGAGCTTCATTCTGGGATAAACTGAATAAAACAGGCCCAAGAACTCAATCTCGTGGCACTCTGCAAATAACTTTTTTCATTCAGTTCTGGTCTTATATTTAGCATTGTTTCATCTGGAAAACAGAAGAACTAACAGGAAGCATTTTACTCACCATAAAAAGAAAGGGAGCCAACAAAACAAAAACGCTCCCATAATGATACCGAGTGTTCTCGCTGCTTTGTGTTCGGCTCGCCAGCTTTTCGATTGTTGGCGGATTGTTGTACCTGAAACAAAATTTACATTGTATGACAAATAAATCAAAATTGATCACTAGACAATATGTTGAGTGGAAGTATACCGTAATTTTATCCAGATGTTGGAATTATAATTTTGGTAATATTTTTTTCTTGAACATTTTTATTTTTATACCAATTTTGAAATACATTCATTAAAATGGGATGGTTTTGTTTCCCTCAAATGTTATCACAGGTCGACGATTATTCCTTAATATCAAAATCTCAATACTCGACACAATTTCCAAAAAAATTACATTTGAAGAGGGAAAAAATTCCAATGAAACAAGAAATATACAGCACCTGCCATGAAGTACGTAACATAGTGAAAAAGAGTTTATAGATAGAGTTGTGGAAAAAAAAATCGGAAGATCAAATTGTAACAAAATGTAAAACATTGCGTTCCTTTTATAATTTCCATCTGGAATTATATCATAATTAAACATATTTCACATCTGATTGAGACAGTTTATTCCGAACATCTCATTTAGACAGTTTGTTCCGATTTAGTTTGTTCCGATGTACCGTATTGTTCTGTGATGTGAAATGCAACATTACTGCATTGGTAACACTGCAGGTAGATAGAGCGAGAGGAAAGGCGATTTCCTTCCTTGGAGGCCCTTCATCGTCCCTTTCTGAAGCGAGAATTCAAGGAGTTGTTTTGAGTTTCCCTTCGGGAAATGTACTGATTTTCCATAACGAAGAAATGAAAGGTCGTATATTTTATAAAGAATTATTTGAATTCGATTCTTCAATCGAATCGATCTACATATCGACTTTCTCTTTGGCAGATTTTTCTTTAAATGTTTTAAGTTCATTTTGGTGGCACGGATTCACCTGAAGGTGAAACAAAACTGGACGCAAGGACGTCACTTATAAAAATTTTCAATCATAATTTAATATAATCTTGATATCTCATTAACATTTGAATAACGTTCCGTACCGTCTATTGACGAGTCGGCCCGAAAATTTAACTAGTCCATATTTTTGGACTTTATATATCAATTTTGTTAGTGCTTCATGATTTTCAGTACTACAAATTTTTCCACAAGTTTTCCTGGAACGTTCAGAAAGTATCAATCAGCTTAGAAATGTGAACACTGTATAGAAGCTAAAGGCACTCCTCCTGTGTGCCAAGGACTGGTCTGGTAGCTAGGAGTACGGAATTCGTCCAATTCATCCAATTACAATCAGAAGGAGCTAGACTCACTCATGATTCTCCGAACTCTAGGTTCGATCTATTCTGGATCTCTCACTATCCGCGTTTAGATGGACAGGCCTAGCCAAAGAGAAAATCTAATGCCTTAACAACCTTTCATTTGCTGTGTGGAACTTGATATCAAAGTACTTATTTAGTAGTTTCTCTATCTCCTCTGTCAGGAGATACACTCAATACAACCATGTTCTTGCTTTGCAAATTTGTTAAAGAGGAACTTTCTCAGTACATTCTCTCTCTTTCTATTCAGTCTGGAGATGTATCTTTGATTCATCTTTGTCGAGGAAATTTTTCGTTACACTTTCTCTTTCTCCTCAGTCTGGAGAGAATCTATAATTATTTATCTTTATCGATACGGAAGATCAATAATTTCATATACTTTTAGTGAGTCCGAATGACTGTTGAAATTTGAACATAATATTTTCATGATGATTATTCTTTTCATGCTCACTTGAGATTGGATCATTCTCTTTGTATGAGAAGACTCTCATTTTAAACTTCATTATAAATTCATGTACTTCATACAACTTTAATCTTGTTTAACATTATTCAACTCAGTAAATTTTAAATATGTAATTTTTCAGACAAATATTATCTTCGAAAAAATATAAAACTTTACCATTTCTGTAACAAACTCTTGAGTAAATCTGTGACTCGATTTGTCATTGATTATACTTATCTCACTTGTCAATTTGTCAAGAAAATCTGAAACAATACACTAGTTTGTGTTTATTTTCCACAGATATTTGAACGGACAATAAAGACGTTATTATGATAATTATTATCAATTTTCAATTCTGTTTTGCGTCCTGTTTCATTTCCAAAACTGATATTTCAAATCGCAAAACATAAAACTCATTACTTACAGACTTTTTCAATTGTGTCCAAGGACTTCAATGCTTTAGGCGGACCAATCCAGCATCCAACTGATGAACTGACAAACCCCTATCAACGTAACTTTCATTTTCGAAAAATGAAACAAATTAAATCGTTGCAACGTTGTACAGTAAATATGACAGTGACAATAATTCTGTGCAATACCTTGTGGACGTAGCAGAACTTTTTCTATCTTTTCGTTCATGTACT
The DNA here is from genome assembly GCA_944452925.2 of Chrysolina oricalcia. Lineage (NCBI taxonomy): Eukaryota > Metazoa > Arthropoda > Insecta > Coleoptera > Chrysomelidae > Chrysolina > Chrysolina oricalcia. Next base: position 71,795,370 of record OX101813.2, read on the forward strand.
AAAGAGGCATCACTTACTGAAGCGATTTACCGGTTTTTGTCCGAGGTTTTGAAAATCATTATTAAAAATATAATCGTCTGAAAAATATAATGAATAGTTCCTCAAAATTCTGAATGTCATATAAATTTCTCTTACAAAAGCGATTCTTCTCAATTGTCTTTGACATTATAACAATATTTTCAGAATTTTTTTAAATTGTAAGGGAACGTTGAAGTTGAAAATTCTGAAAAAAATCGTGATTATCTTTTACTATGACATTGATATGACATGACATTTGAAATGGACTCTGATAGATGGTTTTTGGAAAATATTATGTTTTTCATTTTTTACCTCAAAAACTGTTCATCTGATTTTCTTCTGCATCTCTCTAGTCATTCAATTTGAATGCCAAACTAACTCGTTATTTTCAGAATTTTTTACCTAGTCTTAATTTTTTCATGGGTTTATATGAACCTTAATACAAAGGCGGTGAAAAAGGAAGAGTACTGTAGTACGAGGATGGTCCCAGTAGTACCTGGCCTGACCTAGAGATGGCGGTAGTTGCTTGAAAAATACCATTGTTTTACAGCATATATTTCAAGTTTGAGGACGCCACGTTTTTTAGTATTTGTTTGGCAGCCATCAATAGTAAACGTTTTCAGTGAATTGGTCATCGTTATGTGATACAATACTTTTATTTGAGAGGCCTTAGCCCAACCAATATGAAAGCTGAACTAGATTCTACTCTAAGTGAGACTGCTCCTTCTTTATCAACAGTAAAATATTGAATAGCAGATTTTAAACGAAGCCCTACGACTTGCGAAAACAAGCATCACAGTGGTCGACCAAATGAGGTGACTCCAGAAATGTTGAAGAAAATCCACAAAGCGGTACTGGATCATCGTCGACTGAAAGTGCGCGAGCTAGCAGACATAGTAGGCATTTCAAAAAGTGCGGTACATCGCATATTAACTGAAAATTTGGACATAAGAAAGCTGTGCGCAAGATGGGTGCCGCGTTTGCTCACAATGGAAAAAAACAGCATCGTGAAGATGTTTCCATCGAGTGTTTGGCAAGGTTTTGCGCCATTTCATAACCATGGATGAAACATGGGTCCATCACTTCACACCCGAAACAAAAAAAACAATCAAAACAATGACCTGAAAAGGGAGAACCGGCTCCAAAGAAGGCAAAGACCGTTCCATCTGCAGGCGTCGGTTTTTTGGGATGCGCGTGGGATAATTTTCATTGACTATCTTGCAAAAGAAAAAACTATCAACGGCAAGTATTGTGCGAATTTATTGCAACGTTTGAGGGAAGAAATCAAGCAAAAACAGCTGCATTTGGATAAGAAGAAAGTGTTGTTTCATCAAGACAATGCACCAGCTGACACATCCGTAATTACAATGGCAAAAATTATTGAATTAAAAATTGAATTGCTACTTCATGTACCCTATTCGCCAGATTTAGACCCCTCGGATTATTTTCTGTTCCCAGACTTGAAAAAATGTCTCGGTGGTCAAAAATTTTCCAACAATGAAGAGGTTACGTCGGCAGTTAATGGCTATTTTGAGAAGCCTGACGATTCTTATTATAAAAAGGTATCGAACTTATTGAACATCGCTGGGGGAAGTGTGCGGAGCTAAGAGGAGATTTCGTTGAAAAATAAATATATTTCTTCCAAAATTTTTGTGTTTTCTTTGTTGGGTCAGGTACTTTTGGGACTACCCTCGTACAGTAGTTAAAGGTTAAAGGAAATCTCGATCCATCCGCATAAAAAATAGATGAAAGTATACTTTCTTTTAATTTGTTCAGCGTTCTTCAAGTCCCAGCTTTCAATAATGATATACACTCCATTCTCATTAAAGCGGAAATCGTCAATAACTCCCGTCTTATGAATTCAAAGCCTTTATAGCTAGTTGGGCGCCTCTATAATTAGCAGTACATGAATATCCATAACCGTTAAATACGTCGTTTCAATTCGTTAGAAGTTTGACCTGATTCGAGCTTAATCCACTATGATTGGAATCGATCGGAAAATCCATTTGTATGATACAGTCGGCGGAGATTACGCTCCTACTTGGAAAATTCTGCATCATTGTTTGCTGAACGACTTTCGATGAGTTTCTTTTCGATTTTTCCGACCACTGAATCAGGAGTTGGGAATACTCTTGGAATTGAATGAAGGATAGTTGACCTAGAAAAGTTACTGGGAGTAAGATATGAAAACTCTTCGAATATTCGTTCTTGGAGTTATAATTCGTATCTGAATCGATGTAACATACCTGAATAGAGTTGTGAAAAATGCATCCAGAATCCAACTTCTGCAAGGACATCTGTGTAAAATTGATTTCGGCTGATTTTTATGAAATTTTGTTATAGATTCTGGAGATCGATCCTATGACCAGTATTCGAGCAACAGGGTGTCGAAATTTGATTTTTGCTGTTTAAGAGCCACCATCAGCGCATCACACAGAAAAGTTGAATTTCTTCCTCATCCCTTCCAGCTAACGTTTGTTGGGATACTCATCAAGAGTGGGGGTGGAGATAATGAACTCGATGAACATTGGCAACACAGCACCTGTCCGTTCTCGTTTACAGCGTCCATCATACATAAGTATCCGGATCGTAGAATCCTTTTTTTGCAAATACTATTGATTTCATGAAAGAGATATTTTTTGGATGGGCTCGGTGGTTCCATAAGAATTCCGGAACCTCTCAATTTTTTTTTAATTCATCATGTCATTTAAATTTTTATTCCTTAAAAATTATCATAACCAAAAACCACCTAAGTTCCGAAATTTACACAAAAATATTGAGTAATTTGCAAAAAAAAAACAAAAATCTCAAACAAAAACTGTAATTTCAAAACGGATTCCCGTTTTACCAAGGTAGTGTTTGCTCTTAAGGAATTATGCATTGATTTAATTTTTGTTATCTAATTCGAGATTAATCTGCCATTGACAAGAAATCATCACATCTCAGTCAAAGCTCATCCCAAGAAACACACTTGCATTTCACAAGAATTCATCATACGGAGTGACCAATTTGAAAGCTGGACACCTCTCTGAAACCATTCATTACCTGATTTAGATTTTTTTTTCAATAGATAGATCATCAATAGTTCTAGTTGAGTGCCATAAATTCGAAATGAAAATTTCAAGGCCTACTTCGACTTTTTTCAAGGTCAAAAATCCAAAAAACATAATACCAATTTCTTTAATTAAAATTTGACGACGCAACCGGATTTGTAGTGCTTTCAAACAGGTGTGGCCAAAACTTCAGGATAATTTTTTTCAACAGAAACATTGTTGAATTATGAACTCCACATTTGAAACACACTATATAGGGTGGGTCACGGTCGATGGTACCTTAGACTTTTACGAAGAACAGGACATAGGATCATTCTGAAAATTTGGTTTCTAAAGTAGTTGCTCTTGGTCTATCGATCTAAAATATTTTCAGCAATGCAGCGTTGCCGCTTATACCAGAAAGTAGCAGCATCTTTGTTATTTCAAATGGGTCACCCCGTATATTACCGCATTTTTGAACTTGCCATTCTTTTCTGAATAATCCTGCCTCATAATCCCCTATACCTATCGTTATACAGGGTCGTTCAAAATTCATGATCTTACTGCTAGATACAAAAAGGGTTGAAAGTGCGTTTTTTTTTAAATGGAACATCCTGTATGTTATGAAATATCCTAAAACATGACTAAATTCCCTTCGAATTGATATATCATGTTCCTATACATAAACAGCCAGAATTCCGAAATAATAGCAATTCTCACTTGTGATCTCCCAAGTGCTTGAATTATTGCCAGAAATTTTTCGAGTACATGAATTCTCTTTGAAAATTCATGTACGAGATAAATTAACGGCAATTAATTCAGGCACGAGGGGGGTTCGATAAGAAAATTTCACACCGAGAAATGAAAATCATCCAACAATTCATAAGAAATAACTAACGATGGTTTCATCTGAACTGATATGTAAAATACAGAATTTTCATCATTGTGTTTAACTTTGGAATAAAAAAAATAAAAAAGTTATGTTCCTATCGTGGATTGAACCATCGACCTAGCGACTCATAGGCCGCAATAATCGTGGAGAAAATATTTTCAGACACATTTGAAATATCTAGTAAATACATAATTATCTCCTTTCATATGAAAACTAGACCTCCATTTGTACATAACAAAATAACTTGTCACATGTCAAATGTCACATGTCACATGTCAAACATTTATTGATGAAAATATTGTTAAGTATTTTACATATCAATATTTCAGTGGTTATAAATAGTTGAGGTGAAACCATTGTTAGTTATTTCTTATGAATTGTTGGATGATTTTCATTTCTCGGTGTGAAATTTTTTTACCGAATCTCCCTCGTGCTTGAATTATTTGCCGTAAATTTATCTCGTACGTGAATTTTCAAAGAAAATTCATGTAATCGAAAAATTTCCTGCAATAATTCAAGCACTTGGGAGATTACAAGTGAAAATTGCTATTATTTCGGAATTCTGGCTATTTAGGTATAGGACCATGACATATCAATTCGAAGAGAATTTACTCATCTTTCAGGATATTTCATAATACACAGGATGTTCCATTTAAAAAAACGTACTTTCAACCCCTTTCGTATCTAGCAGTAAGATCATGAATTTTGAACGACCCTGTGTAACGCAGAACAAACTTCTCTATACAGAATCAATGTACATGATCATGATGAACTAAACACAAAATTGCAACTTCCTAAGAATTCAAATACCACAGAAATAAACATTCAATTCGAGCTATGTTTTGGATAAAAAATATGGAAAATAACCAATATCTCAAAAACCGTTAGAGATAGGTACAGGGGAGTATGGGGCAGAAATAATCAGAAAGGAATGGCAAGTTCAAAAATGCGGTAATATACAGGGTGACCCATTTGAAATAACAAAGATGCTGCTACTTTCTGATATAAGCGGTAACGCTGCATTGCTGAAAATATTTTAGATCGATAGACCAAGAGTAACTACTTGAGAAACCAAATTTTCAGAATGATCTTATGTCCCGTTTTCCGTAAACGTCTAAGGTACCATCGACCGTGACCCACCCTGTATATTTGTTATTCTCGTTACTGTCATTCATAAGAAAAATGAAATACTCATATTCAATTTGTTATTCTGTATTTTTACATTCAAATAAAAATAGTTCTGCCAGAAGGTATCCAAAGTATTGAGTTCAGTAGTACTATCTGCTTGATTCACGACCGTCAACAAATATATCATAAGTGAAATATTCATATCACTATCAAAATAATTCAAATAGTTGTTATTCAGATCACAAATATGAGCAAGCATGATAAAAATAGTGATAAAAATATCCTCATAAATCATGAAAACAATTTCTTCTCTGATCCGTTGGAAATATCCAAAATATTCAATTATTTCTTTGATCATGTTCCATGCAAAATCATCGAAAAAATAAAAATCCCCGATTCAATAAATAATACACGAATTTCGGCAAATAAAACAGTTTTAAATAGCATGTTTATCTGCCACATATCTGAAGAAGAAGTGGTATGTTACAAAACATAAACTGAAAAATAAACACACCCATGGTCCAGATGGTACTTTTTTGAGTATCTTGGATCAATTATTGAACTTCTTGGATAAAAATTCTATAATTCTGAACAACCAGCATGGTCGTTCCACAGTCACCGCAATTCATGATTTCTACGAAAAAATATTGGATTCTATGGAAGCAGGTAATTTTTTCCTAACTTACAAATCAACAGTCGTATATTTCAATTTTCAACAGTTGCTACAAGATTACAGTTGGTACAAGATTACAGTTGGTAACATTGACTTGAAAATTACAGATTTCTTTTCTACTGACAACTGATTTGTGTCCCTTGGATACAATCAACAAGTCTTTTGTTTTTCGACTGAAATTTCAAAATTTTCTGTTATTTATATTCGTAAAGTTTTTTTTCCATATTATTTACAATTTTAAGCTTTAATGTCACTATCCAAAGAACTGAGAACATGTCAACTAACCTCACAACTATAGTGAGGTTAGTAAGTAAAATTTTAATAACATCAAAATGTATAATTGACATAATAATTCTTTGTAGTTCCCTGAAGATGTAAATAAAATTTACGAAAGCTTGGAATAAACTCTATAAAAGAGTACACTTTTGACTTTGCTGCAATCCCCAATATTAACTGGTTTTATTCTGAACTAGTCAGTAACGACTACCCTTTCTATATATATATATATATATATATATATATATATATATATATATATATATATATATAAATCAGGATGGATTTATCGAGGGGAAATATATAAAAATACAAATAGAAAAGTTATTGGGTATAGCCCTCATATATCCAATAACTTTTCTATTTGTATTTTTATATATTTCCCTCGATAAATCCATCCTGATTTGTATTTTCCTGGGTAGGATTGTCACGCTGGTAGCTATATCTGCCTCCGTGGCGACGTTAGTTGTTGCCTTGAAAGCTCAAGGTCTTCTAACCGAAGCCACAAATGTGTGGTTGGCTTCCTGGTGTTGACTTCATTTGTTTCTATTTTTACATTACATTATATATATATATATATATATATATATATATATATATAAAAGTATGAAAAGAAAAGTTATTGGGTATAGCCCTTGCTTAGTTCTCGCGATGTTCTTTGAACAATGCACATTTTTTTTGCTGGACCTTGAAGAAATATTGACCAAATCGACCATAATTCTCCTGTACTATCACGGATAGATTTTCATATGGAACCAGCAGAGTGAAAGATTTCGATTAAAGGATGACAATATTCGCAGTTTGCCACCGAGAAATCCGCAACTCCCAAACGAGCAGCACTTTGTGATGGCAGCAACCACACATTGCTTCAGCACAAGACACGTCTTCCTAATTAAGCCGAAGCGCAGAGTCGTAGCCGGGAGACAACCACACTGCGTAGGGGGCTTTGGTGGAACTTGCGTCAGAGTTTGGGTCGTGGATTCAACGGCAATTCTCGAACCTGCGGTTTTTGGGCTTGCGTGGTAGACGGGAAGAGGATTTCATTGAGACAGCGTACTCTTCATTCAGATGAAACTTTTGTTTTACAATGGTTCTGACGTAATTTCACCAGGAATATAGAAACTTGCCTATATTCTTTGGACCCGATAGTAATTGATGGAAAAAAATTCAATGAGATTTTGTGAAAATTGCATTCTTTTTCTGAATGAAAATGCAAATTTTCATTTTCAGATGTTTTCTCTCAAGTTATATAGGGTCTTTCTCAATATCTATCAGATGCATTTCAATGTCCAGCGTGGTTTTAGCCGGGGAAGTAGTTGTTTTCTGTTAGATATTACAAAAAAGTAACTTCATTTTATCGTAGGTTTTTTCCATTTCCATAGGAGTCATGTATTTCTCTTTTCAACATGAATCCCTTCCAAGAGAGGTTATCTCGTACGATGGAAAATAGCGACTAAATTCCAACTTTCAGTCGCAGATGATTCCACAACTGACTTTATGAACATCCTGTTCATATTTTCAATAAAATCAACAGTACATATGTTTCATAAATTTCACTTACATCCTAGTCATGCAACTGTTGATCGATAATTATTTTCACTGTTCTTATTGTTACTATCTCCTGATTTTACTACTAAGCGTTACAATATTTTTTATCCATTTCATGGATGTAAGAATGTCAATTTCAAAAATTAAATGAAATTTGACTGAAAATTCCTTGATTTTACCGTAGATTCCTATGACAAGTGTTCATCCAGTCTATAAAAACTCTGTTCCGTTAAAAATAATGTCAGCTTACGTTTGAATAATTCTTTCGTATGGCATTTTTAATACAAGATGCATTGTATATTCTCAAATGCATGGAGAGGAGACAAACGAGCATATCATTCCCCTCCTGCATATATGAGGAGAAAAAATAAAATGTATTGTGATATTTCGTTATGAGATCGGAAATATACAACTATTTGAATCTAGTCCCTACTGATGCTATTACTCTTGATGATGCTGATGGTTATGTAAATGTCAATGGATACTCACTCCTTCCATGATTCTAGAAACACCGACAGATATTGCGAAAATACCTTCCATGCCAAATAGCGAGTTATTATTGAACGATGTTTTGGACAATTGAAAAAGAAATTTCCTATTTCACAATATCCAATGAAGGGACAGTTACATAAAGTTTCATCAGAAGTCATTTCGTGTTTTATGCTAGAAAATATTTCTTTTATTATGATAAAGATGAAAATGAAGTCGTTCAGGAAATACAACAAATATGTGCAGGTCAAGGAAGAAGTAACGAAATGAAACACATAAATTTCAACTCAAGACAATGATGCTGTAATGACCAACTTAAAAAACATCGTAACATGATTAACAGAATCATATTTTCTTACTAAAAAAATAGCATAACAAATAATTAATATTTTCTGCTAGTCTACGAGCTTCATCCACACCATTCGTTTTTTGTGGAATGATGTTTTCTCTTTTAATCTGTATTTTTTTTATTTAAGTTGTTCAATTGAAACCAATCTTCTCTCGCTAGTACTCAACTTTTCTGTTTGTTCTGTTTCATATACATCGGCTTCTTCTCCTTCGGTACCTCTGAAGTTGGATTGTTGTTGATGGGAAGTAGCTTCTTGGAAATGAAGGTACTATCGTCTTTGGTTTGTCTCACGTTAGCGGGGAACCCAACTTCAACAGCTCTGGGAACTGTTGCAAATGTTGTATATTTTTTTCAGAGTACCTACATAGGCTCAAGATTTTCTTTTCTCAATCCTTCGAAAAGATTTTTGCATTCTCCGTAGCGGTTTCATCAGTCTTTTTATTTAGAGCTCCTTTCAATTGTTGATACCCTTTTGCAACTGTTTCTCTGTTATTTGTTTCCCAATCGTACGAAAAAATATATCTCTAAACCTCGGCTACTGCCAAAACTTCGATCACATCAGCCAGTTCAAATTGCAACGGTCATACCTCTAACTTGTATATTTGCCACTATCCATTTCTTTCTCTTCCTCTCGATCTCATGGGTAAACAACTCTTTTTGTTAATTTGTGAAAGACTTTCGCGGCCATCGTCACTTACATGATGGTTCTTCGGGTTGTAAGGGCGACGTATGTTCTGAAAGGTCTCGACGTTTCGCCAACACGAGTGGTTAGCATTTTCAAGAGTTATTTTGCAAATTTCTGCTTTCTTAAGTTGCTGTCAAATGTTTGACATTTGTTATACGTTGTCTCAATAAATACCTGTGATTTGACGTACTTACATCTGATTGGTCCATAGCGTTAGCAGACATCATAGAATCGTTCGTACCGTTATTTTGTGGGTAGGGAGCTAATTGAGAATTTTTGAGAACTGGAAGCCAAACCTTGTTCAATTGTAGTCCTTCTTCGGTTCTGTTGAAGTTGCTGTGGTGTTTCTGGATTTCAGTTGCTTCCCGGAAGAGTCTTGGGTAATAGGCAGATGTTGAAGAGATGACTTGGGTTTCTCCAAATTTCACTCTATGGTTATCGTTGTTGAGAGTATGTTCTGCGACAGCGGATTTCTTTGTCTGCCCTAACCGACAGCAAGCCTTGTGCTCTTTGATTCTTGTTTTAACTACAATTGAACAAGGTTCGGCTTCCAGTTCTCAAAAATTCTCAATTAGCTCCCTACCCACAAAATAACGGTACGAACGATTCTATGATGTCTGCTAACGCTATGGACCAATCAGATGTAAGAACGTCAAATCACAGGTATTTATTGAGACAACGTATAACAAATGTCAAACATTTGACAGCAACTTAAGAAAGCAGAAATTTGCAAAATAACTCTTGAAAATGCTAACCACTCGTGTTGGCAAAACGTCGAGACCTTCTCAGAACATACGTCGGCCTTACAACCCGAAAAACCATCATGTAACTCTTTTTGTGATGGCAACTTTTCATCTAATTTCAGATATTGACTTGTGATACCATAACAATTACAGGATGATACCATAACAATTACAGGAAGCCTAAAAGTCCCGTAACAATTTTGGAACATCAATAAAAAAGATTCCAGAACAAAAACAAACAAAAGTTCCCAACGGTATATTCGAGTGCAGACGGCTGACGTGAGTCTCAAAGCTCTCATTCGTGAGCAACAACAAATTCTCCGAAAAAAACAAATCAAATTAATTATTCAGTCGAGCAATTTGCATTTTATGAATAACAACCTCGCAACTTTCGCGTAAAAAACTAACTGATCCATTAACAAGGCAGCAACGCAATCCGGACTGATATCGACCAACAAATCTCTTGCAAAAACACGTCTATATAGCAGCAGCTTCATCAAATCGTCAAGCCAAACACAAGTAGCTATTAATTGATGTTTTCCACGCAATTCCATCTCTATATGTGGCGAAGCTGTTCAGTTAATGGAAAAAGTTTGAGGAAGTGGAGCAAACAAATTTGGGTATCAAATTCGGGTTTTGTAGCAAACCGAGACTGAGTGGTTTGAATTTTTATTTCGGTGTCACTCTGCAACTTCAATTTAATTCAGTAGGAAACACGGCAGTTTTGAAATTGGAATACTCTCTATTTATCAAATAGTCAATAATATGTCGAAATAAAAAAAATCTCTTGGTGATGCAGTTAAGGTGAACTTTGGAGTACTTCAAGGGACCATACTGGGACCTATGCTATTTGCCATTTATTTGAACAACTCATTTAAAATATATAGTTGTGACCAGATTGTGATTTTTGCTGATGATACAGACATTATTCATCAAGCTAATAGTTGGAAGGAACTCAAACATTAAGTAGAAACTGACCTGAAACATAGACAAATACTCGAGATGGGATAAACATATAGAAAATATTACTGAAAATCCCAGATATTTAATTTACAAATTCGAACTTCTTTGAGAAATTTTATTTAAAGGTGAACTCAAAATAATGGTCAATCATGCACTAGTTGGTTCTCGACTAAATTATGGAATCTTATGGTGGAGTAAAGGAAGCAATGAATACACATCTGAGAAAAATCAAAAAAATCCAAAAAAATCTTAAAATGATAACGCGGAAACCATAAACATGTCCATCCAATGATCTCCACATGGAAGCACAAGTTTTTGATATGAAACAATGATTTTACGGTTCCATCATAATAAATCAATTCAAATATAAAACGGAACTTCAAACATTCACACATTCATATAACACGAGGAGACAGAATACACGTTACCAAACTCTATTTTCTTCGAGTAGAATTGGTCAATGTAGCTTTAGAATATCTGCCAAAAACGGATCATTTTTATCAATTCAAGAAAAAATTAAATGAATTCAATGCCGAATACCCAAGAGATGAACTTATCAAAATGATAGATAAGCAGTCATAAATAATAACAAAGTATCAATTGCAGATCATAAAAACTCGTTTCAAAGCCTTACCGACAATTTCGTTTGATATGCCGACACCTCATTTACATGATGATTTATGACTCTCCATTCAAATATTTTGCATTTTGCCGCACGTCAATTAAGGTCACGTGGACCGCGGCGTTTCCTTTGAACCTATACGAGTTGTTGCAATTGATATTGGAAAGACTATAAACTGTATATTCTCGAAAAGGATCTGAAACGTAATGAAGGCGTCATAAGTGTTATATATTATGTATTCATAGTTATGTGTTCCTTTGTATATTATGTTATGGTTTCACTATATTTGGGTATCCGGGGAATTGACATTATTAGATAGACGGGTCCTGAGGAACTTGTATAGATCATAAATAAAAGTACTTAAAACATGGTGGAAGAAGTAAAAAGATAAAGAAATAGATTGATAGAAGACATAAAGGTGAATGATTCAGGATTCAAGCCCCTGCAAGTTTTGACATTCGCGATGAGAATTGGATGAAATGGAAACAACGATTTGACATATTTTTGAAAGCGTCAGGAAAATATAAAGAAAGTGATGAAATCAAAATAGCCATCCTGCTAAGTTTGATAGGGACCGAATGTTTGGATGTTTTCAATACCTTCGAAGAGAAGAGAAAACGAAAAAAAATTTCAATGATGTTATTAAAGCTTACGATGAACATTATATACCCAAAAGTAATCCTACCATGGAGACCTTCAACTTCAATAGTATGCACCAAAGTTCAGATCAATCAATTGAACAGTTTCTTACCGATCTTAGAAAGCAGGCAAGACTTTGTAATTTGATTTGCTCGCAGTCTGAGTGTTCAACATCGTATGAAGATAGAATGATACGAGATCGACTAATTTTGGGTATATTCGATAAGCAGATACAGCAAAGGCTGATGAGAGAAACATATTTGGATATCACTAAAATATTGGATTACTGTAAGAGTATCGAACTTAGTAAGAATCATTTGAAGTTGTTGAATCCGGAAGAGGTTGACGCAGTTAGGATAAAGGAAAGAATAGTAATTTACGGAAAAATACTCTTTTTTTGGACGAGTAGACCAAATTCTAGGACGAGCGTTAGCGAGTCCTGTAAGTCTGCGAGTCCAAAAAAACTGTTTTCGGACGTGTTGCGTACACAATTTTTTCGGCAACCATGTAGAATAACAAATGAATGAGACGCATTTAGTTTAAGAGACGAAGAGATGTCGACTTTCACCCATCTGTTAACCGGATGAAACGATTCCAAATTTGAATATTTCGAACATTTCAGTTCTTATTTGTATTATATATTGAAATTCGAACAGAAGATAGGTAATTCTTATTTATATTAATATTTGTATTAAAATTCGAGCCCTTCCCGGCCTAGTCCGGGAAGTACGTACTTTCCGGACTAGGCCGGGAAGTGCTACTTTCCCAAAGAAAAAGTGTCCGGGAAGTGAACCTTTCCGGATGGTTGCCGAAAAAACATTTTGTCAGAATTGTTTGTATGAACATCCTGAAAATAGATGTCCAGCTTTTAGAAAAACTTGTACGTTTTGTGGGCAAATAGGACACTTTTCCAGAGCTTGCAAGAAAAAAGCATCCGAAAGAGTAGTCCAGAAAGGAGTGAGAAAGAAATACAACCAAATAAATAGTATTGAAGATGGTTTATAAGAGGCACTTGAATTATTCGATTCAATATTCCGATTCTCAGAAGTTAGTAACCGAGGATTTTCATAATAATGCCCGTAACAATTTTTTTCATTCTAAAAAAATCATTCAAATAAATGAATATCGTTTAATCACTGATATCATGCTACCGAATCATGGCTTTTCTTTTCTGGTTTTGAAATCAGTTTTGTTCCTACTTGCCAATTCCCATCAACGAAAAATAAAAAAAAAATTCCTACAACTTTACAACTTATGGATGCAAAGCCTGTATAAATTTTTTTATGATATTTATTCATCATCAAAATCATATTATGGTTCAAGTGCCATAAGCGAAAAAGTATGCCAGAAAACGAAAAAAATATTCACAAAATTATCCGGTTCGAAATTTTACCTCAACAGCTCATCGGTATATGGGATTTTTTTTTCGGGTTCCTAACGATATCTTGAGGGGTATTGATAAAAAAATAGCTACACTCTTGATACTGCTAGATTTCTCAAAAGCCTTTGATACTCTAGACTATTCTTCACTATTGAATAAACTAAAATTTATTGGTGTATGCGATGAAATACTTTCTTTTTTCGGAACATATCTTCATCGTCGAAGTCAGAAAGTTAAACTAGGTAACAATCTGTCATACTCACTGGAAGTATCTAGTGGTGTCCCACAAGGATCTATTTTACGGCCTCTCCTGTTTGCGTTGTACACTTGTGTACGATTATGTTAAGGAATATTTCTCATCCTGTCAGATTTCTCAAATAATCTGAGAATCAAGAATATTTTAGAAATTTCATACTTCAATATAAATGCCCCTTCTGTTTCGCAATTTTTTTCCATCAAATCAAAACTGTATCTATCACCTTTTTAGATATCCCCGTGTTTAACATCCCTATTTTGGACTCACTTTTCATAAAATAACCCCCTGCACCCGTCCTTGGTTTCAAATGTGCACACAAATCGATACAGACAATTACCAATCGACTAGATTCGTTACGTATTCATCGGATGATCAGTGCTGATTGTTGTTAATGCTATGGCCCGTAATTTGCGGAACGTTGAGCATCATTTTCTAGCAGAATCATTTGAATACTAGCTACTGTATGTTGCTTGCGTATCATTTCCACAATCTTCTCCTGACTAACTGATTGATTAGGAACATGCGCAATTTAGGTGAGGCGGAAAACTAATCAAATAATTAATTGACTTTACATATACTTAACCAGGACCCATTCAAAATGAAAATAACACTGAAATTGCTTAATGCTGACGATTCGTACTACTTAATTTTCCAAAATACACTATGATTCACTCTGCAAAAGGCACTTGAAACAGTGTATACCGGGTGGCTACGGAAGTATTGCCTACGGAATATCTCAATTATTGTATGAAGTAGGTTTGTGAAATTTGGAGCGTCGATATAATGACATAAGAGCTAGAATTTGAGCATATTGACATGTCGAAGTTAACTTCCAGTCTGACCGGAAGTAACATCAAATTAAATGGAAACCCTATTTTTTTTTCTTTTGGCTTTATTCAACATTCAATTCCCTTTCTAATGACATATCACAAGTTGGTATCTAACCAGAAACTAGATCAGAAAAAAATATTATTGAAATTCACCGAGTAGGCCGTGGAAGCAAAATGAAAGCCAAAAATTGAAAAGTTGGCTATGGAAACCATACGTCACTTGATAACAGTTGCTACTACTGTGATATTTTATTTTCATTCGTCGGCGTTATAAAAAGCAGCCAAAAAAAATATTGGAAAAATTGGGAAAAAAACAATACTCTGTAGGTCCATAACTTAAATAGGAACATACAACTTTTTCTTGCCTGTACTATTCAGCATAACCATTCCTTTCTAATGATATAATAGAAAATAATTTTTTGAACTGAGATACCGAAAAATCCAATTATTATTCTTCAAATAACAAAACAGATTATCGCCATACGCAAAAATAAAATTAAAAATAATGTGGAATGATAGGTTAAATAGGAACATAAACGTACTTGGTCTGTGCCATCGTCCATAGATATTCTAATATCTACCTATGGACGATGTTTGTGCTATTCAGAATAATCATTCCATTGCAATAATCATTCGAACCAATATATTAATAAGTAGGCTGATTAAGATGTATTTTGGAATGAAATAAAAAATAAATGAGAGCTGTCACGAACGCTGCTATCCATATTATTTTGACGTTCGAAGTAGTGTTTTTGATTCTGCCATTTTAAAAGGGTTTGGAAATCGAAATCAGTTAGTGGAATATTCAAAAAATGCCCCGTTATTCACGAACCGAACAAATTGACATGCTTCTCATTTATGGTGAATGTTTAAAAAATTCTTATGCCGCTGAACGATTGTATTTAGAGCGATATCCAGGGAGGCAGCAACCGACAAGAAGGTATTTCCAGTGGCTTGAAGAAAAATTAAGAACTGAGCCTGATGTTCACGAAGACCAAGAAGCATTTGTTATTAATGAGGAAACTGAAATTAATGTATTAGCTTTAGTAAAATATGATAGCACAATTTCCTCAAGGCAGATTGGCGCCGAATTAGCTAAGTAAGGACTCTGTTAGGAAAATTTTGAAAAAACATCGATTGAAATCCTTCAAGTATCAGTTGCATCAACATGAAAATGACGGTGAAAGGCGCCTGGAATATTGTAATTGGTTTCTTCTACAAAATGCTGAGAATCACCTATTTAACTATTATATCTTGTTTACGGACGAGTCAAGATTTACCAACAATGGATTATTCAACAGGAATAATACAAGGTAGGTACTGTACTTTATTTGGATTATTGTCGATAGTCGAAGTGTAAAGTGCTAAAAGTGTGAACGGTCTTTTGTTCCAGGTACTGGGCGATAGCAAACGAGCACCGGTTTCGACAAGGCGGCTTCCAGGAGAGATTTGGTGTGAATGTTTGGGCAGGAATAATTGGAACTCATATTGTTGGCCCCATTCTTTATCAAGGCCAACTAACCGGAGAGAGATACTTTAATTTTTTAACGAATGAAATTTCGGAATTCAATAACAACCTACCAGCGGAAATAACTGAGAGAATGTACTTCCAGCAAGATGGCGCCCCTCCGCATAATTCAAGAATAGTGAGAAATTATCTTCAAAATCGCTTTCAAGAGAGACTTATAACAACCCATGGTCCAGTCAGGTGGCCACCAAGGTCACCTGATCTTACTCCGTGCGACTTATTTCTATGGGGGCATCTTAAAAATAGGGTGTATTCCACACAGCCTACAACTCTACATGAGCTAGAAGTAAAAATTCGTAGAGCTTTCCAAGATATCACGCCCCAAATGTTGAGAAACGTTTTACATGAAAATATCACCAGAGTCAATAAATGTATTGACGCTGAGGGAATGCATTTCGAACATTTGTTTTGAATTTATTTTATCTTTAATCCTATCAATTTGAATTTTTTTTTTCGATAAATCTGTTTTTTCGTTATTTGAAGAATAATAATTGGATTTTTTGGTATTTCATTTAAAAAAATTACTTTCTATCATATCATTAGAAAGGAATGGTTATGCTGAATAGTACAGGCAAGAAAAAGTTGTATGTTCCTATTTAAGATATGGACCTACAGAGTATTGTTTTTTTTCCAATTTTTCCAATATTTTTTTGGCGGCTTTTTATAACGCCGACGAATGAAAATAAAATATCACAGTAGTAGCAACTGTTATCAAGTGACGTATGGTTTCCATAGCCAACCTTTCAATTTTTGGCTTTCATTTTGCTTCCACGGCCTACTCGGTGAATTTCAATAATAATTTTTTTCTGATCTGGTTTCTTGTGATATGTCATTAGAAAGGGAATTGAATGTTGAATAAAGCGAAAAGAAAAAAATAGGGTTTCCATTTAAAATAAGAAAGTTGATGTTACTTCCGGTCAGACCGGAAGTTAACTTCGACATGTCAATATGCTCAAATTCTAGCTCTTATGTCATTATATCGACGCTCCAAATTTCACAAACCTACTTCATACAATAACTGAGATATTCCGTAGGCAATACTTCCGTAGCCACCCGGTATATTAAAAAACAATGGCCGAATATCTATTGAATCAATTCAATATTGGTTACTGTGTTGCCACGCTAAGAGTTGTTTGTGTCAGGTATTCGCCCTATTTGCTACTTTCAGGGATGATTGGGGAAAGTCCATTTTCTCAGAGTTCAGATTCTACAATTTCTTTATCATGTTCACGGAGTATGTATGTATCAGTATGATTAACACAGATACATTTTTCACGAAAACTACTATACTCAGAATCAACATTCTACAAAAAAGAACAGTGTAGTGTCATTATTATTCAGATCAGGATCCACACGTATCCATCACCACTTCTCAAGAAAAAGAGCCTCTAAATTTTAGGCAAGCTATTATGGATTTAACTACGTCATCTGCCGCAACTTTTTCGACGTCCTTTGAATGAGGTAGTTGTTTCAATTTTTTTTTCTTTGATCGACTTATATATGCTAATTCGATCATTCTGAAATGATTGGCGTTTACAGAATTGCTCCATCCCTTACCTTTCTCGATTCCTTTTTCCTTCAAAAAAATTTTTTTTTAAAATTTTAGGACTCAGTAACTTCATTATTCTTCAATATGCATACATTTTAAATCGTGTTCGATACATTTAATGATTTCGTATGCATTTTACGAAACCTCTGCAATTTAAAATTTTCATCTTTTCAATACCTTTTTTGACTAAATCTTATGTCTGATCAATGAAAATCAAATAGTTTTGGAATTAGCGCGAAATTTTACGAACAAAGTGCAAATTTTTGAGTGAATGTGATTATTTAGCATTTTTTGTGATTTTTAGAGGTCTACTCCTCACAACAATTTTGGGGTCAGGTTTTTTCCTCTGAGATCGACTTGAATATGCTGAATCGGCCATTCTGAATCAATTGCCGCCCGCAGAATTGCTCTATCTCTAACCGTGCTTCATTTAAATAGTTCAAATCGAGTTGAAAGGGTTCTTTTTCTGCTATGATTGATTTTTTCAAATTTTCGGACTTGGTTTCGTAAAATTTTTCAATATGCGTACTAAATTTCAAGTCGCTTCCAATAAAATAAGAAATTTAAAGTTTCGACATTTTATTCCCTTTTCCGGATAAATCATTAATTTTTGGAATGAGCGTAAAACTTCACCTGAAAATGCGAATTTTCAAGTGGATATGACGATTATACAGTTTTTGTGATTATTTCTTCCGATTGGCTTGATTATGCTAATTCGACCATTCTGAATCGAATGGCGTCAGCAGAATTGCTATGTCTCTAACCGTTCTCGAGCAGAATGGTTCAAATCGAGTTGAAGGAGGTTTTCTATCGACAAAAATTAATTTTTCCAAATTTTCGTAATCGGTTTTGTAAAACTACATCATTTTTGAATATGCATGTCAAATTTTGAAGCGGTTCCGGAACAATTGAATATTTTGTTGGCCTTTTACGGAAACTCTGCAATTTAAAATTTTGCATATAAGGTGCGAATTTTCAAGATCTGACGAATTTGCATTTTGCAACTATTTTGGTAATTTTTTTCTCCGATCGACTTGATTATGCTGATTTAACCACTCTGAATTGATTGGCGTTTGCAGATTCAGAATCTAGTTTTTAATCGTAAAATATTAGAAATATTAGAAATTTTTATATCACAAAATAAGAGGACACTGAGCATGATAACACATTCAGATGAAAAAATTATTAGTTATAAATTGAAAATAATTCTGAACTTATCGAAGCAAACCATACATTGGGGTCAAAAGTGACCCCCCTTGGTCATCCAAATGTTAATCATTTATTCATTGAATAATCGATTCGTCTTCTGGAAGTATACTATTATCATTACTACTGTGTCATAACCCAATTCATGATCTCTACTACTATAAATAAAAACAGAGAGAAGCTATATTGTCATAGGATGACACAGTGTTCTCATCTCTCCAACCCATATTAGTTCTTCCTTTTGTATATAACAGCACAGTCGCCCAGAATTTAATTTAACCCCAAAACTTGTGTGCAAAGTAGTTAGTGTTTACCTCAAATGCAACTGCCATAAACCACTTCCACTCATGAAACAGTCACATTCAACTTCCTAGTCCAATATTCTCAGATCTACGTTCCATGCAAATCGCTTCAGTATACAAGCGTCTGCCCTCCAGAGTACACTAAATTCTGAGAAGTTTGATGCAGATACACATCGAAATAACATGGAACAGATTGGAGTTCAGCTAGCTGGATATCGAGTACATTTCGAAATCAATTCTCGAATATCGCCATACCTATTTCGATCAGAGTCGTAACGAACGGGATGTTTTCTATTGTTATACAGATACAAATTGAATATTTTCTATGGTCTTACAATCCCAGAACTTGTGAAATTTGGGTGATTGAAACATCAATTGAGAGACTGTCCTGAGTAGGACTTCGTTCTGTGAAAACATTATTGTACACGAATTCATGAGGATTCATATAGGAGAGTATAAAACGGCTAAACACATTCTGTGTACATGCCCTGCAGCGGCCAGAACCAGATTCTCAATATTTGGCGATACGACAGTAACGCCAGAAAACCTGGTAAATTGTTCTACCAATGCATTCCTCAATTTCGTCAAGAGATTGGATATACCGGGAGAAAAATAACCATAGGGGGAGCCACAATAGTATAGTAGTATAGTATAGTAAAAAAATTATTGAGATGTGGACTTGAATCCTTTTTAAATACCAAAAAACGAAAAATGTGAGGGAACAATTTCAATGTCTTTGAACAGGTCTATCAAAAATTCATATAAATTTTTTCTTATTTCTCTAAATTTCACCTCCACCCACAAATTTTTCCAGGCGCATTGCGTCCGGTTTTTGACAATTTTTTCTACCACCTTCCCCAAATTTCTCAGGGCCCTTCAACTTCTGAGACCTTCAGTTTCCGAGCTCCTCAACTTCCGAACTCCTCAACTTTCAAGCCTTCATTTGCTTCAACTCCAATTTGATAACAATTACTCAACTCTTTGTGAAACTGGATATGGAAAAATCGCACCACCATGGCTTCGAGAGACCAGATCACATGATCACAGCTTTCGTAAAACCTCTGATTTGTACGGCATCACCAATATTCCGGTTTATTGAATAGTTCCGATCGTGTTTATCTTCATTAGCAATAAATTGGATTGTACACGTCTCTGCCCGGTTTATCCGGCAGTCTATTTTTAATCTCCTAGACAGTCAATAGTTCCCTGCAATACTCCCAACGGGTCAGATATATTACGTGAGGCGAATCTGGATAGGGAAATCTACATCATATTAAAACCCTGCTTTATCCGCTCATAGTACAGGAAATATAGTGCAATTTATCTATTCATAGTCCAGGAGACAGTAAATGGTTATTTGTGATCACTGGTAAGAGCGGGCAACGATGGGCATTATCTAAATACCATTGATAGTCGAATGGCAGTGAATATATATTATAACACCTTCTCAAGCATTGAATAACAATGATCGGTCATTATTTATAGGTGATGCCGCACGCTGGCTTCACGGATTTCGCGGAGTGGGCGTGGCCTAGGAAAGTGTGAAATCCAGATAAACCTCGATTTTCATGTTTTTTTACAAAATTGGAGCTAAAAATACTTCGACATTTTGCTTTACAACTAGTTATAATCAAAATTCGTATCTAACCAGGCGATTATGTGCTGGTAGATGACAGAGCTGTTGAGTAAATCTGGGAGCGGAGCTCCAATAGGCTCCGCCCACTAGTGGCTTTGCTTCGGCATTGGCCAGAGCAAATGTGCCAGGTTGTTATTTGAGAAATCGAGATGACTCGAAAAATCAGTCATCCTGGTCCCACGGAAGAGCCCGGACAGTGTACTCTTTGGGGCTTTTAACCATTTATTTTCTTTATTTTTTCACGATGATATTTTTCCTAGCCAAGTTGTAGCTCCTCTGAGAAATGTTCAGCCTGGCATAGGCGTACGAGACGACGTTGGTTAACACCACCAACATACAAAAAGAATCCGTACTGTTCCTGACTGATCCTGAAAAAAAAGTTCCGGAGTTGCTGGATATTTGCGACAATGCTGTGCTTGGAGAAGGAGCTAGCCGGATGATGTAGAATCCTACAATTTCCGGATCTCCAAGAAGACGCATTTTGTTGTAACACGCCCTTCCAAAATGGCGGGAGCTTCGATATATAGACAAATTCATCGAAAAAAA
Source organism: Chrysolina oricalcia (assembly GCA_944452925.2). Classification (NCBI taxonomy): domain Eukaryota; kingdom Metazoa; phylum Arthropoda; class Insecta; order Coleoptera; family Chrysomelidae; genus Chrysolina; species Chrysolina oricalcia. The sequence continues at coordinate 71,816,661 of OX101813.2, forward strand.
AAAAACAGAAAAATAGGATTTGGTGAAAACACGAAGTGTTAGCAGAAGCTGTTGTTGAACTCAATCTCCACAACAAAGTGGGTTTCTATTTTTCGAAAAAATGCAAACTTCTTTCGGAAGTTTGCGATTTTCCAGAAATGACAAATTCAAACATTTTAATTAAGAAATTGCAGAAATGGCGTACAAAGTCTATTAAAGGTTTAGTTGACTCGGAATTGATTTCAAATTCAATGAGCACATACCAAATAGGTTGACCTTCACGAATATTAAAGAAAAATTGAATTTTTGGGAAATTACAGCTTGTTATGGGCTTCTTTCATATTGCAAAGGCTATAAAATATTAGTTTTAGTCCTGACCTATTTTCTGAATACGATTGTATATACGATTTTCGAAATGAACAATGAAAGATAATATCTACAAAGAGTCGTTGTCAAAAGATTATTGATAAAACTCAAAATTTGGAGTGGAAATTATATTGCAAAAGTCAAAACTCTAAACACTGGTTTTAACACAGCTCTTAACTTGGAATACATTTCTCGACTCCAGTTTGAGAAATAGCAATTCTGCGTATGCCAATCGATTGAAAATAATCATAATCTGTGAATTTGAAACGAAAATACTACCGGATAACATTTTCAATATGACCCGAATTACGTAACTCGACGAGCTGATTTTGAATAACGTCTCAAGATTGAATTCAAATTAGCATTCTGATACGAAAAAACATTACATTTTCGAAATCAGAAGGAAATTTCAAATGAAATGAGGTAATACTCGCGGGATTCAGCATTTTTGAAATATTCTCAGGAGATCAAAGTTGGAAAATGCAATATTCTATACAGAAGGAAATCGAATTTTGCGAAAATTTTCATTTTCCAATTTTCGACAAAATCACAATTATCTCTCAGACGTAACCCGACGAGTTGATTCCGAATATCACCTCAAAAATTAAAGTGGGCGATGGATTAACTGAAAAAGGGCAATTGTTCCTACAAAGAAAATGCACCCATCCGCAAAATCGACATTTTCTGAATGAACAAGACCCCTGATTCAGAAAACCAGTACATTTTTGGATTCAGAAGAAATTTTTCTATGAGATGGAGTACTACCCGCAAGATTCCGCATTTTTGTCAATATTTCCAGGTAGTAAAATTCTAAATATGCAAATTTAATATAAATAAAATATAGAAGTGAATCGAATTCAAATTATGCCATATTTATTCCATGTAGAAGGAAACCGAATTTTGCGAACATTTTGATTTTCCATTTTTCAACATATCGCAAACTCTCATCAGACATAACTCGACGAAAAAATGCACCCATCCGCAAAATTGACATTTTTTAAATGAATTACACTTCTGATTCGAGAAACATGTGAAAAAAAAAATATTTAAATCACATTCAAAGATCAACTGGAATTGAATCATTTCCTACAGCTGAATTCGTTTTGTAGAGTAATTGAAGATAATGACTAGAGCTTTTCTCAGTCCAGGATTGAAATCTCATTATCTTGAAACGTAATTGAAATTAATTGTCACTTCAAGGATATTTATATCTTGGCGAAACCATTTTAGTTCTCTTGCAACATCAAGTCAAATCCACTGACGAATCTAATAGAACCCCATCAAAAGTTCTGATGAAGTGAATATAAACCAGACTGTTTCGGATAATCCCACAGAATTTTCACAGGTTTTCCTTTTGTTGTGGCTACATTTCCGCATTGCTCCAGTGCGGTGAGCTCGTTTCACGTGGGATTGAAAGGTAATATCCCTTGCACGATACCAAATCAATCACAAGAAAGAGGGTTAATTACTAAGCTGAATGGGGTTAGGCGCCAGATTCATTCATGAACGGTTGCCTCAATATTGTGAGAGGAAGGGACCGATTATTCATTATGTACCTGTTGTAGAGGACATTCATTCGATTACTTCAGCAATATTTGTAGATCCGTGAATGTAAATGAATACTGAAAATGTGTTGTGAGCAATTTTGTGTGTGATCTAGATATTTTTTGGTAGAATAGAGGAAATTCCATCAAATTCCTTCATACATCATAATCATTTTTCTATACATACGAGGGTGGTCCCAGAAGTACCTGGCCCAACAAAGAATACACAAAAATTTTGGAAAAGATACAGGGTGTTAATGAAGTACGTTGACAAACTTCGGGAGGTGATTCTTTGAAGGTTTTCAGGACGAAAAGTTCATATAAACATATGTCCCAAACGGCTTGGTTTTCGAGATACAGGGCGATAAAAATACATTTTTTTCAAGATTTTTTAGAGTTAACTTCGACATTTTCGACAAAAATCAGTTCAAATTAGGCAAGTACAATCCATTCAATAGGGCGCACGATACAAAATAATGCATTTCTTAAATAATTCACAGGGTCCTCCTTTTTTCAGAGTCAAGCTTTGATCAACCCTTCAGAATTTTTTTTCCGCCGCCACTGACATATTATGAGAAAGGAATAATCAATGTTGTTTCATTTAACATCTTTTTGAAATCTTGCATTTTTTCATTTACTTGTATGGTTCAGGGGCTATAATGAAAATATTAATTTAAACATTTTCCAGTGTGGCATAACATTAGAAAATTTGAAAATTAAACATTTTCAATTATTGTAAATTGATGGAAATATTTTTTCAGAATTAGAAAAATCTACGATGAATAAAAATTATACAATAAAAAATATAAAGACAAGCTTTTATACAAATGCACTGAAAACGAAAAAATAATTTGTTTCATTTTTTGTAGGTTATTCTGTGAGTATCAAAATCTTTCTGTGCAAGATTACCTAGATCAAACAATGAATGAATTGAATGGATTGTACTTGTCCAATTTGAACTTTTTTGGATCGATTATTGTCGAAAATTTCGAAGTAAACTCCAAAAACTCCTAAAAAATGTATTTTGATCACCCTGTACTTCGAAAACCAAGCCGCTCGGGACATGTTTATATGAACTTTTCATCTTGAAACCTTTCAAAGAATCACCCTTCAAGTTTGTTAGACTATTTGCTTCTCAAATTTCTTTATGTTATGCGTTACTGGAAAATGTTTGCGTTAATATTTTCATTGTTACTCCTGAACCGTACAAGTAAATGAAAAACATCAAGAGAGCAAAAAGGTGTTAAATGAAACAACATTTATTATTCCTTTCTCATAATATGTCAGTGGCGGCGGAAAAAAAAATCTGAAGGGTTGAACAAAGCTTGACTCTGAAAAACGGAGGACACTGTGAATTATTTGAGAAATGCATTATTTTGTACCGTGCGTACTATTGAATGGATTGTACTTGCCTAATTTGAACTGATTATTGTAGAAAATGTCGAAGTTAACTCTAAAAAATCCTGAAAAAAATGTATTTTTATCACCCTGTATCTCGAAAACCAAGCCGTTTGGGACATATGTTTATATGAACATTTCGTCCTGAAAACCTTCAAAGAATCACCTCCCGAAGTTTGTCAACGTACTTAATTAACACCCTGTATATTTATTTTTCGTAATCTCCTTTTAGCTCCACACACTTTTCCCAGCGATGTTCAATAAGTTCGATAACATTTTTATAATAAGAATCGTCAAGCTCCTCAAACTGCCGACGTAACCTCTTTATTGTTGGAAAATCTTTGACCACCGAGCCAATTTTTCAAGTCTGAGAACAGAAAATAATCCGAGGGGGCTAAATCTGGCGAATAAGGCGCATGAGGTAGCAATTCAAACTTTAATTCATTAATTTTGGCCATTGCAATAACGGATGTGTGAGCTGGTGCATTGTCGTGATGAAACAACACTTTCTTCTTAGCCAAATGCGGCCGTTTTTGCTTGATTTCTTCGCTCAAACGTTGCAATAAGTTCGCATAATACTCGCCGTTGATAGTTTTTCCTTCTGCAAGATAGTCAGAAAATTATCCCCCGCGCATTCCAAAAAACCGACGGCATGACCTTGCCTGCAGATGGAACGGTCTTTGCCTTCTTCGAAGACGATTCTCCCTTATCAGTCCATTGTTTTGATTGTTCTTTTGTTTCGGGTGTGAAGTGATGGATTTTCAGTTAATATATGCGATGTACCGTACTTTTTGAAATGCCTACTATGTCTGCTAGCTCGCGCACTTTCAGTCGACGATTATCCAGTACCGCTCTATGGATTTTCTTCAACATTTCTGGAGTCGTCACCTCATTTGGTCGACCACTGCGATGCTCGTCTTCGCAGGTCGTACGACCTCGTATAAACTCTGCTACCCAATATTTTACTGTTGATAACGAAGGAGCAGTCTCACCCAGAGTAGAATTTAGTTCAGTTTTTATATTGGTTGGGCTAAGGACTTTCGAATAAAAGTATTGTATCATATAACGATGACCAAATTTTTCAATGTTTACGAATTCACTGAAAACGTTTACTATTGATGGCTGCCAAACAAATACTAAACAACGTGGCGTCTTCAAACTTGAAACATATGCTGTATAGATTGTGTACTTTCTAATACAATGGTATTTTTCAAGCAACTACCGCCATCTCTAGGTCAGGCCAGGTACTTCTGGGATCATTCTCGTACACCGTGTGACACATACTCATGGTACACGCCCTTTTCTCCTTTGTTTCTGTAGCTATATTTCTGAAATTTGGAACATTGAATATGCTCACTATAGGTCACTTTTTGACATATGGCATATGAAATACGTGGTACGGAAAATGGATGGACAATATCCCTTGCAAGGCATAGATAATAAAATCCATTTAAAACGTTTTGGAATGCTTTCACTCAGAGAACGCAGAAACAACTATTCTTGTATTTTTATGTAAACTCATCCACAATCCTGTAGACTGTCCAGATCTAATTGCACAACTGAACTTATACGAGGATATATTGAAAAACTCTTAGCCTACTACAGAACCAAACAAAATTTCAATGTCAAAATATTTTAATATTCAACATATTCTCCTCTTAATTGAATACATTCATTACAGCGAACCTGCAACGTCTCTAAACTTTTCAAAAAAAAATTTTTTCTTGCTCTGCAAACCAGACCTCCACAGCTTTTATTACCTCCTCGTTGGAAGAAAATTTACGACCTTTTAAACTTTTTTTCAGTTGAGGAAAGAGATGATAGTCGGACGGAGCCAAATCTGGTGAATAAGTGGGGTGTTCTAGTAATTCAAACCCTAAATCACGAATTTTTTGCCTAGCAACATGAGATTTGTGTGCAGGGGCGTTGTCCTGCAAAAACAAAACACCTTTGGGTAGCTTTTCGCGTCTTTTCTCTTTATTTTTTTCCCGTAGAGTGAGCAGTAATGTCGAATAGTAATCTCCAGTTATTGTTCTACCCTTATCCAAAAAATCAATCATAATTACTCTATGGCAATCCCAAAAACCTGAAGCAAGAACTTTTCCAGCAGATTTTTGGACACGAAACTTCTTAGGTCGTGGAGAACCAGAGTGTCGCCATTCCATCGATTGTTGCTTTGTTCCTGGATCGTAGAAATGTACCCAAATCTCATCCATAGTAATAATTCGGTTTAAAAGTCTACATCCCAGGTAGCACATCATATCGGCTGAATCTTGGTTCCATATTGGGCCAATATAGATATGTTGTAAATGAAAAATCAATATTGGTCCAATATGGTTGAATATTAAAAAAACAATATTATAATAATAATATTGGTGGAATATTGGTTGAACTAGTTTTGAATGTAGATTATCACATGAAATATTGGGTCAATATTGGTTGAATAATTTCTACCAATATCGATAATACAATATTGGTTATATATTGTCTTCCACATCTAGAATAAATATTGCAATCCAAATATTCCAGTCATATCGATTATAGGAAAAAAAACTATATTGTATTTCCAAGTTTGATAGCATATTGGTTGAATATCATTTCCACTTTATTTGACAAATTGTAATAACTCATATTGAGTCAATATTGGTTCAATGATATTTACCAATATCGATATAACAATATTGTCTTCACATCGTTTTCAACATCTAGAATAAATATTGCAATCCCAATATTCCCCTCATATCGATTCAAGGAATAAAAACTATATTGTATCTCCAAGTGTAATTACACATTGGTTGAATATCATTTCGCCAATATTCAACAAATCTTATTAATTAATATTGGGTCAATATTGGTTCAATAATAGTTATCGATATCGTTAAAACAATATTGTCTTCATATTGTTTCCTACATCTAGATTGAGATGAAATTTGAATATTGGCCGAATATTCAATGAAACATTTAAATTATTTCATGATCAAACCTGGATAAAAATCCGCTAGGTGGCTCTACATATAGAACGTCTTCTAAAACCTACGAAAGTTTATTAAATACTTCTCTTAACTTGTTTTCAATACAGCTCACTCAGTGGTTAAGGCGATCAAAAGGCAGACTCTGTCACCTTCATCAACTAAAAGACATTTAATAATTTACCAAGGTATATTGACGTCCTCCAATATAACCAAATGATATTGTACCAATATCGATAAATATTTTAAGGCCATTATTGCTTCAAGAATATTTCACCAAAACTATTTTTGGAATATTTAAACAATATTCGACCAATATCGCAAAATGTTCCATTTTACTTCTCGACAATATAACTTTTGAATATTGTGCCAATATTGTCAGAATATTGTATCAGCGATATTGTACCAATATCGCCAAATATTTTGAGGCCAATATTGGTTGGGGAATATTTCGCCAATATTATTCAAGTAATATTGGACCAATATCGCCGAATGTTCACATTTTTTTTCTCGCCAATATTGCATTTCAAATATTTCGCCAATATGTTCACAATATTGTACCAATATTTTACCAATATAAGTGTGTTACTTGGGATCGTTTTCAAATCGAGCACAGATCGAACGCGATGCTACTACCCTTGCACGCTTTTGGTCAACATTCAAACATTTGGGGATCCATTTTGCAGCAATTTTTCTCATGTCCAAATTGACGTGAACTATATGATGAACGTGTTCGTATCAAATATTCAGTACTTCAGATATCTGTTTTAGCCCAATTCGACGGTTTGTTGAAATCATGTCATGAACTGCATCGATATTTTCGGGGACTGATACAGAAACTGGCCTTGCCGATCGGTCATCATCTTCCATGGAAAATTTACCTCTTTTGAAGCTTGCAGTCCCATTTTTCACGGTCGTATACGAAGGACATTGATCACCAAGGGTATTGCATATCTTCGTAAATCTGCTTACCTCTTAACCCTTTCAAATATAGGTTCATGATGACTCGATACTCCAATTTTTCGATTTTCACAATTTCTGTGGACATATTTTTTCTTTGAATTTATTGCGTAACTCTGGTTTACTTTTTTGACGACAAACTTTACACAGACACTTCTAATAAGTTATTGTTCGTTGCTATGATAACGCAATATTTTGTTTATGCAGGAAACTGGTCTAGGCTAACTAGATATCAATACATCCTCGTATGTGCCAAGAATTAACAGGAAATCCAAACAAACATTTTACATCGCAGTCCCGCGAACAAATATCATGGTAAACTCACCAATAAATTCAATGTGTAATAATTTCAACACACTTTGTATAAAAATTTAATTATTCCCAAGCTCACTGAACCAATTTAAAGTTACAGTTGAAGTCATTACCTAAACAAAATATATAAACTGTAACACACATCACAAAGTATTAAGCTGTCCTGTAATTGGGTGTACTCCTATTTGGACAATAAAAGTGTTTAAAGTGTTCATTATATTTGGAAAAAAACTCCATTTTTATGTATTTGTTTCATTTCGTTTGGTGGTAGATTGTATAGTTTCAGCCAATAAATAGATTGCAAATTTTTGTGTTAGTATTTTATGTACCAAATGGATTTGGAATTGCTGATTTGTTGTATTTCTAGCAAGTCCAGCATTTTGTAGAGTTGATTTATCTCGGTTTTTGTGAGCCTTCGTTATACATCGACATGTTAATGTGGATCATACATTCATGATATTTGTTTCTTCGTATAGTGGAATAATGGAGTCTGGTCTTCTCTCTTTGAAGATCATTTTTGGCGTTCTGAGTACTCTGAAGGATATACAGCGTGGTCTAAAAAGTCCCTCCCCATGCTAGGATATCTTATTGAAAATTCTACTAGAGCATTGTAAAGTATCGTTAAATTTTTTCGAGAGAGTATATATCTCAATATACAAAAATCTATCCATCAATGACCTGAGTCTATTCCTAATATGGGTTAGGATGTTCATTCCATTCATTTCATCCAAGTATTGAACTTATACACGAGAAAATGTTTTTTCTATATTTGGGCATGTACATACTGCTTTGGGGTTGATTAGATATTGTGGAAGAGAACGTAATATATTTTTACTTATATCAACACTCAGTAAATTGTTGTTCAACTACAACTAAATTTTTTCTTCGAATATTCAGCTGTATTATGCGCTCCCTCCCAAGTTTTCTTTGTGAATGTATTTGCTGTATCATCAGCATAGCATATTATATGACCCCAAGAGTTTTGTATGCGTGATATAGTATTGATATACACAAGGAACAATATTGGCCCTAATACTGTTTCCTGTGGTATCCCCAGTTCTCACATAAACTTGATGTTAAATTGTTATTGTTAAAATTGTTAATTCCGTCAACCGATTGCACCCTTACGCGCAACCCTCAGAAGTCTTCGAGAGACTTGTGTGAGCTAGGGAAGACGCAGCCCTTACCTTTTAACGTGTGATGCCATGCACGAGACCGGTGAATCGGTGGATCGAACCCACGACCCCACGCATGCGAGGCGAACGCACTACCAGCCGACCACCACGGCCCATAAAATGTATCTCTCACCTTAACTCTTCGAGATCTTGTTGAAAGATAATTTGAAATCACATCTGACTCCTGCCTCTGATACCATCTCATAGAGTTTTTGTTGAAGTATTTAATGAGATAAGAATTAAATTCCTTAGTCAGTTCTATAAATTCAGTAAGACATTTTGATGACTCATATATGTTATTCAAAATCTCATTAAGAACATCATTGATAACATTTCACTTGATTTATATATAAATCCAAATTGTGTGCTTGTTGTGATTTTTAATTTTTTCTTAAAATGAGATAAGTCTATCCTTGAGAAATTGTTCAAAGATTTTGGCGAAGTTGGTTATCAGTGATACAGATCGGTAATTGTGCAGCATACTTTAATTCAATAATTCAAAAATCATTTGTGGAATGTTCTGCTACTGAAAGACAAACTTGAGTCGCTATTTTCCATCGGAAAGGATTCTTGTTGAAGAGGGAAACATTCTCAATTGAAAATGACTCCTCTGGAAATGTAAAGAACCTACGATAAAAATGAAGATATTTTTTTGTAAAATCTACCAGAAAACAACACTTCTCCTGCTAAAGCCACGCTGGACTTTGAACTACATCTGATAGAAATAGTGAAAAAAAAACGAAAAATTTGAAAGATTAATCAAATATTCTTCAGTAGATTTTCTACAAAAAAAAAAATCAATTGTGTTTTTGAATTCTACGAGTTTACATAATAGTTCATACAACAGGAGAACATGAAAGTTATTTTACTACCATAAATTTGAGAAGATCTGTATTTGTTTTATTCATGAATTTATGTATTTTATTTATGAATTTATTTGTTTAGTCATTGAATGATTTTTTTTCAGACCTACTTTTTTGCTCCAGTTACACGTTATCAGAAGAATTCGCTGTTCTTCAACTTCACAATTTATAACCATCCAAACTAATTTTCAAACAGGAGCAATTCTAGATACGATACACACCAGGCAAAATATTATTATATTAGATATGGATAACCCAATTTATCACCCTTATGCGTTTCCCTCGAAAAGAAAATCAACCTGATTGGAATTCTGAACTTAAATTTACAGTTTTCTAGAAAACCTGGGTGGAAAGTCTTCACTTGATCACCCTGTATACTTACAAGCTGGTATCACAATAATTGCTTCTTCCATTACAAATGACAAAATCCGCTTCAAGAACAACTGTTATGGATCTCACTCTCGCGTTTCAAAAGAATAAAATAATCCGTACACAATTTTTCATGTAGGGGGAATGCGATTCATCCCTTTTTATCGCGTTTGCGGCTCTCTCATAAATATCGCCCAGAGCAGTTGACAGAACAAAGAAATATTTTTGTCGTGAATACAGATTATAAAAGAAATACAATGGAAAAATATATTACGAGGATAAGAACGAATGCAGGTCTTGGGTATGAAATATAAAAAGGTTGGTTCTATGTTGTTTATGTAAGTGTTGGTTATGAGTGGAGAAGATAAGATGTTATGAGACATGCCAGAATTCATCACGGCTTTCACATCCTTCAAGTTTGTTCATCTAAAAAGAGTATCAGATTGAATAAAATAGAAGAGAATAGAATTCGTTCGTGCTGTCATAGCTACCATTTTAGATGGATAAAGGCGTCCGAATATAAATAAAATCTAGAATTAAAATATAAATGTCAGTACACACAGAATATAGATTTGCAATACAATAGGACTTCAATTAGTTAAGTAAACAATAAATTAATGGTGAGCTAGATACATAATACTCATCTATGCTATAATAAGCCTTTTCACCAAACAAGCTTTTCAATGTATTTATAAATCTTCGTGTAGTCAGAATTTTTAGAGAGTCTAGTGTGTAGCAGTTGTCAGCAAACACCTGCCGGCAAATCAAAATGTTCTATTTGGGATTCCCAACATATGAATTGCTCAACGATGACACCTAGAAACATCACTCACAGGCAGATGTTATATCAGGTATGCATACATCAGAATCCCCCTTTTTCATATCTGAGATGTTTCATCAATGATATGGCCAACCTAGGTATTACTGGATATCTTACTCTGCCGATGATACCACGATTTTCTGGCACAATGAAAATCTGATGATGATGCTCTGGTTCGTACTATTTCTGTTGACGTAGATACAATCAAAAAGTGGTGTGAGGCTAACGTGTTGACATTAAATGTTACTGAAACAAATCTGGTCACTTTATAGATGGATCTAAAACAAGTACCTTTAGGTTCTCAAGTAATTGAAAGCAAGCCCGAAACAAAATTTCTTAGGGTACAAATTGACCACAATCTGAAGTTCGAGGCTCATATAACGGCTATTAAAAAAAGTTGTCCTCTGGTTGTTGTCAGTATAATATCACACGAACCTGGAATGTCACCTTCCTTAACTGCATACTACTTATTTATTAGGCGTTTTCCATTTAGGAGTGTTAAGCCCCAGAGCTTTAAGCCCCTGAGATCGGAAATTACGTTATCACTGACTTTTTCGCCAAAAAACTGTGTATTCGCGTTTTGACTTTTGTCTACTTGTGCTTCATGCACCAATAAAACGGGTGGTGCTCGAGGTGCAAGAGGAATGTCAATCGAAGCCCCACTAAAAGGAACGCAGGAACATACGCTCTGGGTATCTCTGAGGAGCTCCTTACGTTAAATGGAAAGCAGCTATTGAGTCCAAGTTTTATTCGAAAGTGTTTTCGTCCTCCAAAAACGAGCTTTAAAATGTATCATTTCATTATTTATGAACGCAACCTCTACCGCCTGCCAGATATTCCGTATGACTTTCGGCGAATGAAAGAGATAGCATGTCTAAAAACTGGCCTACTTGAAATTCTTGTTTTCCCGACGTTGTTATAGTTCAGGAGCCCGGTAAAAATTTGGTCAGTCATTTCCTCTCAACCGATATTTAGTGGAATGCATCAAAGAGTCGTATTATAAAGATTCGTGAACGTCAGCTGCGATTCCGTTAGTGGAGGGGGGGATGATCAGCACAGTAGCTTCCTACGCACGAAGAAAAAAAATATATTCAATTAGGTCCTCCTTCCCGGAAACATGTTAAATTGACGCAATCCGAATATAAAGTAAAATTTTATTTGAGAGGTATATTTTTTTTTGTTTTCGACCAACTAGCTGTCATATAATACACCATGCTATAGTCAGCTGATTTTTTCTTTCGTCAAGATATTGCTTTAGCGATAATTTAACATGTTTTCAGGTAGGAAGACAAAATTGAATACATTTCTTTTTCTTTGTGCGTGGGAGGCTACCACCGCTCATCCCCCCCACGGAACCGCAGCTGACGTTCACGAAGCTTTATAATATATCTCTCTGATGCATTACACTAATTTTCGCTTGAGAGGAACTTTGTCATGGAAATCTGTCACTGGCTCCCGGACTATTAGCTCTCGAATTAATAATTGCCTGAGGTTGAAGCGGCGACTTTTGTAATAAGCCAGTAATTTTTACTCCCTTTGAATCAATCTGTCCTCTCTATAAACGTTCACTCTTGGTCAGAATCTAACTGCACTATATTGATTCCGGAAATAGCGTTTCGAATCTAAATAAATAACAAGTTCGTGACTGTTTCCATTGATAATGTATTGGGATGTTCTAGGAAATTGTGATTATGAATTTAGAACAAACGAGGTTCTCACGGTCCAATAACATCAGCTGAAATAGGGTCAATAAAATATACCGGTGACCTCGAGATGGGGTACGCTCACCCGTTTTTCTTTAGTTTTGAAGATAAATGTTTCAAATTTGGCATGTCGTTGTAGTATTGAATACACGTATTTTGACGCCACAACTGAGGATTTATCTCATTCCGTTTATCTGAATATAAAATGATTTTTTTTTAAGTTAAATTTTGTCAATTCCCTAACCAAAAAACTCTTTTATTTACGGTTATATATTTGGTAAAGTACCAGTGCTTTGGAATGATTTTATATATATATATATATATATATATATATATATATATATATATATATATATATATATATATACATATATATATATATATATATATATCAGGATGGATTTATCGAGGGGAAATATATAAAAGTGTAAATAGAAAAGTTATTGGGTATAGCCCTCAAATTGTTATGCAACCGTAGACACGTGTATATATATATATTTTCGTTTAACCATATAAATTTCTTTATTTCTTATTTTTTATGTCTAATTTGTACAACATAGGTTGGGTGTAAGAGTAGCCCTAAGCTAAACTTTGCCTACTTTGACAAAAATATTTAATTGTCTACAGAGGTAACCTTATTGACAAAGTGAGTAAGTCTTATGCATCTAAATAATGTTATATACTTGTATCGTACGCAAACAGGTAAATTTTCCTATTTCTGTAGTTGCCAATTCATTTATTTGAAGCAAAAAATGTGTTGGTCTCGGTATTGATCCCCGTAGAACACCACTATTCATGATTACTTATATTTCGGACGTCCATCATCTTAATGGTTGAAAGATTTCTATCTTCTTCAAATTTTTCACAACGTTTCAATTGCTTGAATCCGCAATCGTCTTCTGGTGAATAATGACAAAATCAGATGCTACGCGACCTTTTATAAGTCTATAATTAAAGTGTAATTACGGTGTAATTAAGCGCGGTCTTGTGGCGCGCGAGGTTTCGCGCTTTTTCTCCCTCCAAAACGGTCCATGAGCGGTTTCCATACGTTTTTAATTTCCACGCTTGGTTGACTGAAGGCACCATTGGCTTCTATGTAGGTGGTTTCCATAAATTTCCGTTTGAACCAATGTTCCTCTCCATGAAGAACACTAGCTTCGTCCCAAAGAATTCGGTAGTGTTTTGTCCAGGCGTGGTCAGCAATTACCGGTTTGATGTTTCCCCTCGTTGAGTCCACTTTTTGTGTTCGGCTATTCTTACTGATAATGGCCTCTTGGTCTCTCCGATATAGGAATATTGGTAAGGGGAAGTGGTTGTTTTCTGTCAGATCAACCAACCATCTATAATTATTTAACAAAGGTATTTTGACTTGTTTCAAAGTATCACATTTCTGTTTTCCAGTCATTGCGTTTGTCATTCATATTTCAATATACGTTCATTATGATAGACCAATAACCAATTTTTTTTAAATATTCCCAGGAGATCAAAGTCGAAAAATGCAATGTTCGATGTAAGGATATAGAATTTTGCAAAAATTTTTATTTCTCATTTTTCGAAAAATAGTAAACTTCCGTCAAACGTATCTGGATGAACTTAGCCCGAATATCACCTCGAAAATTTAATTCGACAGAGGGATCACTGGAAAAGGGCAATTTTTCCGACGCAAAAATGCACCCATCCGCAATATCGAAATTTTCAAATATATAATATAAAATAGTATATGTTCAGATTGCAGGTTAGTTGTGAGGGTGTAAAATATAAACTAGTGGGTATTTGAAATTTTAAGTTAATATTCTTCTACTTTTCAGTTATCGAAATAATGATGCACAGATCTACCAGTCTCAAATAGATGATTTCTTAGCTGACATTTGAATTGTTTTATATTGATCAGTGATTTTATGTTTTCTGGAATTGTATTGTATGATTTCGGTGCGAGATAAGAGTAAGACCTTTGAGTAGCTTTTTTGGACATGAATGGAAGGTTATGTATATGATGTCGCACACAGGAGCAGTGGTGATACAATTGACAATATTCCACAGGATTTTGGTGATCGTTTTTTCGCTGTCAGGTTGGTAACATATTTTGTTTTTAAATGTTGGAAACACTGATTCAAGTAAATTATTATTGTCATCTGTCAACTTCAACAAATTGTTTACTATTTTGATTATTTGGGAAACTGAAAAGTTAAAATATAACGAAAATTTGATCGAATCAGATATCCTTGGTTTTTAGAGAAACATCGATACATTTATGCATTGCCCTGAGTTCACGCATTTTTCTACTCATAGATACATGATCTATGAAGTAGAAGACTGGAAAAATTTGTATTCCTATTTAACTATAGGAGTTGAAGAATATTCAATTTGGGACTAAAGCCAAAAAAGGACTTTTATTAAAATATTGAATACAGAAATAATGAAAAATAAAGTATTAGAGCTCCGGGGCTGCTTGAATTGAATCGGTGGCTCATTCGGTTTTACAATTACCATAGCTGCTTTTCAGTAAAAAGAAAGTATGGTCTCTAGAGTCTCCAATTTGATAGAAAACTCTATTCAAGCAACTGTCAACAAATTTGTACCAGTCTGTTCTGTCCTTGGCCAAAGTACGTAGTAGTGGCAAGAATCGACTAAGGGCTAAATAGAACGAATTTGCGAGGTGAGAAGAACCCTGTGGATTATTTGAGAAATTGATGATTTTGTTCTATGCACTGTTTGAATTGATAATACTTGCACGATATGAATTGAAAATTGTCGAAAATATATATAAATCCTTTATTTAGGCCATTTGGCTAATTTGCATTTTCATTGGTCGTTACAATGGGAACAATAAACAGCATGCTCTAATGCTAATATAAATTAAGTTTTTTAAAAATAATCAGTCAAGTACTTATAGGGCATTTGTACCCTTGTCATAGAATAAAAAGTTGTTATATATACACATATAAATATACAACACATACATATACCTACTACAGCTATTTGCACTCACGCAAATCTATACATACATACACTTTCAAGAAAATAATAAAAAATGTATGAACACTAAAAGATTCTTTGAACGTACTAATACATACCATGTATATCAGTCCTAGCTAAATAGTAAAGCGAATTTAATAAAATGAGGAAGTGACCACTAGTTCTCTTATTGATTGAGCAAATATGTTTTTAACTTGTTCTTGAAGGATGTTAAAGATGTCAAACATTTGATCCGTTCTGGTAGCTTATTATAGCTATCAAGTCCCTTGAAAAAAACTGAATTTTGGGTATGCCTCAATGTGACTTGTTGAATATGAAAGTCAGTTCTGGATCTTGTATTGTATCCATGGATTTGGTCATTGTACATAACTTTTTCTTGTAAATATGTTGGGGAAATTTTATTTTTTATTTTGAAAATCAGGATTAATGTTTGATAAAGGAGAAAAGAATTAATTGGTAACCATGCTAGCTGCTTCAACATATCTTTTACTGGGGTTAATCTTCTGCAATTTAAAATTATGCGCATGGCTCTATTTTGGAGTTTCTGTAAACGAGCTAAATCATTTTATTTTAGTACATAGAAAATGGTAAAACAATAAGTAAAATGAGGAAGCACTAATGAATTGTACAGTAATATTTTTGTCGAATATATATATGTATATATATATATATATATATATATATATATACAACAGGAAGTTATTCATGACATCTACAGTCACTTGTTGAAATTGTTGGCTGCCTGTCAATTTGTGGACAAACCTCTACTTTTGGATTCCTTGGTTCGTGTCAAATTAAGTTTCAACTAGTGACTGTAGATGTCATGAATAACTTCCTGTTATATTCTGTCTTGCCTCACGGTATTAATTCTTGAGTGGATTCGTTTTGATTTCGAGAGCTCCATAAATCCTTTCTGATGAGTGCGTTAGCACGAAACAGCTGTCAAAGGTTAGAACTCTCGGAATTAAAACGAAATATACTGAAATATACTCTATTTTCTCTTATATATATATATATATATATATATATATATATATGTATATATATATATATATATATGCTGAATACTTGTTTCAAGGAGCAATAAATGTTCCAGTGACTGTAAAACAGTCGAAAACAATCCTTTAGGAACTCACTATACCTTCGTATAGATTGTATGGCATATGTCCGACAGAAAACAACTACTTCTCTGGCTAACACCTCTACAGATATTGAATTATATCTGTCAGACATATGTGCAAAGATCCTTACTTTGAAGTAACAACTTTGCAAGAGCTCTCACTGATGAGGGACTTCATCCCGAAACCGGTCTGCAGTTGGTTCCTTGTTTGGATCAGGCGGTGTCCTGCTGTCTGTCTCTGAGAGCTCTTGCAAAGTTGTTCCTTCAAAGTAAGGATCTTTGCACATATGTCTGACAGATATAATTCAATATCTGTCGAGGTGTTAGCCAGAGAAGTAGTTGTTTTCTGACGGACATATGCCATACAATCTATACAAAGGTATAGTGGGTTCCTAAAGGATTGTTTTCGTCTGTTTTACAGTCACTGGAACATTTATTGCTCCTTGAAACAAGTATTCAGCATATATATATATATATATATATATATATATATATATATATATATATATATATATATATAAATGTCCCTGTTCGAAAACCAAGCAGTTTCGGATATATGTTTATGGGAACTTTTCATCATAAAATTCCTCGAAGAATCACCTTTCGAAGTTTGTTCACTTACTTGATTGGCACCCTGCATATTCCCCTCGCTTAATCAATCTTCATTTATTATTATTATAATTACGCCATAAAAACGATCGTGAAGTTCGGATCACACGTAATGAATAACCACAAACGGTGAGAGGGTTCCGATGAACATCATCCCGGTTTCACATCCGGACCTTTTCAATCAAACGAACCTAATGAAATTTGGATGCTGGAAGGCTTCGAGCCGGCATCGTGCTCTGTCAGTCTCCATTTTCTCCGTGATTGATTACAAATACATAACGTTCTGAATGAAAACCTCACTCCATTGTGTCTATTCATTGTTAACATCAAGCAGGTAATTGAATTTACACCGCTTGTAGTCGCTCGCTTGACTGTTGTGCGTAATCTAATGAAATGCCAAGTCAGCTCCAGACCTACAATTTGATTGATAGGATGGGATTACGCCGTATAGGAGGTTCTTTCGGGAAATGAGGTCTGTATTCACAGTTTTTGGGGCCCCAAGAAGGTCTCTCAATATTTTTTACGACCGCTACCATCGTAAAATTTGCCGATTCCAAAATCAAGGCACCTCGCACCATTTCCATGGGAAATTGGCTTTCGATAAAGGACCCCGCACTTTTTATGGGTAAAATGGTTCTCGGTGAAATTGTCTGAATTTTTAGTATATTGTAGTATTCGATGTACTGATTGAACGTGCAGAATTGCAAAGTTCGTTGATTTTGAAATACAAGGCGTTCAAGTTGAAAATCGGTAATTTTCATTTAATTATTTTCTCTGGATTTGAAAGTGCCAACTGCAATTTTTTTCTTCCTTCTCATCAACGCACCTTCCTATTACTGAATATCATTCAGATGGTGCAGATTATATCATTATGCACAGAGTGAAAAATAAAAACATTTTAGTAATGTCTGAAAATTCGATGTAATAATGAAATATTGATAGAATTATTTTGATATGCGATATACTATTCTTATTCCATCATTAATCATAATTTATACATTTCGTACAGGGTGATTTGAAAAATTGGTGAAATATATGGCCGGTTCTTTCGTACACATACTGTATTCAAGCGAGCTATCATCCTCCAAAGATAGCTGATACCGTATAAACATGATTTCGTTGGTACATATAGGGTGATCATGAAAATTTTCGATTATAAAAATTGCAAAATATCAACGTTTCAGAAATCACCCTGTAATTCACGATTGACTCGGTGAAATTCCTTTATTATTATTTAATATATTCATCATTCTCTCCTCAACACTGTCCCAAAAATTCAGTTTCCTACTATGACTAGTTTCATAGTTATTAGTTGAGAAACTTACCATTTTCATAACGAGTTGAAGGAACTGTTCACTCGTATATTCTACTAGTGGCCAAGATTTTTCACTAATAGTAAAACGTGGGAATGTGTTTGAAGCGACATTGTTCAAACCCTAGTGACTGCAGACATTTTTATGATGGCCCGAGAAACTGTTAGGACTCGCACGTAATAAGGTAAGACCTCGTTAACCCTTAGCTCGAATCAGTTTCGACTTCTGAGGGCTGCCACTCGTAAGGAGACGACAGCTGGTCAGAGGAAAAAACAATTTTAACAAATAAAATCAATAGTTCTAGTTGATCGTCATAAAATCGAAGAAAAAATAAAAAATTTAAGGCCGACTATGAATTTTTTTCAAGGTAAAAAATCCAGAACACATGCTATAGATTTTTTTAAATGAAATTTGACGACACTAATAGTTGTTATTTAAATCACAATATTTGTGAATGATATAGTTCAGAATACTCCTTCAGAACATAACGGATCTATGTGAGATATAGTTGTTATGTCTATTAGAACACTTCTGTTTGTTGTCAGAGAATAGATATGCACATCTTTACATCAAATAATATAAATACTAATACTTGTTACATGAATGTACTACTACAAAAGAATGTCATGATATGACAGTGCCTACACATTGAATTTTGGACTGTTAAATTATCGTATTGTTTTTATGTTAACCATAACATTCTATAATTGGTTTAGGGTCCTCTTTGCTCGTTGGGCGAATTTTGTGAACTTTTTCTTTAACGAAGCCCCACTAAAAAAAATCCAATGGAGTCAAGTCTAGGGATTTGGAGGGAAACTCAATCAATGCACTATTCCGCCCTATCCACCGATTGGGCTGACATCCATTGACCGTTTTCAAAGGCCTCTGTCACAATCATCCCTGGTTATAAGTTGTCACTATTTGACTATATGATTTATGTTAATTGGTAATTATTTTTTGGTAGAGGACTGATATTGTTTTACAGTCCACTTCATTTCAGGTAATCATTTGTCTTCTAAAAATCCCACGGGTTCGTGAAAAGTTAACCTTATTAAATAAGTCCCTGCCAGAGAGCTAACTGATGGGGGAACTTTTATTTCTCAGAGGAGATTTCAAATTGCCTCAATTATTATCAAGGACTCCAACTGTTTCACCCAAGAAATAACAGTTCACTGCACACAATAATTTGTTCGGGAAAGCGTCCAAAAATGATTTTCCTCATTCGATTAAATTTTCATGCATAAATTCGGTAATTTTTAGTCATTAAAACTGTATGAATTCATCGTTCGTACCGAACTGATAACGAACCAATTAATTGCATAGCTAAAAACTGCTAATTAGGTAATTGAATTTCGATTGAGCACTTCCAATCAGCAGAATTTAATGAACGCGAAAAAACTGCTAACGACTCCGCGAGGTGGATTGTGCCTTTGCTGGCTGGGAGAAATCATTGGAACGGAAAGTCATTGTTTTAGTCTAGTCAACATGTACCACTTTTTGAAAAAAAAAATGGGTAGTCACCGAAAATTATGATCATGGTGTCATTCGATTCGTGAGGTTGGGTAAAAAACTTTAGGGAAGGTCCCAAATGGAGACGAAAAAAATTGCAAAAGTTATAATCAATTAAATGAAAAAACTTTGGTTTTTTAATATATCGAAAAATATTAAATATTTTCGAAACGTTAAAAAAAGATCTGAAAAGATCAGCACATTTGCTGTACCTTCAATATTTATAATTTTTACAGAGCTCTGAAAATAGCGCCAAAAACGGGTAGTCTGGCTTACGCGCTCGTTGTTTCACTCTTACACGACAACAAAGAAATTAATATATTTTAACATTTTAAACATGAATATCAAGGAACACAAAAACTCATAACCAGTGGGATACACCAATTAACAATAATCTGAGGTTAGAAATTTTTTATCCCAATTTTTCCATGAATTATGCATTTGGTAATTAACAAATTTTTCTGAACTGGATATTAATATAAAAATCCCAATAGGATTTTTTTCACTTTGTGGGGTAATTCCTAATAGATAAAAATAGATTACCGTGGCAAAAGTTGTAAAATTTTGTTTTCACACTATTTTATTAACAATTGAAAATTAAAAAATTAAAAAAAGTAAAGATATTTTTTTTACAACAAATGCAGTTTTTAAGGAATGATTTTTTCTTTGAAAATCATAATTTTCATCAGTGAAAATATTACAAAAAAATGGATTTGCTGATAAATAATGTATTTGTTTATAACAATTTTATAAAGAACGGTGGTAATGGTAACAAATTACATGAATCTACGAACATAAATAAAACTGCTTGGAGTCTCATTTCAGAATTTGCAAACAGAACAGTAAATCTACTAAAAATATAACTATAACAAATTCCAGAAGAAATTTCTGAAATATTCAATGATTTCTTCGTGAATGCCCTACATGAAACTATCCGAAAAATAAAAAACCCAATGAGACAAATGAAATCCCAACGTTAACAAACAGAAGTTCCATCAATAGCATATTCATTTCTCATATATCGGAGGAAGAGGTGCTTCACATCATAAAACATAAACTGAAAAATAAGCACACTTGTGGCCCAGATGATATATCAGGTTTCATTATAAACAAATCAGATTCAGAATCAGAATCAGATTATCAAGCCAATAACTCATCTCATGAATTTATCGCTGCAATTGGAAATATTTCCAACTAGAATGAAAACCGCTTATGTGTCACCAATATTAAAAAATTCCCCAGTATTTCCAAAAATCTTTGAATATGCGATATTGGAACAACTGATGAGTTTTATGGAAAAAAACACAATACAATTGTAGAAAATCAACATGGTTTTCGTACGGCACATTCCACTGTTACAGCTATTCACAGCTTCTATGAAAAAATTCTATATTCCCTGGAGGCATGCGAAGGAGTGGTTGGAGTGTTCTGCGACCTCAGCCGTGCCTTTGACTGTGTCCAACATGACATTTTATTAGATAAATTATATAAATACGGAATCCGTGGTAAACTTCACTTTCTACCTCGAGGGACGATTTCAGAGAATAAAAATAAATTGTGTCAATAACAATAAAAAACTAACTATTTTTCTAGTAACTCCCAATCGGAATTGGAGTCCCGCAGGGCTCAGTGCTAGGGCCTATTTCATTCACACTGTATATCTACGAATTACCCCTGATCCTCCAGAACGCTTTCACTTGTTTGTATGTATGTTTGTATACTCTATTATTCACAGGAAATCTGCGATAAAAATTCAAAACAAAATCGAAACTAGTGTTCAAACAAACTCTAAGTGGTCATTTGATACCTTCCTCATTTTGAGCACTACTAAAACTAATTATGTAACTTTCCACACAAGACAGAACAAAAACATCCCTACAGTAGAGAAAATAATAGATGATCACATTATCGAGAATATTGAATGCTCCAAGTTCTTAGGTGTTACACTTGATCAACATCTATCTTTCAAATCACATTTTGAATCTTCAGCCAATACTCTGAGTACCAAATGTTTTCGACTAAGATCTCTCAAATCAATTCTGTACATATGCGGGCGCCTACTCTTATACTTCGGGGAAATTCAGTCTAGAATGTCATATGGAATCGCCATCTGGGAGAACTCACCTACGGTTCATGATGTTTTCATGGTGCAGAAAAGAAATGTACGATGTTTAGCTAATGCTCCAAATGGTACCTCATGCAGCGAATTATTCAAACACTATGGAATTCTTCCTCTATGTGGACTGTATATACTGGAACTTTTGTCATATATACATAAGCGTCGCGAAATTTTCGTTAAGAATAATTCAATCCATACCTAACGTTCGCCTAACAATGTCCCAAAAATCATCCGACATATTAGGACTCAGACTATACAATGCCCTTCCCGATGACTTTGAAATGTTGGATAGCCTACATTAATTCAAGAAAACAGCAAAATTACTTCTCCTTGACCTCTGTCTTTAAAATATAAATGAGTTTTATGACAATTTTCGATAAACTCGAACTTGGTTTGTCTTTTATCTTTTATGGTGTACATTTATTATACATATTTGTTATACCTGACTTGTCCGATAGCCCCACAGCTCAATGGATTAAAAAAAATTTAATTGAATTGAAATAGTTGTCAGTAGTAATATCCTGACAAAATGCTGTATCAAAAAATACTTTCGCCTTGCTGTCACAAAAACTGTGTTGCTTAGAAACACCACGAGAGCTTGCTCGAGTGTTTTCGAAAAGTTCTTTTCTCATTGGTTTGAATTCAAAAAATGATGGCATTTGGTTGGTTTATATAATATGAAAGAAATTGTCACTGTAATACTGTCTTCTTCTTTCTTCTTCTTTCATCGGTTGGCATTTCTACAAAGCCAAGTCCATATCCAATAATAATAGTAAACCTTCCGGCTTCATAATACGCAATATCTAGAATAAATCCATCTGTCACTTCGGAGACCTGCGGCAAAGATAACTGAAATGAAGTTGACGCCAAAAAAAGGAGACAAATCCAACACTCGTAAAATCAATACGTCCTTCCTATTTAGATGCAAATGAGAGCTGTGGAGAGGATTGAAAAATGTGACGGTTATTGAAACTAGGGAGTTCGCACCAGATGAAATGAAAGCATGTTCATAGTAGAGAAAAATTAGGCATTTCAGTGATGTATCAGAAGGTGATTGAAATAAAAAAAATTACTCTGAAGATGATATTTGACGCTAGCTCTGAACGATGATTCTTATGTCAAAAACATGTTCTGTTTTACTCAATGACATATACATTATCAATAAACTCTGCTACTTTTATCCATAGAAATATGGTTTTTGGTAGAAAAAATATGGTATGCAACTAGTGCAAAAAGTGTTTATTGCACTTGTTGCATAAATAACTATTATAATATTCCCAGGATATGTTAAATTGGAGTCATAGTCAGAAATATAGATTTATGTGATAGGTTTTAAGTTTTGCGATTAATGATATCAGTTTTGGAAATAAAAAAGGATGCAAAACAGAATTGAAAAATTTGTGGGGACTGACCAGAATAAATAATAATGGCAATGACAGTATTGTGTTAAAAGGAAATCTAAAATTATAAAAATTAATGCTAAAAACCTAAAGCATCATCTATGGACGATGCCTAAAGCTTCAATGGTGTCTTGGCCATCGTCCATGGATATACTAATCTATGGACGATGTCTTGGCCTTAAAAAATGTTGACATGTATCTGTAGATATCATTTCGAGTCGGTCTAATGTTTATTTTTTAATAATTGTGATATTCATTTAATACTTTTTTCTACTCCCGTATGAGAATCACTAACGTCACACATCGATAAAAATGTGTAAAGCTTCATTTCACGAATCGGTGTGTGAAGTGCCATGCTTTTCTTATGGGATTTATTTCACGCACCGGTGCTATAAGAGTCAATACAAATTCACACACCGGTCGCTGGTTCCCGCAGAGTGAAGTTCAGAGTTACATCAGGTAATAGACCGTAAATAGTAATTAATTACCCTTTGAATTAATAAATAGTACGACGAAATTTTGATTTAAACCGATTAGCCGTGTATTTCACGCAAATTCCTGATGGACAGCATTGAAGTACTCCCATCAACTCCTCCAAATCCTAACGTTAGCAGCCAGTGAAGCAAGTTCATCGTTATTGCCACAAAAATCGTTGGGAATTTACGAAAACACTTTGGAAAAGTTTATGCAATGGCGCAATACAAACAACGTCCAATCATTCTCCGAAAGGGTAATATTAGCCTACCTATCTGAATTATCAACAAAGGTTAAATCTTCTACCTTATGGAGTCACTACTCAATGTTGAAAAGCACCCTTAGTGTTAAGTACAACGTAAAAATTGGTGATTATCCGAATGTTCGCACTTTCTTGAAACGGAAAAACGAGGGATACATTCCTAAAAAATCACGCGTTTTGGAAAAGGAACACGTATTAAAATTTCTCAAAGAGGCACCCGATGAAAATTTCCTTTAATTCAATCTCTAAGTAAAAGGTCGTAGAAAAAGTATAGTGTGCATCACGTGCGTGAAGACTTTTTTACGCTCGTGCGGATTGTGAAACTCACCTGCGGCTCGTTCCACAAACTTCCACACTCGCGTAAAAAAGTATACTTCACGCACAAGATACACAATATACTGTATAACTAGTGACAATGTATTGTACAGCCTTTCAAATACAGACTATCAATATTTACACTTCCTTTTTCTTTTTCTTTCAGGATTTCAGCAGGAAACCTTGAAAAAGAAATGACTTTCAATATTGAATGGTTCAGTGAAAAATTTGTGACATTCGTGTGTGCAATGTAAATCGATGTTTTCATTAGGACTGACAATTTTTTTAATTGTTCTGATTATCATCCCATTTTCATTGTCAGAATCATTTTTGAACCAATTATTTCGAGCAGAAGACCAAAAAATGGTCTTTGAAAAGAGGCTCATCCTGATAGGCACTTAGGTGAAAAAAAAATCTGATTTGCAAAAATGGAACTATTCGTTTTGAATAAGAAAAAGACTTTTATCTTAAGAAAATTGGTTAGACTTTGAAAAAGGTAGTTAGTTTTTAGTATTTTAGAACTTTAGAACATCTGTTTCATAGGAGTGAATGGCTATATTGTTTTAACCACGCCATATGGAGATTATATAACACGTTTAGAGTTCGGAGAAATTTGTGAAAAATGATTCTATTTTATTTATTTTATTTAAGATTCCTCTGTTACAAACACAGCCAGGAGTATATACAAAGACTGAGCCAGACAAAAAACTTAAAAGCGGGAAATCTGATTGGACACTTGAAGATATTGGAACACATTCCCCTAGAAGCCATGTCTAAACCGACAGATTTCATGCCAGTTAGTTACGACTTCGAAATGCAGTTTGAAGTGGTCATAAACAGCCACCAAATATGCACAGAGAACGGACCTCAACTGGGAAGGGATGCATCAGTGTGGTACACAGATGGATCTAAGATGGATGAAAGGGTTGGGGTGGGCGTTACAGGACCAAATTTTAGGCTCTCAAAACCCCTTGGTAACACCCCAACCATCTTCCAAGCAGAAGTACATGCTATAGAATTATGTGCCCAGGAATGCCTTGAAAGAGACACTCGAAGGGCAGAAATCTATATACTATCAGTTAGCCAAGCAGCACTAAAAGCTCTGAGGTCATACACCTGTGAGTCTAAGCTGACTTGGTACTGTAAAAAATTCCTGAGACAACTGGCAACAAACAATCAGGTCACCCTGGCAAACACATAATTTCCCGGCCCAGAACCCTTCTGTGGACACTCCAAAGCCCACTTGAAAGAGGAGTTCCGACGCTAGGAAACCGATGAAATGAAATCTCACTGGAATAAATTGCCAGGACAAAGACAAGCGAAAAGACTAATGTGCCAAAGAAAGCTAAACAGCTTCTCGAGTTAGACAAGAAAGACTTGAAGATTATAACGGGACTCCTCACTTTACATTGCCCTCTGGGGTACCACCTCAAAAAGATGGGTAAATCAGAGAGTGATAGTTGCCGCTACTGCGAGAACTTCGCGGAAACTGCAGAACATTTGCTTTACTAATGCCCAGCGCTTTTCTGCAAGAGGCTTAAGTTCCTGGAAGGGGCCTTTTTAACGCCCTCCGACATCAGGAACTTAGCTCCCAGGAAACTGATAAACTTCACAAGAAGTCTCGGAATCCCGGGCCTCGAATAGAGCAAGGGTCACGCACAAAAGAACTTATAGGTCGAAGTGCTTGTGAGGCTGCACAGCCTGTACGACCCCACTACAATCTACTACAATATCCAAATGCTAGAGATACAAAAGAAAAGTTTATATTATATTAAGGAACTTGTATAATCATACAAATAAGAATCTACAAAAACACAAAAATGTTATATTGAAAATGGGTAAGTCTGAGATGCAATTTTTTTTTCATGTAGGTATTTTTATTGATGTTTTTGAATATATATCTGTAATTCATTTTTCCTGAAGTTTTCGTAAAAGAATTACATGGGTTCATACCAGAATGCTATCTTACTAATGAGTCTTGAGAAAAAGTGAAATATAGCACGAATCGAGAAACTTACAAAAAGCTGAACTAAAAACATTTGGAACTAAAATGTATAGAATTGAATTTGAGCGCCCTCTCTGGAGACATGTCATAAGTTTCTGTTTGGGTGATGAATTGTTACGCATATGAGTACAATCGATCCGATATCAATGATCAGATTAGAGTGTACACTAGAAAAATGTTTACAGCTTACAGTGACGAAAATCACCGAATTTCCCAATTACCCTTTCAGCCAAACAAAATGTGGAAATATTTTCATTAGGATGATTAGTTTTCCTGGAGTACAAGCCGGATTTATTCAAAGCGGGAAATTGCAGAACATAAAAAAGAAGGCGTCTATATTTCAGTGAGCGAACTTGTTTCGTTTTCTTGAGTTTTCTTTTTCCTGAAAAGAATATATACCAAAATTTCGGCTCTGCTTATGAAACGTTATTCGAGCATTCCATAGACGTTTTTGCAATTAATTATCCTTTGAACCTTTTTTATTAATTTAATATCGCGGGTCTGAAATTACTCCGGCAAAACTCCTTTTATATTGTTAGTATCAGTTTTTTTAATACATCTTGAGGAATGGGGGTTAACGACTATTATTGAGGTGAGAGGCAACTTTTTAATTAAAATTAGCAACAGCACCCTCTTCTCATTGCACGATAAAATCAAAGAACGACTCAAAGGAACCCAGCGAAGTTTTCACAGGTAGTTTAGAGTATAGTCTAGTCAACATGTACCATTTTTTTTTTTTTAAACTGTAGTCACCAAAAATTATGATCATGCTGTCATTCTATTCGTAAAATTACATAGAAAGTTTGCCGAAAGAAAGAAGGGCCGAAATAAATTGCAAAAGTTATAAACAATTGAGAAAAAAAAGTGGGGCTTTGGTTTTTTTCGAATATCTCGAAAAATATTAATGATTTTCGAAATATTGAAAGAGATCTGGAAAGATCGGCAAATTGGTTGAAAAAAATATCGACTTCCGAAACTGGTCCCTCCAAAATTCATAATTAAAAATTAAAAAATGTTGATTTTTCACTTCTTTATTAAAAAATTACTGAATGAATGAAAATATAAAAAAAAATCAAAGAAAGTTCATTTCGATGGCGAATTACAGAATTAACAAAATATCTTAAATTACTTCAGTTAATGATGACAAATAATAATCACATGATTGTATTCTCAAATTGAAAAGTATGGATCATTTTTTAAATTGCTAATTTATTATTAATGAATTAAAAAGACCTGAAGCATTATTGTTATAAATGCAACAGTTCAGAAGTTATTGTAATTATGAAAGCAAAAAATTGGATAAAAAGGACGAGTTTCAAGGCATAATAATATTTGAAATTATATGAAAAATTGAAAATAAGTTTTTTTCAAAAAAATTGCACATGGCTATTTTTATTACAAAACCAAGTATTTGAAAAAAATACAGAAAAAATGAATTTGTTTATAACAAATTGTATAAACAAATTGAAAGTCAAGAGAAGACTTTTCTTAGAATCTCAAAGGACAATGAAAATAATGATTTTTAGAGAAACAATGGTTTCGTAATTTCTACATGTAACTGCAAATAGCGATTGTTAATAAACAAACGCATTTATAGCAACCAATAATTTTTGTATGATGCCGTTTTTATACAATATATTACAAAAAAGGATTTTTAATTTGCTCAGAAACAATGTATTTTTTTACAACAATTTTTTAAACAATGGTGGTGAAAAGCAAAAAAAAAAACTATTTCCATTTAGCTTGAACCCTTAGAAATCGAAACATTCAAGATATTGAAAAAAAAATATGAATTTTTTTTTGGTTTTTTTTATTTTCAATTGTTAATAAAAAAGTGAAAAATCAAATTTTTTTAATTTTTGCAACGGTTATCTATTTGTAGTCCTAGTAAGAATAACTTCAGTAAGTGAAAAAAATCCTAGGGTTTTAGTTCAATAATTATCGGGATTTTTATGTTCCTTGCCAGTGTATCTATTGATCATGAATATTTCAAGGGTGTACGTCAAAAATTACGGAAGATACGAGGGTGTTTCCATGAGAAGTGAAACACACTGTATATCTTTGGTTTCAGAAAAGCAAATTACCTATACATCATTGAAATCAAAATGATGTATATTCTGAAAAAACAATATGGCGCCTATGATACAAAAGAAGTTGATGATTGCTAGAAGATGAAACGTCACATAGTAAATCTGAACATTCCAACGTGTAGCTGAACAAAAGAAGCGATGGAAATGGTAATTTGGTTTTGGGCTGTGTTGTCAAATAATGCTAGAAAAACTTAAAACGATTATTTTTCGACATATCTTGCAACCAATAAAAACCATCAATTTAAAGCTATGATGTACTTTCAAACCAATCACAACATTATTATAGTGGGAATTTTCTACTTAGATTATTGCCTCCGGAATATTCGTGGTATTTTGTTTTTATTGTGTGACAACAACTGATACATTTGATTTGACGTCTGTCATCAGTTTGCATGCAAATTGAAAAATGAATTTAGATAACCGTAATTAATAAAAATGTTATATAGAGAATGTGTCTATGATTGGGGCATCAAAAAATAATCTATCGAATACCACACGAGAGTTCGATAAAGTAGAAAATAATTCTCCACATTTTTTCTCAAAGTTGTTGCCATTGCAACAAGTTTTCGAAAAATCTGTCGAATTATTTTCACTCTATTCTCACTCTCTTGTGGTATTACAACTGAAAATTCAGATTTTCAGTTTTTTCCGGATATTTACGGAAATACTTAGGACTTTTCCAAGTTTCAAAACAGTCACCCATCTCACAAAGACGAGACCACGTAACGCTGACATTGACTCCAAAAACTGCATCTACCGCATCCCTTGTGAATGCGGTGAAGCTTATCTTGGAGAAACTAAGAGGCCACTTAGCGTTAGACTCGCTGAACACAAGAGAAACACTCAACGAGGAGAAACATCAAAGTCATTGATAGCGGATCATGTCTGGAAGACCCAACACAACATAAAATGGACTGAAGCCGAAGTCATCCATAAAGAAGAGGGCTGGTATAGAAGGAAGATTAAAGAGAGCGCATATATTATGAACAACAAAGTCTTCAATCAAGCTAGCATAGAAATCCGTAATGTGTGGAAACCCTTCCTTAGTGGCATGGATCAATTGAAATTGCGATAAGAATTAACAATGTTGTAATAAACAAGCTTACCTGAATACCGCCAAATTACCCCTAGGCTAATGACACAAAATTATCCATAGCATATATAAGAAGTATCCTTGAGATTGTCGCATTATACACTTGATAACGACTGTAGATTTTAACAGTTGAAACGTCGTGATTAAAAATTGCAGAGAATTGAATTTTTCTTTGTTCTTTTTTAGACAATGAAAGTCCAGAATAACCTTACTCAAAGTGAACCACTTTCAAACAAACATTTCAAAACAGTATTTTGTTAAGCACCAAAATACGCAACTTTACCCTGATTTGGGATTCTTCGTATCTCCTGTGGTTTAGGAGATCCCAATAGTGTGGGTCGAATTTCAAATACCATGTATTATATTAATATAAAATCACAAGGTAAACATGCACAAGATAGAATTGTTACAAATCCCATAAAACTCCAATATCCAGCAGTATTTACATTCGAGGCGAATGAAGATGATGAGATAGTAAAAGGTGAACAATTGGGATTGGGATTGGGGATGTTCCAGCCCCTGGCATTCAAAGCTCGCCCGAAATAGTATTTTATCTGCGAGGGCATCACCAGCGTTTGAATTTATGGGGAAACGCGATTCTTCGCCCGAGACTGGATTTATTCGTATTTTTTAAGTCTGAAGAAGTCAGGTCGAAATACTTTCGGTGAATCTGAGTTTATTTAATCTTTGAAGGATTACAACTTTTCCGTTACTTTCCCGTTTCTTTGCGTTTACTTTCCCTTTCATACAGAACTGTTAGGTAGGATAAAGTGAAGTAATTTATGAATGTTGACTCTCTACAATAACGAGAATATTCCAGTGATCAATTATGTTCGCAGCAGTATGAATTTACAAGAATTGATTGAAATACTTTTCAGAACCCAGGGAAGGGGAACCTCATATTAAAGTCCAAGACCCCAGGGCCAACAGATATTTCTTATTTCCTCAGAAACCAAATGTATGGGATTGAGTAGTGTAAGATGTACTTTGAGTGTATGGACACCTGCTAGCCTGTGACGACTGCCAATTAACAGATACCAGGTGCTAAAGGTAAGTTAGAATAGTAGCCACATTTCTTGAAGTCTCAGTGCTGATATTCACGTATGTTTTAGAGAACATAGAAATTAATAATCAGTACTGCCAGACACTTTCTGTTGGCGGTAACTTTTACAAGACGCTTCAAAGCTCTCTAAAAAATAATTTAACTCATAATCTCAGTCTTGATTCTTATACATGATATTCAGGGAATTATTTAAATACTTTTTGTAAGCAGCCAGACCAATTGGATTGGCCAAACAACTTCCCAGACACACATAAAGTGTCGCTATGAGTATGACCTCGCGCTCATACTCATGGTGACACTTTATGTGTATCTGGGGGATGTTTCATCCATCCGATTGGTTTAACTACCTACAAAAAGTATTGAAATGGTTTCCTGTATATCATGCATAAGATTCAAGACTGAGATTATAGGTAAAGTTACGAGGATGTATTGATATCTAGGTAGCCTAGACCAGTTCCCTGCATAAACAAAATATTGCGTTACCATAGCAACGAACAATAACTTATTAGAAGTGTCAGTGTAAAGTTTGACGTCAAAAAAGTAAACCAGAGTTACGCAATAAATTAAAATAAAAAATATGTCCACCGAAATCGTGAAAATCGAAAAATTGGAGTATCGAGCCATCATCAAGTACCTGTATTTAAAAGGGTTAAGAGGTAAGCAGATTTACGAAGATATGTCCTTCGTATGCGAACGTGAAAAATTGGACTGCAAGCTTCAAAAGAGGTAAATTTTCCATTGAAGATGATGACCGATCGGGAAGGCCAGTTTCTGTGTCAGTCCCCGAAAATATCGATGCAGTTCATGACATGATTTTAACAGACCGTCGAATTGGGCTAAAACGGATATGTGAAGCACTGAATATTTCATACGAACGCGTTCATCATATAGTTTACGTCAATTTGGACATGAGAAAAATTGCTGCAAAATGGATCCCCAAATGTTTGAATGTTGACCAGAAGCGTGCAAGGGTAGTACCATCGCGTTCGATCTGTGCTCGATTTGAAAACGATGTAGACTTCTCAAACCGAATTGTTACTATGGATGAGACTTGGGTACATTTCTACGATCCAGAAACAAAGCAACAATCGATGGAATGGCGACACTCCGGTTCTCCAAGACCTAAGAAGTTTCGTGTCCAAAAATCTGCTGGAAAAGTGCTTGCTTCAGTTTTTAGGGATTGCCATGGAGTAATCATGATTGATTTTTTGGATAAGGGTAGAACAATAACTGGAGATTACTATTCGACATTACTGAACACTCTACGGGAAAAAATGAAAGAGAAAAGACGCGGAAAGCTTTCCAAAGGTGTTTTGTTTCTGCAGGACAACGCCCCTGCACACAAATCTCATGTTGCCATGCAAAAAATTCGTGATTTAGTGTTTGAATTACTAGAACATCCCCCTCATTCACCAGATTTGGTTCCGTCCGACTATCATCTCTTTCCTCAACTGAAAAAAGGTAAAAAGGTCGTAAATTTTCTTCCATCGAGGATCAGTATTTCAGTATTGTAAATTTTTGTGATTGACTGGTATTATGGAAATGAAAATCGTTCTGATTTTGATACAATTGGGGATATTTTTACATTATTTATGCACGAACAGACGTAGAGAGAGATATTCTCTGATGAGAAATTATTCTTGTCAATGGCTGTATTCAAGCTCTGGTCACTTGCAACTATTATAGTAACATCTGCAGTAAGACAAATTCGCCCTCATATCACCAAACATCAGAAAAACAGTGGAGGTCTCAGTATTCTACCCTGTGGTACACCAGATATAACTTTTTTTTTTTGTGATAAAGAATCATTTATTTCAATAATTTTCTTGTTCAAAACTGATTAGTTAGATAGTCCATTTCAGAATAAAACCATAACCAATATCATTGAAGTTTCTGAAAAATCTATCTTTTAAGACATACTCGAAATCCAGAAAAACCAAAACAATTTCCATTTATAATTCCAGGTATAATTTGAGAATATAGGGAAAAACAGACTAGTGAGTTCGCATAAGTCCACCACTACCTCTAATTCCAGTTTTTCCTGAGAGCAACCTATTGAAAATTATCACATATCCATCAACAAATCCATTCAGAATTCCGTGCTTCATTAACAAAAATTAAAATAGATTGAAGCTCCAGGTGTAATTTGAGAATATATGAAAAAAACAGACAAGGAAGTTCGCACATTTATAACTCCACTTCTAGCTCTAATTCCAGTTTTCCTTGGAAGCATTCTATCGAAAATTATCAAATTTCCATCAACGAATCCATTCAGTAGATATCACCACTTGGAGAGTCATGCTGTCGTTATGAAGCTTTTATGATGCATAACTAATTTGATTTAAGTTTCAATTAAACTTTGGCTAATAGCTCCAAGAGAACTTGAAACTGTATTCATCTCTCTGATTCCCCAGTGTTAACAAATTATCTCGAGTATTACTTCTAACATATGGGAAATTTCGTCTCAAGATATCTGGGTACCGTTGAACGCAGGAAAATGAAATTTTCCCTAGAGAGAGTTTTCTAGAAAAGGTAAAAGTTGTGTGGGTGGAAATATTATTTTTCTACCTCCAGTAAGAAAAATGAACATTTCAATTGCATCTTAGATTAAGAAACCTACCACGTTGTAACACCGATTTTCATTTCCCACGGGCTAGCTGTATCGAAATATTTCATTTCCAACGACTTTCATGAACTACTAGACTGTCATTATAGGTAGGTATTATTTTATTATTTTATTTTAAACAATTTTTTTTTATTAACGAATTTTATGAACATAAATAATATCGAATCCAGTTTGTTTACGTCTGTCTAATAATTTGACATTTCACAGCAGTAGATAATTACAAAATTCGATTGAAAAAATCAAGTCAATAAAAATGATTAGCGATAGTGAGGATGATTTAACAAATTGATAAATTTATATCAGAAGCTCCTGATAATGCCTATCTTCTGACAAAGGTATGATTTTCTTTTCATAAAACCAGAATTATTTCAATAAAAAGATTGATTACAATCGGATTCTATATTTTTGAATAGTTGACATATACTTTCTATATAGCAGTTAATTTGAACAAATTATTATGTGCTCTAGTAACGAAGTGTGTTGATTCAGATGACACATGGACTTTGGATGGTGAGAGCGAGGGTTCAAATCCACGCAGCCACATTTTTTTTTCATTTCATGAAATCGATTAGTGTTTGATTTTTTCTGCATAAAGTTTTTTTATTTATAAGTTGTCAAAATTTGAAAATTTTGAATGTTATTTGTTTCACGACGTAGGTAGGTACGTCTACAAAAAGAAAAAATAGATGTTTCATTCAACGGGTTAAGAAAGAAAAAAATTATCTAAACCATGTAAAAATGACGGCAGGAGAGTTTATGATAAAAAGGATTATTAAAATATTACAGATTTGTTGGTGATTCAGAGGTCGTAGAAAAAGTATAGTGTACAATGAGCATGAATTGACCCATTTCCCACTCGTAGGTATATGAAATTTTGTAGTACTCGCTACGCCCGTACTACAAAATTTCATATACCTACTCGTGGGAAATGTATGTCATTTCATGCTCATTGTACAATATACTATTTCCTCACTGAATGCTTCCTGGTCTCGGTCTGTTTATATTCAATAAACTTTGTACCTGCATTTAGGTAAGTTGAGGCTCATGATCGAAGAATTCGTTTCATTCCGAAAAGTGTTTTTTGAATAACTTATTTCTCATATTTTAGTGAGAAGTTTCCTGAAGAGTAAACTGTACGACTTGTATTTGGAATATCATTTCATAACAAAACTGGAACTCATTATTATTATTTACGTCCCTGAGATCTTCATAATAACCTGTTTTGCAACAATTTCCTATTCAATATTTGCAATCTGCAAT
This sequence comes from Chrysolina oricalcia, assembly GCA_944452925.2. Lineage (NCBI taxonomy): Eukaryota > Metazoa > Arthropoda > Insecta > Coleoptera > Chrysomelidae > Chrysolina > Chrysolina oricalcia. The sequence continues at coordinate 71,851,353 of OX101813.2, forward strand.
TTTTTACATATTTTTGGTTGAATCAAAATTTGCTAAAATCCCGCTAACTCCAGCAACTTCCTTCAACTTTGCACCTATTCATTCGCATGATTTCGACCCGAGTGAGGTCTCAAAGGATAACGTACGCTGTAGAAGCCATTCCCTCGGGACGTGGCAGTTCGTCGGATGGAAGGATATCTGGGAATCGCTTCAGGATACGTGACATTCAGAGTCATTCATGCGCCCGCCTCATATGTTTCTCAATTCGAATGACAACCTGCCTTCTGGCACTCGTTTTTATGTTCACTACGTTTACGCGTGTTTACTAGAGAATCTAGGTGTTTGTTCTGCAAATACTGGAGACACTGCGAGTAAAAGACAAGGAGGCATACGTTTGTCGCGAAATCTTCGTTGCTTTCTTGCCGGTTTTCTTGTTAGCTCTATTGTGTCAAAAGTTGGAAATTAACACCTAATAGAATGACAAAACACTTCTTGAACTAGTATCATGTTCTCTGTAAAACTACTTCTCTATCTAATACTATATCGGTCTGTCAGAAGATACCGCATCACTGTCTTGTAGAGAGCTATATTAGGAATGGGCGACATAGAGTACGACTTCAAGTAGTCTTAGACCTCAAATCTGGAGTCCTTCAAGATTCTGTTTTGGGGCCATTAATTTTCAATATCTACATCACCCACATATTGAGGAGTTCAAACATTGTAAAACGTATTATATGCTGACGATACCAAGCTTCATTACTCTTTTCACTATTCAGGGATAGATGATACCTGTGCTGAGATTACTGAAGATCTAAGATAATTTGTTGATATGGCGGGATCACTGACACAAAAAATAAGGTGACGATACCTGAGATTGGAGGCTGGGAATGGAGGGTACTATCATATGCGATGCTATGCAGTAGCATCTAAGATATCATTGATATGAAGAAGAAACAGTGTTGTAGCTAGAATGGATCCCTGCGGAAAACCAGCATTTTTAGATATAATGTCAAATGAAACTCCATCAACTACTACGAGGAGAGAACTGTCTGAGAGAGAGCTAGATAGTAAGGAACACATTCGGGATGAGCCATGAAATGAAACCTTGGATAAAAATCCCTGGTGCCAAACGCGATAAAACGGTTCGGAAATATATGATATCATGAACAGAGTTTCACCAGATTTTTCAATAGATGTTGCCACTTGTGTGAGACATAAGAAAGCAGTAACTCATCGGGGAAAATTCAATAATTTGTCCTTCTATATACTTGTATGTAAATATTTTCCCTGAACTCTTTTTTCATTTTCAGACTGCAGAAGTTTGAATAATAATAATAAATATGCTTTATAATCGAAAGACAGAATCTTGTGGACAAAGTTTGGGCAGTATATAATTGAACATAGAATGAAAAATGGTGTACAATGGAGGTTACAGATTGAAACAATCAATAAAGTAAAATGAATAATACGGTTAAAATTAAGAGTGCATAGTAACAGTTAAAATAGTATTGTTTATAAAAAAAAAGTTCTGCGAGATTTTTTTGGTTTGACGTTACATATATACCGTATAGCTCCTTTCTGTGATAGGGGCGAACTTTTGAATAAAGTTTGTGTTGCTTGCTTCCCAAAACGGTATTCCGGAACGCAACTGAGAGTAAATGAGTACATAAAAAGCCATTTTGGCAGTGTTGAACCGCAATTCTTTAGAAATCGCTCCAACGGCATCACATCCCGATGAGAATTCACCAGTGGGTGGTTTTACATGATCCTCAAATTTAAAGCTCTGGTCACTCAACACAGCTGGAAATTTAGTGTGATCTTCATTTTCCAAGAATCTAACTTCAAAAACTAGTTCATCAAGCGAGCATCTGAATAATATTGAGTTTGGGTACAGTTGAATTCAGAGGTAAAATTTTTGCATCACACCAATCTTTAACTTTTTCCATAACGGCGGGGTTTTTACTATTACAGAGTATAGTCGTCTTATCTGCAAAGAGGGTAGCAGAACTTCCCTGATATATCGATATTGGTGATGTTATTCACTTGCAATAAAAAAAGGATAGGACCCAACATATATCCTTGTGGAATTACCGAATCAATTCCGCTTTCCTCTGAGAATTTCGTTGTTTCGTCCATTCGTTTCTGATCTGTTAGAAAAGATTCGAACCACTTCAAAGTCAATCCTCCGCATCCATTCTATTGGAGCAATATTTTGTTATCAACACTCTGCTGCTGTCATTTCACCAGCATTTATCTGAGAATAAACTTCATTTAGGAATCTTGTGTGTTTTTTTTATTCTAAAAACCGAACTGGTTATCACTGGTTGATATTGTGCTTATTTTGACTGATTTTCCAACAAATTTCACTAATTTTTCAACGATTTTTACGTTGGAATGGGAGCGATAGAACGGATTATCTGAATCTCTGCCTTTATGTAGATGAATGACAACAGGTTTCCAGGAAAGAGGAGAATGAGCCTGTTAGAAAGAATAAATTTTTCAGTGGAACAAATACATTTAGGGCACTGAGTAGAACTTTTTTACTATTTTGCTCGATATTTCATTTTCGCATGTTGTATTTTTGTTCTCAAAATCCTTCAAGACTTCAATCAATTCATGAATGTTGTTTCCATAGAAAATAGGGATCTCATCATTTCCCAAATTTTCGAAATGGACTTATGGATTATTTTAGCTAACAATACTTTTACAAATATTTTGTACAATTGAGCAGTAAAAGACATTTGTAGTGTCGGGTATTACTACAATTTTGTTATCTTGATTTTCGTCTTGTTATTCAAAATTCGTATCATTATGAGACTTACCGAGTTTATTACTGTAATTTTTTTATCGTTTGGTTATTTGATCTATGGATTCTACGGTAGTTATTGAAATAGTCGAAGTAATGCAGACCATTAATGAATTTCCGAATGTAATGTAGTGAACGCATATTACTAGTAAGCATTTTCAGACCTTTTATCAACTGAGGTTATTTTTCATTTAATTTTAATTTTTTGTTTGAGAACGATGCATCAAAAACAGATTATGGAACGAACGAAATGGTTCATTATGAGATAGAATTCAGGCTGAAGACAATTCTGTACAACCAATTTTAATTTGTTCTGCTGATCAGCCTTCCATATTCACATATGTTTTGCTTTGGTCAGAAAATTGTTGAGAGGTGACTGACCACAATATTTTTTGCTCATCAAAGTTGCTACAATAAAGTCCATGAGAGTAGACGAAAATTGTAAGAAACCCCCAAAATACAATTTCAAGAAGCCAATATCGTACATTTCAAACTTCCATTCGTCACAAACATATCCACGTGGTATAAAATCACAAGAAGATCCATTTCTCAGTCTAGATTTTCTAACACTTGGTAACTGCTCCATGAATCAATTTCAACTATCCATAATATGCTCGTGTCATGAAAAATCAACTACTTATGCAACTAAGTGTTAAGTTTAGTAACTTAATGTAGTTTTCCTAATTCGAATCTCATTATAAAGTCAATTTCCCGCCTTTGCCATTTTATATTCATGACGCTTCGGGAAATCCATTGATCGATTATTGAAACTGATGCATGGTCACCTGTAACTAAATTTATAATTGAAATTTGCCTCAAACTTCTGATAACTCCCATGGAAAATACGTCACGGGCTTCAAATTCTCTTATTGGAAGTCACCAACAGCGTATAGCTATTAGCGTGGACATGCAACAACAACCACGTTGAACACTCCAGAGATTTCCTATTTGTTGATACCTCCAGCCATATTCAATCAATCAATCCGAAGTTTATTGGTTTCTATGAAGTATCACTACACCGGATGTCACCGTTTTTATGAGTGAAAGTTCTAACTTCACATTTTTTTGTATTCAAGTGGAGCTCATTCCGAAAGCACCAGTTACTTAGATAAATCAGATCTTCCTGCAAAATGATGTAATCTGTTTCATCCTTCATTTCTCTATAAATGTTCATATCGTCTGTAAATAATAGACTATCCGAGCGAATATAATCAGTGATTTCACTTATGAAGATCAGGAATAACAGTGGACCCAGATTTGATCCCTGAGTAACACCGGCCGATGCTGTGAAGCAGGAAATTTTTTTCCGTCACACTCAACATACGAAGAAATATTGAGGAATTCTTAGCCTACAATAGAACCAAACAAAATTTCAATGTCAAAATATTTTATTACTCAACATATTCTCCTCTTAATTGGATACATTTATTACAGCGAACCTGCAACGTCTCTAGACCTTTCAAAAAAAATGTTTCTCCTTGCTCTGCAAACCAGACCTCCACAGATTTTATTACCTCCTCGTTGGTAGAAATTTTACGACCTTTTAAACTTTTTTTCAGTTGAGGAAAGAGATGATAGTCGGACGGAGCCAAATCTGGTGAATAAGGGGGGTGTTCTAGTAAATCAAACCCTAAATCACGAATGTTTTGCATGTCAACATGAGATTTGTGTGCAGGGGCGTTGTCCTGCTAAAACAAAACACCTTTGGATAGCTTTCCGCGTCTTTTCTCTTTAATATTTTCCCGTAGAGTGGTCAGTAATGTCGAATAGTAATCTCCAGGTATTGTTCTACCCTTATCCAAAAAATCTATCATGATTACTCCATGGCAATCCCAATAAACTGAAGCAAAAACTTTTCCAGCAAATTTTTGGACACGAAACTTCTTAGGGCTTGGAAAACCGGAGTGTCGCCATTACATCGATTGTTGCTTTGTTTCTGGATCGTAGAAATGTACCCAAGTCTCATCCATAGTAACAATTCGGTTTAAAGGTGCGTACTCACTAAGCGAACGAAGGCCGAACGAACAGCGAACTCCGAACAACGAAGGTTCGGAGTTCGTTCGGCAGCAATTTGTCGATTTCGTTTCGATGAAGCAAACTCCGCACCGAATACAGTGTTTAAAAAGTTCGCTGTTTGCTGGGCATTCGGCATCGACTCCATTTGTTGCAAAAATGTGTGACGAAATTATTGCAGCATCGTCTTTCATAGTTATTGCGGGATTACTGAGAACCAGCGAAAAACAAAAAAGGAAACGAAGATATTGGATGTCAAAACTCTATCAAAGTCGGAATCAATATAGGGGATTGGACCTTTTAACTGATTTAAGGAATGATTTAGGGCAGTTCAGTAATTTTTGTAGAATATCCCCCGCGGATTTTGAATTTTTACTTTCCATTCCATAACAATTCTTCCCTTCTATAGGCTTCAATCAAATCCAAAGTAATTTCGTCTCTCCACTCCACTTTGTCTTGACCTGACATGTTTGAAGTTGTTTAAAAAACATCTGAACATTTCAACGCAAATTCGACGTTCGGTTCGAAATGACACTAGAAATAGCGAATCCCGTCCACACCGAACAGCGAATCTCTTTGATGTATCGCTCTTCCACCGAACGACGGCGAAGGCGAACCGAACGTAAAAATGCCATTCGATTCGCATTCGCTTTAACGTATACATTGACCGAATTCAAATTCGGAGTTCGGAGTTCGCTGTTAGTTCGGCCTTCGTTCGCTCAGTGAGTACCCGCCTTAAGAAGTCTACATCGTTTTCAAATCGAGCACAGATCGAACGCGATGCTACTACCCTTGCACGCTTCTGGTCAACATTCAAACATTTGGGGATCCATTTTGCAGCAATTTTTCTCATGTCCAAATTGACGTGAACTATATGATGAACGCTTCTGTATGAAATATTCAGTGCTTCAGATATCCGTTTTAGCCCAATTCGACGGTCTGTTAAAATCATGTAATGAACTGCATCGATATTTTCGGGGACTGACACAGAAACTGGCCTTCCCGATCGGTCACCATCTTCAATGGAAAATTTACCCCTTTTGAAGCTTGCAGTCCAATTTTTCACGGTCGCATACGAAGGACATTGATCACCAAGGGTATTAAGCATATCTTTGTAAATCTGCTCACCTCTTACCTCTTTAAAATACAGATACTTGATGGAGGCTCGTTACTCCAATTTTTCGATTTTCACAATTTCGGTGGACTTATTTTTTCTTTTAATCTATTGCGTAACTCTGGTTTACTTTTTTGACGTCAAACTTCACACTGACAATTCTAATAAGTTATTGTTCGTTGCTATGGTAACGCAATATTTTGTTTATGCAGGGAACTGGTCTAGGCTAACTAGATATCAATACATCCTCGTATAATAAAGCCTCTGTAGCAGAATTGTCACTAAAACCTGACACTAAGCCCAGTAGAAATAATTTTTGTTATACTATCAAAATATTTTGAGCATGATTTTGACGGGAAAATGAATTGAAATTATTTATCAAAAAGCACAATCACGCAAAAAATATTTTGATAGTTTAATCCGTTACAATGTATAGGTCATGTAATATACGGCAAGATTATATCTTGAATGAAGTAGATTAAAACCAACAACAAAGAATTTTATTGATAATCAACACCAACATTTTCTAACAATTTCTTTATTAAAATAATAGTTTTGCTTGAGCTTTAAATACGAGACGTTTCAGAATCAAACACTTCGTTGATGATGTTTGTTTATATATTAATGATAATTATAAAAATAATAATAATATATATATATACATATATATATATATATATATATATGTACATTACTAAGTTCATGGGTTGAACCGCGTTGAGAGTTTATAGCTCGACGTTTCGGCTCCTGCTTTGGAGCCATTTTCAAGAGTGTGACTGCGAGGCCTCTATCTGCCTACTCCTCGAGTCGTGGTCTTGAGAGATATCAAGGTCTCAACCTGCCTACTCCTTGATCCTACTCCTACTCCTTTTGAGATCAAGGAGTAGGCAGGTTGAGACCTTGATATCTCTCAAGACCACGACTCGAGGAGTAGGCAGATAGAGGCCTCGCAGTCACACTCTTGAAAATGGCTCCAAAGCAGGAGCCGAAACGTCGAGCTATAAACTCTCAACGCGGTTCAACCCATGAACTTAGTAATGTACATATTTCTGACCGCGGAAACCTTTCCGAACACATATATATATATATATATAGTGTGTCCCACTTTGAGCAGCCACACCCTCATATTTCGTTGAGCATGAAATAATTCGAAATTTTCTTTGACTCAAGTTGAAGTACTCGGAAATACCTACCTTTATGTTTACGGAACCTTTGTATATCCATTTTCCACGGTTAACTACGACCAAATGAAAAGTGAAAAATTGGGAAAAATATACTAGGCATTTTTTTATCGCAAAAATAACACCAGATTCTTTTTCAGAACACCTTAAAACCCCCAAATCTCAATGCTTTTGCTTGGTTCGTGTCAAATTAAGTTTCAACTAGTGACTGTAGATGTCATAAATAACTTCCTATATATTTATATATATATATATATATATATATATATATATATATATATATATATATATAAATATATAAATAAGTGAAAATAGAGTATATTTCGTTTTAATTCCGAGAGTTCCAACCTTTGACAGCTGTTTCGTGCTCACGCACTCTTCAACTAGTGACTGTAGATGTAGATGTGTAGACGTCAAAGTTGGTTTAATGGACTGTTTAATTAATTGAAAAGTTATTATGAAACTTACGTTTATTTCGTTTTTACTCATTTTCTCGTTTTTTTTCTTATGTGAGCCCTACTACAACTATTTTTCCCTTGTGTAAAAACACAAGCTCTATCACATAATGTAATAAAAATCTTAGCTTCCCATTAAAAAAATATGTTGTTGATGTCATAACTTTGACGTGTTATTTTTGTAACATATGTCAAAAGATGCGGAATAAAAAAAACAATTTGATGTGTTTTTGCATTTTTTTCAAAAGTGATCGTTGTACGTTTTATGTATTTTGTGCATTACTTTATAATAACCCTATATATATATATATATATATATTTATAACGAACAAAACACATGTAAATAACAAACAAAACACAGTGGATTTACAAATACTATTATAGTGCCTGGTCGACTTTATAATAGCATCTATCAGTTAAAAATTGCTTAAGACATTTTTTAAAACGTGGTAAAGTTTGACTATTTCTTACATGGTCTGGTAATTTATTATATAATAAAGGACCCAGTGAATTAGGGCAGTTTTTAGATATTTGATATTTGAACCCTAGAAAAAGGTATATTCAGCTGAGTTTTTCTTCTTTTGTCATGTGTATGAATGCTGGATCTGGTCGGAAAGCTGTTATAGTAACTGAATATATAAACACAAACTTCAAAGATGAAAAGTGACGGTAGCGTCAAAATTTTACAGGTTTTGAATACATCAACACAACTTTGTCGAGATGGTAAGCTAAACATTACTCTGAGTATTCTCTTCTGCACAACAAATACATTATTTGCTCCCGAATACCTTCCCCAAAGGCAGATGCCATATCGAAGTCTGGAGTCTACTTAGGCATAGTAGAGCATCAGCAACTGATCATTCGACAGAACTGTTCTCAAATTACGGAATTGGTAGGACACAGAATTCAGTTTATTGATTAAAATTCGACAGTGTTCTCCCCAGGAAATATGTTCATCTATATATAAGCCAAGAAATCGTGCGGTCTCATCTACTGACTGTAAGTCACCAAAATCATGTCACTAACTTCTTTTTGTCTATTATGAAAGCGAATACACTTTGTTTTATCTGTATTTAGATAAAGTGAGGTAGCTCTGAACCACTGGTCCATTTCGAAGGAAATTTTATTACATTTCTGACGTATACATGATTCATCCCTATCTGATATAATAACTGATGTGTCATCAGCGTAAACAATAATAGACGAGAAAAGTGATGACGTCACAAATGTCATTCTTGTCAAAAACTGATTCCAAACAAACCTCCGTCGAATTTAAATCAGCTTGTCCGAAATTGTTTTTCAACTTCTGTTGCCTGAAAAAACCAAATCCAAACAAACAAACACAAACTAATAAGCAAAGCAGCAAATAATCAACCGAGAATGTCACCTAAAAATTCTTTGTTTGGAATCAGTTTTTGATAAGAATGACATTTGTGACGACACACTTTCCTCGTCTATTGAGCCATTACAAATCTTCACAATATCGTTGATATACAGTAAAAATAAGGTAGGCCCCAGGACTGAACCCTGAGGAACTCCTATTTCAGAATATTCAATACACGATGATTGATGGTTACCAATAGTGACATGGTTACTACGCTTACTCAAAAAACTTGTTATCCATTCATGAGTGACACCACGGATTCCGTACCGAGACAGTTTACTCAATAAAATACCGTGACTGATGCAATCGAATGCCCTGCTGAGGTCACAAAATACCCCAACAGGACACTCGCCCGCATCAATGCACTTAATAACTTTAAGAACATATAGGTGAATTGCAGTTGTGGTCGATCTATTTTGCACAAAACCGTGCTGTTCTTCAGTTTTGATATTGAAATTATTTTATTGAGAAAGGATAACAATCTCTCCAAGAATGATAATTCAAATATTTTGGAAATGATAGAAGGCACCGTAATTGGTCGATAGTTACTTTGGTTACGCATCCCAACAATGCATTGAAGAAGCCTTTGCTGCGAATTTTGGATGTAAACATTTCAAATTCTGACGTATTTTCGTTGCCTTATGTCAAAATATCTGTCTAGATATCATATCGAAAATGGAGTTATCAATATGAGGTCATTCAAACGATTAAGAAATTATTGTTATTTCATAAACTGTTTCCAATAATTGTAAGAATCCCTGAAAAACGACACGAAATGGTGGAGTCTGATTGATCTATTTCATCATGAATGAAATAATCATAAATATTTAAGTCGTATAGATCATCTTGATTTATGCATTCCATCAAATTTTCAGATCAATCCGCGTTGTATGGTTTGCCAGAAACCTCTAATTAACTCTCATCCAAGTTCACCCTGTTTTTCTCAATCCAACGTGAGCCTTTCAGCAGAGCATCGGTATTTTGGGGTCGTTGCCCAAAATAGATCACCCTAAACCGATCAATGGGTTAACTAGAAGGTGGTTTGGGTTTAACTCCCATTCAACACGCAAAGGCGTGATTGATGGAATAATAAATGTACCGGAAGATATCATATTCCAAATTTGGATTTTTACCGAACGGTCCTTTGATGTGTACAAGAAATGGAATTATTGACTGTTCGTTTTTGATACTGGATTTCGATTTATACTACTGGAATGTTTAAGGACATCACACTTCTGAACATCGGCATTAGCTTGATACTGAATTATGCTTGTTGAAGATAATAGATGGATAGATAGATATTTGAGGCATTGCTAATATCCTATACAATAGGAAAAGTTGGGTCGAAAATCCATCAGAAAACAACTACTTTCCAGGCTAATGCCACGACGAACATTGAATTACATCTGATGAAATTTCCGTGCAGAGTTCCTACAAGGTTATCTCTGCAATTGCTTGGTTGCACGGAGATGTTCATCGAAACATTCGGACTACCTATTATCGATTTCGGAGTGTTGCTCCTCATCAGTATAGGGTAGGTCTAGCAGTCAATAACTAATTACTGCAACGAATGAATCGACAACCAAACCCATTTACAGACCGAAACTGAGACCGCGCCCGCACAGTGGATTAACTCCAAACTGCGAGCGCCATCTCAGCGCCGGAAGCCCAACCAAGCGATACCCGTGACCACGATCATCAAGACCGCATTTAAAACGGAAAAAAATCTGTAGTTCACAATGAGCTTATCACATGAGGCTTAAGATGTCCGGAGGACTGCTCATTGCTAATATCCTATACAATAGGAAAAAAGTTGGGTCGAAAATCCATCAGAAAACAACTACTTTCCAGGCTAATGCCACGACGAACATTGAATTACATCTGATGAAATTTCCGTGCAGAGTTCCTACAAGGTTATCTCTGCAATTGCTTGGTTGCACGGGATGTTCATCGAAACATTCGGACCACCTATATATCGATTTCGGGGTGTTGCTCCTCATCAGTATAGGGTAGGTCTAGCAGTCAATAACTAATGACTGCAACGAATGAATCGACAACAGAACACAGAACAGAACAGAACAACAGAAGCTTTTCCGTTAAAAACATCATACCCAGAAGAACATTTATTTTAAAATGTTTCAATAGTCACGTGACCCATTCTGAGTAGGCCATTTTTGTTCTCTTTCATAGCAGAGTTTGAACTAAAATCTAGTATGAAAATAAATTCATATTAAGAGTTTTTTATACAATTTTCCACTATCAGCCAAACAGCAGCGTCCCCAAAATCTCCCGCACCTGAATTTCTGCGTGATCTGACACAAATCTATTCGAAAACGTCAAATATATCATACGTCGGCCCGCCACGAGGCCGTAAAGGTCTCGATTTATGGCCGAATAAACGAATCGCACCACCTGATTCTATGTCTGCAAACGGCAAACGTGCGAGAACAATTCGCACAAAATTCGAATTAGATTATTTGCGAGTACGTGTCTTTCGGCGAAAGGCTTGATGAAACGTCGTGCTGAAAAGATGGTGGACTGCGATTCATTGCAGCGTGCCAGAGGAACAATGGGTGAAAAGTTGGGAAAACGAGTGGGGATTACGTTTTCTCGCCCGAAAATGTGTGGAGGGTGTGATGCTTGAGTGGAGAGATCAATCTTCTTACAGAGGAAAATTCCGAGTCCTGTTTCACAATATGGTTATTCACATGAAGTGTAGCGAAAAACTGCAATTTTTTCAACGACTACCCATCCTAAAAATCCAAAAGTACATTTTCGGATTCAGAACGAGAGTTTTTTTACAAAATGGAGTAATATTTCAGAAGATTTCGTATTTTTGAAATGTTTCCAAGCGATCAAAGTCGGGAAATGCTTCGATGAAGAAGGAAATCGAATTTTGCCAATATTTAAAAAAAAATCGCAAATTCCCATCAAACGTATCTCGACGAGTTGATTCCGACAATTACCTCAAAAATTAGGTTCGACAAAGGTCTAACTAAAATGGTCCAATTTTTTCGACGAAAAAATGCACCTATCTACAAAATCGACATTTTCTGAACGAACTAGGACTCTAATTCGAAAAACAAGTTAATTTTTGAATTTAGAAGTAACTTGTCTATAGGATGGAGTAATATTTGCTGCATTCCGCACTTTCCAAATATTCCCAGGTTAATCAAAGTTAAAAAATGCAATATTCGATACAGAAGAAAATACAATTTTGCGAAAATTTTTATTTCGCATTTAGTCGATGTTTTCTTAATCCACAGTATAAAAAAAAAAACATCCCAGAAGAAGTAGATTATCAAGGACATTTTCTATAGGATGAAGTAATACCCCGAGATTCCGCATTTTTGAAATATATCCAGGCGATCAAAATCGAAAAATGCAATATTCGATGCCGAACATTTTCATTTCTCATAATCAAAATATCGCAAACAACCTCCACACGTATGGTGTTTGCCTTGCAAAAAAGAGCAATAAGATATTTGTGCAAAGCTGAGTGTCGCGATTCTTGTAAACCCCTATTCGTCAGAAATAAAATTTTACCATTTCCTTGCATTTTGATCTTAGAAACAGTTTGTCTAATCCATAGTAAATTCAATAATGAAATTCATAAGCTTGCACAATATAGCACTAGACAGACATTCAATATGGCCTTACCCATTCCAAAATCGACTCTGATCAAAAACTACATAATTTATAATGGGAAAAAATTATATAATCATTTGCCCAAGGAAATAAATAAAAAAAAATTCAAAAATTCCGTGAGAAAGCTATTACTGGAAAAAGCTTTTAATTCATTAGAAGAGTTCTATGCTGAAAGTATCTAATCAAATTCAGATTTCAAACTCAACAAGTTTGTGTAGAACTAGTTTTCACTTTGATGAAGGTGGTGTTTATGAGAGCTAAATTTTCGTTTTAGCTGCTGACCAGCACAGTAATTGTGTATGTAGTTGTGATCCTTCCTTGTATGTATACACCAAATTTTATTTCATTTTATGACTTGTGTGCCTTATATGTAACAATTTTTATACTTATTTATTTTAGTACCCTTATTTATACATAGAGTCATATATTCGATATAATAGCAGCTGAAGTAATTGATAAATTAAATAATTGTGGGGGTGCAGCTATTGGTTGGGTACTGAAGAAAACTCTTTTTACTTTTGAGAAAGCTTTCGGAATAGCTTTATTCCTTCTTCAGTCTCTAGTAAGCGAGATTGTAAAATAAATAGTAAAACAGAACTTTGTAGAAAATACATAAAATTGATGGACGTACCAAAAAGTAAGTTCGGGTTGAACCGCGTCTAGAATTTCTTGGAATTCGACGTTTTGGCTTCGATTTTGGAGCCATTTTCAAGAAATTGGGTTTTTTGTGACTTGACGTCGGGGTCTCAATCTGCTTGCTCCCCAAGTCTCGTCACTGGCTCTCTCTAAGGTCTCAATCTGCCTACTCCTTCGAGAGAACATGAATGAGTTCTCTCGAAGGAGTAGGAGACAAGTTGACTATGGAACTTAATGAACGAAACGTCGCATTGGAAATTGGTTCATATAAGATTATAACAAATATGGAACAGTATTGAAAGTTAGCTCCTCTGACTTTTTTTTTGAGACTACACTGACGGGAATTGTATGACCAAATATTGATGATGTTTTTTCGGAGTAAAACGTCGAGAAACACATGTATTGTAATACATAGCTGAATTTGTTATGAAAGTGGCTACAAAAATCGATGAAAAAAACTAGTGGTCCGTATTTACAAAAATAAAGTTGATCATGGAATCTAATGAACGAAACGTCGCATTGAAAATTGGTTCATATCAGATTATGAAAAATATGAAAATTCGTGACTGGCTGTATATTAGTTTGTAGTATTTGTGGGGTTGCAGTCAGGGTTGCGGGCTATTTTATATTTGATGGTAAATTTTATAAACAGATTTTTGGTACACCAATGGGTTCGACTATTTCACCCATTTTAGCTAATTATGTTTTAGACGAACTTCTTGATAACTGTGTTCCGAAATTATCTTTCGATGTTCCCTTCATCAAACGATTTGTAGATGACCTAATATTATCAATCCCTTCTGGAAATAATGATGAAATTTTGAACGTTTTTAATTCCTTCGACTCGAATATTCAATTCACTATTGAAGAAGAAATAATTAACAACATTCCATTTCTAGATATGAGATTAATAAGAAATGAGCATAACATAATTGTTACAAGATGGTACAGAAAATCTATATGTAGTAACAGGTTTATCAATTTTCATTCTTACCATCCTCAAAAGATGAAAATTAATCTTATTAAGTCTCTAAAAAACAGAATACAAAAAATCACTCATCCTAGCTTACTCAAACAAAGTTTGGATGATTTACGGAATATTTTTATCGAAAACTCTTATCCAAAATCTTCAGTTAATAATTTACTCTATTGTGAAAGAATCGTCACTGCAACTCTACCCACACCATCTCAAAATTCAGACCAACAAGAAAATACTCTACCAATCTACAGATCTCTGCCATATATACAAGAATTGACACCAAAATTGATAAACGTTTTTAAAGTTGACAATATTAAAATCTCCAAGAAAAATATTACTACAATATCAAAATTACATAGTAAAGTGAAAACACCCATTTCAAAATTACAAAAATCAAATTTTATTTATAAAATTCCTTGCATGGACTGTCCTAAGTCATGTATTGGTCAGACGTCTAGAACACTGAATGGTCGCATTATTTCACATAAAAGCGACTGTAGACGAAATGTTGATTCATATGCTTTGGCAGGACATGTTATCTCTAGAGACCACAGGATGGATTATAATAATACCGAAATTTTGAATAGTGAAACTAATCTGTCTAAAAGAATTTTCATGGAAATGGTTCAAATCAATAATGAAGAACAGTCGATGAACAAAAGAACTGACCTGAGTAATCTCAGCAAAATTTATACGTATCTACTTAATTTTGAGAAACATAGGATAAAATCACCCTCTAATCAGAATCTTCCAACTTGATTACTGAAATAAATTAAGTCACTGTCATTCTTACATCAGTCATTTCATTTCACTTCATGTATATTTCATTTTCGTTTTTTGCCAATTTCATTATTCATTCTCACGTTAGTAAGTACTCCATTTATTATTTCCTACATTTATTGTACAAAGCGTATTTTCAGTTGTCCTGAGGAAGGTATCGAATTATACCGAAAGCTTGACAGTATCAAAGAGTTTTCTTTGAAATAGCCCGCAACCCTGACTGCAACCCCACAAATACTACTACAAACTATATATATATATATATATATATATATATATATATATATATATATATATATATATATATATATATGTATATATATATATATATAACAGGATTTTACCAGGTATCCCTATTGAGAATCTGGTTCTGGCCGCTGCAGGGCATGTACACAGAATGCATCTCGTGCAAGTCCGATTCTATGCATGTGGCAGTGGCCAGTAAGCAGACCTACTATAACTCTGAGATTTACTCTACTGAGTTCTAGCAGTTTGTCAGAGTCTGTTTTTTCCTTGTACAAGCAATAAATGCTTTGGAATGGGCCAGGCCCGGTAAACTACGCCAGTACTCTAGTCTTTCATTGTCTGCCCAAGCTGTTATGTCATTCTTGGCAGTGCTATATGCTAAACCGATTACCGGTTCTGGTCCATTGAACGTTGTTTCGACCCCCCCCCCCTTGTGCTAGGGCGTCCGCTATTTCGTTTCCTTCTAGGCCTGTGTGACCTGATATCCAGACTGGAATAACGTTGTTGCGTTGCACCAGTCGGTTCAAGGTGTTCTATACTGCCCTAGATTTGAAGCAGTTGGATTCAAGCGCTTTCAGTTCTGCTTGACTATCTGAAAATATTGTCGTGTGTGTTGTCGATTTTTCAGCTGCCTGGCACACATTTCAATGGCATATACCTGAAATATCGTAACTAGTTTACCCATACTGAACGAGCGTTTCACTACTGGGTTCATCCCATATATTCCGGCTCCGATGCCTTCCAGAGTTTTGGAACCATCGGTGAACCAACGTTCATTTGCCCTGCATAGGTTGGTTTCATTCCGGACCCAGTCTTCTCTTTCGGGAAAGACCACAGTGTAGGACGTGTGAAGGTTGATAGTTTTAGGCATGATGGCTGAGGGCATTCCTAGAATGTTGTGAGCTATTATGCCCTCCAGCATGCTGTTGCCTCTCATGACATGCCTGCGGTAGACTAATGGCCGCTTGGTAGAGTCTGTATGTTGCCTCTCTCTCCAGAACTATGTGGAGAGGAAGTAATCCAAGGAGGGTTTCCATTGCTGCCGTTGGCGTGGAGCGAATGCTTGTAGTAATCGCCAGGCACGCTTATCTCTGTAGTCCGTTAAGTTTAGCAATGGCCATTTTTTTATATTATGTAACGTAGTCAAATAAAATACTCCACTCTACTCATATGCCCTCCAAGCGATCAATGAATCGACCTCACGGCTTCTTTCTATAAAGAAACTCACCCTGAAAAAACTGACCCTTGATAAAGATCAGCAATAAGGATCAAGTTCAACGTAATCGCCGTTGAAAGCAAGTGCCATTCTGAATCCGCATGCGGTGGCATGCCACCCCTACGTTTTCCGATGGCATTCGGGTTAAAAATAGAACTGGGACAGCCAGAAGTTTAATGACGACCCCTACCGGTGATTTACAATTTTGGAACCGGTGTGTTTTTACCGTTCCGTGGTAATTAGAACGCAGAGTCGCATTCCGCGTTGTTACGGCGAAAGCCGTTTCACGGAGCATTGTCGTTTTGTTTTCGATGAAGCGGTGGAGGAAAAAAGTCGGGAAATCGAGAAAAAATGTATCACATCACAAGCCGTTAAATGTACGCCAGATAATTGTCAGAAACATGAATCGATTTCCTTCTATTATATACAGGGTGGGCGAATGGAAGATTTCCACCCTAATTTGTAGGATTTAAAATCAAAATTTTGGAAAACGCTAGATCACGCGATATTTGATTTGAGGTGGACTAATTTTCAGTTTTTTTCACCGTCGTAGCTTCAACCATGTATCTGGGGGATGAACAACCCTCAAAATTTGAATGGGAAAAGTGGTCGTGCCATACCTCTTTTTGAAGGTCTCATTGAGTTCATCCTGACCCTATGATTTTCCTTATGATTATCATTGATTTCATTGTCAAAATCTTGGAAATAGACTACTATTTTCTCAAAAAAAAACAAATAGTTAGAGTTACAAGTTCAATAATCAGGTGGACACGTCATATTTATGATATAATAAATTTGACGTGTACACCTGATTATTATACTTGAAACTTCAATTATTTGGTATTTTTCCAAGATTTTGACAACCTGTCATTTCGCTATCGATAAAAATAATAAGACAAAATTATAGGGCCATGAAGAACTCAATGAGACCTTCAAAAAGTGGTATGGCACGACCCCTTTTCCCTATTAAAATTTTGAGGGTTGATCACTCCCCAGCCACAGGGTTAAGGCTACGAGGGTGGAAAAAACTGAAAATCAGTTCCCCTTCAAAACAAAGATCGACGTGTTCGAGCGTTTCACAAAATTTTAAGTTTAAATCCTACAAATTAGGGTGGAAGGTTTCCATTGGTCCACCCTGTATAGAATATTGCTTATTTCGACTTTGATCACCTGCGAATATTTCAGAAATTATGAAATTACTGTCGTAATTTGAAAATGTACTTGTTTTTTGAATCGAAAGACTAATTCATTTCGAAAATGTCGATTTTGTGAAAGTGTGCATTTTCTCATAAAAAAAATTGCCCTTTTTTCATTCCTTAGTCGAATTCAAATTTTGAAGTGATATCAAGAATCAGCTCATCGAGATTCGGCTGAGGCATATTTGCGATTTTTCGAAAGATGCAAAATAAAATTTTTCGCAAAATTCGATCTCCGTCTATCTCGAATATTGCATTTTTCGACTTCGATCGCCTGGAAATATTTGAAATATCCGGAATCTCGCGAGTATCACTTCGTCTCATAGAAAATTGAATCCGAAAATTTACTAATTTTTTCAGTCAGATGGTTGTTTCATTAAACCAAATGTCGATTTTGTGGATGGTGCATTTTATCGTCAAAACAATTGCCCTTTTCCAGTTACTCCTTCGTCGAATTCAATTTTTGAGGTGACTTTCGAATATTCACACAATTCTCAAATATTCACACAATTCTCAATTCTAACAGTTCCTTCACTTTACATACTTCTGATTATCATCAATGTCAAAAAAGAAGAAAGTAACCTGAGTAAAAGACATGATCTACATAAATACAGTACGAGAAACAGTGAGAGCATCCACCAGCCATACTCACGATTGAGCATTGGTCAAGACTCTCACATATACCAAGGAATCAAGTGTTATAACCGACTTATGAATATATTCCCGCACTTAAGCTCAGCGAGTTCAAATGTGTTGAAGGATAATTTGACTCGTTATCTGATAAGTCAATCATTCTACTCCAGTGAAGAGTTTTTAGACGCTACATTGTAGAGAATTTTAATCTAATTGTATGTATATTCCTCATATTTTAAATTGTATATTCCTGATTTTTTTCTTTGTGACTAGTCCGATAACTTTTTACATGTACTTTTGTATTCGTATGTATATGTAAATATTTCAGTGATGAATAAATTCTATTTCTATTTCAGGTCGTTGAAGTACGTCCGAAGAAATTAAGCGAATTTTCGATATATGGAAAATAAAAAATTTCACAAAATTCAATTTCCTGCTAAACAATAGAATATTGTATTATTGACTTTGATCTCATGGTAATATTGAGAAATGCAAAATCCCGCAGGTATTAGTTCATCTTTAGTAGAATTTTCATCTGAATCTGAAAATATACTTGTTTTTTGAATCAGAAGGCTAATTTATTTAGAAAATGTCGATATTGTGAATAGATGCATTTTTTCGTTGAAAAAATTGCCCCTTTCCTGTTACGCCTTTGTCAAATTCAATTTTTGAGGTGATATTCGGAATAACCTTGTCGTTCGAGATTTTGGGCCTGAGATTTTAAAAAATATTACCAAGGAACAAGAATTCAAATATACAATAAAACAGTTACTTTTTCAAATTAGCCCCTACACAAGCGATGAGTTTTTTTCTCACCAACAAGAATAAAATGTTTTGTATTTTTTTACTTTGTACTAACTCAGATTGTTTTAATGCATTTTGTTAGTTATAAATGTTTTTGTTATGTTATTTTTTAAATATGTACATTGTATGTGCATTGCTGTTCTGCTTAGTCACTCGATTGTTTTAATACTTTTTTGTTAGTTTTGTTAGAAAAAACCGTGGCCCTTCTACGCCTTCGTAGAATTGAGTTACGTCTGAGGGAATTTTACGATTTGTCGAAAAATGCAAAATTATTTACTTCTATACAATATAACATTGCATTTTTGACTTTGATCGCATGAAAATATTAAAGAATGCGAAATCTTGTGGGTATCAGTTCATCTTACGTAGAATTCCTTTCTGAATCTGAAAATGTATTTGTTTTTCAATCAGAAGGCTAATTTATTTAGAAAATGTCGATTTTGTAGATGGATACATTTTTTCGTCGAAAAAAATGCCCCTTTTTCAGTTACTCCTTTGTCGATTTCAGTTTTTGGGGTGACATTGGAATCAGCTCGTCGAGTTTCGTCTGAAGGAAGTTTGCTATTTTTCGAAAAATGGAAATTAAAAATATTCGCAAAATTCGAATTCCTTCTATACTGAATATTTTTCGACTTTGATCGCCTGGGAATATTTCAAAAATGCAGACACTCGCAAATATCATTCTATCTTATAGAAAATCTCCTTCTGAATCCGAAAATGTACTCGTTTTTTTAATCAGATGACGTTTCATTCAAAAACTGTCGATTTTGTGGATGGATGCATTTTTCCGTCAAAACAATTGCTCCTTTCCAGTTACTCCTTCGTCGAATTCAATTTTTGAGGTGACTTTCGGAATCAGCTCGTCGAGTTACGCTCTAAGAAAGTATGCGATTTTTCGAAATATGGGGAATACATTTTTTCGAAAAATTCGATTTCCTTTTATACAATAGAATATTGAATATTTGACTTTGATCGCATGAAAATATTTGAAAATGCAGAATTCCGTAAGTAGAATTTCCTTCTGAATCTGAAAATGTACTTGATTTTTTAATCAGAAGGCTAATTTATTCAGAAAATGTCGATTTTGTGGATGGGTGCATTTTTCCGTAAAAAATTGCCCTTTTCCAGTTACTCCTTTGTCAAGTTTTAATTGTCAAAATAATATGATTATATCTACCTTGATTATCTATTAATAAAAGTCACGCACAAGAGTATATCGGTTTATAACTGATGTACGGTTCTGTGACTTATCCATGTTTATCTGTACGTTAAACTTATCGAAATTTATGTAAACTATATCCATACAAATAACCTTATCATCATTATTAATTTAAATTTCTGATGTGACATTCGGAATCAGCTGATCGAGTTACGTCTGAGGGAATTTTGCGATTTTTCGAAAAATGGGAAAGAAAATATCGCAAAATTCGATTACCTTGTGTGTTTGTGTGTTCATTGATGGAAGTCGCTTTGGAGTATATTTTATCATCATTGTGGATATTATGAAAAGAAAAGTAAAAAATGACGCACTCAGTCAAATCGCGAATTTTTGACACTCCTGGTAGGGCGAGTGCTTCTTGGCCTAGTTCACCAACTTCATTATTCCTATATTTTCAAGGACGCTCGATAGATGCCCCATCGATTCCGTGTTACAAACAACCGATATACGTTCTAACAGCTTGATATTATCGCCAGAACTTCGAAGTCAAGTACACGCGATAAACGTTACTCTCTCGTGTTTCCTTGTCCATAAACGTGACCTCCAGATCACCGGCACGATACTGCCGGGACGGAAAAAATAATAAAATCTCCTTTCATAACCCCGATATTTTCATTACGAGCACGGATGTAAGGCATTTATCATTTTTGGATGGAAATAGATTCCATGTCCATTTATGAGGACGTTTGTTTATTTTTGTAATCAGGGTTGAAGCTGGAAATTATAGAAAAGTTTTTTCTGTAAGGTAAAACTGGACTTTCATTGTCTAAAAAAGAACAAAGAAAAATTCAATTCTCTGCAATTTTTAATCACGACGTTTCAACTGTTAAAATCTACAGTCGTTATCAAGTGTATAATGCGACAATCTCAAGGATAATTCTTATATATGCTATGGATAATTTTTTGTCATTAGCCTAGGGGTAATTTGCCGATATTCAGGTAAGCTTGTTAATTACAGTGCCAGGCCCCTCCGGTACAGCATTGTTAATTCTCATCACAATTTCAATTGATCCATGCCACTAATTAAGGGTTTCCACACATTACGGATTTCTATGCTAGCTTGACTGAAGACTTTGTTGTTCATAATATATGCTTTCTCTTTAAACTTCCTTCTATACCAGCCCTCTTCTTTACGGATGACTTCGGCTTCAGTCCATTTTATGTTGTGTTGGGTCGTCCAGACATGATCCGCTATCCCTGACTTTGATGTTTCTCCTCGTTGAGTTCAGCGAGTCTAACGCTAAGTGGTCTCTTAGTTTCTCCAAGATAAGCTTCACCGCATTCACAAGGGATACGGTAGATGCAGTTTTTGGAGTCAATGTCAGCGTTACGTGGTCTTGTCTTTGTGAGATGGCTGCGAATAGTGTTACCTGACTTGAAACATTTCCGTATTTTGTATTTCGACCCAATTCGCTTTATTCTTTTCGATAGACCTCTAACATATGGAACGCACAGGGTGGCTTGTGTCGGCTCGTCTGGTTTCTTGTTCTTATCCCCCCTGCGGGCTAGAACCTCTTCTATATGTTTTTTGGGGTACCCATTTCGTCGCAGATCTTTCTTGATATTATCCAATTCGATGGTAAGACTTTTATCTGTGTTACATAGGTTGTAGGCACGGTCCACCAGCGATCGAACAACCCCTCTCTTTGTAGCACCATGATGGTTCGATTCAAAGTTCAGGTATTGTCCGGTGTGAGTCGGCTTTCTGTATACTGATGTTTGGCACTTATCATTGTTGTTTTGAACTTTCACGTCTAGAAAAGGTAAAGTTCAAAAGAACAATGATAAGTTCTCTCGATTTCCTATTTTTCGAATAATCGCAAACTTTCCTCAGACGTATCGCTCCGAGTATGACTTCAAAAATTGAATTCAACAAAGAAAAATACATTTTTTTGACGAAAAAATTCATACAGCCACAAAATAAAAATTTTCGAATTTTTTTAAATGTTTTCAGAAGATACAAGTCGAAAATGCAAATGCTGGGTTTCTGAATTGAGTGGTTGAGGATACACATTATTATTATATTCCGTTGGAATGGTATCTTCAACACACTAGTCAATCGTTTCGGCGTAATGAGTTTGGAGAATATCATCACTAGATGCAGGGCCTACCATACAAAAACGATTTGACGAAATACCTGTTTTGCATTGCGGAGATCGACAATCATTTCCTCACTGCTAAAGTGAACTGCTAAAAATGTTTACGAGAATATAGTACAGAAAAGTCAATTCAGAATTCCAAGAGCCATTATCAAGAAAATGCTACTTTCTACAATGCAATATTGTATCACATAAGTCAGATACAGATGTCCTACTCCCAAAGTTAATGGTGCAACTACTGAGATAAAAGACACATTTTGTCCATAACTTTCAAACCGGCTAGTGAATTATAGCGATTTGAAGCGAAAACTCGGCTACAGTATATATAACGAGTTCCTGCACTACGAATGCTTTTAACATTATCATTTTCTCGCTGCCTTTTAGATTTATCGCGTCCAACGTGCTTTTATGCTGTTCTGAATGAACACGAATATACACCTCATGTAAAGTGACTCAACTCTATATCAGGTGTTCGTTCCCATGTTTGTTGTCTCAGAAGGTAAATGATGACGGTAATATCTCCTGGAAATGAGGCTTCGATCGCGGAACTTCGAGTACATGCTCATTCAGGTGTGGGATAAAAGCGACATAAATTGGTGGCAGGTGTGGGATACGCCTACTGCATGAATGAAACTATTGTTGACCAAAATAGCATTCACAATGAACGAAACAATCCATTTCAGCGCATTCTGATGAGTTTCTGTTCAATTGAAAGTCTTTCTCCACGGGCGGCATTGGAAAAGTAATAAAACACCACACAGCAAATGACAGCAAATATTTGAATGGTTCCTCAAATAAGGGAACTGTTTACTTGGATGTAGTATCGATTACCATGAATGCTATGCGCTTGAGGCGACGGCATGTGTTTGGGAGTTTTATTCTAATAGTGTCGGGAAGTCATAGTGAATAAACCAATTATAGATACAAGAGATATCAGACATATGAATTGTGATATTTATAGAATTCACTAAGCCCAAGCATTTTCGTGCATTGATCAAATCCGAGCATAAATTGAAGTGACTGAACGGTATCCACCTCCTTAGATATTCTATAAAGAAATCTATAAGGCAAATAATTTGAACAACCATCAATCGAAGGGTGCAATTCTGATTTCCTATTAAATTTTGAATCCATTCAATTCTGAGAGTTGTGAAAAATAATATTATGAAGTTTTCTCGATGAAACGAATTGTCTGAACTGAAGTAGTTTAGTTTTGAATATTAAAAATTTCCAATATCTCTGTTCCTGTAGATTAAATTTACTGGAAAAAATACAGCTGCAAGATTCTCAAATGAATTTTGACTACATTCATCAGCACTTTATATCTTTTTTAGAACTTAAAAAATATATGTGAATATGGTAAATATCTCTCTGTGATCTTAATTCTTATTGAAAGTTCATATTTTGGAAGTGACTTTTGATGGATAATCATCGAGTCAAATCCAAATGAAATAAAATAATTTTATTCCTCAAGCTTTTGTTATGGATGCATTACTTTTCATATTATGTTTTGAAGACAGTCATAATAGACCGTCAGATAATGACAGATTCTGCTGATTTTCTCGTTTATGGGAATTGGCATGTAGAAAGAAAAACTGATTTCAAGACTAGAAAAAAAAAGCCATAAGTCGGAAACATGATTACGATGTTTTATACAGTGAGGTCCTGAAGTAACGGATACATTAATTTTCTATGTTATTATTTTTTAAGAAAAACGTCATGTTTTCGAAAAGACACTCTGTGACAGTCATTCACCCAATTTTTTTAATGGAGCAGGGGCTCTGTTGAAAACCCTTGGGATTCGCCAATCTATTGAAGAACAGGATCTTTTGGGGTTTCAAATATTTTCAGAAATTCCAAGGAACCTATGTTATGGGTAGATTTTAGAGAAACCGAGAATGATAATCTAGAAGATCAGCCCATCCTAGGTCACAACGGTACTTGGAAGTCCAGTGCTAGGACTTGAGAGACTTGTGCACACATATCCAGTGTGATATGGTTCCTAGGATACGCAGGAACCAACAAAATATTACATTTTCTTGTGTTCACCATTTGAATTGTACCGAAGACACTGCAAATCGATTTCAACCTATGGTCCAGAACTGCTTCTAATCTGGAAATGAGTTCGATTTTTCATTTAGACATAGAAGCAATATATTATTCTGGCACTTTCACTTCTAAAAGGTGAACTAGGCCTGGAGGGCAGGCCACTATGAAAAAAACGCACCGGAAGCTCTGCCTCTAAGGTAGTGGGGAAACTTACTAGTGTTTATTATATTTCTACACACACTGACTTGCTGTGTTTACTTTTCTGTGAACTTTGATTCGCCACATCGTGTCACATAGCCACAATAAACAGGTAATGGGCATAATCACATTATTTAAAAAATCTGATGTTCCGTATTCAAATTCGAATGATCATCCGATTATGATACAGCAAGCCAGTAGGCGTGGGGGAATTACGCAGTTAAGATTTTCAACTTATCTTTACAACCCCTATTAGTTTGTCACAATAATGCCCATAACTATTTTTTTTCATTTTATAAAAAAAATATTTAAAAAAATAAATTATTTGACTCCAATATTACTATCATACTTCCGACTTTTTTTATGGCCTAAGAGTGAAGTTTGCAATGCATATGCCAAATCCCATGAAGAAAGAAATGAGCAATTTTATCTTGATTAATTTATCGCAGCAGCATTTTCAAATAATTGTACTTATTTATGCAGTGTGACCCATTTAAAATGGAAGCACTTATAGTAAACTTTAATTTTTCACCCGATTGGAATGATTTTTTTCAATAGGTAGACATCCAAAAAGTCCAACAGGACACCAAATTCAATGAGTAATTGTTCATTTTCTGGGCCAACTGTTCTCATATTTCAAGGTTAAAAATCTAAAAATTTATTTTTTCTAGAAAAAATCACACCAATCCACTGGATTCGCGACATTTTTAAATAGTTCTTGTTAAAAGTTTGTTGAAACTCGTCCATCAATAGAAAGTTATAAAAATTTAAAAAATTAAATTTTAAAAATATGCCGGTTAATCAATCCACCAATTCAATTTCAGTACTCTTATCAAAATTTGGAATACACCAAGAAGTCTCGAAATATCACTGGTCAGAATTTCATCAACATCTATTCTTAAATAAGAAAATTACAGGAAAACAAAATTTGCAAAATATGTTGATGGAATTTCATGAAAATATCATTTTATTTAATGATTTTTCATTATTATTTATCAATAGATTTTGATAAAATTCTGATCAGTGATATTTTGAGACTCCCTGAATCCAGTGGTGTATTCTGAATTTTGGATAAGAGTAGAAATTGAAATGGTGGGTTGATTTAACCGGCATGGGTTTTAAATTTAATTCTCCCATAACTTTTTTAACGATGGACGAATTCCAACAAAATTCCAAAATTAACCATTTGAACATGTCACAATTCCAGTGGTGTAGTCTGATTTCTTCTCAAAAAATTGCTAATGAACTTTTCAGTTTTTTACCTCAAAAAAAAAAGAATAGTTGGCCCTGAAAATGAAGATTTATCCATGAAATTTGGTGTCCCAGTGGACTTTTTGATTTTTATTACCTAATGAAAAAAAGCCTTCCAATCGGTTGAAAAAAGTATGATTTATAAGGGTGCTTCCATTTTAAATGGGCCACACTGTATGAAACATTGATATCATGTTTCCGACTTATGGCTTTTTTTTTCTGGTATTGAAATACTATTTTCCTTTCACATGCTAATTCCCATCAACGAGAAAATAAAAAAATGTCCACAAATTTTCCTACAACTTTACAACTTATGGCTTTTCTTGAGGTACATGCAAAGCTTATGGGAATATTATTATGATGTTTATCCATCAACAGAATCATATGGTTCAAATGCCATAAACGAGAAAGTTTGCCGGAAAACGAAAAAAAATTTCACGAAATTTTCCGTCCGGAAAATATACTTCAACAGCTGACCGGCTTATGGGAAATTTTTTTCGGGTTTCTAACGATATTAAATTTCATTCTGTTGATTGCCATGAGCGAGAAAATGCATCAGCAACCAACTATTTTTTCACAAGATCGCGCCCCTATTTCAACCCTTTAAGCACGTGCAAACCTTATGGCATTGGTTTTCCACTATTAGATTGTTATACCTATTCATGTGTTGAAATGCCATAAACGAGAAAATGAAAAAAAAAAACAATTTTTTTCTGCAAAAGGAAAATAATTTTATATATGCCTAGCACACGTCCGATCGCTGAATTTTCATTTTTTGGGCTCAACACTGACATAATATCCAGTGGTTAAAATCCCAGAAGAGAGAAAATGAGTCAGCAAAATCTGTCGTTATCTGAAAAAATTGGTTTCGGATGAAGGCTCATCAATATTTTTTTATAATGCAAAAAACAAACTCCAATGTAATAGTATTTTGAAATTTCAATTATCATATTTCCAAGCATTAGCAGAAATGATTTTTCACCCATTGAATAGGTTTTAAATGGACAAATCGAAAGAGTCGACCACTAAAAAATTAAAAATCGGAAATGAAAATTCTTATTTTTGGAAATATTCAGAGTGGATCCTTTTGAAAAAATCACACAGTATGTAGTCTTAGAAATGAAATGTGGTCATTATATTAACATTCGCCAAAGTTTGAATGCATAAACGAAGTTATAAATGTTAATCTATGTTTTATTATTACTTTATTACGTCAACTGAAAAAGGTTGTTGACATCAACACTTTTCTCTCGACGTACTCATTGATACATTCTCAGATCACGTATGGAATTCTTCTGTGGAAATTCTAGCCACGCTCTGACAGTATTTACTTTACAGAAAAAACAATGAGGATAATTGATGGTGCGGACTTCAATGAGCATTGCCTATTTTTGAAAATATGGTATTTTGCCTCTACCTTGCCTGTTTGTCTATTATGCTTTGATAGATATCCATAAAAACAAAAATAATTATTCGAGTGTATCCGAATCATGACACAAGATCATCGAATTTGATCAAAATACCTTTTATCGACTGAATGTGTCCAGGAATAACTCATCTCAACAGCATTTTTACAATAAAATACCAGCTAGTCTGAAACGACTTCCACAAGGATTATTTAAAAGAAAATGTAAATCACAATTACTGAAATATTGTTATTACTCCATCAATTAATTTTTAATAGCTCCATGGAACGACAACACGACAAGGTATTGATGTGCAGTATGGCGAAAAATTTAGAATATTGTGCAATACTTAGTTATACTCTTATACAGCGATATATACGTGCTTATGTGTATGTATGAATGTATGTTTATATGAGTATAGGTCTATGTATACATGTATATGTATTCATTAATTGTATACGGTGAGGTGTTTTTTCATTTATTTTATCTCTGTATATATTGTTTTATTGTACATTAATTACATTTTTGTTCTGGAAGGTGGAACACTGAACTGCTACAAATGTATTTTCATTGATATGTAACGTAGCCAATAAACTTCTATTCTATTCTATTAAAAATATACACCAATATATGCATGATACGCTAGAATGGCCAGTAACCGAGAATTACAGAATTTATAATTCTGTTTATGAATTCAAACTTTGGCGGAGGATGATATTATAATGACCTTATTTTATTTCTAAGACTACATACAGTGTGATTTTTCCGATTTCTAACTTTTTAGTGACCGACTCTTTCGATTTTTTCATTGGAAACCCAGCCAATGGAAGAAAAATCATTTCAGCTCAAGCTTGGAAATAGGATTATTGAAATTTCAAAATACTATTACCCTGATGAAGTTTGATAAAATTTGCATTATAACAAAATATTGATGAACCTTGATCTTAAACCAATTTTTCAGTGGAAATATGTCTTCAAAACATAGTATAAAAAGTAATGTATCCATTACAAAAGCTTGAGGTATGAAAACAATATTTTATTTGGAGTTGACTCGATGATTATCCATCAAAAATCACTTCCAAAATATGAACTTTCAATAAGAATTAAGATCACAGAGTGCTGCTGAATGTAGTCAAAAGTCATTTGAGAATCCGTGAATCCTGCAGCTGTATTTGTATTAAATATTCAAAATCAAACTACTTCAGATCAGATTATTCGATTCATCGAGGAAACCTCATAATATTATTTTACACATCTCTCAGGATTTTTAATGAGGTGACCAGTATTGAATGGATTCAGAATTTAGTAGGAAATCAGAATTGCACCCTTCGATTGATGGTTTCTCAAATTATTTGCCTTATGTATTTCTTTATATAACTTAGGAGGTGAATACCACTCAGTCATTTCAATTTATGAATTGATTTGACCAATTCACAGAAATGGCTAGGCTGGATGAATTCAATGAATATTACGATTCATACTTCTGAAATCTCTTGTATCTATAATTGGTTTATTCACTATGACTTCCCGACACTATCAGAATGAAACTCCCAAACACATGACGTCGCCTCAAGCAAATAACATTCATGGTAAACAGTTTCCTTATTTGAGGAAGCATTCAAATATTTGCTGTTTCGGTGTGACGCCTTTGTGGTGTTTTATTACTTTTCCAATGCCGCCCGTGGAGGAAGACTTTCAATTGAACAGAAACTCATCAGAATGCGCTGAAATGTATTGTTTCGTTCATTGTGAATGCTATTTTGGTCAACAATAATTTCATTCATGCAGTAGGCGTATCTCACACCTGCCACCAATTTATGTCGCTTTTATCCCACACCTGAATGAGCATGTACTTGAAGTTCCGCGATCGAAGCCTCATTTCCAGAAGCATCATTTACCTTCGGAGACAACAAACGTGGGAACGAACACCTGATATAGAGTTGAGTCACTTTACACGAGGTTCATATTTGTGTTCACTCAAAACAGCGTTGAACACGATAACTGTAAAAGGCAGCGAGAGAATGCTGAAGTTGAAAGCATTCGTATTGCAGGAACTCGTTATATACCGGGTGGCTACGGAAGTATTGCCTACGGAATATCTCAGTTATTGTATGAAGTAGGTTTGTGAAATTTAAAGCATCGATATAATGACATAAGAGCTAGAATTTGAGCATATTGACATGTCGAAGTTAACTTCCGGTCTGACCGGAAGTAACATCAACTTTCTTATTTTAAATGGAAACCCTATATTTTTTTCTTTTTGCTTTATTCAGCATTCAATTCCCTTTCTAATGACATATCACAAGTTGGTATCTAACCAGAAACTAGATCAGAAAAAAATTATTATTGAAATTCACCGAGTAGGCCGTGGAAGCAAAATGAAAGCCAAAAATTGAAAAGTTGGCTATGGAAACCATACGTCACTTGATAACAGTTGCTACTACTGTGATATTTTATTTTCATTCGTCGGCGTTATAAAAATCCGCCAAAAAAAATATTGGAAAAATTGGGAAAAAAACAATACTCTGTAGGTCCATAACTTAAATAGGAACATACAACTTTTTCTTGCCTGTACTATTCAGCATAACCATTCCTTTCTGATGATATAATAGAAAGTAATTTTTTGAAATGAAATACCAAAAAATCCAATTATTATTCTTCAAATAACGAAAAAACAGATTTATCGAAAAAAAAAATTCAAATTGATAGGATTAAAGATAAAATAAATTCAAAACAAATGTTCGAAATGCATTCCCTCAGCGTCAATACATTTATTGACTCTGGTGATATTTTCATGTAAAACGTTTCTCAACATTTGGGGCGTGATATCTTGGAAAGCTCTACGAATTTTTACTTCTAGCTCATGTAGAGTTGTATGCTGTGTGGAATACACCCTATTTTTAAGATGCCCCCATAGAAAGAAGTCGCACGGAGTAAGATCAGGTGACCTTGGTGGCCACCTGACTGGACCATGGGTTGTTATAAGTCTCTCTTGAAAGCGATTTTGAAGATAATTTCTCGCTATTCTTGAATTATGCGGAGGGGCGCCATCTTGCTGGAAGTACATTCTCTCAGTTATTTCCGCTGGTAGGTTGTTAATGAATTCCGAAATTTCATTCATTAAAAAATTAAAGTATCTCTCTCCGGTTAGTTGGCCTTGAAAAAGAATGGGGCCAACAATATGAGTTCCAACTATTCCTGCCCAAACATTCACACCAAATCTCTCCTGGAAGCCGCCTTGTCGAAACCGGTGCTCGTTTGCTATCGCCCAGTACCTGGAACAAAAGACCGTTCACACTTTTAGCACTTTACACTTCGACTATCGACAATAATCCAAATAAAGTACAGTATTATTCCTGTTAAATAATCCATTGTTGGTAAATCTTGACTCGTCCGTAAACAAGATATAATAGTTAAATAGGTGATTCTCAGCATTTTGTTGAAGAAACCAATTACAATATTCCAGGCGCCTTTCACCGTCATTTTCATACAAATGTTGATGCAACTGATACTTGAAGGATTTCAATCAATGTTTTTTCAAAATTTTCCTAGCAGAGTCCTTACTTATAGCTAATTCGGCGCAAATCTGCCTTGAGGAAATTGTGCTACCATATTATACTAAAGCCAATACATTAATTTTAGTTTCCTCATTAATAACAAATGCTTCTTGGTCTTCGTGAACATCAGGCTCAGTTCTTAATTCTTCTTCAAGCCACTGGAAATACCTTCTTGACGGTTGCTGCCTCCCTGGATATCGCTCTAAATACACTCGTTCAGCGGCATAAGAATTTTTTAAACATTCACCATAAATGAGAAGCATGTCAATTTGTTCGGTTCGTGAATAACGGGGCATTTTTTGAATATTCCACTAACTGATTTCGATTTCCAAACCCTTTTAAAATGGCAGAATCAAAAACACTACTTCGAACGTCAAAATAATATGGATAGCAGCGTTCGTGACAGCTCTCATTTCTTTTTTTGTTTCATTCCAAAATACATCATAATCAGCCTACTTGTTAATATTTTGGTTCGAATTATTATTGCAATGGAATGATTATTCTGAATAGCACAAACATCGTCCATAAGTAGATATTAGAATATCTATGGACGATGGCACAGACCAAGTACGTTTATGTTCCTATTTAACCTAGAATCTACAGGATATAATTTATCATTCCACATTATTTTTAATTTTATTTTTGCGTATGGCGATAATCTGTTTTGTTATTTGAAGAATAATAATTGGATTTTTCGGTATCTCAGTTCAAAAAATGATTTTCTATTATATCATTAGAAAGGAATGGTTATGCTGAATAGTACAGGCAAGAAAAAGTTGTATGTTCCTATTTAAGTTATGGACCTACAGAGTATTGTTTTTTTCCCAATTTTTCCAATATTTTTTTTGGCGGCTTTTTATAACGCCAACGAAAGAAAATAATATATCACAGTAGTAGCAACTGTTATCAAGTGACGTATGGTTTCCATAGCCAACTTTTCAATTTTTGGCTTTCATTTTGCTTCCACGGCCTACTCGGTGAATTTCAATAATAATTTTTTTCTTATCTAGTTTCTGGTTAGATACCAACTTGTGATATGTCATTAGAAAGGGAATTGAATGCTGAATAAAGCGAAAAGAAAAAAAAATAGGGTTTCCATTTAAAATAAGAAAGTTGATGTTACTTCCGGTCAGACCGGAAGTTAACTTCGACATGTCAATATGCTCAAATTCTAGTTCTTATGTCATTATATCGACGCTCCAAATTTCACAAACCAACCTCATACAATAATTGAGATATTCCGTAGGCAATACTTCCGTAGCCACCCGGTATACTATAGCCGTAACAACTTTTGAGAAACGCTGGTAACCCTCCCACATAGTGGATCACGAAATCCCTTCTAATCCTTCAATAATACCAGCTGATGAACCCGAGAGGTCCCTTTCCATAAATCAATAGCTCTGAGGAAATACTGCTGCGTTCAATAACGTGTTTTAATAGAAAAACCGGAATTGGTGGAATGCCTATTTCGAGAAACTGCACGGATGCTCAGTCTGGGAAAGCGTCTGAAGGAAATATGGGACAGTTTTCATCAATAATGGATATTATACAGGGAGCTTGTTTCGAGTGCGGAAATGCAATTTTAGAAAGTGGACGACGAAGAAATACTTTTATCCACAAAAGGGGCATTTCCTAAATGAATTTGAATTCTTATTCGAAGAACAAGTACATTTTCGGATTCAGAAGGAAATTTTCTATAAGATGAGGTATTATTTGCGTGATTCCGCATTTTTTCTAAACTTTCCTGGCGATAAGAATGGAAAAATGCGATATTCTATATTGAAGGATATCGAATTTTGTAAAAATTTTCTTTTTCTATTTCTCTAAAAATCTCAAAATTCACTCAGATGTAAGTCAATGAGCTTAGTCCGAATATCACCTCGGAAATTAAATTTGACAAAGGGGTAACTGGAGAAAGGGCAATTCACGATGAAAAATGCATCTATCCACAAAATCTACATTTTCTGAACGGATCAGCATTCTCAATAAGAAAATCAGTACATTTTCAGAATCAAGAGAACGTATTCTATGAGATGAAGTGATTTTCGCAAGATTACGATTTTTTTAAATATTCCCAGGCGATCAAAGTCGAAAAATTCAATATTCTATATATATATAGAAGGAAATCGAATTTTTCTGAAAATTTTCATGACCTATTTTTCGAAAAATCGCAAATTTTCCTCAGACGTTGCTCGAAGTGCTGATTTCATTACCTTGAAAATCAAATTCGACAAAACGATAACTGGAAAAGGGAAACTGTTTCGACGTAAAGTAACTATAGAGTTTCGTCTGAGGGAAATTTGCGATTTTTTGAAAAATTGGGTGCATTTTTTATTCGAAAAAATTATCTTTCATCAGTAACCCCTTAGTCTAATTCAATTCGAGAGGTAGTATTCTGAATCAGCTCGTCTAGTTACTGGGAAAAGTTTGCCATTTTTCGAAAAATGGAAAATTTAAATTTTCGCATAATTTGATTTCCTTCTGTATAGAATTATTGCATTTTTTTCTCGACTTTAAACTCTTTGGAATATTTCAAAAATGCGGATTCCGGCGAGTCAAATGATAAATTTCATTCTGAATTAGAAAATATTCTTTTTTTTTTAAACAGCGACTTAAGAAAGCAGAAACTTGTAAAACAAC
This sequence comes from Chrysolina oricalcia, assembly GCA_944452925.2. NCBI lineage: Eukaryota > Metazoa > Arthropoda > Insecta > Coleoptera > Chrysomelidae > Chrysolina > Chrysolina oricalcia. The sequence continues at coordinate 71,884,842 of OX101813.2, forward strand.
TCTTGAAAATGCTAACCACTCGTGTTGGCGAAACGTCGAGATCTTACAACCCGAAGAAACACCATGTAAGAATGCGAATTTATTTAGAAAATTTCGATTTTATAGATAAATGCATTTGTCGTCGAAATAATTGCCATTTCTCAGTTACCCCTTTGTCAAATTCAATATTTGAGGTAATACTTGGAATCAGCTCGTCGACTTACGTCTGAGGAAAATTTGCCATTTTTCTAAAAATAGAAAAGAAAAATTTTCGCAAAATTCGACATTCTTCTATATAGAATATCGCAACGTCCGACTTTGACCACTGTATCTTATAAAAAAATTCCTTCCGAGTCCAAAAATGTACTTGTTTTTTCAATCAGAATGCGAATTCATTTAGAAAATGTCGATTTTGTGGATAGGTGCAATTTTTTGTCGAAAAAATTGTCGTTTTCCAGGTACTCCTTTGTCGAATTCAACTTTTGAGGTGATATCCGAAATCAGCACGTCGAGTAACATCTGAGGGAAGTTTGCGATATTTTGGAAAACAATAAAGTAAAAGGAGCGAGGCACTTTCCACGGACACCCTGTATAGTACAATAACAAATACCGACTACCTCTCTGCATCGAAACAATACATCATAGTTAGCGTTAATGATTTAAACCAGGTTTTATGAGCACAAGCCTGTTCGTATACAGCAGCCATCATACTTTTATTGGGCCATACATCCTCAGGTTTTATTTCCGCTCCCGGACCGTATCGGTGAAACTTGGCAACTGTAGTTTATGTTGGTAATATTCAAAGGAAGTCTGACGTGATTGCGCCACCGGAGTGAAAAACGGCGTTGAACTTTCCAAGTTCGGGAATTAAACTCCGAGACGCTACCTAGAGTGTATTTACTTCCGGGAAAACACAAACCGAGGTTCATTCAGCCGAGTGTCTCGTCCTTATCGGAAAATACTTCACAATCAGTTACTTTGAAAGCACCATAATGAAAATGAAAATCTTCAGAAAATTCGGTTTCCTTTTATATGGAATATGGCGTTTTTCGACTTTCATCGCCAGCTCATAAGTTAAGAGGTGTGGGAATGGAAGTTAATGACGGGTGGGATGGAACTCCTCTGCTCACTGGACTACCTGACCAATATAATCCAATGATCATGGGCATCTAAAACTCTGGCATACACATTTCTTCGGATGCCATAAAGACCAAGCTTTTATACAGACAGCTGTAAACCAGTATTCATTAGGGAGAAATTATTATCTGCTCCCTGCATATAGGTATATTCTCAAGTGTATAGGATTTGCTAGATCAAACATTAATTACAATTACAATACACGTCATGGTGATCTTTTGCATATTCCAAGTCACAAGACAACAAAATATAAAAAGTCCCCTTTATACAATGCGATGAATTTGTTTAATAAATTACCAGAACAGACCAAGCAAATTACCTCTGATAAAGTGTTTCATGGCAGAGTAAAGCAATTGTTGCTGAAAAAATGTTAATATATGTAGTTGTGAGGAATTCCTGGATGATGATATACGATGAGCACTGATTTTATTTGTTTTTTTCTCGTTTTTTTCTCTTATTCTAAGTTTTATTCATTCTTATATATGACGTTTGTCTATATTTTCACTAGTCAATTAATATGACTGTTACAAATTTTTTTTTATATATTTCCATATGTCATATTCATGATACAATGTCTATTCTATTTGTTCCAAGCTTGATGTACACTTTTCTCGTTCTGAGTTGCTTAATCTGTCAAATTTCACATTTCAGTACAGTTCCATGCAGGAACGTACCTTAACAAACTTCACATTGTATACATAACCTCAAATAAATTTGCTGTCTTTTTCACGCCTGCCTCTCAACCGGTGTGACATCGGTATGATATCCATTTTAATAAATTTCAATAGAATTAGATTTTATACACAACTGAGTTGGTAATAATGTGTGATGATTACCTTTAAGATTATCTCACAACTTGTTTTTTAATATGTTCAATTACTGTACACGTCTTTTTATATCATCTATTGCAACCAATCTCATCTACACGTAAGTAGTTTAGAATCCACTTTTGTCAATTGTTTTCACTATAGTTAAAACATTATTGTAGCTTTCCCTGATGATGACAATAATACTTGTCGAAATATTGGAATAAAGTGTTATAAGAGTATACTTCCTGCATGCTGCTCACCCAACAAGTTCCCTAGCTTTATATATATATATATATATATATATATATATATATATATATATATATATATATATATATATATATATATTTATATATATATATAGAAAGTTACTTATGACATCTACAGTCACTAGTTGAAACTTAATTTGACACGAACCATGGAATCCAAAGTTAGATGTTTATCTACTCATTGACAGGCAGCCAACAATTCGTTGTTCTGACCAACCCAAGGTTCATCTAACTTTGGATTCCATGGTTCGTGTCAAATTAAGTTTCAACTAGTGACTGTAGATGTCATAAGTAACTTTCTGTTATATCTGTCTTGCCTTCACGGTATTAATTCTTGAGTGGATTCGTTTTGATTTCGAGAGCTCCATAAATCCTTTCTGATGAGTGCGTTAGCACGAAACAGCTTTCAAAGGTTAGAACTCTCGGAATTAAAACGAAAAAATACTCTATTTTCACTTATATATATATATATATATATATATATATATATATATATATATATATAAATATAAGTAGAAAAGTTATTGGGTATAACCCTCAAAATGTTCTGCAACCGTAGACACGTGTTTCGAGCTTAACATTTTGAGGGTTATACCCAATAACTTTTCTACTTATATTTTCATATATTGCCCCTCGCTAAATTCATCCTTATTATATATATATATATATATATATATATATATATATATATATATCAATAAGTATGACTTTTACATTTACTTTGTAATTTTATTTTATATACATTCATTATATGACATTGACATACCATATGTACATATCGTACCACATTGGCAAATAAAATTTATTATTATTAGTATAAGACGTTAGGGGAGATAACACAAATAAAAATGCAGTCGTTTCTTTCAACAAAACTCAATCGAAGAAAACAATTCGATCTTAGGTGTTACAACTGCAATAAACATGGTCACTTCTTCGAATTTTGCTCCGAGAAGAAACATGCTGATCCGAACAAAAAGTCGGCCAGTCTCCTGTGTAGTCATTTGATTGTAAATCTGATATATAGATTCAGGAGCTACAATACATGATGACATTGAGGAATGATTGGTTGATAGATCGTGAGGAATTTCGCTACGAAGTCATTACTGCGAATAGTGTTCACCTGGAAGTGCAATAACGTACGAAAAATTTGACGTTTCTGGAAATAATAATTGATTTGGCACTTGGCAATTGGGAATGGCAAACAATGAATCATGTTTCCAAATTTGTTCTCCATTAAATATTTCCACTTCATCGAAGGAAAATAAACTCATCCTCCTTCATTAAAACGACAAATAGAATGAATGAACGTTTCAAACAAGAGTTTTTGTCTTTTCGATTCTCGTTATTGTATGAATAAAAGAGTCAACTCAAGTATCGCAGAAATATTCGAGCTCCTTGTTTGTCCAGCTGATTACTTCCAATTTTTCGAGAGCTTCGCTTCTGTTCAACCATTACTGGATTTTTTGTCGGATTCATCTTATATTCAATGAAATGAAATTGATTTTGAAAGAGATTCAATTTCGTTTTCTCGGATTGGTTTCAATGAAATTAATTCGAATGGGAGTTATAGTAATAAATGTCTAGCCAGCTCTAATAGGATTGAATTGTTAATAGATTTTTGTTCTGTTCAATGAGCTGGAAATAATGAAGGTTAATTGCTGACGTATAATTTAAAATTTGAATTCTTGTTTCTTCTATTATGTTAGGCGTGGAAATGGTCAAAAACATTACAGAAATTGAAATTATATTTATTGATACTGATGTTTCGACCATCTATATAATTGGCTATGGCGGCTGTTGGGGTTAGGTCGTCTTGAATAAAAACCAGTATTTTTCAACAAACCAACGTTTTGGCAGTATATTTTGGCCATCCTCAGCGCTCTAAAATATAAAATTATGGACAAACCTCACATGTATATAAATATAAAATTTAGGTAAGAATCTATTTGAATTTTTCAGAGGTTATACAAGTCCATCAATCACGAGTCCGTAGGACGAGTGATTTTATTTAATTCAGTTTGTTTGAATGCTTTTGCCTCAGAATAAAAATGTTTTGAGTGTTTCGAAAATGAAAATGTATCTCATTGAATTTGAAGAACGATTTGTATCTGGAGAGATTATTTATTGAACAAATCAAAGGAAAAACAATTGAATTCATTAGTATTTCATAAACTTGAGAAAAGAAGGAAATTCAATTATTAGAAAATGTACAATTATTGAAATCACAGTTTTTGTAAATGGATCGGGCAGCAGAAACACTTGATGTCTCTTCCAACTCATTGGTTGATATCACATTGCTTGATGATGAGCATGCGGCAGTCGATGTACTAGAATGCATAATGCTGATGTGTTCATTCTTAATTTTTCCAATACATTTTTATGATGCTTTTCATCAATGTGTAGATGAGGCTTCAGCGAAGATGTTGTGGCATGGCCTGTTATCTTAATAGCTTCTTCTTCCTGAAAATAATTCTTTACCATATGAGAAACTAAAGTCGAGCGACTTGATGATTGCTGAGTTTTCTTTTGTTGTTGTCGAGACCACATTCTTCTGCTGATTTTTTTCAACCATTTGCCTATTTTATTCTGGTCGACTGGTGAATTTTCATTCCATGCTGCATTCGGCTTTTTCCAGAAAGGATTTGGGGTAAGAAAAAGTATATCGGTGGTTATATTTTGACCACGTTGTGAAATCAGCTCGTTATATAGTCTTATGGGGAATCGATGAGGGTTTTCAATGTTAGGTGTCAACCATTTGGTGTCTGTGCACTTTTCATTACCTCCCTGGCAAGTTTCGCTGAATATTCGATTATATTCCAATCATCCAGTTTCTTCACCTGCATAATTAATCTCTTTTCTCAAATAATGATGAAGGCAATTAACACCTTCAATTCCGTGCCAGGCTAATTCATAAGAAATTATGTGACAAAACTTCATTTGTAGTCCTAATGGCGTTTTTTCATCACAAGAATCGATTATCCTCGTGTATTCTTCTTTCTCTAGTGCGGCAGCACTCTGCTTCATTTTATCCACACATCTTTGCAACTCCTTTCTTTTTGCATTTCTTACATCTCTTCCTTTTTTCAATTCAATATCCTGAAACGGATTGAAGCTGATTTTGTATTCAGAATAATATTTCTCTTGTTCTGTTTGGCAGTTACATTCCAAATAGTTTTCAGCGAATATTCTTTGTAGTCTTCGCCATTAGATTTCTTCATATTCTCTCCCCAGTCTTCAAGAATTTCTGCAATTTCTTGAATAGTCGTATCACTTTCAAGTTTGTAGTTTCTGAAATTTCAAAACTGTTCAAACTGATTCAATATGGATTTTTTTGTCTTCACAGTGTTTAGTAGAGTGAAATTCTGTATTAATTTTCCAATATTTTCTTGGCCAAATCGATTCGCACTCATTTTCAAATAAAATTTTGAATGGGTGACAATTTCACCAAATTTCGAATATCAAACAACGATGTAGGCATTCTATGATCCAGAAGAGTTATGATGCTTACGCGGTGCATGTGATATAGATATAAAAAAATTATGATAGTTAAAGCAAACCTTACTGATGCATTCTGACGATACCAGGAGATGGGGCCACATCTCTCCTCGCACTCATGATACTATAAAATATAAAGATATGCTCACTAGAAGAACGCAATTGAGACACGGCCGCGCATGACGTCAGTAAGTGACAAATATGCGAATTTGGTCCTTATTGCACCGTCTGATTACATTAGCTTTTTTTAGTTTTGTGCAAGTAAATCCGTTTTCTCATTTACTAAGTACTGTGAATAGACAAAATGTACCATTTATGTGTACAATATATATACCTGCCCCCTTTACAGCTGGTGTTTATACTTTGAAAGGAGTAATTGATGTTTGGTTGAGTGATATTCAAAATTTGTTGTGGGTGAAGCAAACACTGAATATTGATTTGTTGGATCCGATGCTCTGTATAATTCATCTGAGACTGATAATGGTAATCAGTAAAAGCCGCCGTCGGAGACAATGACCTAGCGGATATAATTTTGGTGTTGAAAGGAAAGTATGGATTTATCTGCACAGCATTTATTAGAGATGTATCCATGTCACAGAAGATGAAATCTCCAAGTCTAGATGCATAGAAACCCTCCAACTATATTAAATATGAAGATGTATTCAACAATGCAGACTTTGTGATAAAAGAACTTCCCACAGGAATCTCAAAGTAAATGTTCATTACGAATGTGAATTCTGCTGACAAGTTAAGAGAAAGCTAGGAAAACTTGTTGGGTACGCAGCATGCAGGAAGCATACTAGCTGCTCTTATAACACTTGTTCCAATATTTCGACAAAGTTTATCGTCATCATCTGGGAAAGAGTGTCCCTGAGGTCGTAGTTTAAGCTTCAAATACAGGTAGCTATGTTGAACGTTTTTTGAATTTTATTATTGTTGTTTCCGTCTATAAAAGTTTAATTAATGGTGATGGCAACCTTTAAAGACTCTTACTAATTGTTTTAATATGTACATTGCAATTGTTAACTTATATTTTATAATATCTATGCACAGAACCGCACGGACACTCATTCCCTGATGATGACAATAAACTTTGTCGAAATATTAGAACAAGTGTTATAAGATTATACTTGCTGCATACCCAACAAGTTTTCAATTTATGTCGCCTTGCAGAAAAATCCATCAGCCTATGTTTCAAACTATAGTCCTCTTTTAGAAAATGCTCCGAGCAAATTCTGGCATTGGTGACATTGAATTTAAATCGCTGACCACACCTTTGCACCCATATTCCGCATGAAGTCGTATTTTTAGGAAACGAAAAATAGCTATACTTGGTTTTGACCATTAAATTGTTATTATTATTTCACTTGTTTGATTGATGATCTATTTATTTTGTGGAAGTTCATGATGAAATAAGAAAAGGGAGAAAAAATATGACTTTTGTCCAGTTTCCACTAACACTTTACTACTTTATTACGACCGGTTTCGGCTTTTACACCATTTTCAAGTAACTACAGATTTCATCAAGTTCGTGAATATTTATACATAAGAAAGTAATTAAAGAGAGGTTGGGTTTAAATTACCTAACTGATGTTTCAAAACAAGTTGGGAAATACCTAGAATCTACCTGATGAGTCAATTTAATTTATCTAATAGGGGTTCATACAATCGGTGGGTCCAACTTTGTTATCAAAAGTCACAAATTCAGAAGTGGAGAGCTACATAATTCTAACTGGTCATTGAGGGTATCAAAATTGGGGTTTTTATTCAATTTGTTTATTTCCAAGGCTTCCAAAAAGTTCATTTCTCTTTCTTTATTGCACGTATGAAGGATGTTCATGTTATTTTTATTTATTGTATGATTCGTTTCTTGTAAATGTCTATATATAGCTGATTTTTTATCTGATAACACATGTTCACGGTACCTTATTTCAAAATTTCTTCCCGTTTGTCCTGAATAAGCTGCTGTACAATCACCACATTCCAGTCTATATATACCTGATTTTTTCCATTTATCCTTTTTGGGTTTTGCATTGAATAGTATATTCCCTAAATTACTCCTACTAGTGAATGAAGTTATTATATTAAATTTTGAAAAATAGTTTTTAATATTTTCTGAGAGTTTTCCCGAGTAGCTTATACTAGCATATTTTTTATCTCCTTTGGGTCCTATTTGATTTGGATATAATTCATTCCTGATCATTGTCTGCTGTTTATTGGAGATGATCTTATCAATTAAGTAGACTGGAATTTGGTTATTTATTGCAATCTGTTTTATGATTTTTATTTCTTCCTGCAAAGCCTTATCCGATGAAGGAATCATAAATGCCCTATGTATCATTGATCTGAATGCTGATAATTTGTGTGATAATGGACTGAAGGAATCTAAAGGTATTGTACAATCCGTAAAAGTATCTTTTCTGTATATGTTGAAGTGAAAATTATTATTAATGTTTGTAATAGTAAGATCTAGAATTTTAATTTTATTGTTTTGTTCTATTTCGACCGTGAATTTTATCTTATCATGAAGGGTGTTAAGGAAATTCAAAAATTGATTTATCTGTCTCGTTGAGCCATTAAAACCTACGAGAATATCATCAACATATCTGAACCATAATGCAATATGTTTATGAGATAAGCCGTTTGTGATATCTGCCATAAACTTGGTTATGTTCATGAGCTATTTGAGTGTTTATTGAAATGTGTCGTTTATGTTATTATTATGCTAAAAAAGTGAATGACTATTAATGATAAGATAACTTTTCATTCATGATGATTTATTTGTTTGAATGTTTTAGACGATGTAGTAACTTGATTACTTATATTTCGGACGTCCATCATCTTAATGGTTGAAAGATTTCTATCTCTTTAAAATTTTTCACAACGTTTCAATTGCTTGAATCCGCAATCTTCTTCTGGTGAATAGTGACAAAATCAGATGCTACGCGACCTTTTATAGGTCTATAATTAAAGTGTAATTACGCGCGGTCTTGTGGCGCGCGTGGTTTCGCGCTTTTTCTCCCTCCAAAACAGTCCATGAGCGGTTTCCATACGTTTTTAATTTCCACGCTTGGTTGACTGAAGGCACCATTGGCTTCTGTGTAGGTGATTTATATTTCAACCTTGTATCAGCCAGTTCAATAGAATCGACGCTGTAAACCTTGCAGTTTTGACAGTACAAAGGTAAACAAAGTTTTATCAAGAACCAGGCAGTTTTATCAACAGTAAAAACACAAGAGCTTTTTTTTATCGGATAAATTTCTTTTTGTAACGAAATAATTTTGCCAATCAGTAATTTTACGAGAAAAACACATGACAAAATCGCGAGACCGAAGGTCGAGCGATTTTGTCAAATGTCAGTTTTTCGAGCAAAACTACTGATGGAAATATTTTGAGTTAAAAAGAAATTTATCCTTAAAAGAAAAGCTCGAGTGTTTTTGGAAAGATAAATTAACGACCGAATATATGAATGAACAACAACAAATATTATCTTTATTGATACAATTAAATTATTTAAATGAACAGTGGTGTACTGATTTCAAAATTTTCTTCTCTGGTATTCACACATGTAGAATATTCATTTTGATTTTTCTCACTCGAGGCTCGTAAGGAACTAATAAGATTTTCGTGATGTTCAGGATCAATTTGGAGGTAGGGTTTAATAGAAGATGATGACGAGTGTCCCGTTATCTTTATAAGTCGTTGGTCACTTACTCCTGCTTTGGCTAACTGGGAAACTGTACTAGCACAGTTCGAATGATTGGTAATTTTATTATTTGTGATGTCGAGTCCAATTTCAGTTGCAGAATATTTGGTCCAAGTAGAAATCGTATTAATACCCAGTGGAACATTTTTGTACCAACCTTTGGAATTTTTATTTTTCCAAAAGGGATTTGGAGTTAAAAAAAAAGTCGTTCAGATGTAATGCTTTCATTTCTTTTTTGTAACAGAAATTTCAACAATGCAACGGGACAAATACCTTCATCCATTTAATTTTTTGTTATCCATTTTCTGTCTGCCAATTTTTTCGACCCACCCTGTGTCGTCTTTGAAAATATTGTATTCAAATCTTCTTGTTGAAGTTCCATCTTGATTTTTTTCTTCTTTAAAATGGTAAATTCTATAGTTTGCAGCCTCTCCCCCTTTCCAAGCTAATTCATAAGAAGCTATATGAAAGAATCTTTTCTGTAATCCCTCTGGGTTGCCTATATTCCACAATTTTGCCATTTTTACTATATCTTTCTTGTTCAATGCTACAGAACTTACTTTTCTTTTCTCTGGAAAAACTTGTAGTTCTTTCCGTTTACTATTTCTCGCATCACGAGCTTCTTTAAATGTTATGTCGGCAAAAGGATCAAATTCAATATTGTATTCCTTGAAATATCTTTCTTGAATCATCTTCGCAGTTAAATTCCAAATTGATTTAACTGTATATTCTTTATAATCTTCTCCATTCCTCTTTTTCATATTACAGGCCCAATCCTTTAATATCTGTTACTTCTTGTAACGGAGTTATTTTCGACAGTTCGTAATTTCGTACTTGACAAAACTCCATAAATTGTCTCCATATTGACGCTTTAGTATTTTTTGTAGATTGCGGGATTGCTTTTTCTATATTTTTTGTTATTTGTTGTATCAACTATCAACAATGCTTAAATAACTGACAGGGCAGACATTAAAGTGACGTAAGCATACTAGATGTAGACGCTAAAGCAAGGCGTTTTTATCAGTAACAAAAAACGATGCACCTTTTTTATCGCTGTCAAAATGACAATACAGTCATCTTTAAATGACACATTTTATACAGAAGTTAATTTATCAGTATAAAACCTAATGATTGGCTAGAATGACCCGCTATTATTGGTTAAAGTGCCAAAAACATCACATTTTGACAAGTGAAAAATATAATCAATATAAAATAACGTGAAAATTTTTGCGTCTGAAAACTCAGAAACCAGCCTGAAATTTTTTTACGCCAACATTGCGATTCGAATAATGTATGTGCCAGTATGTTCACAATATTCCACCAATATAGGTGTACTACTTGGGAATACTCTTGCACTACTTCTCCATTAGGAAACGTGTTCAATTAAACAAGGCTTTCAATGAAATATCCATTAAGTTTGTTTCTCCCTCGTGATCCAGTTATGTTCCTTCCTCGTGAACGCATAAAAGATGATACTGAAACTTCTCGACAAGGAAACCCGCCGGTTCGAACTTTTCTTATGTTCAGAGCACAGTTCACATCTGAAGCTCTTACCTAGGGGTCGCTGAATCCATCCCTCCTAATGCGTTGGAAATACTTTCAGCCCGAAATTAAATAATTACAGCACTCGGCTTTATTTCGTGAAAGTTGCTCTCGGGAAAGAATAGGATTATAATTGTCTTGAGCGAACTGAAGAGGATCTGCTTTTGAAGTTCCTTCATTAAATAAGAGCCTCAGCAAGGATAATGATACTTGGAGGCAGTCGTTTCGGGAATTTTGGGTTTTTGAGGGTTTCACGGGTCAGATATTTTCGTTTTCCTAATTTTCTGAGTGGGAATGTAGCAGTCTGTGACATGATATACATCAAAAGGCCCTTCATGAGGCCATAAAGGAACCAGAGAGTGGGTAGTGTCAATTATGTATAATGAAATATACGAGGTCCCCACAACTACTAACAGTCTTTATAAAATTGAGTTCAACGTATAGAGGTGGGCGAGTAGGCATAACATACCACCAATTGATAAGGTTCAATGTCTACGCTGAAGCTGAAACTGAGGATCTTCCACAACGCCAAAACCCAAGAGCAACCAACTGGGACATCTACTTAGAAGATCTCTTAGGGCTCAAGGAGAACCAGGTAGAGATTCTCTAGGTGGACTAACTTGATCAGGAAGTGGAAAAATTAGGAATTAGATAAGGCATGTCCTTTGAAAGTGGCTCCAAAACGCCAGGTTCGATATTGGAACCACTAGTTGTAGGGCCTAAGAAAAGCTACTAAGGAGACCCAGAGGGCGAAGAAATCAATGATGAGGCTTACAAAACCACGAAAAGATGAGTCAAAAAGGAGCTGAGTAGAAGTAAAAGAGCCTGCAGTTCGAGTAACGAGAAGAATGTTTGAACAAATCAGAGCAGGCGCGGTGTTCAGCTAACACTTCTGATCGAAGCCTGTCAATTGTTAATAGGATACACAGTGACGTTACAGTAATGAAAATGAAATGTATACAGTATAATTCAAATTGGGTCGTATGATGTCACTATGGAAGGCACTGTTTTTTAGTTGAGGTAAAATAAGAACATACTTTGTCATTTATCTGATTACTTCACCTATATTTGTGGTCCAGTTAAAATTTTCATCCAAAGAAATTCCTAGGAGATTAGCAGAAAATAATGTTGGATGGACGGTAAACTTGAATTTTTGAGTTTTATCAAAGCAACTTTAGCACTCAAATTTACTTACTCTGTTCAACTCTACTAATTAAAATATTTTTCTCTCAAATCAAAAGGATTTTCGTAAACTTTTGAGAATAAAAAGCCAGAATGCATAACACTTATATCTATTAACAAAACAATAAAGAATAACAAACAATGGTGTTAGGGACATTTCTCAAATTCTGATTTTAACTAATAATCTAACGTGAATGAGGCCAGACAATTTACTAATAATTTAACAAAATAAAATGCAAAAGACTCGAAATAATTCAAATACAACAAATACTAAGAGTTGATTAGAAGAATCAACTTTTTAGAGACAAGTGGAAAAGAACGACTATATATATATATATATATATATATATATATATATATATTCAAAGAATGAAAATTAACGATAGTACCCAGATTGAATATTGTGTTGAACAGAGTTGAAATATGACAATTACAATAACTTGAGTAAACTAATAAAAATGCGCAACCACATGTTGACCTGAACGAATGAAACCTATTTTTCGACCCTAATTTCAAAGTTGGCCTGGTTCGCCCTCCTTGAGAACTTTGGGTCTATGAAAATATATTAAACTGGCCTCTCACAAGAACATAAACATATGCGAACTATTTGACTGTTTGTTTCTCTATTATTCTGAAATGCCCCATTTTGAGATAAATACACACACGGAAACACTTTAAAATAATCAATAACATCGTGTATTTCAAGAGGACCCTTGGTAACCATGTATTTCTGAGAATATTTACTAGAATAACATGAGTTTTCGAGGGTTTGAGAAAACATTTCAGATATTTGAATTCGGGTTTGGGTCTGAGTTAAATTATTATTTCCGGTCATAAAATCCGTTTGGTTACAGTACCGACTCGAATAGAAGAAACTGCGTATTATCGAGGAACACTGTTTTAATTGGTCCTCATGTTAGAGAAGATGAGAGTTTCATATATCTATTGGAAATTTCGGATTGATTATCCTTGCCGGAAATATCACAAGAAATCTCATTTGGTAGTCGAGCTATAAACATCTAACTTACCATTCACATTCAGCTCCGTCGCGGCTTTGCTGTTATCCCGACTGTTCATAGCCGTGTTGTACTCCGTAACTGTGGTACCGTACGAAACCGCAGACCCCGAGCTGGTACTCCTCCTGCCTCCATTGATCTGCCCAACGGTCGTCATCTCCCCGTCAGACGGATGCAGGTAGTGATCACTGTACCGATCCCTGTAGGACGTCCGGTGCTGGTGGATCGAGTTCAAAATAATATTAGAAGAAGTCCGAGACAGCGCTTTCCTCTGCCGCACCGCCTCCTTGTATATCCTACAATACATCGTCACCATAACGATGCCCGGGATCCAAAAACTAATGGAACTACTTATCACCGCGTAGTACTCGTTGACAACGAAAATGCACACGTCGGGGTGGCTTAGCCTGTACTGCTTGTGGTCGTCCGTGGTGTACCAGCCGAGGAATATGGGCGTGAAGCTGATGACAGCTGGCAGCGACCACACGTTAGCCAACATGAAAGACACGGTTTTGTGAGTCATCGTTATCGGGTATTCCAGCGGGCGCACTATGGCGTAGTATCTATCGACACTAATACAGCACAGATGCAGGATGCTCGCGGTGGAGAAATACACGTCCAGGCTGTTGTACACGTCGCACATAAAGTACCCGAAGAGCCACTTTCCGTTCGTGAGCTCCACGCTGGCGTTGAACGTCATCGCGCACAGTGCTACCAACATGTCCGCCATGGCTAAACTGACGACGTAGTAGTTCGTGATCACCCTGAGTTTCCTATGCCGATGAACACTGATTATCACTAAGGCGTTTCCTAAGACGGCGCTGACGATGATGATGCCGAAGATGCATCCCTTGACGATGAGCACGAGCAGGTCCGTCCAGTCGGGGTGGGGGTTTTCGATGGTGGTGACGTTGGTTTTGTTGTGGAGGGTCGCGTTATGCAGGATGCTAGGCAGATTCGTGGATGTACTTGTTAGCGTTGCTGAGTATGAAGCCATAGCATTCGCTATCATTGTGGTTTCATTTGTTGAGCTTCATATTGAGAATACTTCGTTTCTTGAGATTATTGCTAAAGGTTGTCGTAGTGTACACCTAGTAGTGAATGGCGGGTGGAAGCCTGACATGGTCACCTGGAACAAAAGATTAGTTATAGACCAAAATCAGCTTTTAGTGACACTCATTCATAAATTAATTTTGTTAATGAAGCACAACTCCATAAAATACATCGTTCATCAATGAGATGGTAGTATGAATGCATTTTCCCCTCTTTGGAAGATTAGGTCAAACTACAGGGGAAACTCTAGCAAAATTTTGATACAGTTTGACCTGATCCCGTGGAGAGGAAAAGTTAAAAAAATGGTCTTCACGTGTGGTGACAAAAAAAGTATTTATAATGTCTTCCTTCCTCGAAACCAAGACTCATGCTGCTAAGTGGGCGTTGGGGAGTACGGTTGGTTACTGGATAATAATGATGGCATTCATTTCCCAACAATATTGAATTGATATGCAATGAAAACGCACTGGTTTAAAGAATACGCAGGGCTCAAATACGGTGAAGTTATGTTAATATTGTACCTATACTATACTCGGTAATTTATTGTAAACTGAGTGCTGCCTGGGATGGAGTAGAAGTTCCTACGTATTTCTTCAATAACCCTGGCACCAGGTTCTGACGCTCATATACACTCCAACAAGTATGATACAAAAAAATCATGAGCCTAATTCACCCTACTACCCTGCAGTAGTCAGTAGTGTACAATCCTATATTTAGAACAGTGCAATAGAATAACACATTTGCAACCGTATGGTGGAAGAAACCCCAGTGATGAGATTCTCTCACTTACAACTGTGCAGAAGAAGAACCCATTTACCACCGTTAGTCATTGCATCGTAGTATCTCCAGTTCATACCAAATTTTTTGATGACAGCAAGAATTGGTCTTGGATGGAAGAACGTCAGAAATCCATCTCTGATGTTAAGAATGTGCTAGTATAGAGTTGTTCCATTTCTTGTGCAAACTGATGCTTCGGATTACGGCATAGGAGAACTTGAAGATGGCGAACATGTGATATGATATATCAGTAGGACTCTTACTCGTTGAGAGGAAAACTACAGTACGACCAAACGTGAATGTCTTGCTTCACTTTACACTAATAATAGTTTCGTGCTTACCTAAAGGGCTATAAAATCATTTTATTGACAGACCATCACAGTTTGATATGGTTGAATAATCTACGCGAACCCACAGGACGTTTGTAACGTTGGGCCATATTACAACAGTTTCACTTCGACTAATACAGCGTTAAGGGAAAGATCATATTGTCCCTAAAATGTTACCGTGAAAAGTTTTCGAGGTGTCTTCGATTGTGGCTACCCGGGTTGCTGTATAACCTTATAATGTTGAAGGTACGTGAAAATCCATTGAAATCAGTAGGTAATGAGCTCTACAAGTTTGTCAACTGTAAATATTCAACGTTGCGCGCTACCAGCGTCTTTTGGAATCTAGTTGTCCTTAAGAATGAGCGTAAACAGCTTATCAATGATCATCACGGCAGTATGGTGGCTCATCATCCAATGGTATACAAAATGATTGATCGTCTCAAAAATTGATATTATTAGCATAAAATGCGGATAGATCGTCACAGGAAATATTCCATTTGTCTCACTGAAAAAACTGATTTGAAAACTCAGTCCGGTGTTATAGGTGAATATCGTTATTCCTTCCACTCCGAACCGTGACAGCAGCAGCCAACACCGTTCTTTGTGGGACTCCAAATTCGATAGTTTCAAAGCATTTGAATTTACTGACGATATTAACGCACTGCTTCCCTTTCTCCAAATAACATTTCATCAATTTATATACATTGCCTTTCAACACTGCGATTTCAATGGTCCTCAGAAGCTTCTGGTGACATACTGTACTGTAAATAATTACGGTTGACTGTTTTGAACAATTGTTTTTTTTTCAGTCAATGGTTCAATTGCATCGTCCGTGGATCTATACTCACAAAAACCACATTGGTTGGGAAAATGAATTTGTTGAAAAGTTTTGATATTCTAGCATTGACAATCAGTTTAAGTATCAGTCCTAGGTTAGAAATCAGAGATAAAGGTCTGTTATTATCACAGTTAAGTTTATCAACATTTTGGTAGACCGGTTCGAACCCCGAAATTTTGAACTGTGAAGGCCGGTCACTTTGGCTTAAGATTGAGGCTTAAGGTTTAGGTTCTCAATCAAATTTTCCATCTCGTCCTTACAGATTCCTTCTAGGAGTGTCCAACGAAGGTGTTTGAAATTTCCCGAGCTTTTTCCACAACCACCCCGTTTCTTATTTGGGTCATTCCGTATTTGTCATTTTCGTTTGAGCATGTCTCTTTCACTGTTTCCTATATTCGATTATTGTTACACTCGTTCCTATTTATCTTTATTTTAGTTTACATTATTTATTCGTTTCATTATGACGTTTAGTTGGTTTCTTTAATATAATTATTATTAGGTAGTCACTCTGTCCTATCTTGTCAATTTCGTCATGAAATAAATTACTAGAGTACGGTTTATCCCATACCTGTCACCAATTTGTGTATTATTCCACACTTGAATGAGTACATTAATTAACTTCCATAAACTGTGTCAACAAATGTTCGAGCAGAAACGTGATTTAGAGTTCGTTAGTCACTTCGCGAGAGCCGTATATTCGTGTTCATTCAACAAAGCATTAGAGCAGGATGAACACGGCAGGGACAAAATGATAATGTTGAAAGCGTCCACAATGCAAGAACTCGCAATAAATACCATGGCTGGCTTTCTGCTTTGAATAGCTCTAATTCACTCGCGAGCTGAATAATTATGACCCGAATGCTCCATTTTATATAAGTTGTTGCAACATGAACTGAAGATGGGAGAGCCTGAGTACGACACGAAGACATAAAACAGATCTCAAGTTGTGCTCTTTCTTTAGTTATAGGCATCATTCATTATGTAAGGACTTCCTCATTCTATTTTATATCTCTAGAAGAGTTTGAGCAGCGAGTTTCAGGGCATCTTGATCGATAATTGTATTTTATAAGAGATGTCGATAACAAAAAAATGGAATCCTTAGAAACTCCACATTTCCTGTAATTTTTGTCAACGGGGTTTTCTGTTTCGTTGAGTTGATAATATCGATCTTGTTTTGTATTTTTGCATCTTTTGTGTATCTATTAGTGTATTGATAGTCTTTTACCTGCAGGATTGTTCTACTTAGGGCCGGTTCTTCAATGCACTTTAACTTCGAGCTAAATTTAACTCATGGTTAGAATGTGAGTGTATCCCTTCATTTGGCAAATTTGATGTCCATTCTAGTCACGAGTCAAATTAAACCGGGAGTCAAAGTACGCTAACACGACATTGATAAACTGGCTCTTTAGAGGCTGATATTTATTTTCCATCCATATTCTACTAACGCTAGAAATTAACCAGCTATAATAGAAGTCTCCCAGGAGACGACTATGAAAATATTGGCAACACCGCTTCCCCGTTTAGGAGGACGAAGATTTTTGAATACAATTGCTACATTTTCGAATGTAATGGATGATACACAGCTAGACCATTGAATTGATTCCATGCTCAGAAATCCAAAATTTGTTAGAAGACAATTTCAATGTAGTGTACGAAGAAAGAAAATACTCAATGACATGTGGCAAAGTTTATTCAACGAATCAAATGAAATAGGTGACAAGACAACAGTGGAAACGAATATGTTTTTAATCATTCTCTTGAACCATATTGAATTCAGCTAGGTTCTAATACCCTATGGTAAATCTGAAACGATTTTTAAGTTTTCAAGAATCAGAAAATATTTACGAGAAAAAAAAAACAGGGTCATCAAAATTGCCAGTAATACAAGGTAATCCGATGCTTCCTCCATCACCTTCTGAAAGAGAAAGGAAACTGTTAGCTGTTGTTAGCAAGGATTGAGGAAAGAAGTGAATGATGGACCGTTGAGGTCGTAATGGTAGAGAGTTCGCTTGTCAACCTCAGGGGCATGGGTTTAATTCCCAGCATGGTCACCGGTCTTGTGTATGGCATCACACGGTAATAGGTAAAGGCTACGTCTTCATTAGCTCACAAAAAGTCGTCCGAAGACTTCTGAGGGTCGTCGTAGGGGGGAAGCCAGTTGATGAAAAGAACACATTTCAATACAAATTTGGCTTTCCTGAGGGATCAATAGATTGTCCACATGAGATCGAATCACACATAGATTATATGGCAGAGAAACAAATTCAAACAGAAAAAGTATTTGATCAGGTTGATTCAGAAACAGTGGAAATACTAACTGACTTTAGCAGGACTGAAACACCACGTGAAACATTTGTTCCAGTATTTGTTAGAGTAAATCATGACTACCAGTATTCATTACTTCTGACAGAGCATGGAATAAACATAGATTTGGTTTGTTTCCATCTAGAGTAAAAATAACTCTTCGTAATTGAATAGACAGTATAGAAATTGTTCACTCAACATCAGGAAATTCCACTATTGACCAAATTTCTCCCAGATCAAATTCAAAAGAGCTGTATTCCCGACATTCCATGTTTTGTTAAACTATTTCAAAACCATCAGTCCGCGCAATTTCAACTAGATCAATCCATCAATGGTTCTAAAAGATGTCCGCCTCGAAAGCAAACAAACAAACAAAAGAACGCAGTCCAGTCAGATTCACAAACCCACCAAATAATACTGGAGGGTCAATCGTTGTGTGGCCCGATGATCAAAGAGGAAATAGCAGAGAGTTTATTGGCATTCGAATTGCAGAAGTTGAGTTCAAGAGGAAAAAAAACTGGGTTTGAACCGAAACGTTTTTGTGAACTTGTACTGATGCGACTGACAGCAACGAATTAGTTCCCGCAGGCGGTTGGGTTGAAATTGGGGGAAAAGGGTCCCATACAGCGGTGAAGTTCAATGGGATCCGCAACGTTAATGGAAACCAAGTTGAAATGCGGATCAAGTGGTGGGTTTCTATGGACATTTTGGGCTCACCAATGTCATCTTCGTCTCTCATTGAGTTCATTTCGTTACTTTATCATGACTGGACTTCACTGATAGAAAGGTTTAGTTAGTTTGGCTGAAGGTTTGAGGATTAAATCTGAATGAAATTTTTTATAATTGAACAACATTATTCTTTTTGACACCTCTTCAACTATGCTTTAACAGGTAATACGTAATTGATAGTTTCCTCCTTCATTCTTTTCTTCTACATGTAAGTATTACCCATTGTACTCTACTACCTTTAGTTACACCTTTTTCTTTGTAGAATTTGAATTCAGCTGATGACGAACCTATATAGGTTCAAAACATGTACTATACCTACTCCTAACTAATTGTTGGTTATCGACTATTCGACCATTACATAACTAATCAATTTACGATATTGAATTCTGGAGATGAATTCGGGTTTTTCTACTTCGTAAAATCTTACCACTCCACTTCGAGATACAATGTACTTTTACCACAGATAGTTGCGTTGATTCAAGAAAATTGTTTTCTTGAATAGGCCCAACAAAATATTAGTCTGATTTTTAGACGGATTCCCCCTAACCTCCGCAAGGAAAATGTTTTGAAACAAGTAAATACTTGCTTCTTGAGTTGATTGGTGAAACTCTTTTTCATTATCAATTTTAGAAAAATAGAAAATAGTTTTGTTTGTTCCAAAATCTGAAATATAATCATCAGATACAATTTTTTCTGTCGTATAAGCGGATTTTCAAAAAAAAAATTAATTTTATATTTGATTATATCTAAAATTGTTTCAGAAAAATGTTGTTCAGAACAAAAAACTACGTTCTAATAACGTTCAATAACATTCATTGACATGGAGAAATAATTTTTTTGTCTACAATAATAACTCAAATTTATCTGTAGTTACGTGTGATCTAGGAAACACCTGAGGTGATCAAGAGTTTCAAACTCAGTGCGAAATTGTTAAAATTGTTAAAAATTGTTATTGTTAAAACTGTTATTTCCGTCACCCCTACGCGCAACCCTCGGAAGTCTTCGAGAGACTTGTGTGAGCTAGGGAAGACGCAGCCCTTGCCTTTTAACGTGTGATGCCATGCATGAATGAAGAGCAACAAATTTTCACAAAGATATTACTGTTTACTTTCTCATTCTTGGTATGTTTTTCACTAAATATGATCACTAGCCTGTTTCTAATGGAGCTCAATATTCCAATCCATCACGAATTTGTACTGATAGCAGACGAATACATGTAGGTATGTTGAATACTCGATTCACCACAACTTGTTCGAAAGCTTTGGCATGCATCATTCCTTGATTTCCACAAACATGCCACCCAAGTTTTCGAATATGTTAATAGGCTAAAATCAATGAGTCTGAAAACGCGAATTCCGAAGCTCCATACGAAGTTTCCAAACTGACTTGACTAGACGTCTTAGATCACATGCTATGAATGCTTTCTTGACTAACCACAAAACACTTCAATCGACATAATGCTCTTTTGTTTCGGAGGGATTTCGTGGAAAGTCCTGCTAGTGCAAACATGGTGCAGAACTTGGCTGAAATTTTGCCCTTGATGTACTTTAGATTCAGTGTCTGGGACTGAAAGGGTTAAACGGAGAAACAATTTCCTAATGACGTGAGTGATTGCTTCATTATAGAAAGTGTCATTAATTCGTGTGTGTATGAGGAAAATAATAAAAACGTATTATTAGTCATAAGTAATTAGATGATTCTTCATTCTCTTCATTTCCATACTGTTATAGGAATTTTTGCCACTTGATATTTTTATGTCACGTGATCGCTAGAATGGCGGCAAAATGAAAAAAATTGCAATGCAAAGGCAAAAAAGGGGTAAGATGGCAAGATATCAAAAAAAAGTTATTTGAAAAAGTCACTTAGAATTCAATTTTATACACATAAACGAAGTTTCAAGAGATAATTCAAAAAAATTGAAAATAGCAATTTTTTAAAAATATTTTCCCATCTATTTAAAAATATTATTTTTTTTCTTATGAGTAGCTTGACTATATTGAAACATTTGCATTTTAATGATAATGACAAAACTTTCTCATTTTCTCCACACCAGAGGGCACTAAATTGAAAAAATGGGAATTTGTCAGAACCCTTGCTGTTACATCGGTTCCTATCTAACAGTTATATCCGAATTCCACGACCATTGTGATGACATGACACTCCAAAAACATGGTAATTTCCAGATTATAATCAAGTTCCGATGATAATCGTGCATGAGCGTTTCACTTCGCACATAAACTTGAAAATAGTGCGTCAAATTAAAGATTCTTAAAGTTTATGTGCAAAGTAAAACGCTCATACAGCATTATTATTGAAACTTGATTGAAATCAGGAAACGTGGTGTTTCTAGATTGCCATATCAACACAATAGTCTTGGAATTCTGATATAACTGTTAGATAAGAACCAATGTAACAGCGAGGGTTCTGGCAAAAACCAATTTTTTTAATTTAGTGCCCTCTGGTGTGGAGAAAATGAGAAAGTTTTGTCATTATCATTAAAATGCAAATATTTCAGTATAGTCAAGCTACTCATAAGAAAAAAAATAATACTTTTAAATAGATGGGAAATTATTTTTAAAAAATTGCTATTTTCAATTTTTTTGAATTATCTCTTGAAACTTTTTGTGTATGTTTAAAATTGAATTCTAAGTGACTTTTTCAAATAACTTTTTTTGATATCTTGCCATCTTACCCCTTTTTTTGCCTTTGCATTGCAATTTTTTTCATTTTGCCGCCATTCTAGCGATCAGGTGACATGTGTCAAAATCGATTTTTAGGTTATCGGACATGCACAAACTTTTCCCCAGAATATTTTTTCCAATACTCCAATAATAAAAATTTTTCCCATATGGTACATACTTTTTGGCGGTCACTGTATATATATATATACATATATATATATATATATATATATATATATATATATATATATATATATATATATATATATATATATATATATATATATATATGTATATATATATATGTATATATATATATATATATAAATATATATATACTTGAAATAGACCCCTGATGTGAATATTTCAAAACATTAGCAAACCAATAAAGCTTTGAAACCAAATTAAGTTGCAACAAATATGTCAGAATTTGATGCGATGTAATTGACATGTATTTTGTTGTTTTCTATTCTTGTGCAAAATGTCTCGTTTGGGGTATTCTAGTGAAGATTTCCTGAATTTATCCATAATTTCTGGCGAATGCTATAAGATAATCTACAGAACTTGTCGTGTTTTCGCAGAAAGATTCCCAAATCTACACAGCCCCAATGAGAATATTCTGAAAATACTTCTAGGAAACTGCCGTGATTTTGGATCTTTTTGGTCTGTTATCAAAAACTGAGATGTATTTTTTGTTTGTCATCAAGCAAAACATTGTGTTTTTCTCATGACAAATAAGTTCTCTCATTTGAAGAATTCTGAATTTTTGTATAAGCGCATGTTAGGAAAGGAAATATCTGAGGTGATTCGACTGTAAATTGGTTCCTCGCTTTTGTGCACTGGGTCAAAAAGTTCCTGATGTATATATTCTATTTGGGAATTTTTATTCTTCATTCCGTCATCTGATAAAGTGAAAAGATGCTGGGAAACACATTATTGGATTCACAGACGCTGGCTTCACTTCGAGAAACAATAACGAGCACCTGTCGTATTGAAGAATTTATACTCAACTTGGTAAAAGTTCACATTTGATTCAGTTAAGGGAAAACTTCATAAACTGTTTGGAACGTGATATTTGGATATTTCAATACTTTTCCGTATGAAGTGTAATATTGAGTTAAAAAGTTAAGACTACGTCAGCAGTTTAGAAGTAATACATTCTCTGGTAATTCGAAAAAAACCCAAAGCTAAACTTTAAATGGTTTCCATTCTCCTCACTTTTTGTCATTTCTGCTATAATCCATACATGACATTATTTGGCCTCCATATATTTCGATGGTATTGTCATGGAATACTGTATACAAATTTATCATCTATATGAACAAACTTATTATTATCTTCAAACATTAAAACACTATACAGATTTTCCATACTCTAGTTGTTTTGTAACTAACACAAACAGTGTTTAATGGTATCTTCCGACTTTGAATTCTCTGCATTAATAGCAGTTGGTTAGTTAGTTAAACTACCACCAACCTCACTAATGACTCAAAATTTCGTCAAGGCTTGGGGTGAATAATGCATTACCAACACTACAAGTATGCAGGCTTGGCTGATTTCATTTCCTAACATATTAAACGCCTCATCAACACTTATTATTCAATACAGAAGCTTTATACAGGTGTTTCACAACTTATCCAAAAAAATTTAACCACTTATGCACTGATACATAATGATTCGATTTTTGTAAAAAAAATTAATGAATGTCCAACAAAAAACGAGGCAAAAACCGTTTGGGTTTCAATAACTGAAAATAACAGAAGTGAAAAAACGTACAAAAACAAGATGCAAAATTCGTTTTTTATTTTATTTCAGTACTGTGATGTCAGTGAACAGCTTTTGTAGAGCGGTTTTCAACAAACTTCCACGATTTTTATCTCGTTTTCTGTTGGACTTTTATGGATTTGTTTTTTCAAGAAATCGTTTTTTATGTGAAACTGCATCTACAGTTGAAAAAATTCTGATAGCACCCTGTATAATCAGTGATATTTCGTTGCCGGTTTTGAAAAACGTCGTACATTTAACTCTTCAAGTTCGTCTCAAAGAATGGGAGAGCAGAGCGGTCACAAAAATTACTGCAAGCAGGGGATATTTTCAAAATTAAGGTCATTGATATGATACAATTCTTCATGACCAATCAACTCATATCGTTTTGAAATATGAGTTTCCATTTAACTTGAAATGAGTCCTTATAAAAACAATACAATGACCAACATATTGATTTAAAATTTCAATATTTTGTCAATAACTTACAAGCCCATCTGAAAAATCTCTTAGAACTATTTGGATGATTTTCGCTCTGAGCAATCGTACGCGAAGTGAGTATTTCTCGTTCTCGACACGCGAAATTCAATTATACGATCGTTACCCATAGCAGCGGCCGCCAAAACAACCGTCACTTCCAAATTTGACATTTGTAAAATACGACAACGACAAAGATTATTTTTAATTGATTCATAATATCTGATTCAGCTCAAAGTGGAGTGGTATAGACGAATCGGGAAGAAATATCACAAAATCATCTCCATAACTTTAATTGGGGGGGTGCAGGATTCGGATTCAGCAAGAATTCATCTTCAGCCTTACCCAAATTGTGGAAAGGAAAAAACGTCCCTTTTATATAAATTTAAGCGATTGTAGGAAACTTTTTTATCCGAATGTAGATGCTATGTCCAATGCCCAACAAGCATGGTTATAGTTTGTTAAAAACAAAGTAACAACAAGAAACTACTAAAAGTTATTGGCGTTCTGGGGCGGCTTAAATCAATTCAGTGGCGCATTCGCTTTTACAGCTGCAGGATAACCCGGGAAAACCTGCGACACCAAATCGTCAGAAGAGTTGGAATTGGTAAAATGATAACTCCTAAAGTGGTACGTCAAATTTTGAATATCTGCCTTCCGGTAAAACAGGATGTACGGGTCTCCAGAGGGCCCACAAGGTCCAATTCGAAATAAAACATTTCATTCACGCAGCTATCATCAAATTTATACCAGTACGTTCTGTCCTTGGCCAAAGCATAGTAGTAACCACAATCAACTAAAGAACCACAGTGAACGATAACTGCGTAAAAATCATAACGGCAGTCGGCTACATACGGGTGTTCCTCCAGTTTGACACGTTGAAATAATTTAATATACAAATCAGTTAAACACAAAGTCATCTCCACAATTCAATATCACCATCCGGTGCAGTAAGATGGTAAAACGGCTGTCAATCAGTGGACAGTCACATAGTAGTACATGTTTCGGACCTACACAGATCCATCATCGGCTATTTAGTAATTCTACAATAAAAGGAGAACAATGTAACTAAAGACAATTTGGCTCATTTTAAGATTACTTACATGGAGATGACATAATGTTGTATAATTATATGTGAAAAATAATTGCTGTGTATTATTATTTTTCTGTTTTTTGAAAACTGGAAAAAGGGAGGCTAAATCCCTTATTCCTATAGGGAAAATTAAAGTACCACATGGGTAAATTTTGGCCAGTCTATGAAAGAAACGTGAAGGAAGAACGGAAATAAACTAACCGTAAAGCCGGAACCACTGTCAAAATTCTCTCACGTCAACCTTGACACGGAACAATGACAAGAGAACGTGATACACAGGACGACAAAGGAAGAAATAAATCCAACACCGACACTATTCTGTGTATTTTACTGATTTGTATCATATATCTATTAACTACGAATATGGATAATAAGGATAGCTTATGTGATGCCAAAAAAAATGAGCATCGACTTCGAATTGGAAGCTGTTGAATTAATGCGCTTGCGCCAGAAATTCTAAGACACGATTTTGTTTTTTCATCTCTTTCTAGCGTGCATGATTGGGCAGCAACAATTATCGAAGATATGAGAAGCATGTCTTTCCCACATAACCTCATAATATGGATAAGTTTACAGAGAGCAAGTGTAGATTGTGCTAATTATAAGAGGGCAGCACTATATGGATTTTATTCCTGATAATATGACACATTTTATAAATTTCTACATTTATCTGCCTGAAGGAATCTACATTTATCTGGGAATTTAAGATCGCCTCGTTTAACTTGGAGTTCGTGTTCAGGAGGCAAAAAATACATCACTACCAGCAAACTATTTTTATTATGAGGCAAATGTGGAACGAGAATTAGCTTTTCAAACAACTGTCTGTCACATACCAAATCCATATTCCTTCAAGTTTAATGAGTTTTTATCCGCTTTTGGACTAAAATTGATTGATGAAACTCTAGTGGCAGGGAACAAATGGATCAATGAATCGTTTTTTTAATGACACGAAGTTTATTTGACCGTCTTGCATATTTCTCATTCTTCATCCACATTATAAAAATGTTAGCCCATTTTCAATATGGGATGGTTGAAAATGTCAAAAGAAGCATAACCTTAAAAATGTATGACATTTCTCGTGATTCAGAATTCGGCATGCGAGGCATGCGCAATAGTTTCCCAGCCCCCGTTTGAGAAAAGGTAAGAAGATATTTTTGGCTTCAATTTGATTACATTGCGTCTTATGGCGTGTTATCAATATTTGTAGTTAATAGATATATGATTTGTATATCCATACCACTCCACTTCGAGATATAAAGGTTCCGTCAAACCAAAGCGGGACGCGGGAGCGGGAACGGAAAATGGGAACCATGCTAATTGCTAGAAAAACAGTAAAAGTAGCAAACCATATATATTTCTCTGCTTGTTTGCATTCCGGAATACGAATAATCACACCGGTACGTATTTATATATATCCCACTATCGAATTTAGTCTCACATTCATCCCGTTCCCGCTCCCGCTCCCGCGTTCCCGCGTTGGTTTGGGGAAACCTTTAAATGGACTTCTACCACAGGTTATTAATTCAATATATCTGCGACAAACTAAGTCATAACTAAAGAGCTTCAAAGCCAAGATCAAATTTGCAGGTGTTTCAAAGATACTTGTTATTTTATCTCTATCGGTTGTTTTAGCGCAGATTCGGCAATACAGTTGTCTATAATCTGTTAGTTAGGTGTTCGGTTCTTTTTGACTAGGTTCTGCACGAAGTGGATTTCCAAAAGACTGGGGAACACAAAAAAGTTACTGAAGTTTCTGCTCTTCATTCCGAATCCACTGCGGCTCAAAACTGTGAGAATTTTTTCTACAAATGATGTTTGTACTGAAGAAGCGATAGTGAATGATTCAACAACATCGGGGCATTCTCTGCTTTCTCTCTGCTTTCTTCTGCTCAAGGAGTGTACTCAACAGATATTCCAAAAATTTGAAACTGTCTTGTTATCCTGATGGAAAACTAGTTGGTTCCAAAGACTTCATAAAATCAACCGAAGAAATGGAAGAAACCCTTTCAGCAAATTGAAGTCGGTCGAACATTTGCTTCAGTTCGAAGAACAACTGGGAAATTTCCTTATCATTGGTTTATTTTTGGTCCCTAAAAGACTTCGTCATAAATAGCGCTTGCTATTCATATAGCAAATTTTCCCCAATTATAACTAATGTCTGCAACAAATTGTTCAATCCAACTTTACTCCTATGATTTTTAAGGTTACTATCTGAAGACTGGACTGGCAGAGCAGCAATATCTTCAACCAATCTACTAGCAGATATCAATGAATCCTTCCTACTAAAGTGGAATCTTCTAGATGGGTAAACTCATCGGCTTGTGAATGATTGGAATTTTCTGAAAACTAAATATAATCAACAATCTGTGTTTCGTCATTTATTGTAGACTTTAAATGCACTTTTTTCTGCTGTATCCAGAGAGATTTGGGTTTCTTACTAGAATGAGGATACTACATAATTTCATCCAACCAATGAAAGTGGGAAATAGTTAAAAAAATAAGTCAAATAAGTACATGGTCTGAGAATTTCCGTTCCTAAAAGAAGTTACTGATGAAAAATATTTATTGTTGAAGGAAAATGTTGAAATACATCATTTAGTGTTGTTTTATTCTTTGAGATTGCTGACATATTCATTTGTGGAAAAACGTGATGAAATACAGGAAGAAGAAAATAACTTGTGTCTAATTTCAACTGAGACTTTATTCGTTATGACCGGTCATATAAATACAGTGTGTCCCACTTACCATGCTCACCATAGGTATCTTTTTAATGGTAAGAGATACGAGATCATGATTTTTTTGTTAAAATTTATAAATTCAAGATGGCGACTTCAAAATAGTTCTTATTTTTGTATAAATGACGATAACTCCGTTGTTATCAGCAAAAAGCTATTACTGTGACATATCATCTGTAAGAGAAAAAAAAGTTATTCATAACTAAGTTATAGTGAGCTATGACTTACATTTGAAAAATTAAATTTTGTACTGATATCTCAAATTCTAGAAGAGTTGATATGAATTTCATATTTTTTTTTCGAAATCAATCTCCTTGAAAAACTGCTATTAGAATGTGAAATTCCTATTCGAATATTTTCATAAATAAAGAAGTTGCGGAGGAGACATGAAAATGATCAAAATCTGTTTTTTGCGTATAAAACAAAAACGAATAGATTTTATCAAATTATTTTTTCACATTATAGTTGGCGTTGATAAACTCCACATTTGGTGTAATTTAACCGACCTCGTATCTCTCACCATTAAAAAGATACCCTTGGTGAGCATGGTAAGTGGGACACACTGTATATTTTCCATTAATTTTCTTCAATTACAATCAATCTTTTGAGTCGACATTGCACTACTGCATATTACATCAGTTTACAGCCCATTGTAAAGTTCATTTAATCCGAGTTGCTTGTACTATTTACACAAAAAACTCAACCTCAACCTCTAATTAATTCCGTAATGGCGAAATTTATCTACAGACCTTCCGCTCGAGAAAATACAATCCCTTGCAACACCCCAATTACTTTTCAGAGAGAAAGGCCCACATTTCCGAGGTCCCATTTTACGCGTATTTTTTTAGGAAAACGCAAAAACTCGGGAAGGCTGTGAATGACACAGTTCTGCGAAACTCATTATACAGGGTGTTTTCTAAATACGGTACGAAACTGCAGAGGGTGATTCATTAAGTCGTTTTGAGAAAAAAAGTTGATGAATATATTTCCGGAGTTACTTCGTTTCTGAGATACAGGACGTTGAAGTTTTAAAAAGACGGTATTTATGGAATATTATAAATATCCTCAAACCGATTTGGTTGATATTTTGTACAATGATTTTAACTTATAATGCGCTTATTCAGCCCCAACTAAATTGAAATTATTAGTTCTAGTGGCGTCTCTGAAGGCACCACAGCCAACAATATTCGGAAAAAAGGAAAACACCGATTTTTTTAAATGAGCAACTAATAATACAACTTTTTGGTCTCTTTTATTATCTTCCTATATATCTAGCTTCATTTTCGAGAAAAAAAAATCATTTTAACTCATTTTAAAATCCATTGACAACATGAAATAAAAACCAAGAATAAAAAATGAACAATTTTGACCTTACTGTAAATGAACAAAATGTCAACCTTCTGATAACATACACGACTGCATTCGATTTGTCATTGGTTGTCTGAAAGGTTCAAAAATACTTGGAGTAGTCATTATGACATTGCAATTGTCAATTATTTGATTCCTCAAGTTATTCACATCTAGTACAGGAGCTTTATAAACACGAGTCTTCAGATTACCACATAAATAGATATCTAGAGGATTCATATCAGGACTGCGAGCTGACCAATGTTGGGATCCTGCACGTCCATTCCAGCGAGCAAGAACACTAGAATGAGCTGTGGCCACGTTGTGCATGAACCATATGTTGCCGTTGACAAGTACGTGTACTTCTATAAAAATGGGTAAATGATCTCACAAAAAGTCTCCGTAGGATTCACCATTCAATCTTGTTGTTGAAATAATGAGCCAATTAGGTAGTCATCAATAACGCCAACCCAAACGTTCAGCGAAAATTGTTGATGAAAATGACTTTCTGGGGATTTTTGTCGTCCTAAAAATGGTTATTGTGTTCATAATAGCATCTCAGTATTTGGTAAAAAATTATTATTGTGTCCCATTGTATAAATCGGATGAAGAAAAGGTTTGTATTTCGTGCAGAAATTTATTTATAAAATCATAGCAAAGCGCTTTCGACTATAAAGTCATCATCAGTGCGTACCTGTAAGTAAGTGACATTGAATTGAATTTAAGAAATTTTGATAATGAGAATTTTGAAAATTGAAAAGTTACTCGTAAGGTGTACAAGAGCCAGACCATAAAAATATCATGTGACCAGAGGACCATGTAAAAATTTAAAAACGGACATCATATGAATAACATTTTAAAAAATATTAAAAAATCCTTATTCCAGGATTAACCTGGATAAAAGCTTCAACAGGCAGAGGAGCACATGTCTGTTGAAGCTTAGTCTACTGTCAAACTAAATGAAGGAAATTGACATTGTGTCAAAAGTTGACATGACAATGACGTTTGGCTTAGAACATTAACTTCTAGAAACAATGATTTGTGTTATAAAAATTGATGAATGACCAATTAGTCAAATTGATCTGTAAATTTATTTATAGTTCTGTTAATTTAAACCTAAGGAAATGTGACAAACCGGGAGAAAAGTCTAATGAGAACCTCAACCCGACGTGCACCGAACCAGGTTCAAGAAACAGTCTCTTGGGAATTTGTGAAACCAATTCTATGCTAAGGATCATGGGACAGGTCTAATGAGAACCTTCACACTTCCCAAAGCGCCAAAAAGGTAGCCCAAAAACGATAGGCACAATAAACATAAAAGATTTAAGACAGTTTCGGCAGGCAGAGTAACACATATCTGCTGAAGCTTAGTCTACTGTCTAACTAAATGAAAAATGACATTGTGTCGAAAGTTGACAATGACAATGAAGTATTTATAGTTCTGTTAATCCAAACCCAAGGAAATATGACAAACCGGGAGAAAAGTCTAATGAGAACTTCAACCCGATGTGCACAGAAACAGGCAAGACACACTCTCTCGGGAATTTGTGAAACCAATTCTATGTATGCTCTAGATCATGGAACAGGTCTAATGAGAACCTTCCCAATCCCAAGTCGGGAAAAAGGTAGCCCAAAACCAAAAGGCACTACAAACCGAAAATATTTAAGAAATTTTCAAATTGTTTCAGATTTAATCAATTGGGTTATTCTATTAATCAAAACTAAGGAAATTGCTGAACCAAGAGAAAGTCTAATGAGAACTTGACACGGCACTTGCAAAAACCCAAGTTCTAGAAAAACAGAACCTGAAGGTGAAATTATAAGTTTCAAATTGAAAGCAATAGTTCATGTTCTGAGAATTGAAAGGAAAGTCGAGAGGGAGGGAACTAAGCGAACTGCAAAAAGGGTTCAAGCAATATCATCATGAAGAAAGAGTTCAAGAGCAATTAAATAGGAAAATAATTTGAATTTATGAAAAGTTTTTTACTTCAGACGTCTATGAAGAGGAATGTTAGCTCTGGTTGAATTAACTTGAGTGTTGAGACAAAGGTCATTATTTAGTAATTCCTTGTTACTATGTAAATCTTCAAGAAAATCTAATCTATTGTAATTTTTGGAACTCACCTCCTGTAAAATTTTTTAATTCCTAATTGGACCAACTTGTGGTTGTTAAACCTCAAATGTTGACCAAAGGCTGAAACTTTGTTGGGATTCAAAAGTTCGGTTATACGGGCTTTCAAAGGTCTACAAGTTCTTCCAATGGAGGCTGCATCACAATCATCACAATTTAACTTGTATATGCCACTTTTTGAAAGTTATCAATTTTATCTTTTGTGTTGACCAGGTATCTGTTGAGGCTGCGGTTAGTTTTAAAAGAAATTTTAATGATGTCTATGTTGCTTTTGATGGAACCAGCTATTTTATTTAAGAAAGGAAGTGAAACAAATTGTGCTATTGAATCTACTTTGGGGTAGGCAGCATTATGTTCTTTTTTGTTTTTGATTTTTTGGATCATACCATTAATAATATTCGGGTTATAATTGTTATTTGAAGCTATTTGTTTAATGATATTCAATTCATTTTGATAACTAACTGTAGAAAGGGGCATATTCAAAAGTCTATGAATGTAACAATTGAAGGCTGCCATATTGTGTTGATTGGGGTGATTGGTGTATGAATCAACCACCTGCAAAACATCAATCCTTGTTGAAAATCCCGTGGCAGTAGAGCTTGGACCCGCTGTGTGCGAATATGCGATGTGGGTATCGGAAGTTTCTTTTTAAAACTTTTCAAACAAACAAATTTTCGTGAAATTTCATGTACAAACTATTCAAAAACCAGGTGGAAGTGTTAAATTAGATGATTAAAAAATGCCAGATATCCTGTCAGTAAAATCAATAAAATCAGTAAATCATCGTTATTGAGAGATTTCTGAGTCGAAGCATGTTGTTCGTGATGTACAACAACGAGGGAACAACCTCGTATTCTAGGTGAATTCTAGTTGTCGTAAGGTCCAAAAACTTTGAGGATGCTCCCAAAAAAAAGCCCCTCTACCGAGAATATTCGCAAATTACATGTTCTCTGACTGGACATGAAGAACAGCTAGATAGTAAAGGTGCTGGATCAGTGATACAAATTAACTACAAAAAGTTACCTCATCCATCACCGTGCAAAAAACCTACGGCTGCCAATGCACTGACAAATCACCGGTGGCCTTGCAATCGCAACTTTTATTGAAAAACACAGCTCGAGCTTTTATTGCGCATGAAATATTCATGTGCCCTAACGAGGGTTGACATATTTGGGTCAGAGAGAGCAGCTCTGCTTCCAGATAACCGTATTTCCATACTACTCTGGACTCATTATTTGACGGGAGTGCAGTTGAAAGTTGCTGCTCGATGACTCAACAGTTTGACGTTTCGATCGACGCAACAAATACTTCAGATGCGTTGTTTGGAGTTTAATCACATTTAATAATTAGTCTGTAAAAAATAGAAATGAATATCCTAAAAATATTAGCGATTGCACCTTGGATTCGGAATGATCAGTAGAAGAATGAGTTTTAAGGATTTTACCTACTACCAATTTGTAAATTTGTAATATCAGACATTACGATACTGATATGAGTTTCGTATTGAGATACTTAACCGCACTTGTTCGGTAAAGTTACTGCTTGTCAATGTCAAAGTCAATGTGAAAACTGTTCTGTATGAAGGTGATAACGTTCTGAAAATTTGTATCGATTGAGACGAGCTCTAAATTCGTTTATTTCTTTGCCAGTATTGAATTTTGAATATTGACCGAATATTTATTGAACCATATTAAAATAATTTATGATCAACCCTGGATGAAAAAAACAGACAGGTACCATATCAAGTGGCTAAGCATTCATTGTTCTGATTCAGAGAATTCCTTGTAATTAGAGGAAGTTGTTACTATAAAATTCTAGTCAATTGTGAGAACTAATTGATTTCCACGGTTACCTGGGTTGATTTTATTGTTATTCAATTTGCTTTGTCATCAGTCTGCCAATGCCTGCTTCAGCAGCATCACCATCGTTCAGTTTCAGGTAGACAGAGTCCAGCAGATTAAAAACTGCATCGTTAGTAGTAGAATTCTTCTGGACTTAATTTAATTAAGTCACTGTCATTCCTACATCAGTCATTTCATTTCACTTCATGTATATTCTATTTTCGTTTTTTGCCAATTTCATCATTCATTCTCACGTTAGTAAGTACTCCATTTATTCTTTCCTACATTTATTGTACAATGCGTATTTTCAGTTGTCCTGAGGAAGGTATCGAATTATACCGAAAGCTTGACAGTATAAAAGAGTTTTCTTTAAAATAGCCCGCAACCCTGACTGCAAATATATATATATATATATATATATATATATATATATATATATATAAAAATAAGGATGGATTTAGCGAGGGGCAATTTATGAAAATATAAGTAAAGAAGTTATTGGGTATAACCCTCAAAATGTTGTGCAACCGTAGACACGTGTTTCGAGCTTAAGCTCTCTTCAATACGGTAAAATCAAGTGTGAAGATGTACAACACTTGGATGTAAAAATAGAAACAAAAGAAGTCAACAACAGGAAGCCAACCACACATTTGTGGCATCGGTTAGAAGACCTTGTACTCACAATAACTTTTTTACTTATATTTTACTTATATTTCCATAAATTGCCCCTCTCTAAATCCATCCTTATTTGTATCTTCCTGGGTAGGATTGTCACGCTGGTAGCTGTAGCTACCTCCGTGGCGACGTTAGTTGTTGCCTTGTGAGTACAAGGTCTTCTAACCGATGCCACAAATGTGTGGTTGGCTTCCTGTTGTTGACTTCCTTTGTTTCTATTTTTACATCCAAGTGTTGTACATCTTCGCACTTGATTTAACCGTATTGAAGAGAGCTTAAGCTCGAAACACGTGTCTACGGTTGCACAACATTTTGAGGGTTATACCCAAAAACTTTTTTACTTATATTTTTTATATATATATATATATTTATATATATATATATATATATATATATATATATATATATATATATATATATATATATATATATATATATATATATATGCTGAATACTTGTTTCAAGCAGCAATAAATGTTCCAGTGACTGTAAAACAGTCGAAAAGAATCCTTTAGGAACTCACTATACCTTTGTATAGATTGTATGGCATATGTCCGACAGAAAACAATTACTTCTCTGGTTAATACCTCGACAGATATTGGATTATATCTGTCAGACATATGTGCAAAGATCCTTACTTTGAAGAAACAACTTTGCAAGAGCTCTCAGAGACAGACAGCAGGACACCGCCTGATCCAAACAACGAACCAACTGCAGACCGGTTTCGGGATGTAGTCCCTCATCAGTGCAGTCCAGGTTATCACGGTTATATACACTTCGACTACTTCATTAGCCCTATCAAAAGTCTGTTTGATTTAAAGATAGATACTACGATTAAAAAAACAATATTGACATTGGGAAATTGAATGAGAGCTATTCCAATTTAGATTTGTGAGAGATCATGATGTGCAATGTACAAAATTATGTGCGTGATATTGACTCTGCCGACTAGCCATTAACAAAAACAACACCGATAAAAATCCGTAAATAGAAAGAAGTAGGGCCGATAATGGTTCGCATCAAGGGCTGCCCCTAATTTTGCCGGGCAATAAAAATAAGTGGGATCGAGAAAGGCTTTCACGCCGCTTTCAGCTTTCCGGTCAGACACTGTCGAATGTTCCCGTTCTCATTAGGTGTTTTCAGGAGATGCGATCGGGAGACACTTTACCTCGAAATGAAGGTTTTCCGTATTTCTTGATATGTAGGTACAGACATTCGCAGTGCAGGGTACAACACGTTCTCTGAACGCCAAACGAATCATTGTTTCCAAAGAAGAAATTATTTAGGGTTATGAAGGGTATGTCAAAATTGAAAGACATACAGTGTGACCCACTGATATACAAAAAGTTCAGAGCCAAGTAATCTGATTTTTCAAGGTCAAATATCTGAAAAAATTACTATCGATTTTTTTAGAAAAATTCTAACTATACCACTGGATTTGCGACATTTTCTAATGGTTCTTATGTAAATAACGTTGAAATGCGTCAATCAATAAAAAAGTTATGATATGACGTTGAATCAACCCACCAATTCAATTTCTTTTATCAGAACTACGACTACACCACCGGATTCAGGGAGTTTCTAAATATCACTGACTGTAATTTTATTCATCAGGATATACCAGAAACGAATATGAGATTGATAAAATCGGTAAGTGGTAGTAAAATGATGTTGGAAGTTTCCTTAATGATTTCGCTAGTTAATTCATTTGCGTCAGAGCACTTGGAATTTTTCAGTGACTTCATTACATCCGAAACGGCATCTGCAGTCATCTGGAGCTAAAAAGAAAGAACTACTGGGAACAGGGAAGCTTCTGAAATTGAGTAAATCAAGACTTGATATTGTTGGAAGAGATTTCATGATTTCATCAGCAATTTCAACAGAAAAATCGTTGAAAGTATCGGGAGAAATATTACTGTTATGAGTACTAGTTTTATTTTAATTTCTTTCAAAATTTATTTTTTTTAGAGGAACTGATGAAATCGTCTTAGGCTCTCCTTTTCGCATTTTTCATTTGAAAACAACAATTATTTCTGGAGATCTTGTAAGCTGAAATGTCTGCAGGATCTTTGGTTATATCTGAGTTTGAAATTTGAAAGATTTTGTTTTAATCTTTTCAAAGAATCGTCAAACCATTTTTTCGGAGACTTTTTACTTATGAGGTAAAGAAGATAACTACGACGGCGTACTAGTGCCACTGCAGAAATAAAAATGCTCTTAATTGACACATTTAATCTGTCAATTGACACATTTAATCTGTCAATTGACACATTTATAATCTGTCAATTGACACATTTAATCTGTCAATTGACACATTCAATCTGTCAATTGTCACATTTAATCTGTCAAAAAAATATTTTGGATTTGAGGGGGTGAAATAATTTCTTTTGTTTTTTTTTTATAGCTTTTGGCACACCCTTGGATAATTCTAGAAAGATTTGTATTCTTCACTTTTCTTGATACGACCCCCCGTTTAGGCTGTGCGCTTGTCCGCGGATTTTCGAAAATGAAAAAAAATTGGAAAAGAAAAATTAAAAAAAACAAATAATATGGTTTGACTTTTATTCGGTGGAGGGGGGGGTGGGCAAAAAAAAATTGGATTCAATGTGGGGAAATAATTTTTTAAAATCTTTTAAATCCTTGGATCATTCTTGAAAGATTTCTAGAATTCACTTTTTTCGATGCGACCCTCCGTTTAGGCTGAGCGCGTTCCCGCGGATTTTCTAAAAAAAAAACAACAACAAAAACAAAAAACAAAATAAAAAGCTAGGTCATCCAGCAGTTAGCTCATGTGTACTCACTAGTCATGTTGAAACTACCCACTCCGTGGTGGTCGTGCTGGTAGAGCATTCGCCTCTCAAGCATTGGGTCTTGGGTTCGATTTCTAGCATGGTCATCGGTCTCGTGCACGGCATTACACGTTAAAAGGTGGGGGTTGCGTCTTCTCTAGCTTGCACAGGTCTCTCGAAGACTTATGATGGTTTGGCGTACGGGTGCAACAAGTTGACGGAAATAAAAATTTCAACAATTTTCATCATGGAAATGCTTCAATCACCTCATATTAAATGTGTAAATTGACAGATAAAATGTGTCAATTGACAGATTATAAATGTGTCAATTGACAGATTAAATGTGTCAATTGGCAGATTAAATGTGTCAATTGACAGATTAAATGTGTCAATTGACAGATTATAAATGTGTCAATTGACGGATTAAATGTGTCAATTGACATATTAAATGTGTCAATTGACAGATTAAATGTGTCAACTGACAGATTAAATGTGTCTATTGAAAGATTAAATGTGTCAATTGACAGATTAAATGTGTCAATTGACAGATTAAAAGTGTCAATTGACAGATTAAATGTGTCAATTGACAGATTAAATGTGTCAATTGGCAGATTAAGTGTCAATTGACAGATTAAGTGTCAATTGACAGATTAAATGTGTCAATTGACAGATTAAATGTGTCAATTGACAGATTAAATGTGTCAATTGACAGATTAATTGTGTCAATTGACAGATTAAAAGTGTCAATTGACAGATTAAATGTGTCAATTGACAGATTTAATGTGTCAATTGACAGATTTTTTTATTTTCGCCGTGGCACTAGTACGCCGTCGTAGATAACACATTTCTGCTACATTGGCAAAATAATTACTAAATATAAATAACTCTCAATCATGTTGTTACCGTTACTGAGAAACATTCTGTTCTGCGAAATCAATTGAAAAGGCGAATATTTCTTGTTAGTAATTTGCAGTTTAGTTATTATTGCTTGAACTTTCAGCCATTAAATTATTAATTGCGAAATATTGGAAATGGAAATTTTCGCTAGAGTTAACCTGGCAAACAACCCTTCCGACGCTGTAAATTCACCTGTAAACATCGCGACAAAGAAACTTTGTCGTCAACACTCTATTATTCCGTCGTCTTCAAACAGGGTAAAAAAAGGTGTAGCAGGTAAACTCCAAGTTTCTGCGTAATATTTATCTTGGGAGCGAATGTCATTATAGTCCAGAAAGGGGAGTTGAAATATTCCGTGAAAAACTCAGGTTTTCTTCAACATCACTTGGCTGTTGGCCGATTATCACTTGTTTTTGCAGTTGCTATGACAACAAAGGCTTGTTGAGTAAAAAGACGTTCATGCCAAAGAGAAACAGTGAAATAAATTGGAATTTGTTTAAATCTGCGAATATGCGTATTATGGATTTTGAATGTTATACCATAAAAAGGAGCAGATTCTCTACCGAACAACTCTTCATGAAGCAAAAAAGCTGACATTCAATTTAATCTTTTGACGCCTTTGTCGGCCTCTCCACGTGGACTGCCGATCGAGTTTAGACTAGGAAAAACTAATCTAAACTGATTTTTGCCACTAAAAATCACGCATGCTGCCCAGTCAAAACTTTACCTTTTAATTAAAAAACTAATCTATGGTAATTTTCACCACTAAAAATCACTTTTCAGTTAAATTTTTTTTTCAGGTTCCATTTTCCTAAATAACGACGTTAAAGTTTAAACAATCGACCTATAAAGTTTTGGCTTCCTTGATACCTTCTAATATACCTACTCAACAAAATCACACGATAAAAGTGTATGAAAGTATTTTTATTATTTTTATATTTTGTTTATTTTAATTTTTTATAACTAAAGAAAAATTAAATATCCAAAAAATATTTCTTTTAACGAAAGTTTTGTTACTGCTGTTTTTTACAAATACTAGATGTTATAAACAAATATGATATTTAAGAAAATTCCTCATTTCCAAAATGCTGTCCTGGAAAAACCGGTGATTGAAAAAAATTATTTTTCTTTAATACATTTTTTTATTGTTTATTATCGCTTTTCTATATTTCATTCGTTCAAATAATTAGTAAAGAAAACATTTCATTCTTGAAAATCATAATTTGTATTTCTCATAATACGTGAAGAAAAAAATTCTATATAATAATTTCATTGTTTATTTACTTAACAATTTGATTTAAACAAATTCTGAAAACGATTTAATTTTTTCTGGAACTAAAAAATTTCACAATGACATCCATATATAAAATAAAAATAATATTGAATTGTGTTATAAAAAATAGAAAAAATGTTTTCTCCACTTAGTTATATTTGTCTGAATTTGTGATTTTAATTCCAGAAAAAATTAAAATCGTTGTCAGAATTTATTTAAAACAGATTTTTAAGTGAATAAACAATAAAATTATTAATAATAGTTTTTTATTGTATAAGTGTTTTAGATATCATTTTATTTGTGCAGGAATGTTTAAATTTCTTAAGCAAATAAAATGTATCTAAAACACGCATGCAATACAACGTTTTATTCACAATCACATTCATTTAGAATCAGAATCGCGGACATTTTTCATCACAAAATGATTTGACGTTTTGCTCTGACAGCGGCTGTCACCTCCTCAAAAATCATTGAAATTACATACAAAAATATCGGGAGGTTTTGAATGGTTGCTATGTATTTTCGATTGTTTATCGACTCCATTTGTAAAAATTTGTGAAGTTGGTGAAAATAAGTAAAATGTGATTGATATTCAAGATTGTATTTTTCATCATTCCACTAGTTGAATAAAGTAATTTCATTATTCCACTAGTGGATAAAGTGGTACTTTATACGGTTCATAAGTGTGGATAAAACTCTGATTATAAGGTGATTGTGGATAAAGAAACATTTATTTATATTTTCCTATTGAGAACTGTAAAATATGATTTTTAAGAAGGAAATAAATTCTTAACTAATTATTTAAAGAATCGAAATATAAAAAAGGATCATAAACAATCAAAAAATGTATTCAAGAAAAATGGTTTATTGAAGTATATGGATGAAAAGGTCTTTCAAACACCAGAGATTTTACGAGCACGACGGGCTCGAAATGGAGCAAGTGTTTGAAAGACCAGTTATTCACGAATACTTTACGATATTTTTATTTTCATTCGTGCACTTTGAAATCGTGAATACCAGTATTATCACTACAATAGTTATTTGTATGCTAAGGCCGCGAAATACCTTTTTAACGTACCGAAAGAACAGTTATCGCCGAGGCCGCTTGCGGCCGAGGCAAGATAATCTTGAGGTCGTTAAAAAGTTTCGCGGCCATGGCATACACACTATTTTTCGTGCAATCGTTAAAATTATTAAAATAGATAGTTGTAAATAAATATATTATTGCTCCAAAATCAACAGCAGTTCAATTTATTTAACAATATCACCGTGTGCTATGGAAATGATATGTTTCAATATATACAAAATATTTTGACAGTTCTTGTCAAAACGCAAAATGTCTGATACTGATAGCGATATTTCAGTACCTTCCACTCCTCCTGAACTCAAAAGCGTTGTAAATTCGGCGCTTTCCGTTTTAATACCCGAAAAATCTAAACGGCAGTACGAAAAATGTTACGGCGAGTTTAAAGATTGGTGTGACAAACAGAATGTTAAGACGATGTCTGAAAACATTTTTGAAAGTGACGTTTGGTTTCGCGGCCGTTGCTATGGGTAACGGCCGCGAAATTAAATTTCGCGGACTGTGCTGAGAACGCGAAATACTGACTTCGCGTGCGATTGCACGAAAAAAGAGTTTATTTGTAGGTACTAATAATGTAAAATGGTTGAATTCTAATTCAGTATAAATTTCGTTGTCATGGAAATGAGAAAAACAGAAATAAATTTCAAATGTTTAATTTAAACACGTCGAGGCTTGCTTTAAATACGTAAAATGGGGCAACGATACAAAAATATTTTTTCAAATCATTGTTTTCCAGGAGAGCATTATGGAAATAAAAATTTTCTTAAATCTGTTTGTTTATTTGTCCATAACTACTTTTTAAACAAAAGACGTCAAAAAATTGTAACCAGTATCAATAACTGCCATTGTTGAATGTTCAAAATTCTCTTTATTTCCTTTTTGATACAACATATCTCTATAAAAAATACAAAAACATGTTCGATATAGGGTGCGACAGACTAGTTATAAAACACTTATTTATATATAAATAAAAAACGGTCACAGGTACAATATAGCAACAAATTTACATATTAAAAAATTGGTCTAGTGAATAATAAACTCTGGGTAACAGATAATTTTTCAATTCTAGTTTGAACTTAAGCATATTGGTGATATTCTTTATTTCCGACGGTAGGTTATTGAATATTCTTATCGATATGGCATGGGGACCATCCTTTGCGCTACAAAGGCGATACTGAGGGGTACACAGTTTGCTGTTTCCACGATTATTGTAGTTATGGATGTTCTCATGGGTTTTGTAGTTATTGATCCTACTTTTCACTAGGGCTAAGATGTATATTTAGATGGTTGTAAAGAGAATTGAATTCTCTTATCAACGATGTGACACTTGACCCCACATGCCATTTAAAAATTTTGAGTTGATGGGCCCCCCTGCGCCCCCTATCGTGCAATCACTATTTTTTTATTTCAAAAAGTAGTATTGGTGAAACCCTCGAAACGGTTTTTTTTTTATGTTTCTACGTCGAACCGTTCAAAAGTTAACAGGGGGGGGGGCTATTAAAAGCCGCACTGTATATAAAAAAATATCACAAATTGAAAAATTCGTCTAGTGAGAAGCAGCACTTTTCAATTAGGAATTCTTTTAGTCTATTTTTGAATATCCTGGCATTTGGTGCAGATTTAATTTTTGTATTCAATTTGTTGTACAATTTGCACCCGACGAAATAGAAACTTTTTTGATATAGTGCAGTGCTGTGAGAATTGGGCTGTAACATACTGCGGTGACGAGTGTTATGATCATGTTTTGGCAAGCACGTTGTAATGTTGTTCAAATTATTGTAGAAATATATGCACACCTTCAAAATATATACCTACGCTATTTTGAGTTTTTCAAAAAGTTACCTACAGCTAGTCTGTAAAATAAAAACTCTGTTTACATTAGCACTATTTCTCCAACTTAGTATTCCATATCTCATGTGGGAGTGAAAATTGGCATAATACAATGTAATAAGAATGTGTTTGCTGCAATGATTTTTCAAATATTTGATGCTGTAGCAAGCACTACGAAGTTTCTTGCATGATTGATCAGTATGTTCTGTCCATAATAATTGTCTGTCAAAAGTAACTCCTAACAGTTTCACGTTTTCAGAGCAGAGTAATTGTTTTTCTGTGTCTCTAAATATTATAGGTGAGGCTTGTCTTCTACGTCCAAAATATATCAACACTGTTTTGTTGTGGTTCAATAGAAAGATATTATTTTTTGACCAGCGTAGTATGTTATTGTCCAATATTTCTGAAGAACAGATCAGTGATTGTTGGTTTTCACCAGATAT
The DNA here is from genome assembly GCA_944452925.2 of Chrysolina oricalcia. Taxonomy (NCBI): domain Eukaryota; kingdom Metazoa; phylum Arthropoda; class Insecta; order Coleoptera; family Chrysomelidae; genus Chrysolina; species Chrysolina oricalcia. The sequence goes on from OX101813.2 coordinate 71,927,067, forward strand.
AATGATCATTTTAACATTCGGAATATTTTCTACAGAATGTATGAGGTCATTCGCAAATACGTTGAAAAGTATAGGTCCCAAGACTGATCCCTGTGGAACTCCCTGTGTGATTCTGCACGAAGGACTATTAGTGCCATTGCTTAAAACAACCTGATTTATATTCAAGAGATAAGATTGAAAAAACTGCAAAGGTAAACCTTTTATTCCATATCGTTCGAGTTTATAAAGTAACATTGATATTTACTAACAATCCCTTCTTCTTGTTCATCATTTTAACAACCGTATATAAATATAAACTCTAAAAAAAACACAATTTCTATGTATAACTGGTCTAACAACACCTTCAGTATAGTTATTCTCATGGTAGAATCGCCTTTTTGAAATACCGAATTCAATATAAATACTACATATCCAAGATATTTCCCTCCTGCGGAAATGCCAATCTCTCCACCTTCGATCCCGAAATTTCAATTTTGTCGAAATAACACAGCTTCCACTGACTCAAAGCCGTTTCCACGGACAAATCTTGGTAACAGATTCACTGAATCCCGTCAGATTGTCACGAAAAACCCTCGGAAAATGTACATCGAAGCTGACGCTAAATTCTAAAAATAATTTCGTATTGTGTCTGAAGGAAGATCGATAGCCCTTTTAAGGGCCGAAGGGTGGGTATGGATTTAATAAAGACTCGGATATTCGATTCCTCAACGATGACGAGACAAGAGGGACCTTTTATCTTTTATTCATTTGTCTGAGTCCGGGATTGGTTGAATGGTTGGGAAGTTCGTTTTTTTCTATTAATACCCGCTTTGCTTATTGAAATAACCTGAGACTGGAAAAAATTGTATTACTTTTATGTGGAAATTGAATGAAAGGGGAATTGGGACATGAGTGGGCTGAGTTTGCATTGAATGATATATTTATTTCCTATATACAAATTATGTGGGTGGGAAGTTATTTAGTTATTTATGCATTTATTCATTTCCGGGTAAGCCCAATACGGATAAAAATATAACAGTGCCAAATAATAGTCAATACAATGAAGTGAATTGAAAATAAAGTATAAGAATAATACAGTTCCAAAATAGTAACATATATAGGTGAATCAAACAAGAAAAAATTCACAAAGTATAACCTAATCTGATTCTGGCAGACCAAATAACACTTAAACACAATACAGAAACACAAGCTGTATGTGTTGAATTGATAACAAAAGAACATCGACAATGTGTAGGTACTTATAGAAATTTTGGGAACTTGAATGAAGAAAAATTCGTAAACTGTATTCTTCTTCTGTATATGTATATAGAATTTCCAATCTGTTTTGATTGAATCAAATATTTCATAGGCTTCTATACATTTTATTTCCTTATCCGATTCAATCTTATATCTGACCATCATCAAATCGTATATTTTTGGAATCAGCGTGAGATTTTACATTCATAGTGCAGTTTTCAAGTAGTTATAACGATTTTGTATTTTCATGATTTTCAACTTTCTCTATTATATATATATATATATATGAATATTATTTTCTTCTATTGACTTGAAATTCACGGTATACAGGGTGGGTCACGGTCGATGGTACCTTAGACGTTTACGAAGATCGGGAAACAGTATCATTCTGAAAATTTGGTTTCTCAAGTAGTTGCTCTTGGTCTATAGATCTAAAATATTTTCAGCAATGCAGCGTTGCCGCTTATACCAGAAAGTAGCAGCATCTTTGTTATTTCAGATGGGTTACCCTGTATATTACCGCATTTTTGAACTTGTCATTCCTTTCTGATTATTTCTGCCTTATATTCCCCTATACCTATCTCTAACGGTTTTTGAGATATTGGTTATTTTCCATATTTTTTATCCAAAACATAGCTCGAATTGAATGTTTATTTCTGCGGTATTTGGATTCTTAGGAAGTTGCAATTTTATGTTTAGTTCATCAAGATCATGTACATTGATTCTGTATAGAGAAGTTTGTTCTGCGTTATACAGGGTCGTTCAAAATTCATGACCTTACTGCTAGATACGAAAAGGGTTGATAGTGCGTTTTTTTAAAATGGAACATCCTGTATATTATGAAATATCCTGAAAGATGACTAAATTCCCTTCGAATTGATTTATCATGTTCTTATACCTAAATAGCCTGAATTCCGAGATAATAGCAATTTTCACTTGTAATCTCCCAAGTGCTTATAAGTATTTATAACCACTGAAATATTGATATGTAAAATACTTAACAAAATTTTCATCAATAAATGTTTAAATTTGGAAAAAAAAATAAAAATCATGAAATCCAATTCTTGTATATGCGCACTGAATTGCTAATCGATTCTGAAGCATTGAAGATCTCATGGGAATTTTTCGAAACCTCTGCAATTTATATTTTCGACATTTCAGTTCCTTTTTCTGGTAAATCTTGTATCTCAGCATATAAAATTCAGATATTTTCGAAATCAGCAAGAGATTCCACGGAGAAAGTGCGGGTTTCAAGTGTTTTGGGCGATTTTTTATTTATTTTATTTTTATTCAACTTTTTTCGATGATATATTTTGTTCTTCTATTGACTTAAAATTCACAATATATACTAATTCGATCATTCTGAATTGATTAGCGTTCAGAGAATTGCTCTATTTTTAACCGTTCTTAAGTCGAAAATTTCCAAAATATTTGAACGCCAAAAAGTTTTTTCTAGATTTTAGGACTCGGTTTCGTACAATTAATTTTTTTTTAATAAATCTATTCTAATTCGATTGAAAATTTTATGGGTTTTTAGGGAACCTCTCCAATTTAAACTTTCGACATTACATTTCTTTTTCCTGCTAAATTTTGTATCTGAGCACACAAAAATCAGTGGTTTTCGAAATCAGCAAAAAATTCCACGTATATTCTGCGAGTTTCGAGGGGATTGAATGATTTTGCATTTTTTGTGATTTTCACAACTACCTATTTTGGTGTCAACATTTTTTCATTCTCCGATCAACTTGAATATGCTTATTAGACCATTCTGAAACGATAGGCACCCACAGATTTGCTCTATCTGTAACCTTTCTTAATTTGAATGGTTGAAATCGAGTTGATGGGGGTTTTTTTCAAATTATCGGAATCGGTTTCATGAAAATTCATCAATTTTTAATATGCATGTCAAATATCTGATTGTTTTCGATACAACTAAAGATTTCGTAAGCTTTTTACGGAACCTCTAAGATCCAAAATTTTCGGAATGTCACTCCCTTTGCTTGCTATATCTTGTCTAAACTTCACGAATCATAAATTTTTGGAGTCGGCGTGAAATTTCACGTACTTATATTGTGCAAATTTTCAAGTGGATCTGACGATTTCACATTCTTTGAGATTTTTACAACTATTTTGGGGACAAAATTTTTTTGCCGTCGATCGACTTGAATATGCTAATTCAACCATTCTGAATCAATTGGCGTCCGCAGAATTGCTCTATGTCTAACCGTTCCCGTCTTGAATGATTCCGTCAAGTTCTTTTTAGCCAAAAATTAATATTCAAAAATTTTTGGACTCGGTTTCGTAAAACTCCATCATTTTTCATATGCATACAAGATTTTGAATCGTTTCCACAATTTAAAACTTTGTATGCTCTTTACGCATAGTCTGCAATTTCTAATTTTTGACCTATCATTCTTTTCATTGGCTAGATATTCAACAATTTTCAGAATGAGCGTGAAATTTCACATATGAGGTGCAGATTTTCGAGTGGGTCTAACGATTTTACATTTTTTAGTGATATTTACCTACTAATTTGGGGTATAATTTTTTTGTCCTCTATCGATTTGAATAAGCTAATCCGACCATTCCAGATCGATTAGGAACCGCAAAATTGCTCTATCTCTAACCGTTCTCCATTTGAATGGTTCAAATCGCGTAGACAGGTTTCTGTTTCCGCCAAAAATTGAGTTTTTAAAATTTTTGTAATCGGTTTAGTGAAACTCCATAATTTGTACCAAATTTCAAGTCGTTTTTCGAATTTTCGACCCTTTTTTCCCCTTTGCTGGCTACATCTTATGTCATAACATTACAAAAAATAATTTTTTGGAAACTGTGAAATTTCACGTATTGTATAGTGAAAATTTTTAAGTGGGTCTGGAATCCAAAATTTTCTTTTCTCGGATCAACTTGAGTATACTATTACGACAATTCTGAATCGATTACCATCCGCAGAATTGCTCTATCTAGCTCTAACCGTTCTCTGATTGAATGGCACAAATCGAGTTGAAAAGGTTTTTTATTGCCAAAACTTAATTTTATAAATATTTTGTACTCGGTTTCTCAATACTCCATCATTTTTGTGAATGCGTACCAAATCTCAGGCCGTTTCTGACACAATAAAAGATTTCTCATTCTTTTTACGGAACCTCTGCAATTTCATGTTTTTGACCTTTCATTCACTTTTTCAGCTAAATCTCATATCTGAACATTACAAATAAATCAGCGTGAAATTCCACGAATGTAGTGCGAATTTCCAAGTGGATCTGATGATTTTGCATTTTTGGTGATTTTAAGGAGTCAACCCCTTGCAACTATTTTGGCTTCCAAAATTTAATTTTCTCGGATCAACCTGAATATACCAATTCGACCATTCTGAATCGATTAGCATCCGCAGAATTACTCTATTTTTAACCGTTCTCTGATGAATGCTACAAATTGAGTTGAAACGGTCTTGTTTTGCCAAAAATAAATTTTGTCAAATTTTTGTACTCTGTTTCTCAATACTCCATCATTTTTGTATATGCATACCGAATTTTAGACCGTTTCTGACACAATTGAAGATTTCTCATTCTTCTTACGGAACCGAGACGGAACCTCTGTAATTACAAATTTTGGACCTTTCATTCACTTTTTCAGCTAAATCTTATATCTAAACATTACAGATCATGAATATTCGGAATCAGCGTGAAATTTCAGTATATAGTGCGAATTTCGAAGTGGATCTGACGATTTTACATTTTTTGCAATATTTAGACTATTTTGGGGTCAAAATTTTTGTTTTCTACATTCGACTTGACTACGCCAATTGAACCATTCTGCATCGATTGGCGTCCGCAGAATTGCGCTATCTTCAACCATTCTTGATTTGAAATGTTCAAATCGAGTTTTTCCCGCAAACATTTTTTCTTAAAATTTTGATCAGCAATTCGAATTCAGTTCATCGATATACTCTTGAGGCGACGTCAAAATTTTTGACCTATCCTCACTTATAGCAATCTGTGTCATCAGCATGCGAATAATTTACCTCCATGAGGTAATTATATTATACGTTAGTCTTCACAAGTCATCAATCTTTCCGTCCATTAAGATAGATGATGACCTGTACAAATACTACTGGTAGGTAGGGCCCCAACTGTTTTATTTTTAATTTTTCGTTATCAGAAAAATTAAGAAAGGGTCGCATATGTATGAGGACAGCAAGAGCCCCGACATCCTTCAGAAAATCTGTATTAAAGAAACCTCGCTCTTTCCCTATAAAAAATCATGGGAAAGGCCAGGCCTCAAAGACGGACTGGATTAATAATTTTCTATCTTCTATCGTGTATAATCGTATTGTCACGTTTTAATTCAATCGTGACGGGAAAGCTCATGAAGCATTTTTAATGTCATTACCGCTTGATGTGGAATAATGGAAGTATTAATTCGGATGGAATGATGAGATAGTCGTTCATTCCCATTTACGAAAGATTCCTAATGGAAACGTTTCACAATTATAGGCCTGGAATTATGTCGCAATCTAGTAATTCGATCGCTTCATAGCGTGCTTCCATTTAAAGGAAGATATATATTGGGAAATTATTGGACTGTGATAATATAATATATTAAGGATTTGGAATGTAATGGTTGTGATGATTGTTCTCCCCAGTTTCAATTCAAACTACCTTTGAGGGAGAATATGAGCAATATAATGACAGTTGGTGGAAGGGTGTTGTGGGAATGAAGAAGAGACAGTTTTCATATCAAGTGTTATCAAATTAGAGTTTTGAGAAAGGTTCTGGATAACCAAGCATTACTATTATTTTATTATGGTCAAATTCAGTCAAGATTGATATACGGTATTTCAATTTGGGGTAACTCGTCTTCTATGAAAGATATTTTCATAACACGAAAAGAGAATATTAAGAAACATTGTTGATGTATCTCCAAGAACTTCCTATCGAAGACTATTCATAGAGTCTAATATTCTCACAGTTTATGGCTTATTTTTCGATAAATTATTGATATACTGGGTGTTTCTTAAGTGCGTGTAGAAAATTTAGGATTGTGTTGCTGACATCAAAATAAGTAGAAAAGTTCTTATGAACATATGTCCGCAAGTTATTCGTTTCTGAGATACAGAGTGTCAAAGTTGAATTCTTATTTTTATTTTTTGTGAATAATTTTAAAATAATTTTGATATTTGGGTAATGTTTAGTATCTGGGAATATTCGTTGTTTACTTTGTGTAAAAAACATATTCTTGGTAGAGGTCACTGCGAGCAACTGTTTTCGAGTTATTGAGATTTGAAATAAGCGATGCAAGTGATTTTGAACGACAAGATTTTTAAATTTAAAATAAATTCAATTAGAAATTAGTTTTTTCACAATTAACTTAAAATTTAATTTTGTCATTGAAAAATCAACCCAGATACCAAACTTTACAGAGTATCACAAATATTTTTGAATTAATTCACAAAAAACAAATATGACAATCAAACTTCGACACTCTGTATCTTAGAAACGAATAACTTGCAGACATGTGTTTATGGGAACTTTTTTTCTTGTTTCGACGTCAGCAACATGCTCCTAAAGTTTCTACACTTACTTAAGAAACACCCTGTATAACATATATATATATATATATATATATATATATATATAAAAATATAAGTAGAAAAGTTATTGTGTATAACCCTCAAAATGTTTTGCAACCGTAGACACGTGTTTCGAGCTTAAGCTCTCATCAGTACGACGTTAGTTGTTGCCTTGTAAGCACAAGGTCTTCTAACCGAAGCCACAAATGTGTGGTAGGCTTCCTGTTGTTGACTTCCTTTGTTTCTATTTTTACATCCAAGTGTTGTACATCTTCGCACTTGATTTTACCGTACTGATGAGAGCTTAAGCTCGAAACACGTGTCTACGGTTTCAGAACATTTTGAGGGTTATACCCAATAACTTTTCTACTTATATTTTCATATATTGCCCCTCACTATATCCATCCTTATTTGTATTTTCCTGGGTAGGATTGTCACGCTGGTAGCTATAGCTGCCTCCGTGGCGACGTTAGTTGTTGCCTTGTAAGCACAAGGTCTTCTAACCGAAGCCACAAATGTGTGGTAGGCTTCCTGTTGTTGACTTCCTTTGTTTCTATTTTTACATCCAAGTGTTGTACATCTTCGCACTTCATTTTACCGTACTGATGAGAGCTTAAGCTCGAAACACGTGTCTACGGTTGCAGAACATTTTGAGGGTTATACCCAATAACTTTTCTACTTATATTTTCATATATTGCCCCTCACTATATCCATCCTTATTTGTATTTTCCTGGGTAGGATTGTCACGCTGGTAGCTATAGCTGCCTCCGTGGCGACGTTAGTTGTTGCCTTGTAAGCACAAGGTCTTCTAACCGAAGCCACAAATGTGTGGTTGGCTTCCTGTTGTTGACTTCCTTTGTTTCTATTTTTACATCCAAGTGTTGTACATCTTCGCACTTCATTTTACCGTACTGATGAGAGCTTAAGCTCGAAACACGTGTCTACGGTTGCAGAACATTTTGAGGATTATACCCAATAACTTTTCTACTTATATTTTCATATATTGCCCCTCACTATATCCATCCTTATTTATATGTATATATAAATATATATATATATATATATATATATATATATATATATATATATATATATATATATATAACATAGAAATCTAGTTCATGAAATAGGAAAGTGGTAAGTAAAATTTCTTAATCAATACTACAATGATTACTGATACGTTGCCATTTTTTGTCGATAGCTCGTAAACAAGCATCTAAATAAACATAACTGAAAAGTGAAAAGTGAGACTACATCCAAACTTGGTAAAACGTACCCCTCAAGGAATTTCATTTCATTGGAAGTTTCTGCAACTTCAGAGGAATCTTTGATATAATAATCAACATCAAAATCATACGAAGTGGTTAAAATATCTGTCAAAAAAGATGCCAAATATTCTGTTGGATTTCCAATGGAAGAAATAATTGGTCTTGCTAAAAGTGTAGGTTTATGGATTTTAGGTAAAGCGTAAAATTTTGTGCATACCCCTTTATAATTAGCGAGTTTCTTTTTTTGAATTTCATCTATTTGTTTCAACTTAAACATATCTTTAATTAATATCACACTTAGTTTGTATTTGTGACGTAGTTTCTCTTGGAGTTGAAATGTAAGACTGATTATGAATAATTAGTTGATTGGAAAGATTCATGTACTCTGATTTTTCTAAAATGACGGTGACATTTGTCACCTTTTGTACCTTTGTCAGATTTGGTGACCACTAAGTTCGGATTATTTTTCAAAAAGATTTTTGTTTTATTATATAAGTTATGGAAAAAATTAGAGGAATATTTTGAAGAGTTAATTTAATTTGTAATGATATTTATTTCCTTAAACTTTCTATATGACATTACGAATCGAATGACAAAATGATTATAATTTTCGGTGACTATACAATTTTTTTTAAATGGTATATGTTGACTAGACTATAATGCCTTTCTAACTTTTTGGATATTTGGAGCTCACTTATTGCTTGTATTAATATTTTGCGACGTGTTCATACGAGGATGTATTGATATCTAGTTAGCCTAGACAAGTTCCCTGTATAAACAAAATATTGCGTTACCATAGCAACGAACAATAACTTATTAGAAGTGTCACTGTGAAGTTTGACGTCAAAAATGTAAACCAGATTTACGCAATAAATTAACAGAAAAAATATGTCCACCGAAATTGTGAATATCGAAAAATTGGAGTATCGAGCCATCATCAAGTACCTGTATTTAAAAGGGTTAAGAGGTGAGCAGATTCACGAAGATATGCTCAATAACCTTGGTGATCAATGTCCTTGACCGTGAAAAATTGGACTGCAAGCTTCAAAAGAGGTAAATTTTCTATTGAAGATGATGACCGATCGGGAAGGCCAGTTTCTGTGTCAGTCCCCAAAAATATCGATGCAGTTCATGACATGATTTTAACAGACCGTCGAATTGTGCTAAAACGGATATCTGGAGCACTGAATATTTCACACGAACGCGTTCATCATATAGTTCACGTCAATTTGGACATGAGAAAAATTGCTGCAAAATGGATCCCCAAATGTTTGAATGTTGACCAAAAGCGTGCAAGGATAGTAGCATCGCGTTCGATTTGTGCTCGATTTGAAAACGATGCAGTCTTCTTAAACCAAATTGTTACTATGTGTGAGACTTGGGTACATTTCTACGATCCAGAAACAAAGCAACAATCGATTGAATGGCGACACTCCGGTTCTCTAAGACTATAGCCACAATCTTCAGGGTTTTCAAAGGTTACCTTCTCACCCTGAAGCTTGTTTCATAGGCACCGGCAGCTTTTCGTCTGGGAGCAATGGTTTTGAGCTTGGCTTCGAATTGTCAAGTGATCCCGGGAGCGCCACTCAATTTTGATCTTAAGAAAACAAAGAAAATCTGCAACTTGTAATATAATAATATTCAAACACAAAATAAACTCGATTGTTTAATACCCTCTTGGTAGTAGTTACATTAATACTTGCAAAAAGGTAATCACATGAAATCAATTAACAAAAGTTTAATCTTTATCTATACGTAAAATAATCCGAGAAGGAAAATATCTAAATATGTTTAATGTCCTAAAACCACACTGTGGTACTGGAAAGCGCTTGTTATAGATCTATACCAGGCTGTACATTTATAAATTTAAGATCAAATAATCTAATATCTATATTAATGTTGTAAGGTACCACAATTATTTATGTCCAAAAATTACATTAATTTAAAAGAATATAGTTATTGTAAACTGGAAGAGGTTGGTGCTACTAGTAAGTAATCTTGACTTTCATTACGTTGAATGATCGAATTTGAAAATGGAACAATCTAACCTTGTTGTAATCCAGGACATGCAGTTGAATTTGTGCCCATATCCTATGGTGCCATACAGCAGGAATGAAATACCATTGTGACAAGGACTGATCTCCGAAGGTGGTATTTCCAAAAAAAAACAAAAACTATCCCAAATGTGCAATGTAAATTGGTGAACGATGTGGCCCACCAAAACGTTATTGATTCCTATCGTCAAAAATTTAAAACGTCCATAATAATTGGATGTTGCCAATGGCCCATCGAAATACTCCACTTCTCAGGAGTCCACCCACGCTTGCAGAACTCGTGCCCAATCTCACCTAAGAAGATGGCACCTTTCCTCAGAAAATAGAGCAGTAAATCGGTATCAATCTCTCGAGTCCACCCACGCGGTTTCCTCAGCAAGTCATCAGTTTTTCCTTTCGTATAACTCGAGCCCAGAAGGAACGGCCGTCTGATCTCTAAAAAGATTCGTTTCATTGAGCTTACGTCCTAGCAAAATAGACACTCCTCATAAAAATCAGTTAAATTTACCTTCTAAGAAGATGGCCCGTTTCCCCAGAAAATACAGCAGCAAATGAATATAAATCTCACGAGTTTCCATTTCTTTGCCTCTTCAGTTAAAAAAATTAGAAATGGTGTTTTTTTGTAATAAAAACAGTTGAGCATACACGTGTCCTCTCGTGGGTACACACTGTAATCTGATTGGTTGCCATTAATTTTTGGCGCCTCGAGAGACGTCATTTTCCTTGTCAAAAGTCAGAGCAATTATCGTTAACAATTATTCACGTCAGAGGTCAGCACCTAAGTGAAGTTTGATCGAGAGCACAGAACACATAAATATTCGAGGGATTCCAAAGATGACAGCTCTACCAGGGTTTATAACAAATAAAGCGAGTGGTGTTATCGTACCTCCAACCCGACACGACTGAATACATTGCACAGAGCATTCTGTTCGTCGTACTATTCGTTCGACTCTACCTTAAATAAACACGCTAAATTAGAATTCAGATTTCATTGCCGTAAGGTCAGTTGGGAGTAACAGGAAATTTATCTAAGGGTCAATTTACACGTTACAAGACCTAAGAAGTTTCGTGTCCAGAAATCTGCTGGAAAAGTTCCTGCATCAGTTTTTTGGGATTGCCATGGAGTAATCATGATTGATTATTTGGATAAGGGTAGAACAATAACTGGAGATTACTATTCGACATTACTGACCACTCTACGGGAAAGAATTAAAGAGAAAAGACGCGAAAAGCTATCCAAAGGTGTCTTGTTTTTGCAGGACAACGCCCCTGCACACAAATCTCATGTTGCCATGCAAAAAATTCGTGATTTAGGGTTCGAATTACTAGAACACCCCCCTTATTCACCAGATTTGGCTCCGTCCGACTATTATCTCTTTCTTCAACTGAAAAAATGTTCAAAAGGTCGTAAATTTTCTTCCAACGAGGAGGTAATAAAAGCTGTTTGCAGAGCAAGAAGAAACATTGTTTTTGAAAGATCTAGAGACGTTGCAGGTTCGCTTTAATAAATGTATCCAATTAAGAGGAGAATATGTTGAGTAATAAAATATTTTAACACTGAAATTATGTTTGGTTCTATTGTATGCTAAGAATTTTTTAATATATCCTCGTACTTCTACTAGTATTTCAGTGTTAGTGAATGGATTGTATTTACATATTTTTCCACTTATAAATCAAATATCAATTTTATGATCCGATAGGATTTAGAAGATTCATCATATCTATTAATGCTATTATACCCTCGAATGAATGGTGTTTTTTAAAGCAACGTTTTTAAACGGTATAATGCCTATCAAAGAGGCACTCAAATCCCACCAATCGAGTGCTCAAAGCACACTAAAAGCACTCACGAGAGTTCATAACCGCATTTTCCCAAAAATAATCCCTCCATTGCCTTTTTAATCCAGTTTAACCAGTAGTGCAAATCGGTCCAGAAACTTCCAACTCATCGCAAACATCGAAATCCAGGCTACCAGCTGCTAATTAAAGCTCCAAAATCTCTGCACAATCTAATTCCATGCAACTCTCTGAATCAGCTTTGAATACTTTATTCTGCGCGGTGTTCTATGCTATCTCTCTGGAGATAGCGGGGTACTTTGCCGAAACGAAGTTTTGAATGTTTCCACTGGGGTTTCCAAAGATGATTCTGTTTCACGTAAATATTTAGCTCAGTGATGTTTGTGTTTGCGGTATTTGCTGTAGTTTTGTGATCTAGAAAGACTCCCCAGGTAGCACATCATATCGGCTGAATCTTATGGTTTCATATTGTAAATGAAAAAATAATATTGGTCCAATATGGGTTGAACCTAGTCTGTAAATAATTTAATCAATAAACATCCTACCACCCATGTGGTGTATAAAAACAAGGAATACTTCAATCATTAAAAACAAATCAATAGAAAATATAAAAAATGTGTGAAGATAAAAACTAAAGTAAATAATCAAAAAACCTTATGAAATGAACAATCATTTTGTAAACATGTGATTTCTCATTATTTTTATAGGGTCCTTTAGGGCTTCTAAACCAATATATTTTACTGTTTTCATTGATATTCCAAATAACTTCGCAAAATCGATGAAAATTTTTGAAATTGTACCGCTAGCTCCAATAAACAGTCCTATTACTTGAATTTCACGATTAACTTTGAATTTTTCTTTTAAATAAGGAATGGTCGGTTCATAAATAGCCATTTTTCCTTGTTCGCGTCTATTGCCTGATCTTTATTATTTTCAAAGCGTATTGTAGGATCAATTATATGAATGCTTTGTCATATTCTCGATCTATTGCTATTATATCAATCCTTCGATTACATTCGTTTTCAGCGACACACAGGATTTCTTCATATACTTCAAATTTTGTAGTTAGTTCCATGGTTAATACACGGCGAATTCTATTATGTCTTGTATTTCCCAAGACAGGATGAAGTGTTTCTTTCTCAGTGCAGTGTCTACACTGGATACCATCATGGGATCTACCTGGAATTTCTCCCAGATTAACAACATGTCCTGTCATTTTTATAGCTTCTTTCCATTCTGAAGGAGGCAGATCTGCGCTTGTTCTTACCCAAGAATTTGCTGGAGTATATTCTTGATATAATACAGCACCGGAACCTTTCTGAACAAGTAACTGCCATCTCAAAATTTCTCTCAACTTTTTTCAACAGGAATATTCAACTTTTCCAAACATTTGTCTACATCATTGTCGATTTTTTTTGTTTTTTCCAAGTTCGTATTTTGTTGTCCCAGGAGGCTTTGAAAAGACCAAGTCCTTTCAATTTTTGGTTCGAATATAACATGCTGTCTGGAATATCAGCGGCCTGGGGACCAACATTCAAAACCCATCTCAGCCCATTGCAGATTGCACAAAATTTATTATCAAAAATTATTTTTTAAAATACCTAGACTTTTTTCGACAAATCAACTATACCAAGAATTTAAAATATTAAACGTTCACTCAATCTGTGCTTATCAATGCTTAAAAAGAATCTTTCGAGATCAACACAAATTCACACAACAACACTCACGTGAAACACAATCAATAACAAACTCAAATATTAAAGTCGAATTCAAAAAAAAAACTGTTACACAAAATTCAATTTTTCACTACGGGCCAAAAATCTACAATACCCTCCCAAAACATCTTAAAGAAATGATAAATTTAAAAAATTTCAAAAAGGAATCGAAAAAATATATATTGAGCCACCCCTACCAATTTTTCTAATAATCACAATTATATATGTAATGCAGAATTTATGACCAACCAGCTCTGTGACTTTCGTCCAATCTTCCTTCCTTAGCATGAATATCATGAAACAATAATTAATATGTATAATTGCCACCTCAAAATAAACCACGTTAAGCTTTGGGTGTCATACATAACAGAGATCACAAGACAGGCCTCAAGTCTAGTGTGACGATGTTTTGCAAGGCACCTAGTAACCGAAAAAATTATTAAATAGCAAATAGTACACAATATGAATATGAATTATTTATTAGTTGAATGATGAATACATTTTGTACTTACATAGAATTCTGAGAAATAAATTGAATTGAATTGAATTGAATTGAATTGTTTTTAAAAATCGGCAGACAAATTCTTTTTGTAAAATACATTTTTTCATAATTATTTCATAATTTTTTGTTCCATGTATTTATATCTTCAAATGTGTTAAATTTGCTAGAACCAACCTTGAGTCCTTCGGAACAATTGCATCAACACATACTTATAGTACAAGATTCGAAGGACAGCTGCGGATGCAAAGTCACAAAACTTCTAAATACAAAAACTCCCCTGCTTACAATGCTTTGTCTCTCTACAACAAATTGCCGAATGAGATAATAATTTCTCAAAGTGACAACATTTTTTGTAATAAAGTCAAATGTTTATTGATTGACAGGTGCTACTATACTTTGCAAGAGTATCTACATGTTACTTTCTAACTATTTATTGAATTTTGATTGATTATTTCATAATTCTGTATGGAAAGTTGTGACGTTGAATTTTTATTCGATTACTGGACTGGTGTTTTCTTATCTCTACGTTGTATTTATATTGTTATTTTAAACTCTTTTTATATATCTATATACTTGACCTACCTCATGTACCCTATTGTACCAAAGTGGTTAATAAATTATTATTATTATCATTTAAAACATGATAATAATACGTGAGATATTTCCCTTTTATTATTTTTTTGTTGTGATTTTGATTAGCCGCAATCTGTCGATATCCGATTTTGTGATGACTGTACTATGAACTAGATCGATTTGATTCGCTGTATCTATTTCGAATTCTCCCAAGAAATGAAAACACATACATACATTCATCACCTTCCTCCATCTGAGATTCCCTTGATCCCAATTACCCAGTGTTTCTCGCCTGACAACCGCAAACTTCGGAGTCAAAGCAGCTTATTTATATTCAGAATTAAGATCAGGTAACTCCAACTCCAACTCATACTCCATCTCCGGAACACCGCGTAGCGAGACAAAAGAATATAAAGTTTGCGTCTTGCGTCGTCCCATTTTCTCCCAGCTGTATTCCGAGCGCTGATGCACGTGGGTGAAGTTTCCACAGCCCGGTTAACACGGCTGGCTCTGTTTTTCGATTTTCTATCACGAACTTCTTGAACGAGGCGTTTAGTTACAACTAGGAGACAACTCTTCGAAGAGACGAAATCAACCTTCAATACGTGTGGGCTCTTTTGTCGAAATTAGGCGTTGAGGCTGACTGTGACATGCACAGTAAGGGCCAATTTCTGCAACATATCATTATCATGGTCAGATTCAGATTCAGATTTTTTTTATTCAGAGCATTTGCGAATTATTCATAAGGTTTCTATTGGATCGCTAGACGGCACCTAAGCATACTGTATGCTTGAGTTGTGCTTGTCTGCAATCCTCCAGAAACATTGTAATTGTACAGATATTATTCTATGGTGATCGTTTTTAATAAATATAAAGAGTTCCTTTTCAGTGTATAATAATGAATGTATTTATTCGTCCTTTATGATCAAATACATGATATAGGATAGGTCACAATGGTCAGACAGAACTATACAAATGATAGAATTATACAAATAAATTTGCAATATATCCAAGTATATTGTTCGGAGGTTCAATGATAGTGAACCACATATATGTATGCATATATATACAGTACGGTACAAATGTATGGAATAAATTCATTATTTCTGAATATAAACATATTTTGGAAAATTCTTGGAACACGTCGATTTTCTTTTCCGATTGACCGATTTTTGAACCCCACCCTAAATATATAGGGTTATCCGCATTCGAGTAAAAATTACTTTTGTGATATTTTTAAATGGGACACCCAGTGTATTTTTCCATATTTGGTTAGGGATCGTCATTACAAATCCAGTGATACCAGGTTTGATGGGAGTATGTCAAACGACTGCGGAGATATGGGCAAAAAACTTCCTCGTTTGTCTAATGAGTATGACTGAGACTCCACACGATTCGGAAGGTCAAAAGTCTCTGTCGCACTCATTGGGCATATGAAGAAGTATTTTGCTCATATCTCCGCAGCCGTTTGACATAATCCCATCAATCCTGGTATCACTGGATTTGTAATGACGATCCCTAACCAAATATGGAAAAATACACTCGGTGTCCTATTTAAAAATATCATGAAAGTCATTTTTATTCAAATGCGAATAACCATATATATTTTGGGTGGGGTTCAAAAATTGGTCAATCGGAAAAGAAAATCGACGTGTTCGAAGAATTTTCCAAAATATAATTATATTCAGAAATAATGAATTTATTCCATTCATTTGCACCGTACTGTATATATATATATATATATATATATATATATATATATATATATATAATTATATATATATATAAGGAGAGAGGTAGTCTTTGCTGACTAGTTAAGATCAAGCTAGGGAACTTGTTGGGTGAGCAGCATGCAGGAAGTATACTCTTATAACACTTTATTCCAATATTTCGACAAGTATTATTGTCATCATCAGGGAACGCCTCTCAACCGGTGTGACATCGGTATGATATCCATTTTAATAAATTTCAATAGAATTAGATTTTATATACAACTGAGTTGGTAATAATGTGTAATGATTACCTTTAAGATTATCTCACAACTTGTTTTTTAATATGTTCAATTACTGTACACGTCTTTTTATATCATCTATTGCAACCAATCTCATCTACACGTAAGTAGTTTAGAATCCACTTTTGTCAATTGTTTTCACTATAGTTAAAACATTATTGTAGCTTTCCCTGATGATGACAATAATACTTGTCGAAATATTGGAATAAAGTGTTATAAGAGTATACTTCCTGCATGCTGCTCACCCAACAAGTTCCCTATATATATATATATATATATATATATATATATATATATATGCTGAATACTTGTTTCAAGGAGCAATAAATGTTCCAGTGACAGTGAAACAGTCGAAAACAATCCTTTAGGAACTCACTATACCTTTGTATAGATTGTATGGCATATGTCCGACAGAAAACAACTACTTCTCTGGCTAATACCTCGACAGATATTGAATTATATCTGTCAGACATATGTGCAAAGATCCTTACTTTGAGGGAACAACTTTGAGAGCTCTTGCAAAGTTGTTCCCTCAAAGTAAAGATCTTTGCACATATGTCTGACAGATATAATTCAATATCTGTCGAGGTATTAGCCAGAGAAGTAGTTGTTTTCTGTCGGACATATGCCATACAATCTATACAAAGGTATAGTGAGTTCCTAAAGGATTGTTTTCGACTGTTTCACAGTCACTGGAACATATATATATATATATATATATATATATATATATAAAGGATTCTTTTATACACATATACACACACATACAAACACATATATACATACACCCATACACATACATATACATACAAACATATTATACACATAGGTATAATACCTATGTGTGTACATAAAATCTATAAATATAACAGTACATCTTAGCGACTTAGGAATACACATTAAAATATAAATAGAGGTTAAAAATACAAAAATCCAAGCACACACAAGTAAAATGATATCTGCAATTTTTAATTCACCTGAAATTGAGGTATTCAATAGTGGAATAAAAACAATTGTTCGTTAAAAATAACCTGAGTTTTTTTTTTAATAACTTTAAAGGCTGGGTATCTTTAATGTCAGAACATTCGCTTATTAATGAATGAGTTGTTTTTAGGAATAGGTGAGTACTGAAAATATATCACCTAATTTATTATTTTGTATATTACTGTTGCATTTTGTTGAAAGAAATTTTTTATCTCTGTTGTGTATTTATGGAGTTTAGTTATCATCTTCATTTCAGAAGGTAAGATATTATACAATATCGGTCTAAAGTAGAAAATATACCTTTGTGTATGCATACAGGCCTCTAATATCAAGTATTTGCAACTGATCGTAAAGTTGTATTGAATTATTGCGGAATGGACCGCCCCATACCTTTATACAATAACCCAGTATGGATTCAGCTAAGGAATAGTAAATTATCCTTAGTGTTTTGTTATTCAGAATATCTGTCAAAACATATATTTTTCTAGTCAGCTGCCAGAGTCTGATAGTCAGAGATAGAACATTTTTTCCCACCCTAAGTTTTCGTCTATTATGACACCTAAATACATGATGCTATTACATTTTTCTATTTTCGGGCAATTGCATTTTCATCAATTTTGGCAGTTATTTTCGTGTACAAAAATAGTATTTTTATCTGTCGGTTGATCACTTCAAGTTAGAGAAAATGAAATGTACTTTGTTTTCTTAACGTTTAAGCTCAGTAAGTTTTGGTCTAGCCATCTCTTAACTTGCCCTAGTCCATTATTTGCTTCATTAATAACCTCGTCCCAAGTTTTTGCAGAAAAATCAAGGTGGTATCATCGGCATACGAGATAATATGGCCTTTACAGTTTCCCAAAAATCCAATAGTATTTATATAGATAAGAAACAATATTGGACCCAGTATTGTTCCTTGTGGTACACCAATTGTTATTTCTAATGGACTGCTACAATATTCTCCCATATTTAGAAAGGACATGGTGAGTTTTGTGATTATACCTCCCATGTTATCTCATATATCAACTTGGATTTGGCCGGTACTATTGCATTTGTTTTCTCAGATATATCTGATGGGGCATCACTACCGCTATCATAATCAAGATCCATCTTCTTGAAAATAACTTGAAATTTAAGCATCTACGAGCAAACACAGTCAAACATATATTTACCTGAAAATTGATTTTGACACATGTCATATGACCACTGGCATGGCAATAACTTGAAAACAAATACCATAAAGAGACCAAAAGTGGGATAAGATGGCAAGATATGGAAGAAAATTATGAGAAAAAGTTGCGTAGAATTCAATTTAATTCCCATTTAAAACATCAAATCGGAAAAATTGAAAATATCAATTTTTTTGTTAACTCTTTACAAATATCAAAGTTTTCCCTTCTGAACGGTTCGACAATAGTGGAACATTTTTATTTCGATGAAAATGACGCAATTTTCTCAGTTTTTCCACAACAGATAGTATTAAATTTTAAAAAAATTACCGATACCGTTAATAGTTCCTACCCTGTCTGCGCAAAACATTCAATGTTCTACAAATAATTTCAACTATGAGATCGTTAACGAAAACTTCCAATAAATTCCAGAAATTTCATACAAGTTTCACAGTCCATCTAGGGGCATACTAGAGTGCTATAAATTATGCCATTTTTAGAATGTTCTACTGGAAGAACCTAAATGTCACGCGCAATTGCATTGTATATTACTGTTGCATTTTGTTGAAAGAAATTTTTTATCTCTGTTGTGTATTTATGGAGTTTAGTTATCATCTTCATTTCAGAAGGTAAGACATTATACAATTTCGGTCTAAAGTAGAAAATATACCTTTGTGTATGCATACAGGCCTCTAATATAAAGTATTTGCAACTGATCGTAAAGTTGTATTAAATTATTGCGGAATGGACCGCCCCATACCTTTATACAATAACCCAATATGGATTCAGCTTCCTCTTCAAACAATGATACAACACATAACATTCATATTTTTGAAAGCATGTAAATATTAGTATTACGTTTAAAATGAATCGAATGCACTTGCTTTTACTGTACTGGATGTGGCGAATGCATGCGACGTAATATTTTAATATAATTTAGAGGAAAAAGAATGTGAAATTATCGATTCCGCCAGAATCTTGGCCATTCCACGACAACGGCGAATACTGATTTATCCAGAATCCTCCAGAAATAACTCGTTCCCAGCAAATCCGGTCCAGTAAAAGTTTTCGAATAGATCATTTGCCAAAACTGTTGACGTTTTCAAGCAGACTATTGCGCCATTCGAGTAACAATGGTGTCTGGAAAAGTAGACGGCTTGATTTGCAGCACCGAGACGAAACATATTTATCTTGGATTGTTTTCCAAATCACCAGCCAGTGAACAACTTGTATCCAAGTGGGTACACGGGTGAAGTTTTGCCAGATAATGATTAGACCTTGCCCTCTGGCACCAACGCAGTAAAGGGCCTTTCAGTATACAGAGGGTCCGGTAAACCTTGTACAGAATCAGAATATGCTTTATTGTCAGAAGATTTTTATCCTATTGACAAAGTCTTGAATGTATAAATATATAGGTACATAAATATTAGTGTATAAACTGTTAAATTACATGTTAAAATACATATTACAAACAAAATACAAATACAATAAAAATAAAATTGAGTAAAATGAGATCCATGTATTATTAAAATGATTCGTTAAAATATTCTTGTAAGCTATAATAGGGTCTACCAGCTAGCAAATTTCTCACTGTTTTCTTGAATTGTACGTTGGTCAGAGCTGCAGACCTTATATCTACTGGTAAGTGATTGAATAATTTACCACCATTATAAAATATGGAATCCTTGATTAAATTTGAGTGGCGTATGGGAAGTTTGACATTAAATATGCTATTACGAGTAGCATAAGGAGAAGAAACGAAGTCAAACTTTGTGTTATGTTTGTACACCAAGCATACAGTCTCAAGAATAAATAAGGCAACGACAGTTAAAATCTTATTGGCAGCGAAATAATTTCTGCACGACTCCCTAGATTTGAGTTTACAGAGACACCTTACAGCCCTTTTCTGTAATATCAGTACAGAAGAAAGACGGGTTGCACTGCATGATCCCCAAAAAGGTATCCCATATCGTATTTGGGATTCAATCAAAGCGTAGTAAACCGTTTTTGCTGTGTGAAAGCCCAACTCGTTAGAAACCACCCTTACCACATAACATCTGGAGGAGATTTTACTCTCAAGTTGCCTGACGTGTTCATCAAATTTCAGCCGATTATCAATAAATATACCAAGAAATTTTGTGTTCAATTTGTTTTGCAAGACATCATTATTTATTGAAAGTTCATTAAGTAGGCATTTAAATGTTATTATATTTGTTTTCACACCAACTTTTCACTTTTTCTAAATCAGATGATATCATTTTATGCAGCTCAACTGAGTTCTTTTCCTTCCACAATATTGTGGTATCATCCGCGAAGAGAGTGAAACTGCCAGATATATCTATCATAGTCGAGTCATTAATATATAACAGAAACAGAACAGGGCCCAACACAGAACCCTGTAGTACTCCAAAATTAATTTCTTTGCTTTCTGAGAGTTCCAATGGTCTAACCATTTGATTTCTCCCTGAGAGGTTCGATTCAAACCAATTGTACGTTACCCCTCTACAACCATACCCTGAAGTTTTTTGAGTAATATTTCGTGATTAACGCAATCGAATGCTTTCGAGAGGTCACAGAAAATTGCGGCTGTCACTTCACCAGCATTTATTTCTGAATAAATTTTATAAAGGAAAGAGAAAATTGCATCCCTTGTATTTTTTTCTGTCTGGAACCCAAACTGGTTGTTGCTTGTGATATTATGCAAGTTTAAGAAATTGTTCAAGCGTTTCTTAACTAATTTCTCAATAATTTTCGCCAAGGTTGGAATTAGAGAAAGGAGTCTCAGTAGAGGAATAACAATAGAAGCCTTCAGAGAATGAGGGGATGCGCCAGTTTTGAAGGAAGTGTTAATGAGATTAACTAATAATTCCAGTGCATTGCCTGATAGATGAAGAAAGAAAGAAAGGAAGAACTTTATTCATCTATGAGACTTATACATTACACATAATAAAATATACAATGTACAAACCTATCCGACTAGTCAATTACGAAGAAAAAAGAAAAAACACAGAAAATACATAAAAAAAAACATTGATGATATAAATATATAAATATATTTTATATAGACACATATATATTGGACGAGCACAATATTAAAATTGGGAAATTTGCTGAGTAAAATTATATAAAATATAGATAGATTTAAAGTATGCACGAGACATATATTGGACTTAAGTGAAATTTGTCCAGCTGTGTGCACGTTCCAATGTAATTGAATGAAGAAAAGTTGTATTTCGTGCAGAAATGTATTTATAAAATCATAGTAGAGCGCTTTCGACTATAAAGTCATCATCAGTGCGTACCTGTAAGTAAGTGACATCGAATTGAATTTAAGAAATTTTGATAAAAAGAATTTTGAAAATTGAAAAGTTACTTACTCGTCAGGTGTACAAGAGCCAGACCATAAAAATATCATGTGTCCAGAGGACCATGTAAAATTTAAAAACGGGACATCATATTAATAACATTTAAAAAAAGTCCTTATTCCAGGATTCACCTGGATAAAAGTTTCAACAGGCAGAGTAACACATGTCTGTTGGAGCTTAGTCTACTGTTAAACTGAATGAATGAAATTTACATTGTGTCAAAAGTTGACAATGACAATGACGTTTGGCTTAGAACAATAACTTCTAGAAACCCTGATCTGTGTTTTGAAAATTGAATAATGACCAAATTGATCTGTAAATCTATTTATAGTTATGTTAATCTAAACCTAAGGAATTGTGACAAACCGGAAGAAAAGTCTAATGAGAAACTCAACCCGATGTGCACAGAACCAGATTCAAGAAACAGTCCCTCGGGAATTTGTGAAACCAATTCTTAGCTCAGGATCATGGGACAGGTCACACTTCCCAAAGCGTCAAAAAGGTAACCCAAAAACAAGAGGCACCATTAACATAATCATAAAAGATTTAAGAAAGTTTCAACTGGCAGAGTAACACATGTCTGCTGAAGCTTAGTCTACTGTCTAACTAAATGAAAAATGACATTGTGTCGAAAGTTGACAATGACAATGAAGTTATGATATAAAAAAATGTGTAAAAAATGAACTATAATAAAAACATTGATTTGTGTTTTGAAATTGATAAATTATTATTATCAGTTCAACATCCTGGGCAACCAGACTGAAACATAAGATCATGAGATAAGTCTAATGAGAACTTTCCCAATCTCAATAGTAACAAGGAGGATGACCAAAATGATGAGCCCATACCAGAAACTATTTGTGGTGTTGGGTTGTATATTCCCATCTAGCTCCATTATGTTACTGAACTTGTTGAAGCACTTGATTCCAATATGCTTAGGTGAATGCTGACCTATTTCCAGGCGTGAAAATGGCTGACGAATATTTGTTTTGTATCTTGTATTATAAGAATGTATGTCTTCGTTCTTGTCAAGGCAATGCTTATTCTGTTGTGTATATAAAATCAATTGAAGGATAAAAAGACTAGGTGCATTAGCATTTTGACCGATATCTCATCATACCCAGCGGAATTTTTGTTTCTGATCTCGTACAATGTTTCAGTCACTTCAAGGAGATCTGTGTCATACAAAATGAAGTTATTATCAATTTTAATATTTTCCGGGTAGATTAATGGATCATATGGGACGCGAATTGTGTTGCTTAGCTTCTGAGCAAATGTGCAATAGTATTCATTGATTATGTTGGGATTTAGTGGGATGTCAACCTTTATTTTTGTTGTTTTTCCTCTGATATCATTAATTATGGACAAGGTCTCTTTAGTTTTATTATTAGATTTGCCAATTCTATTTCTGTAATACACTTTCTCCGCTAACTTGATGGTGGATTTGTAGATTTTGCGGTACTTAGTATAGTATGCACAAATACATTGGTAATTCATAAATTTTCTGATATAATGTAGTGAACTGTAACGTGTAAATTGAACCTTAGATAAATTTCCTGTTACTCCCAACTGACCTTAAGGCAATGAAATCTGAATTCTAATTTAGCGTGTTTATTTAAGGTAGAGTCGAACGAATAGTACGACGAACAGAATGCTCTGTGCAATGTATTCAGTCATGTCGGGTTGGAGGTACGATAACACCACTCGCTTTATTTGTTATAAACCCTGGTAGAGCTGTCATCTTTGGAATCCCTCGAATATTTATGTGTTCTGTGCTCTCGATCAAACTTCACTTAGGTGCTGACCTCTGACGTGAATAATTGTTAACGATAATTGCTCTGACTTTTGACAAGGAAAATGACGTCTCTCGAGGCGCCAAAAATTAATGGCAACCAATCAGATTACAGTGTGTACCCACGAGAGGACACGTGTATGCTCAACTGTTTTTATTACAAAAAAAACACCATTTCTAATTTTTTTAACTGAAGAGGCAAAGAAATGGAAACTCGAGAGATTGATACCGATTTACTGCTCTATTTTCTGAGGAAAGGTGCCATCTTCTTAGGTGAGATTGGGCACGAGTTCTGCAAGCGTGGGTGGACTCCTGAGAAGTGGAGTATTTCGATGGGCCATTGGCAACATCCAATTATTATGGACGTTTTGAATTTTTGACGATAGGAATCAACAACGTTTTGGTGGGCCACATCGTTCACCAATTTACATTGCACATTTGGGATAGTTTTTGTTTTTTTTGGAAATACCACCTTCGGAGATCAGTCCTTGTCACAATGGTATTTCATTCCTGCTGTATGGCACCATAGGATATGGGCACAAATTCAACTGCATGTCCTGGATTACAACAAGGTTAGATTGTTCCATTTTCAAATTCGATCATTCAACGTAATGAAAGTCAAGATTACTTACTAGTAGCACCAACCTCTTCCAGTTTACAATGACTATATTCTTTTAAATTAATGTAATTTTTGGACATAAATAATTGTGGTACCTTACAACATTAATATAGATATTAGATTATTTGATCTTAAATTTATAAATGTACAGCCTGGTATAGATCTATAACAAGCGCTTTCCAGTACCACAGTGTGGTTTTAGGACATTAAACATATTTAGATATTTTCCTTCTCGGATTATTTTACGTATAGATAAAGATTAAACTTTTGTTAATTGATTTCATGTGATTACCTTTTTGCAAGTATTAATGTAACTACTACCAAGAGGATATTAAACAATCGAGTTTATTTTGGGTTTGAATATTATTATATTACAAGTTGCAGATTTTCTTTGTTTTCTTAAGATCAAAATTGAGTGGCGCTCCCGGGATCACTTGACAATTCGAAGCCAAGCTTAAAACCATTGCTCCCAGACGAAAAGCTGCCGGTGCCTATGAAACAAGCTTCAGGGTGAGAAGGTAACCTTTGAAAACCCTGAAGATTGTGGCTATAGAACGTAAGTTTTTTGAAGACTTTTTCAGTCCTTTCGTTACCCAGGGCTTTTTAGGTTTCAATTTGTTTTTCTGTTTAGAAAAAGACTTGTCAAACACTTCCAATAACACACTGTGAAAGGACAAGAATACAAAATTTAAACTGGTGATAGACCAGGTCATGACTGTTCAGAATATCGTAATTTCACCTCAGTAAAAATATCACCGTTTTCGAGAAATGGGCATTCTAAGAATATTTGGAAAATCTCTCCTAACCTTGGATTCTTGAGTGCCTTGTATACAAATCGAGACGAATTCAAATATATTTGCTGCTGAAGAACAGTTCTTCAGGAAGTAAACATTTTTTCAAGAAATGAGGGTAATATGACAGATTTGAGTTTCATCAATTTTTTTTGAAAATAGTTTGACATTATTGTCTGAAAGAAACATAACCAATTGAAAGTGGACATTAATTTCCATACAATTTTCAACATTATCTTTAATAAAATGAAGCTTTGTCAATAAGTTCATCATTTACTTCCGACAATATAGCATATTTTGACTTTGACTTTGATTCATTTCAAAAGAATGCTCATTTTGTCCAGACTCTACCATACCATGGTAAAACAAACTATAATTATTTTTGGAGGAAGTGATTTCCATTGAATTAGGCGTGGTTTTATTCTAGGATTCTATCAACTTTTATACTTATACCCAAAAATTATTTTATTTCGATAGTATAAGATAAAATGTAGAAATGATTATCAATAATAAAAAATAGACCGCTTGGTAGTATTAAAAAGTATGTCAATAAACTTAACTTTCATTTATTACATCAGTCCTAATAAAATTATCGAAATGAAATGTCGATTATCCGACATGGCACCGATCATTACGAATTCTTGTGATAAATGTCGCAATTGTCCAACAACTAGATTCCAACGAAGTCTTAGAGACCGACAGATGTACAGGGTGTAACCAAATAAGTGCAAAATTTTCAGGAGGTGAATCATTGTCGAAAATTAAAAGCTCCTGTGTTGTGTCCGTAGAAACAATAGTTTCCTAATAAAAAAATAAGATACAGCATTGTGCATGAGCGGATCTTCTATAAATAAAATTGAAACAACCTAGTAGATGGCTGTCACATTTTGTTTGAACAACTTGTAACTTCTGTCCTAGTTTTTTTAAATTATTCCGATTGTTTCATTCTGTGGTATTTATTTCTTTATCATGCCGTACACACGTTATACTCCTCGAGAGTATGCACATATGCACTACATTTGTGGTGAATGTGGAGGTAGTGCTACTGCTGCAGCAACGCTTTATGCAGAACGATATTTAATTGCACAATGCCGCTCAGAGAATTGGTGATTTGGGGAATATAACCTATCATTTGAAAAGGTACTTCTTGAAAAGATGTCGTTTCTGCGTACGAGTGGATGGAAAATAACATTTTTGTAATATTATTCAGTGCGATGTTAAATAATTGTTATTGTGGTTTATAGTGTATGTTGATTCAAAAAAACGTTGAATTAGTATTTACTTCTTTACATCTCATTGAATGCTTCTAAGAAGTTGATTCGTCATTCATTGCATTTTGATAGGATAAAAATAAAAGAAAATACTGACAAGGTCCAATGTAGTTGATGTCAGATCAGAATAACATCACACTCTAATATAATCGAAATTCTATTCCTCTCAAAAATAATTATCGTATGTTTCATACCATGGGAGAGTTGGACAAAATAGGAATTCTTTTGTAATGAATATCCACTTCCACTTGGTTATGTTTTTCTCAAACTACAATTTCAAACTGTTGTTAAAAAAATTGGTGAAACTTATATCTGGCATTTTACCCTCATTTCTTGAAAAATTGTATCGTTTTCTGAAAAACTGTTCTGTACGTCTGAAAACATCACTCATCAGTAATCTTCATCAGCAAATATATTTGAATTGGTCTCAATTTGTAGACATGGTGAGGTAGTGAATTTCCAGAAATAAAAAAAAAATGCTCATTCCCAGGTAGCACATCATATCGGCTGAATCTTGGTTCCATATTGGGCCAATATAGATATATTGTAAATGAAATATCAATATTGGTCCAATATGGGAAAATATTCAAAAAACAATATTATATTAATAATATTGGTGGAATATTGGTTGAACTAGTTTTGAATGTGGATTATCACACGAAATATTGAGCCAATATTGGTTGAATGATATTTACCAATATCGATAAAACAATATTGTCTTCACATCGTTTTTAACATCTAGAATAAATATCGCAATCCTAATATTCCCCTAATATCGATTCTTGGAATAAAAACTATATTGTATCTCCAAGTGTGATTTTTTTTTTTAATAAGTCATATATATTTATTAATAATAAAACATATAATAATACAAAGTAATTTATGAAAGGAGCGATTAAGTGCCTTCCTGCTCATAGAACAGAACGTATGCATCTCCGCTCACGAGGGATCTAGATGAAATTGGGTTCACTTGTGTATCATTATATTCATGCCATGTGCTCGCGTACGGATGTCTACAGTAGGCTGTGTAATGTCCGCTATAGGTAGTCCCACTATGATTAGACAATGCATAAAGTCTATAGCTACAAGGGGTTACGTTTTCTGCTGTGTAATTACTCATATCTAATCCCTCTAAAGGAAAATCAATACTAACATTCAACTTTTCTCTGAATCTTCCTGTCGAAGAAAACCGTTTCAAATGGATAACTAAAATTTTCGGGAATTTATTAAATGAAAGGGATTTCGTGCACTTCCTTCTATCTTTGCACTTCGCACATTTCGGCTTCTCGTCACCGTCCAAAGTTTCTTCCCTTCTGAATGAATCCAAACATTGCGATAGTTTTAGTTGGTCTGTTCTTTGTGGTATTGAGAGGGAAATATCCCAAAACGGATCGAAGGAGACTGAACAGTGACCACAATAGGTACATTTTAATGTAGATTTTAACTGGCCAACGAAGTTGTCTACAATTTTGGAATTGTCCGTCCTTAAGTAACTTGACCAAGACTCTTGAGCCTTCTTAGTGTCACATAATTTCTCATCTATCTCTCTCATTATGGTTATTGGCTTTTCCGTTACCCTGTTGACGTCTTCATGAAGACCTTCTAGCAGAAACCATAAGAACTCTTGAGCATCTTCCTGGGCAAAACCGATGAAACGAGGAGCGAGTCTTTGGATTTGAGTTTTCAAGGAGACTGTATTAACAACTCCACTAGATGAATCATCTGACCAAAGTTCCTTGATCACTTCGGCAAAAGCTTTGATTAAAGCTCCCTCCCTAGATCTGTTAGAGTTTATATCGCTTGTGAAAGCATCTCTTTTCAAATACTCCAATAACCATTTTGTGTTCGATAAACACTGAATAATACTATTCATGAAGCAAGTATTACCAATATTTTCTAACCCATTTAGACCAAGAGTTCTGACGGTACTCTGTACAACAGTCCTGATTGATTTGTTATGTTTGTTGGTGTTATCTTTCTCTGAGAAGAATCTGCAAAAGTGGTTGCCTTTATCAATGGAATTGTGTGATAAATGATTCAAGTGGGAGCTGCTTGATATCGAATTGGTCGAAGAAATTAAAGAACTTGTTGATTTTGGAGGTTTTTCGTATTTAAACATTCCTTGCGGACGACTGAAAATTTCATCCAAACTTTTAGTCGCAGGAATAGAACCTAAAATGGATGCAGCATTTCCTCTTTGTATGGCAATACTTATACGTTGTATTAGAAAAGTCCTTGCCCTTCGATCATCTGTTTTATTGATAAGTTTTTGACCAATATTATTTATCAATTCACAGGCATATCTACCAAAAGTACCATATGTTTCGATGGCAACAGGGTAGAAGATAAATTGGTTGCTCAAACTGGAGTATTTTTTTAATTTAAATTTTTCAGCTGAAACTGCAGCACCACCAGCATTTCTCGATGTTGAATCAATATGTGAAGCTGCAACTGTATCCACGCAGGTGAAGTCCCAGACTAAAGGTTTTCCGTGGCTCCATGGAATTAGAGACATCCCGTCCGGTCTTTTACCATCATCACGATTGATTCCCAATGGTTCTAAGACAGAAGGAATATCAGCTGTTGAATATCATTTCGCCAATATTCAACAAATCTTATTAATTAATATTGGGTCAATATTGGTTCAATAATATTTATCGATATCGTTAAAACAATATTGTCATCATATTGTTTCCTACATCTAGATTGAGATTAAATTTGAAAATTGACCAGTATATTCAATGAAACATATTGAAATTATATCATGATCAAACCTGGATAAAAATCCGCTAGGTGGCTCTACATATAGAACGTCTTCTGAAACCTACGAAAGTATATTAAATACTTCCCATTACTTGTTTTCAAAACAACTAATTCAGTGCCCTCAGTGATTATGGCGATCAAAAGGCAGACTCTGGTGTCACCTTCATCAACTAAAAGACATTTAGTAATTTACCAAGGTATATTGACATCCACCAATATATCCAAATGATATTGTACCAATATCGATAAATATTGTTCCAATATCGATAAATATTTTGAGGCCATTATTACTTCATGAATATTTCACCAAAACTATTTCTAAAATATTCAAACAATATTCGACCAATATCGAGAAATGTTCACATTTTACTTCTCGACAATATAACTTTTGAATATTGTGCCAATATTGTCAGAATATTGTATCAACGATATTGTACCAATATCGCCGAACATTTTGAGGCCAATATTAGTTCAAGAATATTTCGCCGATATTATTCAAGTAATATTGGATCAATATCGCCGAATATTCACATTTTTTTTCTCGCCAATATTGAATTTCAAATATTTCGCCAATATGTTCACAATATTGTACCAATATTTTACCAATATAGGTGTGCTACTTGGGATCTCGAAAATGGTGCGATTTTTACAAAAGTGAAATTCCGATATTCTGAACAGTCATGACCTGGTCTATCACCAGTTTCAATATTTTACAAGGTTCACCGGACACCCTGTATACTTACTTTTTTTATAGTTGTTTAATCAACTAGTGTATCAATGAAGGCGATTCATGATCGAGATATTTTAACGCGTGAGTATGTAACTTTTTTGTTTTTTCGTATAAATCTAGACTGTACGTGTGTACGTATTGGTTGTCTAACGTACCCTATATCATTTTTATCATATTTTAATTATAACTATTCATCCACCCACTCAAGTTTAATTTCTTTCAACAATTCATCAAAAATTTTGTTTGGTTGTAGCAGATCTACAATTTGTGAAAATCAACTGGAGAACCCACTTATCACTTTCTATATAGTCTCTTCAGGCTCTATACTCGTTTTTTTCTGTAGTCAATGTCTCATGCAATGGGAAGTTTGGAAAAATTGTTGAGCTGGCGCCGATCCTGCACGAAAGTTTTCCAATTCCCTGACTTCTCTTCCGCGTTATTTCTCTTTTTAATATATCTCGCTTTACCATTAATGCACGTTTTTAATTTGGATCGTCATGTTTTTACCCAGCGCATCATTAAATGCTTCATTCCGCGGCTGTAGTAATTTAATATACGTTTTCTTTGACTGGGACAGAATTGCCTCGCATTTCAACTCATAGGCCAATTGCATTAGCGAAAATGGAGAAAAATAGCAAAACTCTGCAAACTTTCACAAAATAGTAATTTACGTAACATGTCCGGAAAATACTTTTTTTCAGCGAGTCCTGGAAGTCTGCGAGCCAAAAACACTGTTTTGCGTACACTATTTTTTCGGCAACCATGTAGAATAACAAATCAATGAGACGCGTTTAGTCTAAGAGACGAAGAGAGGTCGACCTTCACTCATCTGTCAACCGGATGAAACATACTTTTTATGAAGTTACATAAATAGACGAATACGCCTAAAATTGGTTGCCTGTAAAAAGGTGGTCATGACTATACAGTGTGTCCTACTTACCATGCTCACCATGGGTATATTTTTAATGGTCAGAGATACGAGGTCGGTTAAATGACACCAAATGTAGAGTTTACCAAGGCCAACTATAATGTGAAAAAATATTTTGTTAAAATCTATTCGTTTTTGTTTCATACGCAAAAAACAGATTTTAATCATTTTTGTCTCCTCCGTAACTTTTTTATTTATGAAAATATTCGAATAGGAATTTCACATTCTCATGGCAGTTTTTCAATGATATTTCGAAGAAAATATGAAATTTATACCAACTCTTCTAGAATTTGAGATATCAGCACCAACTTTAATTTTTCAAATGTAGGTCATAGCTCACTGTGACTCAGTTATGAATAACTTTTTTGTCTCTTACAGAGGTTACACAGTTATAGTTTTTTGTTGATAAAAACGGAGTTATCGTCATTTATACAAAAACAAAAACTGTTTTAGAGTCGCCATATTGAATCTATAAATTTTAATAAAAAAATCATGATCTCCGACCTCAAAAACCCCCACATACCAATTTTGAATGGAATCGGACCTTAATCACAGATCTCGTCCGCCATATTGGAGCCGCCATTTTTTTATTTCAACAAAAATTCCATAATGCATTGTCACCGGAATTATGAACATCTGCCAAATTTCAAGTTATTATGACGGCCAGAAGTGGGTCAAAATTCACTTACAAATTTGATTACTAACAGACCCCAAATTATCTGAGAGAGAGGTTTGCTAATAGAGGTCATTGTTTATGACCTGCCAGATCCCCTGATCTCTCCCTAATGGATTTTTTCTCTGGGGGTATATGAAGAATAAGGTATATTAGAGAAATTATAACAACGTTGAGGAATTAAAAGAGGCTGTTCTTCAGACTTTTAGAGCAATTGACCATAATACTTTAAGAAACGTTCTAAGAGCAAGTGTACGAAGATGTATCAAATGCGTAGTATGAGAAGGTGCGCGTTTTGAGTACTTGAAATTAGGCAGATGTTCATAATTCCGGTGACAATGCATTATGGAATTTTTGTTGAAATAAAAAATGGCGGCTCCAATATGGCGGACGAGATTTGTGATTATGGTCCGATTCCTTTCAAAATTGGTATGTGGGGGTCTTTGAGGTCGGAGATCATGATTTTTTTGTTAAAATTTATAAATTCAAGATGGCGACTTCAAAATAGTTTTTGTTTTTGTATAAATGACGATAACTCCGTTGTTATCAACAAAAAACTATTATTGTGACATATCATCTGTAAGAGAAAAAAGTTATTCATAACTAAGTCATAGTGAGCTATGACCTACATTTGCAAAATAGAAGTTGGTGCTGATATCTCAAATTCTAGAAGAGTTGGTATAAATTTCTTTTTTTTTTCGAAATCTCATTGAAAAACTGCTATGAGAATGTGAAATTCCTATTCGAATATTTTCATAAATGAAGAAGTTACGGAGGAGACATGAAAATGATCAAAATCAGATTTTTGCGCATAAAACAAAAACGAATAGATTTTATTTAAATGTTTTTTCACATTATAGTTGGTCTTGATAAACTCCACATTTGGTGTCATTTAACCGACCTCGTATCTCTCACCATTGAAAAGATACCCATGGTGAGCATGGTATACAATGAGTTTAAAAAATTTGCATCATATGGAAACTTTTTTATTATCGATTTGTCAGAAAATTTTATTCTTCATAAAAATTGGTGAATTGCGGAATACTTGTATTCGAGTTATCAAAATTCTAAATTTCCAAACGGAGTACAGGGGGGAACAAAAAATAGAATTTTGATCAAGAGTAAACTACCCTGGCTGTGATTCCAAATTTGAGAAAACCTCTCTTGGAAGGAATTCATGTTTTAAAGAGAAACATTCTCAATTGAAAATTGAACCAATGCATGACTACTCTGGAAATGGAAAAACCTACGAACGAATTGAAGTTACTTTTTTGTAATATCTAACAGAAAACAACTTCTTGTGCGGTGAAACTTTGAAAATATTTTTCTGACATAAAACCTGTCATCGATATAGCATGTTAGAAATAGTCCAACTATTCCTCATTAAAGTGTCAACTTGCTTCTGAAGAGTATGTTTTCCAATTCTTCCGAACTCCCTGGTGATCTTAGAAGAGTGAAATAGATTTATGTCGACCAAAATGTATTGGAGGCTTAGCGAAAGAGATGCAATTTACGCATCAATGAAATGAGCGATTTTCTATGAGTGATACTTCTGAATAACATTCTCCCTTATCTCATTCATAGATAAGATTCTCCAACGGAAACTGGATATTTAATAAATAATCAACTATCTTAATGAAAATGCAAATTTTCACTTTCAAATTTCATTATTATACCGAATTTTCAGACATTACTAAAATGTTTTTATTTTTCGCTCTGTACATAATGATATAATTTGCACCATCTGAATGATATTCAGTAATATGAAGGTATGTTGATGATAAGAACGAGAAAAAAAATGCATTTGGCACTTTCAAATCCCGAGAAAATAATTAAATCAAAATGACTGATTATTAACTCAAAATCTATCCATCAACGAACTTTGCGATTCTGCTCGCTCAATCAGTACATCGAAAACTAAAATATACTGAAAATACAGACAATTTCACCTAGAACCATTTTACCATTTTAAAGTGCGGAGTCCTTTCATGTTTTCTGGGAAATTACTCTACATTCCCAACCAATTCAAAAAACGCTTCCATTACTTCCATAATCGATTCTATTCTTTCCCACGTTTGATTTTGAAACCTGAAATGATTGGCCTATCAATGCTATTGATTCATCCTGATGGCACTGTGTCAGCGATAGGAAATGATAAAAATAATGCCAGTCGTATCAGAGGGGCTGAAACGGGGGAAATTGGGTACTAGTTCGATTGCTGGCTGGTACGGGATCAAAAAGGACAATCGCTGAAAATATGGCTGGCGGCGATAAAGGTAATGACCTGAATTATGGAATTTCGTTGCTGAAAAATGCCATTCGGGGAATAAAGCTGCGCGCTGTCGTTTTTGATGTATGGACAGGACTCGGTTGGTTTTGCGTAAAAGTTTATTAGGATTTTCATAAATGAGACTAATAACATTTATAGAAAGCTAAAATATTTCCTTCGTGAAAGTCATTTATAGGTAGATAGATCTTTATTCCATAAGGAATCCTACTATGAATATAAGATAATATATAGTACCTTTAGTATGAAAAACATGTAGTATAAATACATAAACTGGCATAGAGTATAAATATATAAATTGACAAATACTATAAATATAAATTGAAGCACTTGGTACTTTCTATAATACACTAATATAAGTTACCCAACTAAATGAAACAACCATCCCCAAAATTTTACGATTGCTGCGCGCAGGAATTTTTTATTATTTAATTTTCTCCTTCCCACCCCCCTCCTCAAAATTTTCAAGACACTTCGCGAACGGATTTTTTATTATTTTCCTCCCTCCTCCCCTCCCCGTCCTCAAAATTTTCTGGGTGCTTCGCGTCCAGATTTTTTATTATTCACTGTCCATTTCCCCCTTTCCCCTTCTTGTCCTCCCCCCCTCCATCCCTTCTTTCCTCCTCCTTCCCCCACCTCAAATTTTGAATGGCGTTTCACTCCTGCATTTTTTATTATTTTCTCCCTATTTCCCCCCTCCCTCCTAACCACTGCAGAATTTTCCAGGCGCTTCGCGAGAATATCGAATTTTCATTTTGAAATTATTAAAAATCCAAGACGGTCACATATTTTTAAATTTCACAAGATATGAAAACGATAAATTGCAAAAACTAGAAAACAAAACGAAAAATCGAATAAATGTATATGAACAATTATATTTTTTGGTATCTCGTTATATAAACAGAATTTTTAAACTACCAAAAACTCAAAGACGGCAAGAGATTTTCAAATTTCACGGGATAATTTCGAAAATCTGCAAAAAACACCAAAATCTCGAAAACTTAACAAGATATCGAAAAAATTAATATGTGCAGTTTTTTGTCCTCAAACAGATGTACAAAAAATTCCTTGAAATTTCTTTCATATCTTGTAACAATGTATTTTTGTTGGAAAAATTAAATTTTTTTCGAATTTTGGTGTTTTTAGATTGAGTTGGGTTCGATACGGTAGATTTGGTAATAATTTCATGATGCCAAATAATTTTATTTTAATTCAAATCTCCAGGGCTAAGCCTTGAAAAATTAGTTATTTTTGTATCTAGTGCGCGAAAAGCTACTTTGGTGATCGAGAACTGATTTTTTTTAACGAGGCGCAGCCGAGTTAAAAAAAATAGTCGAGATTACCAAAGTATTTCGCGCGTGAGATGCAAACAAAATTTTTTCTACAAACGTCAAAAATATTGTTCTAAAATAAGTAATAACTATGAAAAATAGTATTGAACTGGCTTAAATAATTTTTCCAAATCAAGTAATTACTGGAAATAAAATGGAATTTATTGACAATTATTTCAAAGTGACAGTTCTTGATAATTATTTTGGAGTGACTTTTTATTCGCGTCAATTTCGTGCGTGATATTTATTATTGTAAAAGAATGGAAGTTTCGAGCGACGATGAACTAAGCAGTACCCCACCTAACTTGATAGATGCGGCCAATTCCGTAATTTCCAACCTTTTACCGGAGAAATTGAGGCGGCAGTATGAAAATGCATATCAGCAATTTAAAGAGTGGTGTGAAGCAAATAAAGCCAGAAAAATATCTCTCACAATTTGAAAGCCTTAATTATTGTTCTACATTAATAAATAAACGATTTCTTGTTTTTTGCTTGATTGAGGAGTTGAGGACCATATAGGTTAGAATATGAAAATCCCATATAGTTTACATGCAGTGTGCGAAATATATTTCGCACATTACTTCGCGCACGGTGTCATGGTAACGAATGAAAATGAAAAAAAGTGCCACTTCGCATACTGTTGTCAATGCGCGAACCTTGTCATTTTTTGACGTTTGTAGAAAAAGGTGTTTTGGGGAGTATGAAGAATTGATATAGGAGGTCAAAAACTGCATTTTGGATACATTAGAAAATAGTAAAAAATTTCATATTGTCCTGCAAGTGGGGTTTAATGTAACTAGAGATCTAAGAATAGACTTCGGGTCCTTATGACTTCATCAATGGATTAATTCAACTGTCTATGTCAGTGGTGTGATTCTTCGGAGTGTCTCCGTTTTTGGGTAATCCCCTAAACGAAGGAAAAATCACTGATAACTGAAATTTATGTTGATAAAACTAAGGTAAAGATACATAGTTTCTTAAGTAGCTTAATTCAAAGTATTCAATACGTCTGCATTATTATTTCTATTTTTATTAATTCTTGTAACTTTTAACTTATTTATATATTTAGTTATTTATATTTATTTTATTTGATTTTTAATGTTACACTTAATCAATTGATGATATTAATGATAATGGTATATAAACTAATATATGAGCAAAGAGAGTCAAAGTAAGGGGTTGCCGGCTGCAAGGAGAACCTGCTCTTTGACAGATGTATCACGCACTGAAAAATCCCATTGATTGGGTTAGTGCCGCAACTGACTCACTCAGGGTTGATTTAGTCAACTTTAGCATAAGCAGTATCTTAAACATAACGGTAACATCAAAGGTTTTTGGCATAAACTTAACATTGTTGTATAAATGGCGCCATTTGATATAACAGATTCAACTTTCGCTTTTGACATAAATTTAAGCACAATTTTAAAATGATGTTGACTAAATACACCTTTAGACTTTATCATTATACAACACAATTGACAGCCCTCGAGGGAAAATAACCTCACTTCCACATTTTTCTTGCATTCCGTAACAACACTTACTAATTTAAAAGTGAAATAAATATCTTACTACACTGGCATGCAAAATTAACCGGACAAACAAAATTTTGTTCAAATTCAATCTTAAATAACTTTTTAACCTTTTCATCAATTTCGATAATTTTTTTGCCAAGTAGGTACTTTCATTGTTATCATTCTCTACTATCGATTTTGCATAAAGTTCTTAAAGATTTGTCGTTATACAGGTTATGATAAAAGGTGCACTTTACCCCAACATTTCTGAACACCCTGTGGAAAAATTTGACAACTGAATGATAGGTCTTCGTACGAGATTTTAAAGCCTGATCTCTCGTCAACAGTTCTTTTTTTGATTCATATCAATAACTGCATTCTTAAAGAAAAAACGCATTTTTAAACAAAACCATGCGATTCGTAACCAAAAACAAGCGATTTTTTTAAGTTGGCTTTGCTTGTTATGACAAGTTTCAGTTAAGCATTTTTTATGGCTTGTCAAAAAGATTTTTGCTAAGCAGTAGTCAACAATTATTCACAGATTTATTTGCTTTATAGTGTATGTTAAGGTGGTTGTGTCTCTGGTGATTTGTGTTTCGGAGGTATACCGCTAACGAGAAAGTTTAAAAAAAATGAGACCGGAACAAGTAGCGCAAGCTGTAGCTTTACAAGATGATGGTCGTGCCATTCGATATATCGCAGATAGACTTGCTGTTCCACGCAGTACAGTATCCGATGCGATAGAAAGATTCAGAGAAACTGGTTCGTACTTAAGAAGACCTGGGCAGGGAAGACGGAAAGCAACAAACGCAGTTGAAGATCGGGTTTTGAGACTCCAAGTTCTTCGAGAAAGAACAATTCCTGCTACAGCTTTGGCTCGAAGATTGGAAGATGTTCATGGTACCGTAGTTTCACCTGACACAGTAAGGCGAAGGTTGAAGGAACAAAACCTATCATCTTTTGTACCTGCTACAGGTCCCCTATTGGATGCAGGTCATCGAAGGCAGCGCTTGGAATTTTCTCGAACTCATGCAGATTGGGATATGGACGATTGGCGAAATGTTCTTTTCACAGACGAGTCTCATTTTACGAGATATTCACCTGATGGTCGTCAAAGAGTGTGGAGAAGACCTGGAGAACGCTATGCTCAATGTTGTTTCTCTCCTAGAGTTCAATTTGGTGGTGGAGGAGTGATGATATGGGGCGGTATTTCCTTGGAAGCCCGCACAGATCTTGTTTCGCTACGGGGAGGGAGCCTCAATGCTGACAGATACATCAGGGAGTGTTTGGAACAACATGTAGTCCCTTATATGCCCTTTATAGGAGAAAATGTTCTCCAAATGCAAGATAATGCTCGGCCGCACATAGCCAGAATAACTAGGTAATACCTCAATGATGTTGGTATCCAAGTACTCGACTGGCCGCCAAGGAGTCCGGATCTCAACCCCATAGAGCATATGTGGGACAAATTAGGACGAAGGCTTAGGCAGAACTATGGAGAATTTCAAACTGTGGTTGCGTTGGAACAGGCGCTAGTAAACGAGTGGGAGCAAATACCCCAAGACGCAGTTGCTGGTTTAATTGAGTCTATGCCAGAAAGAATGCGAGCTGTTATTCAAGCCCGGGGAGGAAACACTTGATTTTGATACCAATTAATTACCATTGTTGTCACTGTTATTTTTTGAATAAAATTTTTGTATGGTTACGAATCGCATGGTTTTCTTTAAAAATGCGTTTTTTCTTTAAGAATGCAGTTATTGTGATGAATCAAAAAAAGAACTGTTGACGAAAGATCAGGCTTTAAAATCTCGTACGAAGACCTATCATGCAGTAGTCAACTTTTTCCACAGGGTGTTCAGAAATGTTGGGGTAAGTGCACCTTTTATCATAACCTGTATAACGA
The DNA here is from genome assembly GCA_944452925.2 of Chrysolina oricalcia. Classification (NCBI taxonomy): domain Eukaryota; kingdom Metazoa; phylum Arthropoda; class Insecta; order Coleoptera; family Chrysomelidae; genus Chrysolina; species Chrysolina oricalcia. The sequence continues at coordinate 71,965,909 of OX101813.2, forward strand.
CAAATCTTTAAGAACTTTCTGCAGAATCGATAGTAGAGAATGATAACAATGAAAGTACCTACAACTTGGCAAAAAAATTATCGAAATTAATGAAAAGGTTTAAAAGTTATTTAAGATTGAATTTGAACAAAATTTTGTTTGTCCGTTTAATTTTGCATGCCAGTGTAACTAGTAGTGACTGAATTTTATTTGGAATCGGTTGAAATGTTGAGCTAACCAATGTAACTAAAGAGGATAATTGAACCTCTTTCTTTTCTTTTTGTATGGTTGATGGTGAAATAAGAAGTGAGATGATTTCTTTGAAAATATGAACAAGATGTACATAAAATCAGAAGTGAGTCATCTGCAACTGGGAAACAAACTTTTGTCGCTATTTTCCATCGTCCAAGAAAACCTCTCTTAGAAGGGATTCATGTTGAAAGGGGAAACATTCTTAATTGAAGATTGAACCACATGACTCTTCTGGAAATGGAAAAAACCTACGATAAAAATTGAGTTACTTTTTTGTAATATCTCACAGAAAACAACTAACTTTATGTCAATGATACACCCCCAATTATTCAAAAAATTAACAAATGGCCGCAAATATTTCGGAGCCGAAAATGTACGAGGCCGCATCTGTCCCGGATATATTTCAAGACACCGCAAACATCCAGAATTTTATTCCAAAACAAAAGAATTCAAATTCATCAATGGAAAGATTACCGAAGCAAAGTACCAACCGATTGTTCCTCAGTGTTCTTTGATCGTTGCAGGAATTTCCGGACATCCTTTGTAATATATAATATATCTGTGTTCATAAAAGCTCAACTATTGCATTCTCGTGTTTCAGTGGAAAATTCCAGTCGGTTCACTGAAAGCATATCGACTTTGAAGGCACATTTCTGATACCATCGTTAAACGATTTTCCTTTGTATAAGAGCAGTTTTTCCTGTTCTTATAGCCCACATGTTAACGAGACCAATAATGTTCGACCGTTCCTGCTATCTCAAAGGGTTTGTTCGAGATTAAAATCGACTTGGAATCGCCCTTTGTGGACTTGCCGGAAGTCCATTTTGGAATGTTGGCAAAGTAAAAAGGTTGTTTAATGGTTACAGAATATGTCAGTAATTTGAGAAAATTTGATAAGCGCTAGTAAAAGGATAAGTGAACAGGGTCGGCTCAAGGCCCTTGTGACTGCCCAGGGCTTAGGCCAAGCTGTCATAACAAGCTATTGCTCGAAAGTTGAGGAGCTCGGAAGTTGAGAAGCTCGGAAGTTGAGGAGCTTGGAAGTTGAGGAGCTCGGAAGTTGAGAAGCTCGGAAATTGAGGAGCTCGGAAGTTGAGATGCTGGGAAGTCGAAGGGCCTGGAAGTTGTTCTACTGATTAACTCTCGCGCTACGCGCTCGAATTCGCGCTTCGCGCGAACACTTTGTGGAAAGCTCGTAAAGTTGAATGGTCTAGAAGTATAATTGGATACCAATAATATGAATACAATGACCTAGATGCCTTTAAAACTATAATAATATGAATACGATTACCCTAATGCCTTCAAAACTAATTGGACACCAATGATTTGAATACAACGACTAATGCGAGACTTGAAAAAAAAATCCAAGTACATTTTTCAAGGAATGACTGTCTTCTAATTTCCCACAAAAATACATGTTTTCAATATTACTGTCTTGAACAACTTACCACAAAGAACGTGTTTTCAATGCATGACTCTGTTGACTAATTTCCCACAAAAATACGTTTTTTCAATGTATGACTCTGTGGACTAATTTCCCACAAAATTACGTGTTTTCAATACATGACTGTCTTATTTTTCGAAATTTGAAAAAAAATATAAAAACTCCTTTGTTTTTGTGAAATATTTCCCAGACTATCACGAAAAAAATTAGTCAACAATTTGCGTAGACTTTCATGAGATGATCAAGAGAAGGTTTATCGTGAAACTTGAAAATCTGTCGTTATCTTTGAGTTTTTAGTGTTTTTGTAAAATAAAAATCCACATTGTTTTTATTTTTCATGATATTAAAAAATGTCATAAAAACTTTTTGTAGGCACCTTTGAGTTCAATAAAACCGATTATATACATTTTCTCGATATCTCATTCATTTTTCGAGTTTTTGGTGTTTTTAGGAAAAAATGTGAAATATTTTCTAAGTCCCAAATTTTTAGTTCTTGTGAGACATTTCCCAGACTATTGATTTTACGGAAAAAATGTGTCTGCAATTTTTTAGACTTATATAAATTGATCAAAAAAAGTTCAATGTAAAACTTGAAAATCTGTCGCTATCTTGGAGTTTTTGGTGTTTCTATAAAAAAAATAAATGTTCTGTTTATTTTTCAAAATATGAAAAAATGTCATAAAGACTTTTGGTAGACATCTTTGAGTTCAATAAAATTATTGAGATACATTTTCTCGATATCCCCTTTAGTTTTCTATTTTTTGATTTTGTGAAATATTTCCCAGACTATTCATATTGCAGAAAAAATGTGTTTTCGTACTTCCGGGCCTAAAGTGACAACTTCACTCCCTTGTGACAGGTACTAAAGTGTCACATTTAATCCCTCCGGGATTAAATATTGACGAAACTCCCGGAACGATTAAATCACAAACAAACGAATTTAAGGGATATTTCTTCTCTTCAAAAAAGCTAATAATTTTGGAAATTTACTTATATCAATATCTTCTCTAATGTTAATAACCGATTTCAGCATTGAGTAATGTGCCCAGAGAGTTGAGGCACAAACCGCTTTTGATTTATCATCGAAGTAGACTAACAGCGCATTTTCAGTAGGTTGTCTCACATTTTTTAAGCGGCACCACTTTTTAAAAGCATCGTACTGCTGCTCGTATAGTTTTCTAGATTTCGGTGGTAACAATTCTTCACCTACTTCGGCTGCTCTTTTATCAATATCAGATACACCTTCTTCACTCATGATACCAATAATTATCAATAACAATGTTTCTTTACAATGACACTAGTAATGACAATGTTTCTAAATTATAACTGTCACAACGCAATGTTACTATGGTAACTTATTTTAAAGACAGTTTATTAAATGAGTTGAAGAGAGAAAAAACTGATTGAAATTATTGAAATAATTAATAAAATCATACCGGAAGTACGAAAAGTATCGTATATACCTTGCGACTGAAGTACATTTAATCCTTCAGGTAAATTATGGCCCTCCCTGCGGTCGGGCCATAAACTTTACCTTCAGGATTAAATGTACTACTTCAGTCCCGCGGTATATAATGTACTATTACATTTTTTGTAGACTTTTAGAAGGTGAACAAAAGAGATCGGATGTAAAATTTAAAAATCTATCGTGATCTTGGAGTTTTTCGTGTTTTTTTTTTTTAAATAAAATCAAATATTTTGTTTGTTTTCCAAAATATGCAAACATTTGTTAAAAACTTTTTGTAGTCCAATATCGATAAGGTTTATCAAATATAATTTTGAGAATCCACTTCTGAGTTAATTCAGTTCTATTCCGTAGATAATTCGCTGAAACCCCCTGCAATGATTCCATAATTTGAATGAGGCTGTACCAGTGCATAATACAGACACTTGAATTGTTTCCATAACTTAAATTTTCAATAAGGCATCTTAATTCTTTGTTTATATTATTTGTTTGGATGTTCCACCTTAAATTCCAAGGTATTTTATGTCTTTTCTACATTGTATTTTCATGGGGGAGTTCATAGAAGAAATTTCTAATTGATTGCATGATGGGAGTCCGTCTGAGTTGCTACAGATGGGAACGAAAAAAGTTTCTTCAGTAACCGTCAGTAGCTTATGACTAAAAAAATCAGTGACCATTCCGAAATCTCCTTCAATTTTCCTTCTTAAATTATCCCAATTTGTGTCTTCGTAGAATACACCTGTATCATCTGCAAAACTAATGATATCTCCTTTGATCGGTAGGAGAAATGAGTCGTTGATATATATAGTAAACAGCACAGGTCCCAATATAATACCTTGAGGCACTCCATAATGGACTTTTTTGTTATTATTGTAAGTTTCATCATTCTCAATGCATTGGTATCTATTTTCTAGATAACTTTGCATTAGACTCAAGCTATTGCCTCTGAAACCAATGTTATTCAAAGCGATTAGTAAATTTTCATGGCTGACACTATCGAAGGCCTTTGCCAGATCAACAAAAATGCAAATTGCAGGTTCAGTTTAGTTAGTTTAGTTAGGGACGAGGCTAGTGATCTTCATAGAGAGGAAAATTGGTTCAAACGCAAATTTATTGAAACCGCCTGTGGTGCCGTCTGTCAACCTAGCGTGGAAATCAAAAACATATGGAGACCGCTAACGGACCGTTTTGGAGGGAGAAAAAGCGTGAAAACAGGAAACGTAGTGGAAAATTGGAAAAAGTTGAAATATTTCAACCATTAAGACGATGGAACTCCGAAATGCAAATAATCAATAATACTAATAATGAACGTCTAACCCACCATCAGCCGTGGGTTACCCTGTATACTAACTGCATTTTGTTTTTCTTTACACAAACCACAAGGAATTCTGCCTGCATATAAAACTTCACACATATCTTAAATCCAGCACATACAGTCCTTTCAAATATTGACGAAGAATATATTCGAGATGAGGATTTGTGATTCCTCGTTCGGCGTACTTTTTATGAGGAAACACTTTCGAAAGCTTTCAGGCTTCGGAAAAGTTGCCAGTTGAAGAGCGGCATAAGTGGAAATAGTCCTGCTGCACAGTCCTCGGGGATGTTTGCAGGAAAGGTTTCGGTTGAGGCGGTTCAGGGTTATTTTGTCGGCAGGTGTCGTGAAGGCCACTGCTGGAAATTTTAGTACTTCCTTTTTTCAATTTTCGTTGGATAATTGAACTATAAAATTACTGGTGTTAATCAAAAAACAACATCCAGTTTGAGTTCTTTGAAAGTTTTCATCATCTGCTTGAAATTTGAATCCTTTTTTGCTATATTGAAACGGTATGAGAATAGACGTTATATCACAAAACATAATTAGATGGACAAGAAAATGATAGTGTGATTTCAAATTATTAGTTCCAATAAAACATTTCTAGAATAAAATTAAAAATATTTATTTTATACCAGTTTTCTATAAAGAGAAAAATCCAGTGAATATATTTTATTGTGAAGAAATTATTTCATTCTCTCAGATAATACAGGATCTCAAATTGAAAACTTCCCAACCTTAATATCTTCCTTTAGGTAAATAATATGAAAAATCGGAAAGACTTTATTTTATTCTCAAGGAGTATATCACAGAAAATAATTTTTCTATAGCAATAAATGTCAATTTAAAATTTTGAATAAATTATAGAATCATGTGGATACTTCAAAGAATAAATCCCCATTGGAAAAATATTTGTAAGTCTATCATTCAATTACAATTTCTTAATGTCATTTATTTATAAATTAGTTATAAACACACAAACAAATATAATAATTAAAAAAAAAATTCTCTACTTGATTTTGAATCTTTCATTTTTTAATTATAAGAACTTATATATATATATATATACTGACCTTTGAAATATACCATTCTTACACTTTGAAAAAAAAATTATTTAAATAAGTTTTTTTCCTTAAATATGTTTTTTATTGTTTATAATCGTTTTTTATATTTTGATTGTTCAAATAATTAGTTAGGAAAATATTTCCTTCGTAAAAATCATAATTTGTTCTTCTCGATAGGTGAAAAAATTCAATTTTTTTTCTTTATAAATAATTTCATTGTTTATCAACTCAATAATTTGTTATAAACAAATTCTAACCAATCAATTTTTTTCTGGAACTAAACATATATATATATATATATATAAATAAGTGATGGATTTAGCGAGGGTCAATATATGAAAATATAAGTAGAAAAAGCTCGAAACACGTGTCTACGGTTGTACAACATATTGAGGGTTATACCCAATAACTTTTCTACTTATATATATATATATATATATATATATATATATATATATATATATATATATATATATATATATATTGAACAGTATCAATTACTGCCAATGATAGATGTAAAAACAGCAATAATAAAGCATTCGTCAAACAAATTATTTAACAAATTTCTAGTCTTAAAAATTAAAATCAACAAGATAATAAACTTTTATAAACTCTTATCATGTGATCTTCTCAAATAGGTATAGAAGAAGGGCTCCAGGAAGGCAACAATTTATGGGTCAATTATTTAAACTTTTACGTTGTTATTTATGAAAACGAGGACCGGAAAAAAATTTGTTATTTTACAATAGTGTAACTATTTGAATAATAGACTAATAGACTATCGCCATCCCAGCGCCGGCCACCCATATGGGATGGCGCTCGCAGTTTGGAGTTATCCACTGTGCGGACGCGATCTCAGTTTCGGTCTTGAAATGGATTTGGTTGTCGATTCATTCGTTGCAGTCATTAGTTATTGACTGCTAGACCTACCCTATACTGATGAGGGGCAACACCCCGAAATCGATATATAGGTGGTCCGAATGTTTCGATTAACATTTCCATGCAACAAGCAATTGCAGAGATACCCTGTTCGCCGTGGCATTAGCCAGGAAAGTAGTTGTTTTCTGATGGATTTTCGACCCAACTTTTCCTATTGTATAGGATATTAGCAATGAGCAGTCCGCCGGACATCTTATGCCTCAAGTCATAAGCTCATTGTGAACTACAGATTTCTTCTCCGTATACTGAAATATGTTGTCTGCTTTTCACTGGCTCTTAAAATATAACTGTACACGTTGTGTACAATATAATCGCTGGCCTGAAATTGTCGCCGGGAACAAAAGGATTTGAATAAAGGCTTCTCGCATTCAATCAGCGTGCCTGTTCATTGCTTGAGAATGTATTACAGTAACAACAGAATAATACTACCCCGGGGATCTTGGGAAAATATTTGTTTGGGGCTTGTTAACAATTCGAGTATTTGATAACTTGAGTCAGCACGAGAAGTTGTCTGTTGGGGAAATCGTTATTTGTAATTAGTAGATTGTGCTGACACGCAATAGAAAAAAAAAACTGGGTTTTAACTCCACCACTTCATTCGCATTACTTATCAGAAACGATTTTTTTTAATTGGCTCATTTCATTTAACATCTTTCCACAGTTCGGATCGGCATGTTACTAGGCAAACTGGATAATCGAATAGGAAATACAAGTATACAAGGGATCGTTTGGAGCAGGTTCAACGACTTTAATGTGTATGGGGCAATTAGTGACGCCCAATACTAAACTTTAATAAATGGGAGGATTCTTGTGACAGCCTTAATGGTCAGATTGCTCTCTGATAGTGTCAAATATACAAAATAATCATGAAATAATTCAAATTCATGTAGGCAAATGCAAAGTTTGAAGATCTTTCAGCATCAACTTCAACATTTTAAAATAAAAACACTCAGTATTCACAATTCCATAGTTTAATTCTTCAAGTTCATAGACATCAAAATTGATACAATTACCGGATACAGAAATATAAACTAGCTCGAAATTCACAGACTTGCACAGAGAAGGTGAGCATTTTTATGCCGTGCAGCGACCTGACGAAAAATGCAAGCTCGTCATATTGTTTCTCTATAAATATACCTTTTGGGCAGGACAAGATTCATTCATCTCTTTCGATTCATTTACGATTAATTATCCAGTCAGTTTGCTGGTCTCGAGTTTATTATTGGCAGTCACTAGAAATGTTCTGCATCTCCCCATCTCTGGCTCTGCTGGTTGCCAGCACAATGTAAGTAATTTTTATATTTTTACGTTTGTTTTTTTTTTATTATTCAGCGTGGTCATTCATTTACCTGTTCTTTCTGTAACAGTTTCATTTCTTATATTGTTTTTTTGTCTTAATAAATATTAATTCCATTAGAAAATGAGTTTTTTCATTTATTGGATGAATGTGGGTTGGGTGAAAACAGCTTAAAAATCCTCTCAAAAAAGCCAAGCGAGTTCTGAGTTGCGACAATAGCTAGTTCCTTGTTTCGGCGGTTTTACAGATGAAGAATGGCACTACAATTTTTCGGATTTTTTGAAAAATTTCCTGAACTATCGAGATTACGAACAAAATTTATGTTCATCTGTTGTAGATTTTTAGAAGGCGATCAAAAAAGATCCTATGAAAAATTTTTAAATATGCAACTGTTTTTGAGATTGTGATATTTTTAGAAAAAAATCATGGACATTTTTCAAGTCTTTCCTTTTCGTCTTTTAGAAATATTTCCAGGACTATTGATATGAGTGGAAAAATTCACACATATTTTTGTAGATTTTCAAAGGGCAGTCGATTAAGGTTCCATGAAAAATTTCAAAATCTGCAGCCGTTTTTGAGATTTTGATGTTCATAAAAAACAAATATGGAAATTTTCAAGTTCAGAATTTTTCGTTTTTTTGAAATATTTCCCGGGATATCGATATCACGAACAAAATTCATCGACATTTTCTGTAGATATTCAGAAAGCAATCAAAAATGCTCTCCTGAGAAGTTCCAAAATCTGCAGCTGTTTTTGAGCTTTTGGCGTTTTTAGAAAAAAATTATTGACATTTTTCAAATCCATAATTTCTCGTTTTTTAGAAATATATCTCGGACTATTAATGAAATGGGAAAAATGCAGCTGCATCTTCTGTACATTTTCAGTTTCTGAGATTTTGACTTATATAGAAAATAAGTCCATGATTTTTTTTTATATTTTCCGGGCTATTCATATAACCGGAAAAATGTATCGACATTTTTTGTAGAATTTTAGGAGTTTATCAAAAAAGCTTCCATAAAAAATTTCAGAATCCGCAGCCGTTTTTGAGATTTATATGTTTATAGAAAAACAAATATGGAAATTCTCAAGTTCAAATATTTTCTGAATTATTGACATCACGAACAAAATTGTTCCACAATTTTTTTAGATATGTAGAAGGCAATCAAAAAAAAAATTATCCGAGAAGTTTCAAAATCTGCAGCCGTTTTTGAGCTTTTGATGTTTTTAGAAAAAAATTATGGACATTTTTCAAGTCCATAATTTTTCGTTTTTTAGAAATAATCCTGTACTATTAATTAATCGGGAAAAATTCAACTACACCTGTAGATTTTCAGAAGGCAATAATAGAGGTCCCATAATGAATTTCAAAATCATTTCTGAAATTTTGATGTATATAGAAAATAATTATGGAAATTTTCAAAACCATGATTTTCCGTTTTTTTTTTAATATTTCCTGGACTATTGACGTAACGGGAAAAATTCAATGACATTTTTTGTAGATTCTCAGAAGGCAATCAGTGGAGGTTTCATAAAAAAATTCAAAATCTGCAGCCGTTTTTGAGATTTTGATGTTTATAGAAAAAAATATGAGAATTTTCAAGTCCATGATTTTTCGGTTTTTTAATCATTTCCCGGACTATTGAACGGGAAAAATGTATCTACATTTTTTGCAGATTTTCAGAAGGCAATTGATAAAGGTTTCATTAGAAATCTCAAAATCTGCATCCGTTTTTGAGATTTTGATGTTCATAAAAAACAAATATGGAAATTTTCAAGTTCAGAATTTTTCGTTTTTTTGAAATATTTCCCGGGAAATCGATATCACGAACAAAATTCATCGACATTTTCTGTAGATATTCAGAAGGCAATCAAAAATGCTCTCTTGAGAAGTTCCAAAATCTGCAGCTGTGTTTGAGCTTTTGACGTTTTTAGAAAAAAATTATTGACATTTTTCAAATCCATAATTTCTCGTTTTTTAGAAATATATGTCGGACTATTAATGAAACGGGAAAAATGCAGCTGCGTCTTCTGTAAGGTAACTGTACATAAATCAAACACTGACCCAAAATTCGACATCTTTTTATAAAACGTTACAAAATAAGAATCCCGTCTCTGTAATATTAATGAAAAATGAAGATATCATTAGTTTAAACCCTGGGCGGGTATATTTAAAAATCCCCTAAATATTTGTGACAGATAGTAATTAGACTCAGGAACTGAAAAAATCGTCAGTGCTGTTCTAACAGTGATTGCGAACACAGTGCAATATTTACTCTAAGGTAAGAGACGGTCAACCATATTTCAAACTTGCAAATAACATGCTTGCGGCTGTCAAATAAATGTTCCAATTGTTGTATAGTACAAATGTAATATTAAATTAAGTATTTCATTATATTTTTTCGGTATTTGACTTCTCTAAATAGAAAAAAACTTAATGTCGAATTTAGGGACAACCGGACAACCTACGGTTTTAATTTCGACATGTTCTGTCGAAAATAGGTACATAGTTCGTTTTATTTATTTTGTGCCATCTCTCTCTATTCATCGTTATTTTTAAAAGGTATAAATTTACTTTCTTTTTTATTTTCATACTCATGTGCCAACCTAAATTCGACAGTGATGACGAAAATAGGTACATAATGTACATATTTTCGTCTTATGGAAAAATAATGTCAAATGATAATTACTTACTCAAGTGTTTCTTACTTTCTTAAGTAAGCAATACTTAAGTATTTAAATAGATGATTTTCTTACAACTATTATTTTTAAATGTCAATAAAAAAATATGGTAAAAACAGCAAAAGAAATTTGAAATCTGCTTTAAATGCCATCAAGAGTGGGACACCGACCGCAACTGCGGCTCCAACATTTGGTGTTCCAAGAACCACCCTTATTGGAAAAATTAGTGGAAAAGGAACCAGCCAACTCCTTTTGGAATTTGGGTCTCAGTGGAATTTTTTGAATTTTTGGTATGATGTAGTCCATGTAATTCTCAACCAATGTTACCACTGCGCCAACCCAAAAAAATCAACAGTTTGGCTGCTAGGGGGCGTTGAAATCACCCCTTGCGCAGATTAGACTATTTATTTTTGAACCCGGTTACAATATTTTCACTTGTTTCATTGTTGCTAATGTTGCACAATATTGTGCTGTTTTATAAAAAAAATCTTACCCCCTCCCCTTTTTCCCCCAACTCCTATTACGAAACGCAAAAAAAATATTTCTCGAGTGCCTTCAGATGTATCGTCGAATGTTCAAATATGCCTAAATAAGGGAAATAACAGTTTTTTATGACCCAAAATGACACAAAACGAAAAAATTTCGGTGGATTTTTCTGAATTTTTGATACGATGTAGTTCAAGTTATTTTAAATAGAAATTAATCGGGTGACAGACCCCAAAAATTATTAGTTTTGATGCTAGGGGGCGTTGAAATCATACCTTGCTCAGAATAGACCAGGCAATTTTATAAGTACAATGACGTCAAGCGGTATAAATAAATGGAAATTGCCTCAAGAGAACGTTACTGAACTTAGGCGATGAAATTTTCAAATCCTTGGATAATAGTCGGTTGGGGTGTTTAATTTTGTTGGATTACAGTAAGGCCTTCGACACTCTGAATCACAAATTATTATGCAATAAACTTCGCTTTTTTGGCTTCGAGGGAAGCGCTGTAGAATTTATCAGAAATTATCTATCTCAACGGACTCAACGTGTGAAATTGGATAATAAAGTGTCGAATGCCCTACCAGTTAACTTCGGAGTACCACAAGGTTCGATATTGGGACCATTACTATTCTCTTTATATATATCAGATTTCCACGAATTCATAACATTTTGCAAAATTTTTCATTACGCAGATGATACTCAAATGTACATTGACTTTGAGTATGAAGATGCAAACATTTGTTCTACACAAATAAATGATGATTTGAGAAATATTTTCAAAATATCCTACGCGCACAATTTGAAATTGAATGCTGCCAAATCATCAGTCATGTTATTCGGCAACCGGAGCAAAAGAGCTTTAGTTGAACAAAACTTTCTTATATCAATTGATCGGGACATCATACCTATAACCGCGGAATGCAAAAATTTGGGAGTGTGGTTTGATTCTGAGCTCAGATTCTCCAGACATATCCAAATGTTATGTGGTACTTCCTACGGTACACTGAAACAACTGTTTCCTCACAGACACGCTTCCCCTGCGACTCAAAGTTAAATTGTGCGAAAGCTTAATATTTTCGAAATTGTCTGAAGAGGCTCCAATTGATTCAAAACTCTTGTGCTCACTTTTGTAGTGGTCTGAGAAAATACGATAGAATTTCTAATAAAATAATAGAATTAGGTTGGTTAAAAATTGATAAAATATTCAAACTTCATACTCTCACTCTCACACATAAAATTATTAAAAGTCAGAAACCATCATATATATATAGTAAACTCCGATTTTTGAAAAATAATAACGTTAATACCAGAAAAATAGATACTTTACATATTCCCAAACACCGCACCTCATTCTATAAACGGAGCTTCATTTATTCTGCTTGCAAACTTTACAATGGTACTCCAGTCCATTTTAGGGACTATTCAATCATCAACTTCAAGAGAAGACTTAAAGCTTCTCTTCTGTCTGAAATCTAAGTCATTTAACCTCACACGGACCTGCTATCCATATGTGTGTATGTATGTATGTATGTATGTATGTGCATTCATTACTCTCTCAATACTTGATACTATGATTTTCTAACTGTATTTTTAATTTAGTTGCATATTTTCTATCTTCGTTAACTCGAACTTGTCTAGAGAACCTATTATTGTTTTTTTTTTTTTTTGTAATTAGTGGTAAAGTTAAAAAACAGCTTTAAGCTGACACTTCACCATTTCATATCATATGAATAAAGGCGATTTATTATTATTATTATTATTATGAAATTTGGTACGATTATGATGAAATTGTTGAGAAAATTGAGGTGCCCTTAGAAGTCAACAACAGAGGTATCTTCAAAGTTGCGGAAATAAACAAATTCCGGGAATATACAGTGTAATTTTATTTATTTTTAAATAAAATTTTGGTTTCTATTTTGCTTACTGTAAGTACTTGTTTTTCTTCAAAACCTAAAATATAGTATGTCGAAAATAGGTCAAATGACTGTCGAATTTATGTCAGAACATGGGAATTATATGTCGAATTTAGGTTCAGATGCAGTTCTAGATAAAAACTCCATTTTTTTTATTTTATCTTCAAACTTGGGGAAATATGAAATAAATACATAATATTTGAAATGCCATTGAGCGTGTAAATGTTATTTATTTCTACAAAACGTTCAAAACAAATATAATACGATCCAATACTTTGGCAGAACTGCTAAAACTGTCTGATTTGGGTACATTTTTAGTTTCTGAGATTTTGACTTTTATAGAAAATAAGTCCATGATTTTTTTTTATATTTTCCAGGCTATTCTTATAACGGGAAAAATGTATCGACATTTTTTGTAGAATTTTAGAAGTTTTTCGAAGAAGCTTCCATAAAAAAATTCAAAATCTGCAGCCGTTTTTGAGATTTTGATGTTTTTAGAAAAAAATATGAGAATTTTCAAGTCCATGATTTTTCGGTTTTTTAATCATTTCCCGGAATATTGAACGGGAAAAATGTATCTACATTTTTTGCAGATTTTCAGAAGGCAATTGATAAAGGTTTTATTAGAAATCTCAAAATCTGCAGCCGTTTTTGAGATTTTGATGTTCATAAAAAACAAATATGGAAATTTTCAAGTTCAGAATTTTTCGTTTTTTTGAAATATTTCCCGGGATATCGATATCACGAACAAAATTCATTGACATTTTCTGTAGATATTCAGAAGGCAATCAAAAATGCTCTCTTGAGAAGTTCCAAAATCTGCAGCTGTTTTTGAGCTTTTGACGTTTTTAGAAAAAAATTATTGACATTTTTCAAATCCATAGTTTCTCGTTTTTTAGAAATATATCTCGGACTATTAATGAAACGGGAAAAATGCAGCTGCATCTTTTGTACATTTTCAGAAGGCAATCATCGAAAGTCCCAGAAAAACTTCAAAATCTGCAGCCGTTTCTGTGATTTTGATTTTTATAGAAAATAACTCTGGAAATTTTCAAGTCCATGGAATAGAATAGAATAGAATCTTTATTTAACCAAGTTACAAAAAATATTGTTTTCGGCAAGTCAATACTATACCACAGTATATGTGTACACTCAAGGTTTACAAAATATAGAGTGGAGAAATATATAAAATATATAGAGATACTTAAAATATTTAAAATACATAAAATTTGAAATCGTTGGACAAACCAGCTTTTTAAATAACATTAATTGTTTCAGAAAAAATATTTTTGTCAACTTCGACAATGAAAACAGAAGGTCACATAAAAAAATAAAAAAATATGTAAAATATAAAAATAATTGAAATATAAAATATATAGCTACAGTATATATGCAAATTCAAAGTTTACAAAATGTAAAATCAGGAAATATATAAAATTTGAAACCGTTGAGTAACCCAGTGTTTTGAAACCTTGAAACTGTTTTCGATTAATGGTCATCGGTGACATAGCAGTTTCCTTGAAAATTTTGTCACTCAACTTCAAAAAATGGTGTGTGAAAATATTCTTCAACTGTATAAAAACAATGAGATAGAATATGTCTTTTGATTGTGGATTTGAATTTTCCAATATTATTCAATGATTTGATACTTCTAGGTAAGAAATTGAATAAATTCAGATCTAGAGAATTTTTTGTCGATTTTGTGAGCCTGTATTGAGGTAATCTCAAATGATCAGCATTCCTTGTCATTGTCATGATTTTTTTTTATATTTTCCAGGCTATTCATATAACGGGAAAAATGTATCAACATTTTTTGTAGAATTTTAAAAGTTTATCGAAAAAGCTTCCATAAAAAATTTCAAAATCCGCAGCCGTTTTTGAGATTTTGATGTTTTTAGAAAAAAAATATGAGAATTTTCAAGTCCATGATTTTTCGGTTTTTTAATAATTTCCCGGACTATTGAACGGGAAAAATGTATCTACATTTTTTGCAGATTTTCAGAAGGCAATTGATAAAGGTTTCATTAGAAATCTCAAAATCTGCAGCCGTTTTTGAGATTTTGATGTTCATTGAAAAACATATGGAAATTTTCAAGTTCAGAATTTTTCGTTTTTTTGAAATATTTCCCGGAATATCGATATCACGAACAAAATTCAAGGACATCTACTGTAGATATTCAGAAGGCAATCAAAAATGCTCTCTTGAGAAAATCCAAAATCTACAGCTGTTTTTGAGCTTTTGACGTTTTTTAGAAATATATCTCGGACTATTAATGAAACGGGAAAAAAACAGCTGCATCTTTTGTACATTTTCAGAAGGCAATCATCGGAAGTCCCAGAAAATCTTCAAAATCTGCAGCCGCTTCTGAGATTTTGATGTTTATAGAAAATAATTATGGAAATTTTCAAGTCCTTGATTTTTCGTTTTCATTTAATATTTCCCTGACTATTGATATAACGGGGAAAAATTAGTTGACTGTTTTTATAAATCCTTAGAAGTCGATTCAGAAGACATCCATGAAATATTTCGAAATCCGCAGCCATTTTTGAGATTTTGATGCCTTTTTCGTTTTTTTGAAACATTTCTCGGAACACTGATATCACGAACAAAATTCGTTCACATTTTTTGTAGATATTTAGAAAACAATCAAAAAAGCTGTCTTGTGAAGTTTCAAAATCTGCAGCCGATTTTGAGCTTTTGATGTTTTAAGAAAAAAATTATGGACATTTTTCCATAATTTTTCGTTTTTTAGAAATATATCCCGGACTAATAATAAAACAGACAAAATTCGACCACATTTTTTCTAAATTTTCAAAAGGCAATCAATGAAGGTTCTTCAAAAAACTTCAAAATCTGCAGCCGTTTCTGAGATTTTGATGTTTATAGAAAATAATTATGGAAATTTTCAAAACCATGATTTTTCGTTTTTTTAATAATTTCCCGGACTATTGATAAAACGGGAAAAATGTATCTACATTTTTTGCAGATTTTCAGAAGGCAATTGATAAAGGTTTCATTAAAAATCTCAAAATCTGCGTCCGTTTTTGAGATTTTGATGTTTATAGAAAGAAAAAATGGAAATTTTCGTTATTTTGAAATATTTCCCGAAATATTGATATTACGTTAAAAAATTCCTACATTTTTCGTAAGTATTCAAAAGGCACTCAAAAAAGCCCCTTGGAAAAAAGTCAAAATCTGCAGCCGTTTTTGAGCTCTTGATTTAGAAAAAATTATGGACATTTTTCAAGTCCATAATTTTTCAATTTTTCGAAAAGAGCTTATTGGCAGA
This sequence comes from Chrysolina oricalcia, assembly GCA_944452925.2. NCBI lineage: Eukaryota > Metazoa > Arthropoda > Insecta > Coleoptera > Chrysomelidae > Chrysolina > Chrysolina oricalcia. The sequence goes on from OX101813.2 coordinate 71,982,029, forward strand.
AAAAAAAGACACCAATTGGTTTTCAATCCTGAGCTCGACAATCTTGAAAATAATAAATGTTTGAGTAACTTCTTTTGAAACACAGCAGTATTCAATTCATCACGAAAAATTCCTTATTTCATAGACAAATTCACTATGTACGTTATTGGTTCACATAATTGATAAGAACATTTTTTTCAAACGTAATCATTGGACGTAAATATATACCTATGAGAATCTTGTAGATCCAGTATAGAATATTGGAGCTAATCCCCACGTACTGATGCCAGATGTCTTTCTGCATGCCCTTACAAGCGATTTGACTCAATTCGTTTTAACTTGAATTTAATATATTGATAAAATTTCCATCATCAACATTCGCAGACGTCATCTATGAATAAATTACCAAGGCGATGGAAAAAGACATGAATGATCAAGTAGACCAGAAACACCATCAACCACTCCGTGCTGACAAATGATTTTCATCATCCACCTTTGAACCTTCGATATGAAATACGCGTTTTCTTCTCCAGTAATAAAGGATGTCAATGAACCATGCAATATTTTATCATTCCCAAAGAGCAAGATTAATGGTTCAGGATTTGTACAAAATGGATGTTGAGAAAAGCAAAGGGAATATATGGAACGTCAAGAAAGATAAATGTCTTGAAATAAGTGGAAACCTCATTCGAATATAACTAATAATAAAGTTTGACTTTGAGTGAAATATTTGTTTTCAGCCGAGTTTTTTGTACAATGTGTCTTGTAGGTTTACCGTTTATAGTTTCCTCTGATTATGGTTAGTAGCCATGCACTGAAAACATTCACATTGTAAAATTGTATTATGAAGTTTTATCCATAGCCAATGACAAAAGTATCAAATTCACAGTCAGGTTTTTACACGTCATTGATGAAATTACATCATATCGAATATTTGTTAATTTTTCTATTCATATGAGAGTATTTTCATATTCACTTCGTGAAATCATATTCTATGTATTTTTGGAATCACTATTATGCATACTGTATTTCACAGTATTTTACTCAGGCATTTACATCGTGATTTTGCCATAATACCACATTGAAACTTATAAATCTTGTAAAAACAATTGAATCAACAAAAATAAAGTCATCCAAGTACTGTTATCAAAAATATTTTCTTCTGAAATTAGTTGGCTTCAGACGAAGTCAAGATATTTTTCGATTGCAGTGGGTGAGCTGCCCTGTGCTGATGATTGGCAAAATCATGAAACCGGTCTGTTGGTGTTCCCCCAGGTGGGTTGAGACATGTTTTGGCTTTAAGATTGGGAGAACATTGCAAAGTAGTCCTTCTAGAATACTTTGCCAAAAACAGAACAGATATAATTCAATGGTCGTAGGAGGCAGTAGTTGTTTACTTTTGGAGACTTGCCAACGATTATTCTATTGTATCGATTGAATGCAGAAGTCTGGATTGCATAATGGGCTCAATGGGCTTCTGCCAAGTAGTGTCATCAAATATTTTCTTCTGAAAAAATAAAGTCGCACCAAAGTTTGAAAAAAAATTATGTGAATCAAGAGGTATTTTTTTCTACGAAACTTGAACATGCAATATTATATAAATGCATCATCTATAATCAGAATGTTTCTTAGAATAGTAACTTAAGAAGCAACCAAAAAGACAGTGCCTTTTTCCAACTAGTGATATAGAAGTCAAATATATAATTTCGGAATCAAATCTTACTGCTTGGAACTCTATCACCAATATTTAGATTTTCAATTTGGAAGTGAAAATAGCGCTAAAAGCTGCGTGCGCTGACTGATACGGACCCTTGAACAATAAAAATAATTTTAAACAATTAGATATCAATATTAAGAATTAAAAAAATTCAGAATTGAAATTCTAAATATTGGTGGTTGAGTTCCAGGAGAAAAAACATGTTTTAGGAAATTTCCTCCTGTTTCAGGATCTTTTTTCTTAATCAACAATAGCGAACTTACAAATTTTCAAATTCGGCCCACCTATAGATTTCTATATGAGAAGTCTTCATCATATAAAAAAACACAATAGTAATAATCCTTGGTTCAATCACTATTACGTCAATTATAGAAAAATTTACAGAAATGTCATTAAGGCTGCAAAAAGAATGTATTATCATAACCGAATCTCGGCAAGTAACAGCAAAACTAGGGAAACCTGGCGTATTGTAAATGATCTTCGCGGAAAAAATATTGGATCAAACAATATTACTTTGAATCCTAACATTCTTAATGAATATTATTGCACCATCGCTGAGAGACTGACAGAAAATATTGATTCGGCACCGGATCCACTTCTTTATTTGAGTGAAATCCATATCACAGAACCATTTGTATTGTATCCAACGAATCTGGAGGAGCTCATGAATACAATTAAACAAGTTAAAAATAAAACCTCCTGCGGAATTGATAATATTTCAATAAATATTTTTGAAAACATGCCCATCTTCTCTCTAGAATTGTTGGTTCAACTCATTAATGACTCTTTCGCAAAGGGACTCTACCCAAACTTCCTTAAAGTTAGTCTTGTGATTCCCCTTCATAAAGGTGGAAATGCAACGGATCCCTCTAATTTTCGACCGATTTCTCTTATTCCGACCTTGGGAAAACTTATAGAAAAGCTTGTCAAATCTAGATTAATGGATTTCATCAATGTGCACAACATTCTCAATCCTCAGCAATTTGGCTTTCAGCCACGTAAAAACACAGGCGATGCTGTCTTCTCCTTCCTGAGAGAACTATACTGCAAACTGAATCAGAAGGAAGTTTGCGCGGCGGTATTTTGCGACCTTTCAAAAGCATTTGATTGTGTAAACCACGAAATCCTGCTGCGCAAACTCCAACACTATGGGTTCAGAAATCTTAGCCTCAGTTGGATGGAATCTTACCTAGGAAAGCGTACCCAAATTGTGAGAACAGATACGTTGTCTAATACTGGTTCGATTAGTCATGGCGTACCACAGGGTTCTGTATTGGGACCTATCTTGTTTCTACTTTATTTCAATGATATAGCTAATCTAAAGATTGACGGTAAATTTACTATTTTTGCGGATGACACAACAATCCTCTGGCATGACAATGAAGTAAAGAACCTGCACACAAAAATCGTCAAGGATATTTCCGTTGTGAAGGAGTGGTGTGACTCGAATTTGCTTTCGTTTAACATAAATAAAACCAGCCTCTTATCGATCAAGTGCAATCTACCTGAGATTCAAGTGGGTACTGAAATGTTCATTGAACAAAAAAATAATACCAAGTTTCTTGGTATTCATCTAGATGATAAGCTCAACTTCGAAAGTCATGTGAAAACACTGAGATCAAAACTAGCCTCTGGTTGTTATGCCGTGCGGGTAGTGTCTAGTGAACTGGGTATGGCCACTGCAAAAGTAGTTTATCATGCTTTGATTGAATCCCACATTAGATACGGGTTACCCTTCTGGGGTATCTGCAATGAACACAATTTCCATTCTATTTTCATCCTCCAGAAACGGGCCGTTCGCTACCTCCTCAATGTTGGACCTAGGGTATCATGTAAACCTCTTTTCTTGGATCTCAAAATCCTTACCCTTCCAAATTTATTTATTCTTGAGACTGTATGTTTGGTCCACAGCAACAAATCGTCATATGAGACGGTTGTTAGTTCTACCCGCCAAAATAATAATTTAAGACTTCCCATTCCATCATCGAATTTAACAAAAAAGTCTCTCATTTATAATGCTTTGATATTATTTAATCATCTCCCGGTTACTACCAGAAGAATTGTCTCTCCAGTTCTATTCAGGAGATCTGTAAAAAGTCTTCTTATCAGTGAACCATACTACAGTGTTCAAGAGTATCTAGACAAAGATTGGAATTGCTCGAACTTATCTTAACCTCATACTCTCGTATGTTCATTCTCTTTTCTTTATATGACATTCGCTTCTTTGCGTAGTCCAATTTTAACATGTAATATAATTTCACACTTGAGCAAAACTAATATATATGTTGTAGTTTACTAATTATTTTATCATCATTGTGCCATGGAAGTAGCATTATTTTCTTCCATGCTATACACGCTTTTACATTATACTATATTATATTTTATGATGATATTCTATGATGTACCTGTTCTCTTTTCTTCTTCTTTTTTTTGACGACTTGTGATTTTATCAACACATATTTACGCATACCATTTTTATATTTCTGTACGTCTTTATTTTTATATTTATAAAAGCTTTGTCAACAAGAATTCATTCTTCGGACAATAAAGTATATTTTGATTTGATTTGATTATAGATTGATCGAAGCAGTTCCCGGAGGGACCCCCTGTATATAGTCTCTGCAAATGAAATTAAAAACCTTGAAGTCATAATTGACAAGCATCTTGAATGGAAATCACATATAGAGTATATTAATTGGCCGAAACGCTCACTAGTTTCCATTTTAAAAATATTCTAGAAATGTTGGTAGAATGCTTTTGTATATTATGAGGTTCTTATTTTTCACAATTTTGTTCGGTATTTGTTTTTTCAATGCCTACTGTATTGTTGTTAAATTCTTTGTATTAGTTTTTTTAGAGTCCTTCATGTTCATTCCCTTGTTAACGAGTAGAATATTCCTTCACAACTAGCACATTTTTCCTTACTCTTGTATGGATCGACGGATCGACACCCTTCTTTTCCATTTGCAACCCTCCATGAATTTCACCGGCCCATCTCCAGACAAGGCGTTATATCCGAGCACATTTGGATTTAAAGAATGTATATTTTTCCATCTCATTTCCATACTTTCCAAGCCGTTTGTTTCAATAAACCGCCACGTTTGCATAACACTTTCCGGGTCAATTTGTATTCCAGATGGATTCGAATGTTGTTGGGATCCAATGAATTGTTTTTACAGAAAAGCTATGTGTGCAGAGCTTGTTTGCGTATTCGTTTCATGCCCTTTTCGTTTTTATGTTTCTCATTTCGATTACAGCAATACCAACACCTTCTTATGGAGAATTCACGTGCCAGAAGTTTATCTTGATGGAACTTGAAATGGTTGAAGAGATAGTTTGGATTTTCATTTCAGATCATACATATTGATATGATGTGACAATGTTGGTAAAAAATTGATATATGGAAATTTTAGTTTTTGTTCTATAAATATGCCTGGCTATCTTGTAGTTTTTATTTCCATCATCTTTCAGTTCCCTCCTTAGTCGGTAAGTAAGTAGTTTTTGATGCAACAGACTCTGCAGTGTATAGCACAAGTCATAAAAAGAAAAACAAGCAGCATAGAACGTTGATGTATCGTCGTCAAGTAGTTGCAGAACTGCTTCATCAGCAACAACATCATGATTCACTGCACGTTCGACGTGAGTTGTTAAATATGACCTAGTATCACTAAGTCTTTGCACTGCACCCAAAATTGTTTGGAAGTTTCGATGGCGTATATTTTCTCGCGTATTCTCAAGCCCTGGCATTTTCATTCACTTCACAATATGTAACAATCATGTCACAATATTCGCTAGAAGTAAACATTGAACAGTACCGATTTATGAAAGACATCAAAATATGATCACTTTTGCAAATCAAACTGACGATGTTTTGGCAGCAAATTGGAAAAAAATACCAGGAAGTACCAAAAGTGGGGTGAGATGGCTAAATAAGCATGTAAACATATTGTTTTCAGATAGGTATATAATGAAAACTTTGTTACCATATGGTAGAAACTTTTTGGCGGTCACTGTACAATCAATAACAATTACCGTTATTGTTACTATTTATTTGTTACTCTCCGGCATACTCCACGGATTTTGACTGAATCATCATTCGTAAAAGTCTCAAATGAATAAATTTTCAACAGAAATTCCTAAAAGTGTGAAAAGATCCCCGGTTGTACTGATTTCATTTCAATATTCATCTATTCGCGGTCATCATTGGCACCAGGTAGCGCACCAAAACTCCAGGAAAACAAAGCAAACGTCATTTATCTATGAGTTGACAGGTGTTGACGAAAATTCTATTACTGAATTTTTACTTCTAACTTTCGAGTGCTTCTTTAGAAATGCCTGTGGTGAAGATTCATTTGGCTGATATTTCAGTAGTTGAGCCGAAAGAGCAGTCAAAGAGGAGGCAGTAATCATGTTTTATTTTGTGAGGTAGAGAATATTGAGCAAGGAGTTTTTGGAATTTGTCTACAAATTTCATTTGGTTTCCTCAATGAAATAGTCTGGATTTTTCAATACGGAATTACCCCTTTCAATCAATCGTTTTAATGCCTTGCCTCTTGAGCGTAGAAGATAATTAGATTTACGCAAATTGTGGAAACTTGTTAGTTACAACACTAGATGACTCAATGGATATGAGAGAATGGATATAAGAGAATGAACCCAGTTAGTATTAGTGAGTCGAGCAAAGAGCAAAGAGAGCGGTTTTCTTGAATATCCGGAAAGTGTTATAGTTTACTAGTTGTTAACAATTTACTATTATAAATTATGAATAATGTAAAGTTTGTTGTGTTGAACATAAACTGGTGTTTTTTCCAATAGTATTGTGGAGTAACACACCAGTTACAAAAAAAAATTCTCCTACTAGTTGTGAAATATTCCAAAATTAAGTTTATTTACCAATTGGCTTCCCGATTTCCAGTCTAATTCCCCATATTTTTCAGAAATTTCTGGTTTCTGGAATAATAGAGCATGGACACATTTGCAGATGAATAACTCTTGCACTGCGGCACTGAACAAAATTGTTTTGACTTACTAGTCATAGCAAAGCTATGCTTTTTGCATTAAATCCGAAAAATCAAACCAAATATAGAACAACTAAGAAATAATCAACAATTTATCAACACTAGATTTTATGGCAGGATGTTTGTTTTCTCGGAGTTTTAAGTACAAATTTCAAAATGTAGATGTCGCCCACTCCATGGTGATCGTAGGGTCACTGAATCTAGAAGGTCGTGCCGTTGTGACCCTCGGCCAGAAATACAAAATAAAAATATTTGCATTGCGAGTATATCTGGGCGCGGAGGCCCAATAGGCTCCGCCCACCAGCACTCACCAGCGGCTTTGCTCTGGCATTGGCCGGAGAAAATGCCAGCCTTTTCTATTTAAAGACGACAGATGATTCAAATCTTCATCAGACAACATGTGGGGACTACTCTAGACAGAGTAGAGACCCACACGAACCCGCTGCTCACGGAGCTCCACGAGAACAGACGTGAGCAAGACGACAGAGACAAATACAGACGTCCAGTAAACCAAGGAGACAACGACACCCCTGAAGAAGTACGGCGGAGGCGAGACCTTCGGCTACTTCAACAGGCACCAAATCACGATTAATCATGCTTTTATGTTTCAGATCCACGAAGAACCGACCAAGTAGTAATTTCAATTTCAATTAACTCAGCACACAGCACTCGGCCCTCAGCCGAGAGTTTTTTCAGGCCTTCAGCCAGTTTCAGGGGGGCACCATGCACAGTAAAGTAAAGTCATTGTTTAAAAGTCAACTCATGTCAGATATAAGGGAGCTTCAAGCCGAGAATTGGCTGGGCACTCCATATCAAACGGTCAGATTTTATTCTGCTGATCGCCAGTCATCAGGATGAGGAACCGCTTTAACGAGCGGGGGTGGTGGATAGGGGGGGTGAGCTTTCGAGTACGTACGAGTGCTGGGGAGTTCATCCTTCCGGGCCTCAACCTTAGGGGGTGCATGGTGGTGGCAAATCTTCAGTCGTCCGGGTGCCACGAGAGTCCGGACAGTGTTCTGCTGGGTAGTGGTACTCGGATGGCTCACCCGAGCTTTTCGGCTATTTTAGCTAATGTCAATTCGCGACTTCGATTTTGGTTTCCAAATGTATTTCTGGCCAGGATGTAGCATTTTGAGAAATCTACAGCCTGGCAAAGGCGTATGAGACGCCGTCGGTAACACCAACACTATTCAAAAAGAATTCGTACTGTTCCTGCCTGATCCAGTAAGAAGAGTTCCGGAGTTGCTGGATTGCGACGATGCTGTGTGCGGAAAGTAGCCACCGGATGAGGTGGATACCTCCGATTTCCGTACCTCCCTGCACACGCATTTAGTTGTCACCGTCCTTACGGGTATGGCCAATGGGCGTGGTCTAGTACTTGAAATAGATCCAGTGTTCAAATAACACACAAAACTTGCTCTCTAATTGGTGATTTTGTGGGTTATTTGAATACTGGAACTATTTCAAGTATTGGACCACGCCCATTGGCCATACCCGTAAGGACGGCACGGCCTTCTAGATTCAGTGACCCTAGGTAATCGCGAATAGGTATTAGCAGGAGAGTAGCTGTCTTTGGCAGATATTCACAACAGATTACAAAAGAGGATTCACATCGGATATCCTTAGAGTTAGGCGAACTTCATGAATACTTCATACCCTTTCTTAATAATGAATTTCAAGGAGAGTCCGCAAGTTCGAGTCCATTGTTTCGGCAATCCGTGATAAATGGTGAAGCTCCCGCGAGAATTCTATTATTTGTAGTAATGAAAGTCTAGGGCATCACTAACAAGCTAACGAGCAGTGATTCGTTAAAGCTCTTCCGTTGTTCATTAATCTCGAAAATTGCTGCCGACTCAAAACACCCTTTTAATTACGGCTCTCGAAAACGAATGAGCGATTGTAACGAAACTCCGAAACGATGACATTAAAATCCTGTTTACCGAATTCATGTTTCGGACGATAACCCAAATTCCGGGAAAGCTTACACGCAGAAAAATGGTTTGAAGAATGGTAATTTAATCGGGTCATAACCTTTTTTTATTCTTTCATGTCATGTTCGTTCTAAATGAATTGCCCAATTGCTTCTACAAATACAAGAGATTCGCGTTCTTCCTCCGAAATACGGCCACTAATATCGTCATTATTGTAACGAACTGAGGCCAAACCTGTCGCCTTATTCGCTTAGAACACCTCACCAGCTTCAGCACTTGGACAGCAATGATGTAAAAACTAACTGGACTTGAATGTCAGCTGGTATTTCCACGAAGAATAAACTACATCTGACTATGACTCCTTGATCAGCTCTAGCCAATCAGGCTAATTCCCCGGTAAACATTCAACTTTACATATGGAAAACTTTTTTAATATTGATTTCTCAAAAAAAATTATTCTTGGTGAAAACCTCTGCTTCATCCCAAACCTAAATTGCAAATACCAAAATTGAATTTTGTACTACGATATACGAGCGATATTGATAAAATATTCAGTTTTATTTACTATTTGCAGCAAGATTTTGTGAAATACCGTCACATATTTCAATGAACGTGATTTTCCGATGGAAGGGAGCAAGGAAGGAACATCCAGAGAGTCATATGATCATATCTAACAATATACCATCCATCTAGCATAGTTTTCCTCACATCGTGCAGGGCGATGAGGAGAAAATTGGAAAAAAAGAGGAAAAATTAAATGGATCATAGGTGGCTGTGATCTGAATTTCTGAATCGACATTCGATTCTGAACAATATTTTCCCCATATTTTTATTCTACCGTGGAAAATAAAGTGATGGGATCAAATTTTTTTGAAAACAAGGCATATTTTTTCAATATCCCTCGTATATGGTAGTATACAATTCAATTTTGGTATTTGCAATTCAGGTTTGGGATGAAGCAGAGGTTTTCATCAAAAATATTTTTTTTAGAAATCAATAATAAAAAGTTTTCCATATGCTTCGAACTTTATGCCGGACACTGTATAATAATTTTCGTCACATGTCTGATGCATTATGTTGAATGAACTCAACCGATATGTACTTTTAAAATCGATCATAGTCACGACTATATGTTATTTCAAAATTAACACATTTCATGTCAAACGTTTGCCTCAACACATTTCAATTATGTATTTTTATTTTTTATCAAATTAAAAGGTAAATACTGCATGATATGGATACATCAATTGAATAATGATAACTTTGAAGATTGCATATACGCATGTATTTTATATACTTTTTCAAATATCGTCTCTTCAATTATTCGCAGACATCAAGATAAATTTGAAAATTTAACATTTTTTAAATTCAATCGTGAGTGCATTTGTTAATATAATGAATATTATGACCAAATAACCACGTCTTTTTACTATTTTTGCATATTTCGCAAGACGTAAGTGATATTCCCCTAAAAATAGATAAAATTATAGAACAAAATAATCAATAAAAATTATATTGAAATAAGAAAAGGAAGAAAAAATATAACTTTTGTCCAGTTTCCACTAACACTTTACTACTTTATTTATGTAATAAAGTAGTAAAGTGTTAGTGGAAACTGGACAAAAGTTATATTTTTTCTTCCTTTTCTTATTTCATCATGAACTTCCACAAAATAAATAGATCATCAATCAAACAAGTTAAAAATTATATTATCATTAATATGTCTCTTGAGTGATAATAAATCGAATATAAAAATATTATTTTTATATGTTTCCAAGTATCATTTTTCCACAATTTTCCTAGGATTAGAGAAAATATGAGGAGCGTTTTATTGTAGGCAGAAATGTTCTACTCGTAGAAGAAGAATTTGACTCAGCGGTTTTTTTGACACCAAATATATCTACTTCCTCTACTTTTGCTACGATCGAATTTGATGGTAGCAAAAGTAGACAATTCGTTGAAAAATTAAACTCCCTAAATCATATCAGAAATTGACACTATTGACATTACATTAAACTATGGAACAAATCTGTTCATTTCAGTTTGGTTGTATTTTGAGGTTCAAACAACTTCATTTACTCGCTATGAGCTTCTAGTTGAAATTAATATGTACGTAATTGAAGTTCGAGATGGAAATGTTTAACGAATAGGTTGTGAAAGGAGTTAAATTTCTATAATACAGAAGGTGGGTTCATATTGATTCTCAATTCATTGATAACCTCTGTTGAAGCTCACTTTTAAAATTATATTCTATAAAAAAGGAAACCAGAAAAGAAGATGATGAAGGTGGGTTCATATTGATTTGAAATTGATTTAGTATCTCTGTTGAGCCTTTCTTTTATTTCTACTAGTAAAGTGGCGAAAGTTCAAAAACATCAGTGGGATAATATATATATATATTCTATTCTATATGTCTAATCAATTTATGTATGATGATTAGAGATAAATTTACCAGAGACATATCACAAACATATTTTTCAGTTTCTACTTGTTCCCAATCTTCAAATATGCAAATTTTATTTATAATTTTGGTTTATTTTTTAGTTCGTTCACTCAAAGCTGCTTCACAAGTGGTAGGTGTTAGGTTTTGGAATCACTTCTTCATAATAATTTTTACATCCTGAAAAAGTTTTCTGAGACAAAATTATTCAAGGAATTCACATATATGATAACTTCATTATTCCATTTGAAATATTCCCGCCTAAATAATCTTCCAATAAGATATAACTGCTCGCGCCTTCTTCCATTGTCTGTTTGGTCTGTGGAAGTTGTTAATTCAAACAAATTATTCATAATAACTATAATTTTTATTAATGAAACATAATAAGTTATAAACTTTTTAAAGAGATTTAGGGAATTTAAGAATAATTTGACTTCTACTGGAAACCCTGAAATTACGTTTTTATGATATTCTACTTTTTCTACTAGTAGATATAAATTCTGTTGGTCAATAAAACGTGGTTATGAATAACTTACATATTTCTTAACATAGTAATTAAAATGTTATGTTAAATTCGATCCATTTAGGAAAATGGTGATGAAATCAGGTCAGCTATAACCCTTGTTACCCTTTCAGGTCAGATTCATTCTATGTTTTCTAGAATTCTCAATACGTATCATTGTCAATAGATGGCGGTACTTACGAACTGCAAGCATACGTGTACATTGAGAGCATAGATGTCATCATGGAAGAAAAGGTTGGCAGTTATAATAGAGATCTACTATCACCATTGGCAGTGGTGGCCATGATGGTAAAGTGTTCGCCTTTCAAGCGTAGGGTCGAGGGTTCAAATTCATGCATATTCATCGGTCTCATGAGTTGCATCACTCGTTGAAAGGTAAGGGCTGCGTCTTCCCGTTTTTTCGCATTGAAAGCAAGTAAAGTAAGGACGTACACAGAATCGCAGTACGCAATTTTGGAAAATATTGAAAATTTATGAAAATATAGACGTAAAATAGCAGAGGTCCAAGAATATAACCTTGAGGTACACCATATCTAACAGGAAAGATGTCCGACATGTGACCCTCCAAAATAACATGTTGTCGACGATAACTGTGAGAAACGGTAGTTTGACATTTTTTACAAATCAAATGGTGATCAACACAGTCAAAGGCTTATAGTCTAGTAAAATAAGACAAGATACATTGCTTCTTTCGATAGATCTCGATAAATCATCAGCAACATCGAGTAATGCACTAGTAGTGCTATAGTGTGAACCGAATCGAAACTGATTGTCAAGTATAATTTTCATAGCAAAAACAAATTCAGATATCTGGCTCTTCATTAGGGTTTCATCGAGACGAGAAATCCCGGCTCGAAGGCACTTTCTCGTCTCGATCACCGAGACGAGAAATGAACAAACTCTCGTCTCGATGTTTTTTTTCGAAGACAATTTCTCGATCTCGATTTGAGGCTCTCGAAAACAAAAACTTAATGGAAAAGAAATCTGTAAAACTTAATGTTTTCAAAAAATGCTATGTAGAGGTTATAATGCATAACACAAGGCCAAGGCTGCAGCAAAATACAGGGTAATACATTTTTTGTATACAAAAAATTACGATGAAATACAGAGGCTATTTGCTATGAACCAAAAGCGAAGTATAACAAAAAAACCACCAAGTATCAGCACAAAAATTATCAATATTGTTCCAAAAAATGAAAATTATACGAATCCTTGATGTTTTAATTTAATCTTTCATACATTTAAAATTTGTCTAGGTACGAATGGTGAAAGTTTAAAATTGTTTCTTCGTTCGTGAACAGAAGAATTTACCAGCACCAGCAACAAACTCATTTTTTATAATCAGTCTTCTGTTGAAAAAAATAATTATCGATATTACTCAAATTATTTTATCTCAATAGTGGGGGTCGCAATACTGCATAGTGAAATTCATGCAAAAATGGTGCCAAAAGTCTGCCATGAGAATACCCTTAGGAGTAATATAGTAATAAGCTTGGACTAACATATTTAAAGAATACAATAGAAATAAAGTTGAATTTATGGCCCTTTCTCTTTATGGAAATTCTGTGCCATGAAAGGCCAGACTGACCGAATAGTTACCAATCAATTAATTCTTAAAATTATTGTTTAAATCTAATAAAAATATAATGGTAATCATTGATCTCATTCTCATTTTTCCCTTGTCATAATAGTTTAAGACTTTTTAGTTCTTTAAGAATAGAAAAGTACTTATTTTTACCTTTTCATTTTTATTTTCAATGTTATCTTTGTATTATTTTTTGGTTTGTTATGTTCTTATTCTTAAAATTAATTGAAATAATTTCTCGATCTCGAAAAATCTCGAAGTGTTTTTCTCGATCTCGTCTCGAAAAAAAACATTAGTCTCATCTCGAAATCGAGACGAGACGAGACGAGAAATCTCAAATTCTGAGAGTTTCGTGAAAGACTGCTCTTCATGGTTGACTCCAAAGCTTTTCATAGAGTAGAAAGTATGCTAATGGGACGCAAGTGCTTCAATTTCGCTGGCGATGATGTTTTGGCTATTGGAATTATGTGTTTCAGTTTCCAAGCATCAGGGAATAGTATATTGTGTATCTAGTAATAAAAGCAATACATTCCCGGACGACAATGTAAAAGCCGAGGCCAACAAGCATTGAAGTCTGGGAATGTGCTTTTACTACGAGGTACACATACTATCTTTTCTGAAATCGCAATCAGCATTATCAAAAACTAACGAATTCTACATATTGTTTGCGTGAATTCAATAACTGTCTAAAATGTAAAAAAGCCGCCAAAAATTTTCTCGGATCGTTTTCTGTACGGGAATAGTAATTCACGTAACAAGTCCGGAAAATACTGTTTTTTTGGACGAGTAGTCAGAAGTCTGCGAGTCCAAAAAAACTGTTTTTGGACGTGTTGCTTACACTAATTCTTCGGCAACCATGTAGAATAACAAATCAATGAGGCGCATTTAGTCTAAGAGACGAAGAGAGGTCGACTTTCACCCATCTGTTAATCAGATGAAACGATTCCAAATTTGAATATTTCGAACATTTCAGTTCTTATTTGTATTTTATATTGAAATTCGAACAGAAGATAGGTACCAACAGAAACATTCTAATTCTTATTTATATTAAAATTTGTATTAAAATTCGACCTAGTCCGGGAAGTACGTACTTCCCGGACTAGGCCGGGAAGTGCTACTTTCCCAAAGAAAAAGTGTCCGGGAAGTGATCACTTCCCGGATGGTTGCCGAAAAAGTACTTATCCGTACCGTTTAGGTCCAAAAACGATCTGGAAAGTTCGTTGCTTAGCAACGGACTAAAATACTAGATTAGCGTATTTTGAGGCCTGAAGTTGCTCCGAGAAAGTAGGCATTCTTGAACGATTTCAGAAAAAGTATTTGTTGTCAAAGCAGTATTGAGAATGTAAGTAAACTAGTCAAAGAAAATGTGTAGCATATTGAGTGATAATTTATCAGATCAAACCGAATTACTTTTGAGTTATTCGAACACAATCACCTCTCTAGAACTGACAATGCGAAAATTGAAAGTTTGATTCTGTGTAAATTGTCGAGTAAACTGACCTGATATGGAGTAGGGTTAGTGGGAGGAAGGTTATTGATCATTGTGACGTCCTTGAGATTTCTAGGAATATCTGAAACATTATTATCTTGAATAACATCTGATGGTCTAAGAGTGTTCCACAACGTTTTTTTTTGTTCTTAATACGTAATATGTATTGTATGTAGGCGTGTATTTCTTTTCTGGCGGCACTAGTAACGTAGTTACGTGAGTGTTTATAATAATTCCAGCTCTGATTCGTCGTCAAATATTTTAATTGCTTGAAGGCTGTATCTCGAATTCTGATCATTAGTTTAATGCTGTCAGTATATCATGGACTAAAAGGTGCAGTAACTTTCATTTTGCGAAGAGGTGCATATTTTTCGAAAACATTGAGAAGATTGGTGTTCATAACATGTACAGTGAATGACCAAGTTCCTATTTGGGTATACTAACGAATCATTAAATACAAGAGAGGTCCTAGAATGGATCCCTGAGGTACTCTATCGTCAATATTTCTCTCAATACTCAGATTTTCTACAGCTTTGACTACTTGTCTTCTCTTATCTAGGTATGAGTTTGAACGAAAAGGCAAAACCGTCAAAATCGTTGTGATACTGAATCTACTCACACTTAAAATGCCAACAATTGCCGACACATCAAAATTCCACAAAGAGTTCAACTGTCTCGCGATAACCCAGATATCACTACATTCTTAAATCCGCTCTCCGCTCAACACACCGCCGCGACGCTGGCGACGCTGCAACCGCCTAAGAACTTGCACACCGTCCAGACCATTAGAATTTCATTGATGAGTTCCAGGAATGTGCGATGCTGGAAACCCGCGACTTCAGCGTCCTCAGACAGACTGGTCGGCGACCATATCCCGGCGCTCAAATTCGCGACGCCGCGACGCAGGCGCCATCTTCGACGCTCTCGAATCAGATATATTAAAATTCAACCCTTCGGCCTTATATCCGTAGATTATTTTGGGATAGAGAGCTCTTAGGTGATATTAGGTGCTTTTGAATTTTCGGGGTGGGATGCTGGCTTGTTATCGGATTAATATTCAGTAAGGGTAGTTTTGGGGGTGATTGGAACTTCCGGATGTCCGAATGCTTATTGGATGGACCAGGAAGTTCAATTCCATATTTTAGTATTTTTTATATTCACAAAGGTTTGTCCAGGATATTTGGTCAAAGAGTAGAAGTCATAGACAAGAGAGATCACGTGACGTATTGATGAATGAAATAGTAAACTCGTTTCGGAATCCTGGAATGAACTGTCATTTCAATTTCATTCATGAAATTCAAAATCTAGTTGGATTCTGGTGTCACCAATCACGAGCCGGGAAGCAGGTCATGTGACATCTTCATCAGCGTCACACCTGTCACTAGACTTTACGGAACGATAACGAAGAAGAAGAGCAGAAAGAACGAGTTTCAAGGTTATGTTATAAACATAACCGCTACTTTAAAGAGAAACATTCTCAGTTGAAAATTGAATCAATACATGACTCCTCTGGAAATGGAAAAGCCCTACGATAAAATTGAAGTTACTTTTTTGTAATATCTAACAGAAAACAACTACTTCCCCGGCTAAAGCCATGCTGGACATTGATCTACATCTGATAGATATTGGGAAAGACCCTATATAACTTGAGAAAAAAAATCTGAAAGTGATAGTTGATTATTTATTAAATGTCCAGTTTCTCAATATCTATCAGATGTAGTTCAATGTCCAGCGTGGCTTTAGCCGGGGAAGTAATTGTTTTCTGTTGGATATTACAAAAAACTAACTTCAATTTTATCGTAGGGTTTTTCCATTTCCAGAGTAGTCATGTATTGATTCAATTTTCAATTAAGAATGTTTCTCTTTAAAACATTAATCCCTTCCAAGAGAGGTGGAAAACAGCGACTAAATTCCAACTTTCAGTCGCAGATGATTCCACAACTGACTTTATGAACATCCTGTTCATATTTTCAATGAAATCAAAATTACCGCCATTATTTGACAGAAATTTTTAATAAAAAATAATTAAAACAATAATGTTTTCTGATAAGATATGGTAATATTATGTAACTATGTTGAAGTTGACAGAAATCTTTGGGAGATCGTTTGCTAACGAACAGTCGTTACCGACCGATGATGAACCCTTTACTCCCATAAACACCTAACTATGTAGGCTTATTATGGCAAGAACCTGTCAGAAAACAACTACTCCCCTAGCTAAGACCACGACGGGTATTGAATTAAATCTAACAGCTACTTGTGCAACGTTCCTCAAAACATCAGAGAACGCAATTGCAAGTGCCCTCTATGACCAACCAGCAGTATTATGTTTTGATTTGGACGGGGTGACCACCTGCAGACTAGTTTCGGGATTGTTGCCTCTCATCAGTGCAAGGGCAGGTCAACACAGACAGCACTGAAGCCATCTGTTCCCTGTCCAAACCAATACACACTCCGCTGATTAGTCAATTCTGGTTCACGAGATGAAAGCAGTTTCTAGGCCGCTCCACCTAGCGAGCAGAGGCAGACACTCCGAATCTCCGGGTTGAGAGATTTAATCGAAGAAGACAGAAATCTTTGGGAGATCGTTTGCTAACGAACAGTCGTTACCGACCGATGATGAACCCTTTACTCCCATAAACACCTAACTATGTAGGCTTATTATGGCAATAACCTGTCAGAAAACAACTACTCCCCTACCACTACCACGACGGGTATTGAATTAAATCTAACAGCTACTTGTGCAACGTTCCTCAAAACATCAGAGGACGCAATTGCAAGTGCCCTCTATGACCAACCAGCAGAATTATGTTTTGATTTGGACGGAGTGACCACCTGCAGACTAGTTTCGAGGTTGTTGCCTCTCATCAGTGCAAGGGCAGGTTGAAGTTGTTATGCGTTAATTGATTCGGAGAGCATCTTCAGTTATTTCACTATTTATTTGTATGTGCTGGCCACTGCATTCGTACCTACCTAGTTTGATTTTTCTATGGTGTTTAATCATCGAACACGATTATTTAAATTTTTGTTCATACATTTTCATTATATGTAGAGAAGAATTATTTCAAATGGTTGCTTGTACCCTACGAAATTGAACAGAAGAGGTTACAAGACCTGGAACAAGTTTGAAATTACCTAAGTGAGTGATAATCTAAACAGGGAAGATTTTTAGGAGTGTTGTCATTTACTGTCAATGTTAAGTTATGTGCAACATAGTTTTAATAAAAGCCGAGTTTTCTTGAACCTAAACACTGAGAACCAAGTTAAAATAATTTAATGTAAAATAATCAGTGACGTATTTACAACAAAATATTTTTTATTGTCCCACTGATCTTTTTGAATAAACCATAAGGGTTAGAATTCAATAAATAAACATGGAAACTCTGCATGGGGGTGTACAAATGAAATATCTTTAAGTTTTTCATAAAGTTGTTCTCTTGTAGCTTTTGGTCCACCTCCTTCATATACCTTCTGCCCTTTGGTTTCCTACCTTCAGTTCACTAATAATCTTGGCAGTGAATAGTTCTTTGGAAATTTCTTCTTCCTTAATTTTCGTGTCCTCAAATGAGCGTTCCAGTTTAGCCTTTTCACTCTCAATTTTTTTTATTTCAATCGAATTGAACTGGAAAACATAGTATCTGACAGAGATTCCAAACATTTTTTGTGTGTTACCTTCACTAAATCCCGCAACTTGCGTTTTCTTGGTGTTTCCGAAAAACGACTGTTTGATGTTTGGGTACGACACTCTGAAGCTGTTGAAAGATATTTTTGAATTTGTTGATCCACTTTTGTAGTTACTTCTGACTTTGTCAACCCTTGTATTGTATTGTATTGTTAGGTATGGATGGTGACTGATGCGCTGCGACCTAGTTAGATCTATTGTGCCCCATCTTCTTCTGCTATCTCAAGGTGTTCTCGTTAACAGCAGCCCCTCAAGCCTCAATTCCTTCAGGAATTTTAGGATTTTGAGAGGGTCCATTTGTGGTATTTCTTCCACAGTCAGCTGGTGTGATCCCAGTATATTTAATCTTTTGTGGTGTACGGCATAACACTCCATCAATATGTGGTGAGGTGTTTCTGGATGTTCCCCACAGAATCTGCAGGTGTTGTCCTCCTCCAAGCCTAGCTTCCTTAGGTGTTCTTTGAGTCTGCAATGCCCCGTTAGAAATCCTGTGATTGTCTTTAGACTAATTTTGCTGAGGTTAATCAGTGTTTTCGATCTTGCTCGGTTGAAATTGCCGAGGAGATCTTTGGCCTGCCTTAGCCCTGGAAGTCTTTGCCAGTATGTTGCTCTCATTGCTTCTTCAGTTTTATTGAGTTCTTCTTGGAAGTAAGATTTTCCAAGTCCGCAGAATGGTTCTGGCCCGATCAGTGGCGTTGATGCCCCTTTTCGTGCCAGGGTGTCTGCTTGTTCATTGCCCTCTACTCCGACGTGCCCAGGCACCCAGAGGAGGATCAACCCTTGACTTTTGAAACCAATTCAACGAAGAGATTGCAGTTCGACTTAACTTATGAATAATTATGTTATTTAAATATGATTGTTTTAGCTTCTCCATCATTACAAGCGAGTTTCCATTGAAGAACTCATTCAACATCTTTGGGATCGGGAAATTAAAAAAATCGTATCTGTTCGAAACTATGCGAGCTAGGATAAAATCTGTTATGGCAGTCTTCAATAGCGCACTTGAGTCATTTCCAGTAGTTCTACCTTCCATGATGACATGGAAATATTAATATCAAATTGGTAAAACTTAATTACACTTGGATTTTAGTCAATTCGCTTTGAAATTAACGTTCGTTTTTGTGAAAAAACACTAGAAAATAGTAAGACTTCAAGAAAAATCAAGCAGCTGATACTAAACAGTATTCTGATATTTGACAGACAATTATAATCATCGTAGTAAAATTCAAGGTCATTCGCCCATTTTCGCGCCATTTTGGGAATGATATATTTGGTTTATGACCCCTATACTTTGATTTGGTGTTCCTCCCCTTCTTAAGTATGCCTTTTCTGTTTGATTTTTCATCAGTTAACGCTAAATCTCTTTGAATTTCTTTCAATCTGGAATGCGAAGTAAAATCCTCCATATCTCATCTACATATATTCATATATTCACTTCTAGATTCTTCAAAAGCACTAAAATTTTCAATGTCCTCCCTTCCAACATTATAAAATACTTCAGAAGGATGGGAAGATAATTCTTCAGCATTCTATAATTTTTGTTAGCTAATAACACTATCATTTTGTTCAAAAAAACTTATATTGGGCACATGTGATATGTTTGTAGTAACGGAAGAAGTAGTAAAGCTGCTGCTGAAAGTTGAAACTGGCTACTTGAAATATAATGAAAAAAATCCTAAGCTACAAACACCAATATTTCGTACAAACAAACACTACTTACTTTGGAAAAATGTATTGACGTTGTTATAGTTCAGAATGATTTTAATAACTCTCTTATAACTATTTCTGAGAACCGTTGAAGTGTCCGGAATTTGGTGTGCACAAACAGAAAAAATTTAGAATGACAAAACCCATATTGAAAATCTGAAAAAAAATTGACGGATGACAAAACCATTCTTAAAATCTATTTGAACTTTTTAATTTGAAAACGGTTTGAGATAAAGCAACTCTTCGTACGCCAATCGATTAAGAATCATCTAATTAGTATATTCTGGAAATTTCAATATCGTCGAAGGGAGAAAGGTTATTCGTAAAAATTTCGAGAAATAGAAAATTGACAGATCCACCTGAAATCTGCACTATATATGTAATCTATCACGCTGATTCCAAAAATGTAAAATTTGTATATGCTTAGATGGAAGATTTAGCCGGAAAAGGGAATAAAAGGTCGAAAATGCGATATTGTAGATATTTGGTAAATAGTCTTTAATGGGAATGGAATCGAATTGAAAGTTGGTGTGCACATACAGAAAAAATTGGGAATGACAAAACTGATCTTGAAAATCTGATGGAAACACCTTTTTTCCAATCGATTTGAATTTTTCTGTTTGAGAACGGTTTGAAATAGAGCAATTTTGCGAACGCTTATCGATTCAAAATGGCCATATCAGTATATTTTAAAAATTTCTATTTGAGCAAAGGAAAAAACTGTTTCTCATAAAAAAGTAGTTGACCTCTAAAAATCTCAAAAAATACAAAATTGACAGATCTACTGAAATTCGCACTACATATGTGAAATTTCACGCTGATAAAAAAAATGGATAATTTGTATATGCTCTGATGCAAGATTTGGCCGAAAAATGGAATAATAGGTCGAAAATGCGATATTGCAGAGATTTCGTAAATAGCCTATGAAATCTTCAGTTGAATTGGAATCAACTTGAAATCTGGTGGGCACTGCAAAGTATGGTTTGCTTCGTACCTTGTGCTCAGGAACTATTCGGCACTTGATACAAATACCTACCTTTTCAACTGCATATAACCCACATCATCATTGCCATAGCCTGATCTAGCAGCCCTATAAATGAACCTTATAAGTGAAGGATATTCGTGCCACCAGAATGAGTTCCAAATAAACAGAACTCTCTTCATCTTTTTCATACCTTTCATCTCCACTCTCAAATAGAATCTAGTGAAGACATTCTACGTCACAAGAGTATACATATTATAATTTTTTCTGTATTTCAAGGGCTCTGATTTTTATAACTGAATGTTGAGTTGAATCTTTCGGAAGGTGGGGAGTTTTCATTTCGATTTTGGAGTTCTACGAAAATAGCGAATTGTGTATATTTGGAAAACTTCAAGTCAATCGAAGAAGAAAAATCACTCGAAAAATACTAGAAGGGGTAGACCCACTAAAAATCTCAAAAAATACAAAATTGGCAAATCAATCTTTCTATTTGTTCGGAAAAGAAAATAAAGCGCGGTAAAAATTTGAAATCGATATATTCAAGGTTTCAAATAATTTGCTTGTTTTTTCAGCTAACAGATCCTTTCTCATTCCACTTTCCCTATTGAGATATGTCTACTCGAGATAAGGGTTATAAATTCTGGCGATGCTCCAAACAAGTGAGCTATTCTGACTGAAAGACGATAGCAGTACTTGATACTCATTGTATTTATGATATACTAATGCCTGACATTCGATATGCTTGGATATTATCATTGTCTTCTTAGATTTCATCGACTCAGACAATCTCCAAGTGCCGACCGCCGCCATATTTCTCCGTGAACTCTTCGAATCAATACCGCTAACGTTTGTGAAATTATTCATCAACCCATCTCAAATCTTCCAATACACTTGCATTGATGAAATAAATTTCCTCTGCCTCAGCGGCACCGGGGATTTTCATAATTCATGTACTTTTTCGTGGATTGAGTCCGACGCCAGACCAAGTTTTAGTGGTTGCCTAATGCGGGTAATTGTATACTTTTTTGTTCGGTTCGAGACCCTTTTCTGTATTTGCCGATTATCGAAAAGAGGGTGAAGCATATTGTTTATTCATTTCATCCCTTCCAGAAACTCACTAGTTCGTCTAACAACAGATGGTGCCAATTTATTGGTGGCTACGGAATTGCTGAGGCTTTGGAGGCTTTGTCTTCCATCGTAACGTATTTCAGATGACGATATTCCACGCAAAAATGGGTTGATTCATCCTTTTCAGATACATCAACTAACGGTGAAGAGCTGGCGCTTGTAGATCTTTTATCATCCTTCAGCATATTGTTAATCTTATTGTTAGCAATCTGCTCTTGGTTGGCAGATGAACGTCTTCTCGTAGCCTGTTATATTGATCGGAAAACTGATTGTGTACCCTGTATACGACCTTCATTAGATTACCAAATCCTTATTTATAGTTTCAACTTGTATTCAACGGATCCAGACTAGTTATCGTGGGAGTTCATCACACTCAAGTCATACAAAACAATTTTATGTATCTCGACATGGTCGCTCTGTCTGGAGATATTGATGCCATAGTATATTCGTGTTGCATCGACAATTTCACTCGCCGTATAAAACCCTCCTTTCCTGCAATATTAGGACCAATATGGTCAAAGACCTGCCTTCATGATTTACTGACATGTAAGGAAACCGTCTGCTGGACATGAAAAAGCATTCTTGGTGTTGCCCCAAGTCGCCTGGATGTAGTTTTAGAATTTCTCCAGGTCAAGGTCAAGGAGGGGGGGGGCGTTTGAAAACCTGTCAGTTTGTGACCGTTTGCTGGTTTCACATTTTGGTAGATATGGTGCTGAACGTACCTTCTGCCAAGTTTGACCCGCGAACGAGGTCAAGATACAGAGTTATGCCGAAAAACACATGATTTTTGAAAATCGCGGTTTTTTAGGCATAACTCTGTATCTTGAACCCGCGATCTGATGAACAAAGACAATTGGTGTTTCATTTTGGTGAGTTGCCTGCTTTTAGAAACAGTCATATAACAGTAGAGAAATCTTTAATTTCTCTATGAGAGGGCGACCATTCAATTTGACAAACTGATGAACCCTTCCAAGTAAATTCACTCAAAATATTTTTTTTAAATGCCAAAATATTTTTAAAAAATTCAAATGTATTGGTTAAGTGATAATTGGGGTCATAAACAGGTTGCATTATTAATTTTCTTCACATGAGCTAGGCAGGCAGGTAATTGTAAATTTTGAGACTATGGTAGTTGATAGAATCTTTCACCACAGTGTTGGTAGGTCATGACAATCTGATACAGTTATTTTGTCGTGTGCTGTGGTATGACTCAGTGGATGAGGCTGACTGGTTCCACTAAATTAATGGATACAACTGTTAAAATACTGTGTTCTATGAATAGCTCTCTTCACGAATCTTTCGGGTCAACTTTGCACGTGTACAGTTTGGCAAACATGGCTGAGATTGTGAAAATCCCACTTCTTGTGCGAACATTCACTTGAATATCACTAGATAGTCCGTCATACGACGAATGCGCATCATGGGCGTGAACATTTTCACAATTGCATCTATGTTTGCCAAGCTGTATCTCAGAGCTGTTTTTCGTGGTACGAAAACAGTGCCTACCCACCCAAATGTATCTGTATTCCGCCCAAAATGCAATGTCATACCTCAAATGAGCAAAGTATGAAGTCCTTGCTGCTGAGTATGCTAACTCATTAGATATGACCATTATGGCATAAAATCTAGCTGGCAACTGGTTTAAGACGGTTTTGATGTTGAAATAAAATTAACCTGACTTTTAACGTGTGCTGCGGAAAATTCGTCCTGTATTAGAAAAAATCGCTAGTAAAAATGTTGTTGTTGCTGTTGCTCTTATGTTTTTTTTTTTCTGCTTACTTCAGGAGAAAATAGCAGCAGCTTCTAAAAAGTCTATGCAGAATATTTCAACAATGTCTAGAAAAATGTGCGAACACACGACAAGCTCTGTCGATTAACGTAATGATCAGATATGACTATGACTATTCATTAGAAAGCCCAAACGAGACAATTCACACAAAAACAGAGAAATAGAAGTACACGTTACTGATTTTGAAAACTGTGACAAACTACAGGTTGTTCTATTTGACATAAGTAAGTCGACGTCTAAATACTTGAAGTATAATGAAAAGCGACCGTTAGTAGGAAATATTTCAATTGAAATAGTTCTATATATGCATTACAAAATCATGTAGTGAATATTTTCAAACTTTCCATACACCAAAATCACTAGTTTTTTCAGATTTTTTGAATTTTGGATTTGAAATCCTTGTCATATGCATGAAAACTATAAGATAAAGGCAACATTCTGAATATTAAATAACCCTTTCGTCTAGTGGGAGAAAAACCGACGAAATGAAATTGATATCCCGCTTGTTTATATCCACAACAACAAATTCTATTTGGGTAACGTCCTGAGTCCCGACTCAATTGATGAACTGAAATTGTTTGATTGGTGTCTGCTGGGATTTCGTTGACCCTTTGCTATTATCTCCGTTTATCTTTTACGAGTATAGCCCATTTCAATCGATTCGTCTGGCTCTGATTCATATTTGCTTTCATTTGACCCCACTTTATATTAAAAAATATGATCATTATTCAATGTTGAAGATTATTCAGAAGTGCTTAAGTTGAAACAACCATCCATGTGGAAAATGGCTTTCTGTTAAATTCCCTCGGCAAAAGTGTCCATGGCAGAAAAATCTGCCTACTAGTTTGCGAGATACAGGGTGTCAAAGATGGAAAGTGAAGCTTTCTGCTCAGAAATTTTAACAATTAGACAAAATGCATATTTACTCTGGAAATACCGTGCTTCAATGATGGTACAATGTCACCTCGATCTTGTATCCATAATAACTTTCTGTATTTTTTCTGCAACAGGGTGAATAAAGAAAAATCCAATTCGCTTTAAAAAAATTTGTCAAAATTCAATGATTCAAGCTAGTTGATTTCATGGATGATAAAAAGAATTAAAGAAATGAAAAAACTTCTCGAAGACCAAACTTCATTGAATTTAACTAAAATGGAAATAATTATTTCTTCAGAAGTGTTACGTAACAGATTCAGAAGGTTGCCAGGCAATGTTTTTCAGTTTGAATACAAATATGAATTCTTGATTGACAAATTTTCAAATAACGTGACACAACTGAAGAAATATTTTTATCTTTTTACTGCAATTCTTTTTTTATTCAGGTATATAAATCGTATATGAGTTTCAATATTTAATTCAATAAAATCCTGTCCACAAAACGTATAGATATTTACTATCGCGAACTATCTTGTAGAATTTTGGGAGTATAATGCCTTTAGCATTCATTTGTTGATTGTATGCGAAATATCACATTCCAGGGTTTTTGTCGGCTAGATTGGAAAATATTCTCGATTTTGTAGAAACCCCACATTTTACATAAATCATATAAAATATTACTCCATCCTAACTGAATTAGCTTTCATACCATGGAAAATTGGTCTCAACCTAGAGGGTTATTGCTCCTGATATATTTCAATTTTCTCTTGTTTCTTTGGAAACTCAAACGAAATACATTTCATTCACTATGTATATAAGTTATTGAATATTCAAAAAAGGTACCTTAATAATCCACTCCGTATATTTTTCAACAAAAAGAATTGCTCATTTTGGTCTCCGATGTAGTATATGGGAGTATCAATAAAATCTTTTCTTTCAAAAGCATATAGTTGACAAACGATTCAGGAGACCTATGCTGATAGTGATGACAATATCTCGGACTCCTCAAACAGTACATTATATCAAAAATTCATAAAAGTTGCCCGATTCTTTTTCGATGTACAGGGTATCCATTGAAAAAAATCGCATTGTTCTAAGAACCTAGGACTGTATCTTTTTTTTCACCCTGTTCACATGAAATGACTACGGGACGTTCTCAACATTGAAGCATGTGTGGTATGAATATTTATATATATATATATATATATATATATATCATCAGTACGGTAAAATCAAGTGCGAAGATGTTCAACACTTGGATGTAAAAATAGAAACGAATGAAGTCAACAACAGGAAGCCAACCACACATTTGTGGCATCGGTTAGAAGACCTTGTACTCACAAGGCAACAACTAACGTCACCACGGAGGTAGTTATAGCTACCAGCGTGACAATCCTATCCAGGAAATTACAAATAAGGATGGATTTAGCGAGAGGCAATATATGAAAATATAAGAAGAAAAGTTATTGGGTACAACCCTCAAAATGTTGTGCAACCGTGGACACGTGTTTCGAGCTTAAGCTCTCATCAGTACGGTAAAATCAAGTGCGAAGATGTTCAACAATTGGATGTAAAAATAGAAACAAAGGAAGTCAACAACAGGAAGCCAACCACACATTTGTGGCATCGGTTAGAAGACCTTGTACTCACAAGGCAACAACTAACGTCACCACGGAGGTAGTTATAGCTACCAGCGTGACAATCCTACCCAGGAAATTACAAATAAGGATGGATTTAGCGAGAGGCAATATATGAAAATATAAGAAGAAAAGTTATTGGGTACAACCCTCAAAATGTTGTGCAACCGTAGACACGTGTTTCGAGCTTAAGCTCTCATCAGTACGGTAAAATCAAGTGCGAAGATGTTCAACAATTGGATGTAAAAATAGAAACAAAGGAAGTCAACAACAGGAAGCCAACCACACATTTGTGGCATCGGTTAGAAGACCTTGTACTCACAAGGCAACAACTAACGTCGCCTCGGAGATAGCTATACATGATAAAATTTTTACTGCTTTAGATACGTGAGCAAAATTTTTTATTGAATTATTATGATTAGTAATGAAATTGAGTATTTTGTTTTTCAACTTCAATGTTTCCCCCTATTTTTTTCTCGACAACATATATTTCGGGATACATTTTTTGGATACCTCGTATACCGAAATATTCGGATTTGTGCGAAGGAATGTTGTGGTCAACATAATGAACTGCGTGAAACGCTCTTCTTCCAACTTTATACTGCTTCATGAATCACAATGACAATGCGAGAATCATTATCTAAACCAATAATTATATTTATTTACTGGTGTTTTTTACTTCCATGGAAATGATTCAACGGTTTCACAGCAAATTATGAAAATAATGGTCTGTCTCATTAAAATTCATTATCTCGGGGTTATTACTAGTATTACCTCAATTAATTTAAACTATAATCAGATATAATAGTACCAACTGCCCACTTTGCGGTTATCTTAATCAAAACTAACTTTTTTAATGAAATGAGTGAAAGCATTATAAAACTACTTTGAGAATTGGTGAATCAAAATATTGATTGACTTCTCTGGATATTTCAACGGACACTTGAGTAGTTGTTTCCGTTGATTTTTGGCAAATAACCAATTTATGAACAACATAGACTCACCCATCCTTCATATATGCAGTGCAGTTCTTAAACATACATGTAGAAGAAATAATGCACATATTGAGAACAAAATAAGGAACTTTAGATATGTGCATGACATTCAGTCAACTGATGGCCTTTCTGAAAGTAAAATCAAAGGGATACATTCCCTAAAAATCAAAGGTGTTGGAAACTGGACAAGTATTACTTTTCATAAGAAAAGCTCCAGATGATACTTTTCTGTTACATAAAGTTGTTCTGGAAATGGGCATATTTGGAGGCTTAAGATGCTCAAGATGACAATTGATGACATTGAAGACAGAGGAGCCGTATACTGATCAAGGTACCAGAAACCAAGACCAGCACCTCAAAAAGTTTGACATGCATACGGCTGTAAGTGTCGCGATTCTTGTAAACCCCTATTCGTCAGAAATAAAATTTTACCACTTCCTTGCATTTTGATCTTAGAAACAGTTTGTCTAATCCATAGCAAATTCAATAATGAATTTCATAAGGTTGCACAAAATAGCACTAGACAGACATTCAATATGGCCTTACCCATTCCAAAATCGACTCTGATCAAAAACTCCATAATTTTTAATGGGAAAAATTATATAATCATTTGCCCAAGGAAATTAAAATCATAGAAAATAAAAATAAATTAAAAAATTCCGTAAGAAAGCTGTTACTGGAAAAAGCTTTTTATTCATTAGAAGAGTTCTATGCTGAAAGCCCTTGATCAAATTCAGATTTCAAACTCAACAAGTTTGTGTAGAACTAGTTTTCACTGTGATAAAGGTGGCGATAAAGGTGGTGTTTAAAAGAGCTAAATTTTCGTTTTAGCTGCTGACCAGCACAGTAATTGTGATCCTTCCTTGTATGTATACACCAAATTTTATTTCATTTTATGACTTGTGCCCTTATATGTAACATTTTTTATACTTATTATATAGAGTATTCTTCGTTTTAATTCCGAGAATTCCAACCTTTGACAGCTGTTTCGTGGTCACCCACTCATCAGAAAGGATTTATGGAGCTCTCGAAATCAAGATGAATCCACTCAAGAATTAGTACCGTGAAGGCAAGACAGATATAACAGTTTCAACCAGTGACTGTAGATGTCATAAGTAACTTTCTATATATATATATATATATATATATATATATATATATATATATATATATATATATATATATATATATATATATATATATATATATATATATATATATATGAAAACTGGAAGTTCGGGTTGAACCGCGTCTAGAATTTATTGAAATTCGACGTTTCGGCTCCGATTTTGGAGCCATTTTCAAGAAAAAGAAATAAGGATAAATTGATCGAAAGGGGGGGTGAGGGTAGATTCTACACTGAGGTCTCAATCTGCCTACTCCTCAGGTATCATCAGGATTTTGTGACTTGACGCCGGGGTCTCAATCTGCCTACTCCCCAGGTCTCGCCACTTGTTCTCTCTAAGGTCTCAATCTGCCTACTCCGTCGAGAGAACTATATATATATATATATATATATATATATATATATATATATATATATATATATATATATATATATATATATATATATTCAAAGACTTTGTCAATAAGATCTAGTATTCTTCGGACAATAACATTTTGATTTAATTTCGATACGTTTCCGAAAAAGAATCACTATTTTTTTTATTTCAAACGGTAGCATTGGTGAAACCCTCGAAACATTTTTTTTTTCATGTTTCTACGTCGAACCGTTCAAAAGTTAACAGGGGGGCTATTAAAAGCCGCACTGTATGATGAACGCGTTCGTATGAAATATTCAGTTCTTCAGATATCCGTTTTAGCCCAATTCGGTGGTCTGTTAAAATCATGTCATGAACTGCATCGATATTTTCGGGGAATGACACAGAAACTGGCCATCCCGATCGGTCATCGTCTTCAATGGAAAATTTACCTCTTTTGAAGCTTGCAGTCCAATTTTTCACGGTCGCATACGAAGGACATTGATCACCAAGGGTATTAAGCATATCTTCGTAAATCTGCTTATCTCTTAACCCTTTTAAATACAGGTACTCGAACTTGATGATGGCTCGATACTCCAATTTTCCGATTTTCACACTGACACTTATGATAAGTTATTGTTCGTTGCTATGGTAACGCAATATTTTGTTTATTCAGGTAACTGGTCCTGGCTAACTAGATATCAATACATCCTCGTACATGTGACCAATAAATTATTTTTATTATAAAGCTTTTGGATTCTGTCGGAAAAAAGAGAGCGTCTTCTCGTCGGTGGTGCCTCTCTCAAACTACCTTAAACCAAACACCAATCCATTTCTACTTTTCTTTGGTATCTCAAGATATGTACGTCCATCATGGCAACATCTTAGAACTTTTATCGAGAGGTGAAGTGATTCTTGCCACCCAAAACTTGTGAAAAAAGAAAGAAAAATTAAGCACTAAGCCCCATATCGTTTTAAATATTGCAAGTCGACAAAGTTTCCAAGACAAAGTGCTGTCGTTATTAAATATAAAACATATATCCAAACCTTCCTCGCCAAGTTTATGCATAAATAATGGTGTTTTGTTTTTCTGGTTTCCACAGCCTTCTTAAGTTCGTAGTAGAATGTGGATAGTGTAGGTCGGGAATTCCCACCAGGGCCGGAGCCAGGGGACTCATTTCGAAGCAGCTGAATGGACCTTTCCACGACATTTGAGAGAACACTCTAATTAGATAGTGTATACGCTAATATCACTCGGGATTTTTTATTTATTTTTTCTGGCCGCTACTTTCTCTATAATCAGAAGAAAAGTGGTTTCGTGATGACGTCACGTTCATCAAAACTAGACTTGGAAACGTTGTAAAACTTGTGCACCATGGAATCTCAAATTCTCATTACACTGGATTGTGTCGCATGACAGTTGTCAGTTGATAGCAGATGGGTTCGTTCGTCTGTTTCACGGAGCATCAATAAGAATCGTTTGTCTCTGTTTAACTCGTTTGCCTACTTCAATATTTAATACAAGTAGAGCAGGTCCATCAAATATGTATGCTGCAAACGAACAGGCCCTACTTGATTTCTTTTTTGAGGTTAATGCGATTTTCAAAGTTTTGAAATGTTTTTGTTGTATGTGCTCTAATTTTTTTTTAAATTCCTGTATCTGCCATAACTGTGAACATGTCGAAAAGATTCTTTGTACCCGGTTGTCTGAACACCAGTGAATATTCTAATAAACCATTTTTTATGCTTCTTAATACGAAGCGTATTGTAGAATGTGGTTCGAAGCAATGAATAAACCTTCAAGCAGCGTTCATGGAACGATTTTAAATTTTAGTAATTGCAAACAATAAATTCATATTTGTCAATCATCTCATAATCTACCCTCGGTAAATTATCCGAACTTCCCCTCACGAAGCCTTTCCATATTTAATACAAAAATAAATTCACACCAGATCGGTCATAATAACACCTCGCTATAGTAATAATGAATGTATCAGTTAAATGTTGAATGTAAATAAAAACAAACGTTAACCTCAAATCTCGAGATCACTTTTGTTGCATGAGAACTGTCATAATGATTTGCGGTGTTGTCAATGCTCGTTCTTCCGTTCTTCCGTTTAGGAAATCTGAAAGTTACAAAAACAATAAAAAGTAGCTAAAATGTGGATTTTTTTCAATGAGTCGATAAGTGACGAAGTTTTAATTATTTCTCAATGGCTTATACCAAGCTAGAATCTATATTTTTGAGGAGAACGGTATTGAATGTTTCGGAACGTGGATTGTGGTGGGGATTGTATCCGATGAACGTGACGTCAGTGGCACACTTTCAAATGAGATAACTTTTCAAAATAAAAAAAAATGCCTAGTGGAATTCTTTATTAAATGGACGTTTCAGACAAGAATCTATCGATTTAAAAGAGTTTTGCAATTTATTTTTCATAAATGTACAGGTCCATTACAGGAAGGTTTGCAGAAGTCACGATGCACCCCTTTCACAAATTTTCGTGATTCATGGTGAAGATGGGCGGAATTTATTTAATATAATAATAAAATGGATTAAGCAATCCAGACTCCTGCATTTAACCTATACAATAGGTATAATCGTCGGCAAGTCTCAAACAGAAAACAATTACTGCTCCCTACGACCATTGAATTCTGTCTGTTTGATTCTTGGCAAAGTACTCTACAAGAACTACTTTGTGGTTTTTTATATATTATTTTTATTATTCGTTTACGTATGATTTCAATTTTTTAAGGTGTACATTCATTCCAGCTCCCCATGTGTTCGAAAAGTGTTGATGTTCTTCGAGTATTCTTGAGACTTGTTTTATCTTATTCACCACGCATCTTAGTTCATTAAGGATAAAGTTAATTTGCTGGTCCCATTTCAGGTGACTGTCTATTTCTATTCCTACATAATTTCATAGAGGTAGTACAATTTATTTGTAAATTATTTTGGAAAGTAATATCATTTTAGTTTGGAAGTTGCGAACTATAGCTACAGAAAGGCAAGTAAAACGTTTTCTGTAAATTGATTGATAGTAATTTATTCTCTATCCATCTTTTGGTGAGAGGGAGATCAGATTCTACTTTCTTTTTTAATTTAGACCATGTTTCTTCTTCGTATAAGATGACCGTGTCATCAGCAAAACTTATAATATTCCCTTCAGACTCCACCAAGAATAAGTTATTTATGTATATCGTGAACAGTACTGGCCCTAACACCGTTCCTTGTGGTACCCCACATTCTACTATTTTTTGCTGCTGTGCGAGTCTTGTATTTTGACTTGAGTTCTGTTCGTTAGGTACGATTTGAAGAGTGATTGTGCTGTACCTCTTACACCTATGCTTTGGAGAGTTTCTAATAGTATCTGGTAGTTGACCGTATCCAAAGCCTTTGTCAAATCCAGGAATACTCTAATACAAGGTTTTTTATTATCGACTGTCTTATATATATATATATATATACAATATATATATATATATATATTTGCTGAATACTTGTTTCAAGGAAAAATAAATGTTCCAGTGTCTGTAAAACAGTCGAAAATAGGAACTCACTATACCTTTGTATAGATTGTATGGCATATGTCCGACATAAAACAACTAGTTCTCTGGCTAATACCTCGTATTAGCGAGGTATTAGCCAGAGAAGTAGTTGTTTTCTGTCGGACATATACCATACAATCTATACAAAGGTATAGTGAGTTCCTAAAGGATTGTTTTCGACTGTTTTACAGTCACTGGAACATATATATATATATATATATATATATATATATATATATATATATATATATATATATATATATATATATATATATATAGAAAGTTACTTATGACATCTACAGTCACTAGTTGAAACTTAATTTGACACGAACCATGGAATCCAAAGTTAGATGTTTATCTACTCATTGACAGGCAGCCAACAATTTGTTGTTCTGACCAACCCAAGGTTCAATCAAGTTTCTCGTACGTTAAGAGGAACGCAAGCAGAATCTATTTATATACATATATATATATAAATATATATATATATATATATATATAGGAAGAACTTCGTAACCAAAGAAACTGATTTCTGTTTGTGGGGCTGCAGTCAAATTTGAGGATGCCAGGGAGTAAGAATGAAACTCTTTGGTATTATGTCAAGTTTTCGGAAATGTTTATTTCCATCTTCAGGACTTACATCGTGAGTTTAAAGGAAGCTATCCACTTCATAACACGAGATAAGTTTAACAATTTTCAACATTTTCATTTATGTTTATAAATATATCCTACAAATAATGTTAGATTAACTCATCTCGTGTTATGAAGTGGCTAGCTTCCTTTAAACTCACGATATAAGTCCTGAAGATAGAAATAAACATTTCCGAAAGCTTGACATAATACCAAAGAGTTTCATTCTTACTCCCTGGTATCCTCAAATTTGACTGCAGCCCCACAAACAGAAATCAGTTTCTTTGGTTTCGAAGTTCTTCTTTCAACTGGTCAGTCACGATCAACCCAACGTTTATATATATATATATATATATATATATATATATATATATATATATACAAGATTACAGTTGGTAACATTGACTTGAAAATTACAGATTTCTTTTCTATTGACAACTGATTTGTGTCCCTTGGATACAATCAACAAGTCTTTTGTTTTTCGACTGAAATTTCAAAATTTTCTGTTATTTATATTCGTAAAGTCTTTTTTCCTTATTATTTACAAGTTTAAGCTGTAATGTCACTATCCAAAGAACTAAGAACATGTCAACTAACCTCACTATAGTTGTAAGTAAAATTTTAATAACATCAAAATGTATAATTGACATAATAATTCTTTGTAGTTCCCTGAAGATGTAAATAAAATTTACGAAAGCTTGGAACTCTATAAAAGAGTACACTTTTGACTTTGCTGCAATCCCCAATATTAACTGGTTTTATTCTTAACTAGTCAGCAACGACTACCCTTTCTATATATATATATATATAAATATTTGATAAGGTGTAGAATAGCATCTTGAGTCGATATTCCTTCTTGGAATCCAAACTGTTAGTTTAATATGATTTCATACCTCTTCAGAAAGTTGGTTAACCTATTTTTGATGATTTTTTTTTGTTAATTTTGCTGAAGCTAGAGATCAATGCAACTGGTCGGTAATTTGTTCTTTCCGTATTTTCTGTACTCTTAAATATTGTTATTACCGTTGAATTTTTGAACATTGTGGGGAATTTTCCTGTTTCCTGTGATTCATTTATAATGTATGTTAGTGGTCTTATGATTTGTGGTATAATAGATTTTATCAATTCTGACTTTATTCGACCAGGGCCTAGAGATTTGATGTTTTTAAGGGTCAGAATCGTGTTTATAACTTCTGTTTCTTTAGCTGGAAGCAGAAAAATTGTATTTGGATTCATGATTTTCTTTTCTTTGTAGTTTTTATCTAGAATTATATCTTTCGATAATTATTCACCAATATTTACGAAAAAATCATTGAAATGCAATATTCTCAGGATTTTCAATTGAGTTGCCTTCCACATGTATTTGGGATATGGAGCCATTACTTCTTGTAGATATGAGGATTTCATTGATGGTTTTCCATATGTCCTTTAAATTTTTGCATTTTCTATTTGTTTTTTAAGTTCATTCTTGTAATTCTTGTAATTGTTGTTTTAGGTTTTTGTAAATTTTATTTTTCTCGTTGATGGATTTAACTAACGAATTTAATAACCATTCCTTTTTTCTAATTTTTTTGCTGTTTATGTTTCTAATCTTTTCGGAGGATTTGAGGGCATGTTGTATAATATCAATAAATTTGGATACTGCTGTGTCTAGATCTTTGTTGGTGAGTACGTCAGACCAGCTCGCTCCATTTTTTGTTTAAATATTTCTTCATTGATTTGTTTTATTATTTTAAAATGTTTTTTGATTTTCATATTATTATTTGGAGAGACGATTATAGACAAAGCTTTGTCAATAAGGTATTCCTTCAGACAGTATACCATATTATCTATCTATCTAATATTTACGTCAATTTCTGCTACGTGAACAATTTTCGGATCTATACCAATATCCGGCATTTCAATGTACAAAGGTTCCACTTTTTTCTCACCTGTTATTCCAGCCTTACCATCATTTTATCTTTTGTGGGTCCTGAGTATGATCATCTCTGGGTTTCAGAAAATTTTCATCGCAACAATATCTGTCATGACAGCAATGAAAATATTTATTCAAATAAATCATTGGTTCTTCACAACAACATAGAAAAGAAATTGGTGTCACCCACATTACTTCAAACGTTATCTGACGAACTGTGATGATCCTGATTGGGTCATCTATAAACCATTTTATCGCATAAGTTGAATTATCGGAATTTATATATAAATATGGATAATGCCAACGTTTTCCAAAACCAAAATGGATGGAAGAGTCAAGAAAAAGGTTTATCGAACTCAGCTATGAAATGTAGAATTTTATTTGTTTTTTTGACATTTTGTAACTTCAAATTTTTCAAAACATAGAAATTTGCAAAAAACTGGATTTTCAAAATCTGGTTTTCATTGAGCAAATTATCATTTTTATATAATATATGTGCAAATGCATAAAATCTCAGAAAAGACAGAATTCCCCTGAATTTTTTCATTTCTTTTATTTTGGATGGGGTCGTTTCATATTTCATTTAAAACTAACTAACTCCTAGCGCCGGCTCTGAACATATCTTTTGTCAAGCGATAGACCCACGAAATAAATGAATTTGGTGAAAACGTTTCAGTAGCTTATTTACCTGGTTTGTATGTGGTTCAGTAGTTCCAATTGGAAACACTTAACATTCCTGATCTGTTTATAATGGTGAGTGTAATTAACACTTTTATCTGATCAAGATTCCCTTATTAATGAAGGTATAGTTTTTTTTACTGGTTTTCTTATCCCACAACACAGTTCTAGTTGAGCAAACAAATGTAAGGAAATTTCAGTAAGACAAATAAAAGTGCATTCAGTCAATATCATTTCAAAATTGTGCAAATATATGTTGAACGCGAAAATTGAATTTGTTATTGCGACATTTATACAACAAAGTTAAGTTTATGCTAGAAACCTCCGATGTTACCGTTATGTTTATGATAATGCTTGTGCTAAAGTTGACTAAATCCATCCTATCTGGCAAGGACTTCTAAACCATCAAAAGACTCCAATAATCATCACGTCATCAGTCATTCTAGTGATAAGAAAGTGGTTTGTTGGATGAACCATCAGCACGTATATGTAAACTACAACGTAGTCAATTCAACTAAATATTTCAACTTTTTCGGACCGTAATAAATGAGTTTATATGACCTTGTACTGAATTTTGAGCCCTGGTTATGATATGTAAGAAATGCAATCTTCCGAAAGTCAGTCCTAATAATTTTGACACCAGAACTATTTAATTGATTGATTTTTCCCATTTCATGGCCATGGCTTTTGTTTTATTCTAAACGTCACTAGTAACAAAGAAGACTACATGAAATTCAATAAGTGGGAATTGCCGATAATTTCGAATTGAAAATTGCAAATTTTACTTCTTTTCCTTTAAATTATCCAACATGGCGACTCTGGAACAACTATAGATTATTGTGCTACATGATTTCAATCAGAACATTCAGTTCGGATTTCAGAATAACATGGTATATTACCAATAAACCAAAAAAGTTTTTAAAATAATTTCAATAAGACAAACAGGAACGGAAAATATGAATGTTCATAATTATTCACGAAAAACCTCAATATATTTTTGTAACTGTACCTTGACATCTGTTTAGAGACACTGATGGTTACAGAGATAAGAAATTTTCATTGCAAATGAAATGATACTTTGAAATACATACCATTCCTGAATATTAAAAATTTAAAGCTTGTTTGTCCCTTATTTATAGATAATTTATATAAAGAATCTTGCTAAACAGAAAGAAGATTATTTTTTCTTATTGTTTCTAGAAAAGCTAGTGTCAATTTGTTGTAGGAATAATCATAGTTTTCAAATATTTAGCAGTTGCAACAAATGCATTTTTTATATTTTCAACTTTTGCCTTACAATATTATATTCTCCCTTTGTTGCCATTTTTTAACCCTTTGAGGCCGAAATTAATTCGAAAATTTTAAAATTGAAAAATAATGAGAATTTACGATAGAAACGTTCATTAACATAAGCTTCAGCGGAAATAAGACTTAAATAAACAAAAAATAAACAAATTATCCTGCAGGATGTGGTTACTACTGCTAACCACTAGCAACTAAATCATGCAAAATTGCAAATTTGCAACTTAACAAATGCCTCAAAATTATCATATTTTGTTTACAATGAACTGAAACTTAATTATTCTTTCATTTGGAATGAAACCACGCAAAACAATACCTGTCTTTATTTAGGAAGAACCCAACTTGGCACGTTAAACATTTCCAAATTTTGTGCTCAAAACGCCATCAATTCGATATGATATAAATGTCACTAAAGACTACCAGTACTTGTTGCAATCGGCAAGAAGAGTAAAAATGATGCGTAGGCAACACAATAAACACTGTGACTACGATGTAAAACCGGAAGGAAAATAAAAGTATGGCTATTAGTAATGTGGTTTTCACTGATAACCAGTAGTTCTCAAAGGGTTAAGTGACATCTTCCAATAAAATATTTTTGATTCGTAGGCATGCGTTGTGAGATGATAAAGCTTATATTCAATTTGTATGAAATCATTTAGAAAAATATCAAATAATGCTGTCTAGGGCAAAACAAAATATTCTTAGGAATATTCATGACTTTCTACTCCTCGGATAGAGCAAAAATTTCTTCAGCCTGACGTTAAATGATTAAAGGAGTTTTCACTATATCGAAGTGGAAATTAATCAAGACCGCATTCTTATGTTCAATTGAACAATTCAGTTTTTCAGTACATTTGGTATCTCTCTCCTTTTTAAACACGTAATGCCTTAAATACTTATCAACTGGTTACTCAAAAAGCAATTTACTTTCAAGAGCAGAATTGTTTCTATGGGTACTTTATTATAACTGTTATTTAACGTTACGCAGAACGTTATTTTGAAACTATGTTTTAATAATAAAATACTTGGAAAATACTTATAACTTTTTTTCTATAAACACCAAAAACTTGAAAACTCAACGAGAAATTGAAAAAAGTATATCAATAGTTTCATTGTCATCATGCAGGTCTACAAAAAGTGTAAGTAAGGTATTTTCATAGCTTGAAAAATAGACTTGGAAAATTGAACTTTTTTTATAAAAACAAAATTGAGATATTGACAGATTTAGTGAAAAGTTGGAAACATTTTTTTCGCACTGAAATCGTCACTACACAAACCTAACCGATATTCCGATTAGTTTTTTGCCAAGTAATTTTTAAGCTAAAAAACTTTCTCAAAACACCAAAAACTCAAGAACGAAACTAGAAAAGTTATTTCATTTTATACGAGAAATAAGTTAGCAAGTTTAACACTTCAGCAGAATTAAAAAACGATTAAAGAAAATTAGCAAATATGACTGATATGCAAGTTTATTTCTATTTTTTTTTCACTTGGTCCTCCTGTGCTGGAACTCAGTACTACTTATTTATTCATTTATTTATTGAAAATACATTTTCCATGCAGAACAAGTTCTGGCATAAGGAATATAAATGAGTTTCAGAATTTTCTAAGATGATGAAAAAATAAAAAAATTAACAATTTTGGATATTTATATATTGATAAACATCAGTAGGATAGCAGATTTTCTTTGAGTTTTTTCAAGAAAATATTTACGGTTTTTGATTTTTTTATATCATCTGATAATTTGTTGTAAGTTTCTATAGAACTAGATATAGGATTGTTCTTTCCTTTATTTGAATGAATGTTATTTAAATGGAAGTTTTTTGCATTTCTGATTTTATAATCATGTAATTTCGATTTTTTTTTAAATGGCTGTTACTTTTTTGTATATTATTTGTTAGTTTATATGCAATTTTTGCTCTTTCAAATGTTATTAGTTTATCTAATGTAAAAGTTTTAATATCGTTGTATAATTCTGAAGAAGGTGTCATCAAACGATAAATTATACTTTTTTGGTTTTTGCTACAAGATGACCATATTGTTATTAGATATCTAATAAGCGAGACAATATGGGCATTATAAATGAGATTTTGTATTTTAATGTTTAGGAAATCAATTCTTCTTATTGCTCCAATTAGAGGAACAATTGATTTCCTAATTTTATTCACGTGACATTCAAAATTTAAATTCTTATCAATCATCAGCCCTAAATATTTATGTTCTTCAACTTCATTTAATATTTTATTTTTACTTTAATTTAATTTTGTCTGTATTTTTTTGTTTGAAAATCATGTAAACAGTTTTTTCTAAATTGATAGTTAGATTCATCTCATCTATCCACTTTTCAAACAATTGAATATCTTTTTCAATATTACTTTCTAAAAAAATCTTTTGCCGAATAATAAAGTACAGTATCATCTGCAAAAGAAAAATGTTTACCTATCAATTTTCATTTGGTTATACTATCCACATAGATCAAATAGAAAATTAGAGCCAATACTGAACCTTGGGGAACTCCAATAATGGATTGTTTTTCAATACTTTTACTTTCATTAATAACAACATATTGAATGCGATTTTCAAAATAATTTTAAAAAAGTTTATAAGAGTGTTCTCTCACTCCTAAAATATTCAAAATTTTTAGCAATATTGTATAAAGTGATGACATTATTGGTTTACTTTTGAATTTTTTTGATACAGTTAATCCAATTTCTGAGAAAAAGTTGACAAATTCATTACATATGTCTTTGCTAGAAGTTACGAGTGTGCCGGATTTACTTTTAAGTTGATTTATAGATTAATTCTTTTTCTTTTTTCCTATATTACTATTGATAACGTCCCAAATTTTTTTTAGGTTTTTATCAACTTTTTCAAATTGTTTAAGTTCTTGTTTTTTCAAATTTTTACATAAAATATTGACTAGGTTTTTAATTTTTCTGTATACATATTTCAAGGCATCATTATTTGGATATTTTTTCAATTGTTTGTATAGTATATCTCTAATTTTGAAACCTAGCATAAACAACAGTTTTGACCATTCATTTATTTGTTTTATTTCATAATTACTGACAGCCTTCTTATGTTCTTAAGTGAACAATTAAATTTTATAAAGTAATTGTTGTTTTCCATGTTGTCGTAAAGATGCTAGGCTATGAAATAGTAGTTATCAAGTGCTTACTGAAACGACATTCACTATCTAGAGCGGAATAGTTCCTAAAGAAGATACTTGAATGAAACTGTTAGTCAACGCTACAAGGTTATTTTGAACTTGTTTTTAATATATTCGTAAGAAATTGAAAATATCACCGAATTGTAATAAAAAACCACTATAAAATAGTTCAATTTTGTGAAGAAAAATATTTCTATACAACTATTGTATCCTACGTTCATTACATATTGAGTTTTAATTGAAGAATAAAGATGATTCCAAGACACCGTGGGTCCTAACTCATTATTCAACGGCACTCGGCCAATCACAGGTTCAGAATTTTCAGAATCCACGGGAACTGAGAGGTTCAACAAACAAATTTCTCAAGAAGGCTTTGCTTGATTCAACTTTTGTCACAGCTTGGCATCCGCGAATGTCAGATTGACTATTTTCTTAGTTTTAACTTTGATCTGTGTAACAAGTACCTAATATAAAAATGAATAGAGCGGATTTATCAATGAAGCTCCTGATGAAATCTATCCTGCAACAAAGGTATGTCAAACAATTTTTACTTGAACGTTCCACACTCTCTC
This sequence comes from Chrysolina oricalcia, assembly GCA_944452925.2. Lineage (NCBI taxonomy): Eukaryota > Metazoa > Arthropoda > Insecta > Coleoptera > Chrysomelidae > Chrysolina > Chrysolina oricalcia. The sequence goes on from OX101813.2 coordinate 72,022,803, forward strand.
AGTTCTTGGTCAGAGTTTCTCAAGTAGGTATTTCATTCACTAATTTTCGAGTGCCTGTTATAGCTCAGTCCCCTCGGGAAGCTGAGGAGTTGTTGCACTCCAGGGCGGCATTGGTTTCCGAAAGGGAATCAATGAAGACTATCCACACTCCATTCAAGGTATGGGATCTCTGTAGGGCCTTGTAGAGGGCCGTCAAATTCCATATCTTGAGTGAACTTTTCTGTGAAATGGCATGTAAATTCAATACCTTAATAAAGAAACTATTGTTTTGTTTTTTTTGTTTGTTATAGCTCAGTTGGTAGAAGCGTGTACATGAAGTAAATGTATAACGAAGGTAGTTATATAGGCGTAAGTTTGAATCCCACTCTTGGAAGTTTTTTTAAAATTGTTTTCAATTAATGAACACCGATTATTCATGTGTAATTGTTATTATCAAATAAATCTGAAATCCAAAATGAATGAATGAATAAAGTATCTATTATTTTCATAAATAATATTTAGATTTCATTAAAACTCTGACTATCGTATAGTCGTAGAGAAAGTATAGTCTTCTACTCGCGTATAATAGCTATTATTTTCTCGGATAATTCCGAAATTCGCCTTAGGCAGAACTTTTATACTCAAGAATAATAGCTATCAGTGCTCGTTGAAGAATATACTATTAAACGTTTTGAAGATGAAATAATGCAACAATTCATTTGTCGACAACAAAGTAAAGTTCACTGCAGCTATTGTTGGAAATATTCGCAACCAATATCTCCCAGGATAGCTTTTGGGTTTCAAGAGGCAACAAATTGGTACTGAGATATCTAATAACGTGAACTTTAATACAAAAATGTCGAATACAATACAAAAGTTTTCAATCTCAAAAACGTCTGCCCTGAATGTTTTTTCTTCTCTCCCTGGAAACGCTTATCCTCGATTTGGTATCAACAGGGTGACTTGGAAATATCCAACATTCGGTCATCCTGTATTATGTTTGTCCCCAAACATAGTCCTCTAATTTAGCTGGCTTCTTTATACTTCGTTTTGGTCTCTCTTTCTTCTCAGGAATCTCTCCTACATCATCACTTGGAATCCAGTCTTCATCACTCAAGCTGTCACTCTCTGAAGCATCAGAACTTTTCCCAGAAGTCACAGTTTCATTAATGCCCGATTGGTCGCCAAGCTCTTTGTCTAAGAAAACAGTTTTTTCTGTTTGCAACAAATTGGTACTGATATATCTAATAACGTGAACTTTAATACAAAAAAGTCGAATACAATACAAAAGTTTTCAATATCAAAAACGTCTGCCCTGAATGTTTTTTCTCCTCTCCCTGGAAACGCTTATCCTCGATTTGGTATCAACAGGGTGACTTGGAAATATCCAACACTATAATACATTAAATTTTCATTTTGGAAGTTTTAATAAAACAACTTTGATGTTGCATATTCTCAGATTATTTGATAATTGCCTAAATTAACACTAACTCAAACCTCTTTTGTTTCATTGCAGAATCACCTGGTTTTAATCCTCTTTATTTTGGCGGCTGCCACAGCTCAGCGATCTCCATACGCAGGCCGATCTGCAGTTGGCGTCCCAAACGTGGCTCCAAGGTTCACAAATTCAGCAACGGCCACTGCCCCAGATGCACCTGTCCCAGCTGCATCAGCCCCAGCTGCAACTGCCCCAGCTGCATCTGCCCCAAGTGCATCGGACACTATTGTATCGAGCAGGTTGGGTACGGATGGTTCTTCTTCCGACCCAAAAATACCTACAAATTTACTAGGATACGAAGACCTTGTCAAGAGAGTTGAAACTTGGCCTAGGCCGAATCAACCCTTCTGGTTACTCAATTCTGCCCACATGAACAATCAGATACACCCTGGTGGGGTAATGAATACTGGGAGTGTTCCAGCTGACAACCAAAGTCAGCCCGATCAGAGTGTTGTTTCATCTCAGGCAACAGCCAATAATGTAAAAAGTTCTGGAGACACGCCAATCAACACGAAAATAGGATCCTCGGATATACAACAAGCAGCCAATGGCGTAGCAGCAAACTATTTCACCATATTCATAGACAATCAACAGAAAACCTATGTTTATGACCCCATTTCTGATAGCTGGAATGTGAGAACGAACTGATAAAGAACTATCCAAGATTATGATTCATTTGAAGACTTCCTGGATGTTATATTTTAATTTGTTTTACATTGTGAGATCGAGTAATAAATATCGCTTTTTTGACAATTGTATTGTTTTCCTAACGTATTTTTGAACTTCAACAATTTGATATTTTTGTAATCGCTTTTCGGAAGATTATTATCAAAGATTCTATCCTAGTAGTTTTTCTTAATTCAAAACACAACAATTAACGAATATGTAAAGAAAAATCAAATCAGTCAATCAGCCAACAACTTGATTTTGTAATAATAATTATAATTCGTCGCAAACAAATTATTCAGTCCGCTATAAAGTTGGCTACATTTGGCCAGAAAATGTATTTTTGATATTTCTGAAAAACTCTGCACTCTTTCTGAATGTCATATTTTAGGAAACATAATTCAATGTCAGTCAGTTAGAGCAGATCAATAAGTAATGGAAACGATGATTTGAATTTTATACCACCATATACGAGCGATACTGAAAAACAATTCAGTTTTATAGGTATATATTTGCAGCAAGATTTTGTGAAATATTGTCACAAATTTCAATTAACATGATTTTCCGATGAGGGGGAGAAAGGAGGGAACATTTAAAGAGTGATATGATAATATCTAACAATATACCATCCATCTAGCATAGTTTTCCTGATATCGTACAGGGCGATGAGGAAAAAATTGGAAAAAAATTGGAAAAATTAAATTGATCATAGGTGGCTGTGATTTGAATTTCTGAATCAACATTCGATTCTGAACAATATTTTCCCATACTTTTGATTCCACCGTGAAAAATAAAGTGATAGGATCAATTTTTTTTGAAAATAAGGCATTTTTTTCAATATCAATCGTATGTGATAGTATAAAATTCAATTTTGGTATTTGCAATTCAGGTTTGGGATGAAGCAGAGGTTTTCATCAGAAATAATTTTTTTTGAGAAATCAATAATAAAAAAGTTTTCCATATGCTGCGAACTTTATGCCGGACACTGTATAATAATAATAATAAATTGCCTTCATTCAACCTTGCGGATTTCATCTTTCGCTGCTCTTCCACCCAACCAGGACAAGTTTATAATAACAATGTTTGATACGTAACAATATTTCCAAGTTACAGCGAACCTGCAACGTCTCTAGACCTTTAAAAAAAAATATTTCTTCTTACTTTGCAAACCAGACCTCCACAGCTTTTATTACCTCCTCGTTGGGAGAAAATTTACCACCTTTTAAACTTTTTTTCAGTTGAGGAATGAGATGATAGTCGGACGGAGCCAAATCTGGTGAATAAGGAGGGTGTTCAAGTAATTCAAACCCTAAATCACGAATTTTTTTGCATGGCAACATTAGATTTGTGTGCAGGGGCGTTGTCCTGTAAAAACAAAACACCTTTGGATAGCTTTCCGCGTCTTTTCTCTTTAATTTTTTCCCGTAGAGTGGTCGGTAATGTCGAATAGTAAACTCCAGTTATAGTTCTACCCTTATCCAAAAAATCATTCATGATTACTCCATGGCAATCCCAAAAAACTGAAGCAAGAACTTTTCCAGCAGATTTTTGGACACGAAACTTCTTAGGTCTTGGAGAACCGGAGTGTCGCCATTCCATCGATTGTTGCTTTGTTTCTGGATCGTAGAAATGTACCCAAGTCTCATCCATAGTAACAATTCGGTTTAAGAAATCTACATCGTTTTCAAATCGAGCACAGATCGAACGCGATGCTACTACCCTTGCACGCTTTTGGTCAAAATTCAAACATTTGGGGATCCATTTTGCAGCAATTTTACTCGTGTCCAAATTGACGTGAACTATATGATGAATGCGTTCATATGAAATATTCAGTGCTTCAGATGTCCGTTTTAGCCCAATTCGACGGTCTGTTAAAATCATGTCATGAACTGCATCGATATTTTCGGGGACTGACACAGAAACTGGCCTTCCCGATCGGTCATCATCTTCAATGGAAAATTTACCTCTTTTGAAGCTTGCAGTCCAATTTTTCACAGTCGCATACGAAGGACATTGACTACCAAAGGTATTAAGCATATCTTCGTAAATCTGCTCATCTCTTAACCCTTTTAAATACAGGATGATGGCTCGATACTCCAATTTTTCGATTTTCACAATTTCGGTGGACGTATTTTTTCTTTTAATTCATTGCGTAACTCTGGCTTACTTTTTTGACGTCAAACTTTACACTGACACTTCCAATAAGTTATTGTTCGTTGCTATGGTTACGCAATAATTCGTTTATGCAGGGAACTGGTCTAGGCTAACTAGATATCAATACATCCTCGTAACTTTAAAAAAATTCGTGAAATATAAGTCAAAAGGTTTGAAGGAATTATTCAGTCATCGGCAAATCCAAAATAGATGTAGGTAAATAACATAACAGAAATGTCCCGAAGTTGATGGAGATATATTTGGCCACATGGTAGACATGAATTAGCAACTACCTTCAGCAATATTATTGAAATGGAACCGACGATCGAATTCACCAATGAAACAAATGAAATAAAAGAGAAAAGAATTAAAAATTATACAGATCATTCCAATATTAGCGGTTTCAGATAAACATACACAGTAGATAACACATACAGAGTTAGTCAAATGTATGGACCCGCCCATTTTTCTCAGTTAATATGAAGGTTATCGAAAAAATTTTCGAATTAAAGTTGGAGGGTATTTCACGCTGCACCTTTTTATAAAATATGTTTCAGATGTGTCATTGGTGAAGAAGTGACGTCATCGACATTTTTTTTTTTTAATGGAACCATATATCATGTTTGGTATCGCTAGATAGCTTGTTTTTTTCTAGATTCAGTAGTACCAATATTATTCTAATTCTCTCGATAGGTACAGTGTGTTTCGTATTTTTCTGCCCACCGCTGTAATTCTCTTACCTAATGCCTAATTTTTCTCAAAACTTTTCTCAATCGGGGAATGTAGCCAGTTGGATATTCTAAGCGATATGGCGATCTGATTCAGACAGAGGCGTACGTATGTATAAGTTTCTCAGATGCTTATATTTCGAAGAACATTTTCCAGTAATTTTTCTCTAGGAAAATGTCAATACAAAACTTTGTTCCAGAATAATTGAAGCGCCATAATCCTGAATTTCACCTAAGTAAAAGGTCATATTGTTTCAATAGTTCAAAATATTACTATTTTTCGATCGAAAAGAAGGACAACATCTGTAGAGAGGCTATTCATTAGTTCTCTGAAAACTAATTTTTCATTTGAACCCGTGAACTGAGATTATATCAACTGTCAATGTGGCACATAAAAAATATTTTTTTATATAAAAACTTACGTACGCCACTGTCTGAATCAAATTGCCATATTGCTCAAAATATCTACATTTCATGATTGAAAAAAATTTTGAACCAATTAAGTGTTAGAATTACATCCTGTATTTCATTATTAAGTGACAGATGCATATATTGATTTTAGTGCAGTTCAGATTGTCAATGTGATAGACGATCAAGATCTATTTTTATATCACCTTCTTTAACCAGTTTGTACATTTAGCATTGATTAAAAGTATTCTACACAACATTAGTGTCTGTTCTGATATATCTTCCAACATATATCTAACAGGTTATGGGCCCAGGCACTGAACATAACTGATTTTGTCTGTTGGATGAAAGAGTCAAGACGAATTGCTGGAAAATGAATATTGGAAGCGTGTCAAGAATTGAAAGTCTGAACAAAGAAAATTTTGATACGTGGAAGATGCAAATGGAAGCATTACTGGTTAAGAATGATGCCTGGTGTTATGTAAATGGCGAATGTATAAAACCTAATTTGGTTGTGGGCGACGACACATCTAAAAAAGCTGTAGAATCCTGGATAAAGAATGATAGTAAGGCGAAGTCTGATATTATTCTTTCGATAAATCCATCAGAGCTGAAGCAAGTGAAAGGATGTGTAACCTCTCGTGAAGTCTGGTTGAAATTAGAAAGTATTTACCAGTCGAAAGGGCCCGCTAGAAAAGCAACTCTTCTTAAACAACTTACCCTGCAGCGTATGGAAGAAGGCAACGATGTACGCGAGTATATTAACAAATTTTTCGATGTAGTCGATAAGTTGGCCGAAATGGAAGTGGATATCAATCCTGATCTGTTGACGATAATGCTTTTGTACAGTCTACCAACGAATTTCGAGAACTTCAGATGTGCAATAGAGTCAAGAGATGAGTTACCTTCGCCCGATGTTCTTCGAGTGAAAATAATAGAAGAAAGTGACGCACGAAAAAACGAATCAAGAAGTGATCATCAAAATGCGATGTTCGTCAAGAAAAATCCATATCATCACCGAAAAAGTAACAAAAATGATGAAAATTGTGGATCTAATGGCGAATCCAGTTCAAAAAGTACGGAAGTCTTCAGATATCGATGCCACCGATGCAAGGAAATTGGACACAAAGGTTCCCAGTGTAAGAACAAAGGAAAAAGTAAATTCCATTCTGCAAAATGTGCTGAAGCTGAAGATCTTTGCTTGTATACCATTGATGATGCTTTTCAAGCTAGTTCATCGGACAATAAAAGGAGATGGTGTTTGGACAGTGGTGCTTCATCTCACATATGTAAAGAACTGAATGAAATTGTTACTAACACAGACAGTGAACACAGAAAATTGAACTTGGCGAACGATTCTTCAGCGGAAATAGTAGCTGAAGGAAATGTTTCATTTAGAGCCGACGTATTTGGTGAAATAAAAAACATTTCTTTAAGCCGTGTTTTGCAAGTTCCCGATTTACGAACTAATTTATTGTCGGTTGGTAAAATAACAACGAACAATTTCGAAGTTTTATTTAAAAAGAACAATGCTTTTGTTATTGGAGTCGATGGAAATATCAAACTGGTTGCCGATCGAATCGGCGATTTGTATTATGTTCGTGAAAGAAAAAGTGACGTATGTGAAACCAACTACAGTCATGCTTATGTCACGAATTGTCATTCACAGACACTAGAATTGTGGCATCGACGAATGGGACATTTGAATGTGAAAGATATGTTAGATGCTGATCGAAAAGGATATATACAGGGTCTGAATTTGGGGAATATCCATTCTGAATTGAATTGCGAAATTTGTTACCAAGGAAAAATGACCAGAACACCTTTTCCGAATAAATCAGTGAGAAAATCTGAACTTTTAGAACTCATACATTCGGATCTATGCGGACCCATGCGGGTTGAATCCAAAAGTAGAGCAAAATATTTCTTAGAATTCATAGATGATTGCTCGAAATGGTGTGAAATAAGGTTTCTTCGATCTAAGAGTGAAGTTTTCGAATCAATGAAAGACTTTATATCTCTTGTCGAAAAACAGAAAGGACTTAAAGTGAAATGTTTACAAACAGACAATGGGGGGGAGTACACTGGCAAGGAATTTGATTATTTCCTGAAAAGACAAGGTATCACGAGGAGATTAACCATTCCGCATACCCCTGAACAAAATGGTATCGCAGAAAGAAAAAATCGCACTCTTTTGGATTCCGCGAGATGTCTTCTCATGCAATCAGGTCTCCCACCAACATTTTGGGCTGAAGCTGTGAATACAGCGAATTATATTCGAAATCGAAGTCCCACTAAAAGTCTCAATGGAATGACTCCTTTCGAAGCTTGGACTGGAAAGAAACCAAATGTATGCTACTTCAGAACTTTTGGGTGCAAAGTTTTCTGCTTGAATAGGAATCCTGGCCGAGGAAAACTTGATTCCAGATGCAAAGAAGGAATATTTCTTGGTTACTCAGAACAATCCAAGGGTTACAGAATATTTCTACCCAAAGAAAATAAAATAGAAATAAGTAGAGATGTCAAATTCGTTGAAGAAAAATCAAACAATGAAAACTACGTTGATTTCATTCTAGATGATATTTCTCATGAAACTGTGGCTGAACCTAATCTACTGGATATTCAACTGGAGACATACAAAGAAAATGAAAATGAGAAAGAAGAAAAAGTTGAGCCCGAAACTACTGAGTCGTGGAAGGAAGAAAATAATGGAAACTATCCTGAAATTGAGGAAATTATGGATACTTCCAAAGAGGAAGAAGTACCTAGTTCTAGACGAGGCCGTGGCAGACCAAAATTTATCAGAACAGGTTCAAGGGGGCGACCTCGTAAAGTATACCAAAACGTTGCTGAAACGACAAATAACATTGAAGAAATGGAGAACTGTTTCCAAGAATCGGAATGTATATATTTATCAGAAATTCCCATCAAGCAAGCTATGTCCGGTTCAGACGTTGAAGAATGGTATTCTGCTATGGCATCCGAGATTAAATCCATTGTCAAGAATAACACATGGCAGTTAGTTGAACGTCCCGAGGGTAGAAAAGTCATTGGAAGCCGAATTGTTTTGAGAAATAAATACAAATCGGATGGTACACTGGAAAAACGAAAGGCGCGATTAGTGGCCCAAGGTTTCAGTCAACAACCTGGAATCCATTTCAATGAAACTTTCGCACCCGTTGCTCGCATGAGCTCCATTAGACTCCTCATGTCACTCGCTGTGCGTTATCAAATGAAAATTAACCAGTTCGATGTGACAACTGCTTACCTAAACGGTGAACTCGACGAGGAGATATTTATGGAACCTCCAAGAAACTTACGACAAATGTTAGAAAGGGTCATTCAACTAGAACAGCAAACCAGCGAAATAAGGATAAAGAATATGCTTGAAAAATTACAAAGTGGAAATATGGTTTGTCTTTTGAAAAAATCCTTATATGGATTGAAACAAGCTGGACGAAACTGGTATCAAAAGTTGGATAAGATCTTGAAAGAATTTGGAGCGAAACCTACAACATCTGATCCATGTTTGTATTCTATTAATGGAGGGGAAGACTTGACCCTTATCGCAATTTACGTTGACGATATCTTGATTGCTTCGCGTGATCCAGGGATGGCCAAGAAATTCAAATTCAAACTTTCAAAACATTTCGAAATCAAAGATTTGGGAGAGGTTGGATATTGTTTAGGCATTGAGATCACACGACATAACAATGAAATATCCATGACACAGAAAGGATATGTCCAGGATATTTTAATGCGGTTTGGAATGTCTGATGCAAAACCTGTCAGTACACCGATGGAACAAAATGTGAAACTTAAAAGAAACCCAGAGACCAATAGTTCTGAAGGAGAAAATATTCCATATAAGGAATTGATTGGGTGTTTAACATATTTGTTTGTTACTACTAGACCTGACATTAGTTTCGCAGTGAGTTGTCTTGGCCAGTTCAATAACTCGTTCGGAAAAGAACATTGGACTGCTGCGAAGCGTGTATTGCGCTACCTTAAGGGAACAATGAATTTGGGCTTGACATTCAAACAAAATTCCAAACAAATCGAAGGTTTCGTAGATGCAGACTGGGGTAGCTGCGTTGAAGATAGGAGATCATATACTGGATACACTTTTATTCTTAGTGGAGGACCAATATCATGGGAATCCAAGAAACAGAAGACGGTCGCATTATCTTCGACAGAAGCTGAATATATGGGTATGACAGAAGCTGCAAAGGAAGCCATATATCTATGTCGATTTTTGATCGAGTTAGGCCTGGAAAATTTGGCAGATGTTATTGTTTTTAACGATAATATGTCCGCCAAGAAACTCGCCGAAAATCCAACATTTCATAATAGGAGCAAACACATAGATATACGATATCATTTCATACGAGAGGCTTTGAAAAACAATCTATTGAAAATAGAGTACCTATCTACGGAAAACATGGTGGCAGATATTCTGACTAAAGCTTTGCCCAAATCAAAACATCAGCTGTGTGTTGAAAAGTTTGGTTTTGAACATATTTCACAAGTAGAAAAATGAGCATATGTCAAGGGGAAGTGTTAGAATTACATCCTGTATTTCATTATTAAGTGACAGATGCATATATTGATTTTAGTGCAGTTCAGATTGTCAATGTGATAGACGATCAAGATCTATTTTTATATCACCTTCTTTAACCAGTTTGTACATTTAGCATTGATTAAAAGTATTCTACACAACATTAGTGTCTGTTCTGATATATCTTCCAACATATATCTAACATTAAGCAATAGGTAAGTGAATTACAGTGGTGGATACAAAAATATGAAACACACTGTACCTATCGAAAGAATCGAAATAATATCAGTACTACTGAAATGAGAAAAAAACAAGCTTTCTAACGATACTAAACATGACATAGGGTTCCATTTAAACAATGCCGTTGACGTCACTACTCCACCAATGGCACATCGAAAAAATATTTGAATTCGTATAAAGGTGCAGAGTGAAATACCCTTCAACTTTTATCCGAACTCTTTTTCGATAACCCTCATATTGACTGAGAAAAATGGGCGGGTCAATACAATTGACTAACTCTGTATATTAGGTAGGTACTTTCATCTCGCAATTCAACTTGCCAAAAATGGTGTTATCAAAATTCTGACTGACGTAGTGAATTGATTTTATCCACTTCAAAGATTCTTAGAGATGATATTGTTTTCATAAGAAACATTTCTTAGGAAAATGCATATCCAAGAAGTCAGAGTTTCCGAGTTTAAAATCGGAAAAACAAATTTCCAACTTTGAAGTCAGAATTTTTAAGTTCAAAGTCGGAAAAATTAAATTATAGTCAGAAATTCCATAACACCCTATATGAATTATGAATTTTTGTCGCGAGACCTTGTACACTTTTGAAACTTTACGTGTTGAATACATCAATATCAAACGGCCAATGCCGATTAAAATAACAAGTGATCCACCGTAAACTATTCTCTACCCATAGACATCGAAATAGAAAGTTGTTATTATGTTTACTAATAATTATGTGCCATTAAAAGACAACAAACATGCACTCCTCAGAGCGCCTTAGTCTGCTGGATTTGACCAGTCATGCTTTTGTTTCTCTGGTTTCCACCGCGTCTTTTAATACGCAAACTGGGAATTCCAATCAACTTGTACTGTGAAATGTTTGACTGGCCCGACTGATCTGTCGAGATAAGTGTGGATAATAAATACGCAGATTTTGGGCTAATTTCATCAGTTGCTTCTCCAGTCTTGTTGAATAAACTATACAGTGATTTTATCAGTGCGCAGTTTTGTCAAAAAAATATTAACGATGGTGAGTATTTACGAAGTTATTGTTTCATTTCCCTATTTTTTTTTAATTAAAATCACAGTTTTGAAGATGGTATTCATGTATTTCATCACATGGTCTTGGAACAAGTCGAATGTGGAATAATTTCATAAAAACCCGAGACCGCAAATTGGTCAAGGGTTTTTATTTAAAAATAATTTTCTATGAAACTATTTGCCAAGAATCACATCATATGCAAAACATGTTTTGATTTTATTCCATTTGAATTAATAGGTCGGTGGTATACGATGACATTATTTCCTGAATAACTTACATCAAAGCCAACAACAAGGACTTTCATTGATAGTAAAATTTGACATTTTCTAATAATTTTTTTACTAACAACAAATCCTGAATTTAATATATTTTGGGCATCTCAACAAACTGTATTATATATTTCAAATTCTGACGTATTTTCATCCTTATGTCAAAATATGTGTATAAAAATTCAAAAATGGAGTTTTTACTGATAAAAATAAATATTAAGTCATTCAAACGATCAATATATTATTGTTTTTTTTACAAAATGGTGCCAATGTTGTAAGAATTAGACAAGGACTGATAAACGACAAAACGAGAACCAATATGGAGGACAAAGATTCAAACGATGTTAAACAGGTCTTTTGGTTTAATAAAAAAATGGCGTTGTCTTATTGGTCTATCTCTAAATGAAAAAAATAAACCACACAACAGTTTGTGATTTGAACAACCTTTGTTTATAAGGACTAATGAATAGGTACACAAATAATATTTGTTCATCAAGAATAACATATAAAAAAAAGTTAATAATGACTAATACGTTGCGTAACAAAGTCCATTACTTCCATATTAGGTGTGGAAATGCTAGTTTCTCCCTTGTGTTAGGAACGAAATTTTAGATTATCAACGAGCGTATAGTAGCTATTATCCTCGAGGATAAACATTTCTAAACGAGCCGCAGGCGAATTTAGGATTCATACGAGTGAATAATATCTATTATATGCCAGAAGACAATAATTTCTCCACGACTACTTCTACTTAAATACGATATAAAATGGTCATAGAATTTCAATACAATCGAAATAATTTTTACGAAAACCTCGATACACACATCTTTCTTCCATTCATTCTGAGGTTCTAAATCATGTGGTGAAAGAATTAAAATATATGATCTAGAATTCAACAGAATATACATATAAATGAAACCTGATATAATACAGTTTATAGTATGAAAAATTATCTGAAAGTTAATGAAAATATTACAGCATTCCCATGAAAAATTCATTAATTTCGACATAAGTTTGCTAGATAACTTTTCAACTAATATTTAAACGTCTTTTTATGTTCTATATTTTTGTATATGTATTTTGGTAAGTACTTAAAAATGTTTAAGCTAATTCTTTCTGAAACGTTATAAGAGACATTAACCCTGCTCAGAGGAAAATGTAGATCATTTCTATTTCGGGTGTTATACAGGTGAAGATACCCATTTTGTAAACATATGTAAAAAAAAATTCACGAACACACATATCTTGATATTGATATGATAATAATTACCTGTTTTCTGAAAGACTTTCGACATGAAGGATCTTGTTTCAGTCCAACTATGGTCCAACTATGGTTCTCAGAATTTTTTTTTTGTTCGACAAAAATATTTTGAGAACTTCTGCGTAATACATCTGTACCAGTTGATGCTTTATCAATATGGATTTAATATTCCTGAACATATAGTGCAGATATATGGGCCGTGGTGGTCGGATGGTAAAAGCGTACGCCTCGCAAGCGTGGGGTCGTGGGTTCGATCCACCGATTCACCGGTCTCGTGCATGGCATCACACGTTAAAAGGTAAGGGCTGCGTCTTCCCTAGTTCACACAAGTCTCTCGAAGACTTCCGAGGGTTGCGCGTAGGGGTGCAATCGGTTGACGGAAATAACAATTTTAACAATTTTAACAATATGCAAGTTTGGCACCTAACAGAGTGCAACTCTTCCAGTTCAAATTGATATCGACATTGAGACCCAAAAATATTTCATTTCCATGAAATGTTTACATGGGATTTTGGTTCACCGTTTATATTTTTCATTTTGTATCTTGAAGTCTGTGCATACACATTTTCAACACACCTGCGAAGTGTAACACAATATTAAATTCAGAATGTAAGCGAAGCTTTCATCCAGTTTAAACACAAACTTCGTGTTCCTTAATGTTTTAAACATGCTCCACCTATTACCTTAAATACCTTATTGCCCTCCGTATATTTCACCACCTGTGAACACTTGGGCGAAGCGCATTTGGAATTATTTTCAGAGTATAATGTGAGCATAATTGGCGTTATCTGACTTAAGGTCTTTACGGAGTTCTTCCTAGGAATTGCTGTTTCATTCTATATGGACCACTTTTTAAAATTTTCACGTGTATTGATTCCATTGAATTCCCTGACCATTGAAAACTTCTTTTTCTACAACCGCTTACCGAAGTAGCCTCTGACGATTTCCAAATCTCAACGCAAAGTTGGCGTTTTCCCAGAAATGTCATTTTGTGACAACTTCTTCGTTTTAGAGCTAAAATATTGAAAAAACGCTAGATCTCCACAGCTTTTGTTGAAAACGAACCTATTCTTGCATGATGAAAAGTACAAACAATAAATTCAAAGCACTTGAAGTAACTTTGGTGGTGCTGAGGTAAGCCTAGTACCTGAAGTAAGCCTACTAAACTGAAGGCCAGGGGTTCGATCTTGGCATTCGGTAATTTTTTTAGCAAGTAATTTTCCTCTTTATCTATCGTTAGAGATGTGAAATATTACATATTTGGATAGCTTATGCATTTGAGATTACTAAGTATTAATTTTTTCGTAGGTAATGATAATCATTATGTGCATATGTTGAATGAAGTGTCGATCGTTTTTATGTCCAAGAGCTGCGTTTGTAGAAAAAATAATGTGTGTATTCCGAGCACAAAGTGTCGTTCTATTTATCGAGCGGCAATCAATCACTTTGCGCTCTAAATACACAAATAGCTATCGTGACACTCCAATATACAGAACTGGTTTTAAATCAGACATCAAGAATAATTTTTTTCGGTCTGGAGTTTTTGATAGAGTCCAGCAGATAGAGATCATTGTATATAATAATAATAATAATGGGTCTTTATTTTTTCTTTACAAATACAATATTTAACAAGATGATTACTCTTGGGAGGCGATGTTCAACATAGTTGTTCTTCCACATAACCCCCCCAAAATACCAACCAGCTGAGAGACCTCATAATAGATACAAAAGATAATTATAGCTACAACAAAAAATTACAAATTTGTTTTTCAAACTAAAATAGAAATTACAATTCAAAAATTACTAAACAAAAATGTGGAAATAACACCATAAACAAAATACTCCAACAACACGACTAATTATTTCTCAAGGAGAGTAGGTGGGATTTCATATGTTCTCGGAAGGAAAAAGGTGTATTTTTGTTTTTTAAATTCAGGAACAGAGTTAAATATTTTTACTGCAACATATGAGAAGGATTTTTGAAACGTAGCGGTGGAGTGGACAGGTATATTGTATAAATTACAAGTTCTAGTAGGTCGATTGTGGGTCTGAGATCCTTTAACCAGTTTTGAATAGAGATATCTCGGGGTTCGAGTCTGATTAATCTTATAGATAAGACAAGCCAAGTGGAGGGTGAATCTTTCATCAAGATTAAGCCAATTTGACCTACGAAACATATTACTAATGTGGTCAAATTTCCGAAGGCCATAACCATATCTAATGCACGAGTTCTGTATTTTTTGTAAGCTTTTTTTATCTCTGTAGATCAGAGCAGGCCAATAAACCACATTACAATACGCCAAAGATGATAAAATCAGAGAGTCACAGAGTTTCAATTTTAAACCGGTACTCAACACGTCACGGTGCATATAGAGCAGTTTTAGTTTTCCATAGGCTTTCTGTATTAGAGAATTAACATCTCCAGAGAATTTTAATTCATTGTCCATATGAAGGCCCAGATTTTTACATTTGTCAACTGCTACCAATATTGAATCGTTGATCTTGATTTCAAATAGCGGGCTAGCAGCAAGAGCCTCTTTATCTTTTCCAAAAATCATTAGTTGCGTTTTGTTTTCATTAAGAATAAGGTCATGCACATTTGAAAGTGCAGAAATGTAGTTCAAATCAGAGTTAATTCTTTCGCAAGCAACATGCACATCATTTATTGAAAATGATAAGTACAATTGCGTGTCATCCGCATACTGATGGGTAGTACAAAACTCGATATTTTGTGGAAAATCCGCAGTGTAAATAGAGAACAGAAGTGGCCCTAGAATACTCCCTTGGGGTACCCCTCGCGTAATTCTCCTACTGGATGAGACCAAATTACCATCAAGCAATGTTTTTTGGGAACGATTACTCAGGTAATTCCTAAAAAACTCAGCAACGCCTTCACTGATACCAAAAAATTTCATTTTTTTACACAGGAGTTCATGGTTGATAGTATCGAAGGCCTTACTGAAGTCCAATAGAACTAACACACTATTCAATTTAGAGTCTAGTGCTCTGAATAGATCGTCAGTTACATGAGCAAGGGCGGTAGTTGTTCCGTGGTCACCACGAAAACCGGATTGTGTAACCGCTACATATAGTTTCAACTGGCAAGAAATAATTTTTTCTAGTATTTTAGATAGCGTAGGCAATATACTTATTGGCCTGAAGTGTGAAATTTCAGTGGGACGATTATTTTTTGGAACCGGAATAATGTGAGAAAGCTTCCAAGCAGCAGGAAATACACCATGCATTAAGCAAAAATTAACTATGTAAGTCAGGACTTCACTGAGATAAGGGAAGATCAGAAGTAACATTTTCAAATTGATATTATCACTTCCTTTCCCATTAGATCTGAAAGAATTAATAACTTTTTCGACTTCCTTGATATTAGTTGGATGAAAATAGAATCGATCATTCTCAATGACGTTAACATGTTCGTATATGCTCAGCAATTCTAAATCAATAACATTAGTTGTATCTGGGATACTATCAATGAAATAATCATTGAACACATTAGCGTTCTTAAGATTATGAGCTACATTTTTTTTTGGTTTGATGTTGAGATATTCCAAAGCTTTCCAGAATTCGCTAGGGTTAGAATTTGACTTATATTGAAGGTAAGCCCTCTTTTCTGATTTCACTGCCATATTAACAATATTCCTTAGTTCCTTATAATAATTCCAAGATGCATCTGATTTATTTTTTTTATATTTAGCAAAGGCCTTCTCTTTAGTTTTCATCATGAGTTTCAAATTATAAGTTAGCCAAGGCGCCGGGGGTTTACTTATTCTCGCAGTTCAGGATGGCGCATGAATATCAAATAAACGTATCATATTTGTATTCCAAAAATCAAGAATATCATCAATATTATCCATTGTATATATCACGCCCCAGTTAATTGACAAAAGGTCATTACAGAAATAATCATAGTGAAATTTAGAAAAGTCTCTGAAGGTACGAAAGTGTTGAGTTACTTTATCCTTTCGAAGATTCACATAACTTACTATCAAATGATGATCAGATACACCGTCCATATCAATAACATCGTGACTAATGACTATACCTTCATCCGAAGTCAGAATAAGATCAATAATACTTTGTGAGTGCGGTGTAATCCTAGTAGGGGAGGAAACTATTTGTTTCAGGCCATATTTGTTGCAAAAGTCCATTAGGAGGGCTGAGTTAATATCAGTAGGACAAGACAGATCAATATTAAAATCTCCACCAATGAGAACTAGATCATATTCAAGTAAAAAATGTATAATAAAATTTTCCTGACAGTCGATTGTCGAAGCAACATTAGAAGCAGGTGGTCTATACACGGTACCCATACAAATTGATTTTCCCCCGAAAGTAGTGCCTACCCATAGGTACTCTAGATTAGACTCGTGCCGAAGTGGCACATCTATAACTTTATATTTGCTTATCGATTCGTGAATGTAAAAGGCCACGCCACCGCCCCTAGTCTCACGATCCTTCCTGACCAAATTATATCCATGAATCTGAACCGCCTGATTGGCATCAGTCGTATTCAACCAAGTTTCCGAAATCCCCAGAACAGAATAAGCCTCCTTTTCTACCATCTCCGAGAACATATCGAAACCAGTAAATAATGATCGTGCATCATGAATGACATTATTTATTGTTAGAGTATTTTGGATTGCTATACCCATATCCATTTATCATCGATAAGAGAAAACTGGAAAGTTTTTAGGTAGAAATGCAAAAGTTCCAATCTTTTAATTGATAGTGTTATATATTGCAATTTTTTTTACAGATATATCTGGTAATCCTTGGCACCATCCTTGCCACAGCCCACACCCAAAGGCCTTCCTTCGCTGGTAGTGGCCCTATTGGAGTACCAAAAGTGGCCGCAAGATTCGGAAACACTGAAAGTTCTGGCTCAGCTGGTTCCCAGTTACCCAACAGATTTGGAGCAGATACAAACACCTACTCATCTGCATCAGTAACCCCCATTAATTCTCAGTGGCAGCAAACCTGGCCAAGGGAAAACCAACCCTTCTCAGTACTTAACAGAGAGCATATCCGAAAGCAGTTACATCCCGATGGCACAAGAAAAACCAATCAAGATGTTGCAACAAACAATTTGGGCAAAGGAAGCGAATTTTCAGTCAGTGACAGGAGTTCTTTGGGGCAGAGTCAGTTTCTCAATAACAGGGGGTCCTTTGATGTTAGTAAAGATGCTCAGAACTCGTTTACTGTTTTCAAGAACAACCAGTTGGTGACGTATGTGTACGATTCTGTTTCTGATACTTGGTATCCCAAAAGGAGCTAATGAAGAAGATGATAGTGATAGCGAAACGAAGACTAATTTATTATTTATTTATTTATTTGTGTAAAAGTTAATACATATTTGTTATCAAACAGTTATTTTATTCAAGTTTCAGATAGAGATTATTTGTTGCAACTATTATGAATGATGAAAATTTTTTGATCAATTTTGAATCTTATCAGCTAGCTGATTACTTTCGCAGACACCAGTAATAGTGGAGGAGTCGCAATTTTTGTACGAAATAACGATAAATTCAAAACTATGAAGGAGTTGAATATTTTCGATTCTGAAATAAAACTTGTATTTGCCATATGTGAAGTAAAATCATCAACCATTTCTAGTGTGTTGTATGTACCGATCACCTACAGAAATGTTTGATGTTTTTTCTGAATCACTGGCGGAATTGATGACTAAAACACCAAGACATATCTCACGCTTTGAAATTTTTTTGTTGTGTCTTCAATGTCAGATTTTTCGATCCTTTCTGCCAAAAAGCACACACTTTGGAAACCTTGTTCATCGTTTGGACTTCAAAAGACAATTGATGAATATACACGTACCTATCCAAAATAACCACAAATCCCAACGACATAAATGCAGAAAATGTTTGTTATAGTCACTTTAATGAAACGAAAGAAACACAGTGTTGTCTTATTTCCACTAGTTTTTAATTTTCACGACCGGTTTCGGGTTTTATCGCATTATCAAGTATAAAAACTAACTAATACAATTGAACTCTAAAACCTAGTTATATAGAGAGTTTGCACGTAAACTGGATGAAGAGGTAATTGAATGTAATTAAATGAAATTAAATGATCAGGGGTGAAACGATATAAATTCAATACTGGAGGTTGAGGAAATTTACTGGATTGTCAAAATTATAAATTCAATGGAGGAGACCTACATAAATCGAGTTGAGGGTTCAATATTTCGGGTTATTAATTGATTCATTAATTTCCATGGCTTCCAACAGATTCATTTTCTTCCCCATATTACATGTGTGTAGGATTTTGAGATTATATTTACTTATCTTGTGTTTGGATTGTGTTGGATTTTTTGACGAAACAGGCGTGTTCACGGAGCCTTACCTCAAAATTTCTACCGGTTTGGCCTGTATACTGGGTGTCAACGGATCTATTAGACAAGTCATAACTTCTAGACCATTACGTGTATCAAAATGAGATTTGGTATAGGTAAATGGTATGTGAAGAGGAGAGTTTTCACATATTTTTCACTTTCCGGTCACTTCCGGTTTCACCTGAAATGGCTCCGGTTCTAAATTTTTAAATGGAACACCCTGTATATTGTAACATTTTTGGATTTCTGAGACTCCGAAGTGACTCCGAAAAAATTAAGTAGGCATAAAAACTTTCGAAAATGTCACATTCTGATCTAGAATTGTCTCAGAAATCCAAAAATGTTACAATATACAGGGTGTTCCATTTCAAAATTTAGAACCGGAGCCATTTCCGGTGAAACCGGAAGTGACCGGAAAGTGAAAAATATGTGAAAACTCTTCTCTTCACATACCATTTTCCTATACCAAATCTAATTTTGATACACATAATGGTCTAGAAGTTATGACTTGTCTAATAGATTCGTTGACACCCGGTATAGTGCAGAGCATTCCCCGCATTCTAATCTATATATCCCTGATTTTTTCATTCTATCTCGTTTAGGTTTTGCATTGAACAGAATTCTAGAGAAACTAGTGGAAATAAGATAAAAATGTGTTTCTTTCGCTTCATTAGAGTGATCATGAATTTCCACAAAATAAACATGTCATCAATTACACAAAAAAGTAATTTATAGTGATATTTCAGAGCATTTCATTCATATTTTTTTGGAAATTAGGGAACAAAATAATAGTCTATAAACGTTTTTTCAGAAACTGGAAATCATAAATAAATTCCAAAATGAATTATCAAAGATCGACTATTTCTTTTTACAGTAATTTGACAGTTTTCTTATAACTTTTAAGGAAATCTGTATACTGTGTTTTCTATTAGATAAATATCCAGCCAAAAGTAATAAGGGAAAAACCTCGGTTGTCTACAGAAAAAATTAATGAAGGACATTTATTGAGGAGTATATTCAGAAAATATAATGCCAACCAAAATGAATATAGTCATCATAAATACAAGTATTTAATTTTAAAAAAATCGAAATTGCCACCACAAAATAAACCCTTCCAACTCGTTTTTAACTTTTCAGTTCGAGAACAGGTAGAGATAGAGCAATTCTGCGACGGCCAATCGCTTCAGAATGTTCGAATCAGTATATTCTGTGAGTTTGTATGGAAAACATCGATAGACAATAATTTTGAAATTACCACCACAAAATAAACCCTTTTAACTCGATTTGAACTCTACAGTTCGGGAACGGGTAGAGATAGAGCAATTCTGCGAACGTCAATCGATTCAGGATGATCAAATTAGTATATTCTGTAAGTTTGAATGGAAAATATTGAAAGACAAAAATTTTTAAATTACCACTACAAAATAGACCCCTTCAACTTGATTTGAACTTTCTAGTTTAAGAACGGGTAGAGATCGAGCAATTCTGCGAACGCCAATCGATCCAGAATGATCATATTAGTATATTCTGTGAGTTTGAGTAGGAAACCTCAATAGACAAAATATTTAAAATAAAAATTTTGAAATTACTACCACAAAATAAACCCTTTCAACTCGTTTTTAACTCTTCAGTTCGAGAACAGGTAGAGATAGAGCAATTCTACGAATTCCAATCGATTCAGAAATATCGAATTAGTTCATTCTGTGAGTTTGAATGGAAAACATTTGATAGCCAAATTTTTTTCAGTTCGAGAACAGGTAAAGATAGAGCAATTCTGCGAATTCCAATTGATTCGAAAGATCGAATTAGTTCATTCTATGAGTTTGAATGACAAACATTGAAAGACAATTTTTTTAAATTACTACCACAAAATAAACTTTTTGAACTCGATTTTAACTTTTCAGTTCGAGACGGGTAGAGATAATCTAACCTCAAAAATCAGTCAACTGTCCTGATGTTTGCAGGGCTGAAATTACTGCCTGAAACAATCATTAAAAAGGCATTGTGTAATAGTGACCGTCAAAGGTATTTTGACATAGACACGAAAGAAGGCATAAGGGTTTGAGGAAGACACGTCATATTCGCTAACAGTTATTGGAAAAAAGGGTTAGTATTCCAGTTGTAAAAATTATTCGCTAGTACGCTGATGTCATGAAAAAAATTCCATATCACGGTAACAAAAGTATTCCATCGATTTTGTTCGCTATGGTAATGTAAGATTTTCATTTGAATATATCTCACGTTCCTTAATGACTCGACGATTATACAGAGTCATGCTTTTGTTATGATGTTATTGTGGTTTCCAGAGCCTCGCTGATAAGTCGAATGTTGTGGCCGGTATTTCATCCATACCAGATATGAGTATCGATCATAGCGAATGAATTCCTTCGATACGTCGATAGCCCAGGAGCTAGCGGCAGATTTGAGCAACTATTTCAGTTGAACAACCAAAACCAGTATGACATGATTTAAGGGGTGATACAGTGTATTTCACTTCGAAGAGCAACTCGTATTTCATTGTGAATAAAATAATACCAAATATTATATTTTTCAACTGATTGTACCCAGAAATGTCTACGTTCGTGTTAATGAAAGATTATTCATCCATTTGTCATGGATAACTATGACCAATTGAAAAGTTATAAAATGAGAAAATCAAATTAAGCATTTTTTTATCACTAAACTCTGGTTTGCAGTATCCTAAAACACCCAGATCTCAATTCTTGAATCATTTGAATAAACAGGGTGTATGTTTGGAAGTGATTCACAATGTATAAGTGTTAGTAGAATTCAATTCAAAACACATGCAAATAATTCATTTTCTTTGTTTCTAGACAATGAAAGTCCAGAAAAATTCCACTAAAACAGGGTGTAAACTGTTGCTGGCAAAATTGTCATCAGATTTGAACGATAATGTGATAATTTCCAAATTTTCTTCTCTTGTCACAAAATTTCCAAAAATATTTGATTATCACTGTAAAAAATAACCAAATTTCACTTTTCTATGGCTAACAACAAACAAATGAAAAGTGAGAAATGGTGAAAAACCTATCAAAGATTTTTTCATCGAAAAAAATCACACCACCTTCTCTTTTGGAACATCCTAAATCTTCAGATCTCAATGCTTAAATCATTCAAATATACAGGGTGTTATCAGTAGCTGTCAATATCAACAACTCTTATTCATCTATAAACCAGGTAGCCGAGTGGTTACAGCGACATTGTTTCAATCGCAATCTAGCTGCCAGTCAAAGGTTCAAACCATGGCGACTGCAGACATTTTTATGATGGCCCAAAAAAGTGCTTGGAATCGCACGTAAAAAGGTAAGACCTCGTTAATCCTTGGCTCACACAAGTTTCGACTTCTGAGGGCTACCGTTCGTAAGGGGGCGACAGCTGGTTAACAGAAAAAACAATTTCAAACAATTTTAAGCAATTTTGAAAATTTTAAACAATAATGCTCGGATGACTTCTAAAATGTTTCCTTTTTTCATAATATGCTCAGATATTTTCCATAAATACTGCAAAAAGTAGCCAGGTCACTTTTACATGGATAATTGTGACCACCTGAGAAGTAAAAAATTGGGAAAAACATTCTGAACTCTTTCATCTCTGAAATAATATAACATTCTGCAACTGAATTTGCAGCTGCCGGAAAAAAAAATTGACGAGAGCAATAATTTTCAAATTAAGTCAGTCTTCAGTAAATAAATGTATCAGCTCAAGTTCTCTACTGATGGGAAACTGTTTTAGTAAACGATTTACGAAAGTTTTTCTTCATAAAAAGTGAAATAAGATTTTTGACAAACTCGAAAATGTTCAGATATCCAAAAGTTTTGGGATAAAATCATGTCTGACATAATATTTATTTTATAAAAAGGCATTTGTCACATTCAAATAATCTAATCTTAAAAAAAATATATAAAACATTTCTTATCATTTCAGGAGTTATGTTTGCAATTGCCTTTCTAATTGTCTTCACCAAATGTTCCACATTTTGGGAAGGCATCTGGAGGTATAGATTTTATTTCAATTACCTCTAAAAGAAAATATAGGGTGCACCATCTTGTTGTACCATATACGTACCGATGGGTAAAATTAAACAAATGGTTATTTGAAATATGAGGAAATCGTTGTTTTACCAACATGATTTGGTCATGTTATTGACCTCTATCGCAGTGATTTCTCAGGATCTTCTACTGAAGATAACGTTACTTGTTCCACGTTTCCATTATTTGCTACCCTTTTTTTCTTATAATTATTTTCCACACTTCCAAAAGCCTTGAATTTAGCAACAATGTTTCCTACTATTGTAAAATCAATTAATTTTTCTCAGGGTGTCTGTGGTTGAACATTTATGCGGTTTCTTTAAACGTTTTGTAATTGTCGCCAACAATTGGCATTGGCATTCAATGTGATTGTGTTTTAGTTATTTTCATTGTTATTATATTTATTCTCGTGACTCTCTTATATAATTTATATAATTTTGAATTCTTCCCAGTATCATTTTCCTTATCAATTTTACGCTTACATCAAACCTAAAGGTACTTTCCTCTATTGATGTCTTAGGAAGCATATTTTTGGGTATCTTTTTGGAACCATCAAGTAGAGCTTCACAAGCCAGTTCAGGCAATGTTTAAACACTAAAAAATTGAGTTTTGTGCAACCGACTTCCAGGCGAACTAGAAAGTAAGGAGTATTTTTTGGAAGCACTCACCATAGCGTATACCCGACATTGGCAAACTTGAAATAAGCAAATTAGGTGTATCTATTATGTGACGCTATTTTTAGAAAAACTGTTGAATTTAATCAGTGAAACTTTATGTTTTTTGACACTCGTCTGAAAAATTATTTTCGCATCGATAACTAATGAGTGAATAACCCCACTTTAACATACTCTTCATTCCAGTGAAATATATGGCTAGCTCCTTGCCTATCAAAACTGTAAATTTATAATAAATAAGATAGTTGCGATCTTGGCGGGATTCAGTTGTGTCTTGAGTTCAACCAGTTGTTATTCGGACTGACCTAAACTTGTTTTCGCGATGGTAAGTGTTGAATTGTTACACAGCGTTTAGTGGTCTGGAGAATACTAAACTCCCTGTCATTTATTATTATCGTTATATGAGTAGTAGTAAAACCACATCAAAGAAACCTCAGACTGTTTGGGGTCTCTTCCCAAAACAAAATGGTGTTCGTAGAAGCCTGTTGAACACTCAGAAGTTTCGATGTTATTCTTTTCATGGACTGAATATCACACATTCACATTTCTTGAGTTTGACAAACTTTGACCGGAAAATTTTTCACCGACATTTTTCACATGACTAGAAGTTGAAGCAGAAATTCGTGTTTGCACCTATCAAATTCATTGCAACTTGTGTTGGTCCAAAATGATGTACTTATATGTATGTGTGAATGTGTGAGTGAGGGTGGTAGGTAAATACAATTAGATCCATAACATAATTTACCGTTTTCACCGAAAATTTGATTTTTCAGGATATGTGAAAAATGTTGTCCGTCAATATTTACGTTTTAAATTCACACAGTATATTAATTTCGTCATTCTAAACTGATTGGCATTGGTTGCTCTATCTCAAACCGTTCTCGAGTTGAAAAGTTCATCCTGAGTTCAGGACATTTTCTAATTTCTAATTCGAAGAACAAGTACATTTTCGGATTCAGAAGAAAATTTTCTATCGAATGAAGTAATGCTCGTGAGGATTTCGTATTTTTGAAATATTCTCTCGCGATCAAAGTGTAGTAGGTGATGCAATAATCGATATTAAATAAAGCGAGTTTAAGATTTTTTTTATTTTTTATCCCTCAAAAAATCTCAAACTTATCTCAACGAACTGATTTCTAACATCACCCCAAAAATTAAATACGACAAACAGTTAAAGAAATATTGAAAAATTTTGTGATTCCTACGTAAAAATTGCCTTAATTTCGTCAATTCTTTGTCAAAATCAATTTCTGAGGAAACTTTGAAATTTTTCAAGAAATTGAAAATTTAATCTTTAAAAATTTGCTTTTTCAGGGTGTATGAAAAATAAAATGTTGTCCGTCAATATTTTCGTTTCAAATTCACAGAGTATACTATTTCTATTTGAAACTTTTTTCGAAACTTTCAATTTTAATTTTTCGAAAAATCACAAACTTTCCTCAAACGTATTGTGACGTGTTGATTCCGAATTGTTTCACCTCAAAAATTGAATTCAACAAAGGATTACAATTTTTGCGAAAAAATTGGCCTCACTTCGTTAATCCTTTGTCAAATTCAATTTCTGAGACGTTAGTGGAGATACGTTTGACGACAGTCAACAATTATTCGAAAAAATTTGAATGAATAGTTTCGAAAATTTGATTTTTCAGGGTAGGTATATTAAAAATGTTTTCCTTGAATACGTATGAATGTTAAGTTCTCCTTCTGAAGTATGGAAGTTTTTTATCGAATGGTGAATACTTTTATGTCGAGTCTAGCTGAGCCATCTATCACAAAATTCCTCAAGTGACAGGCTCTACCCTCAAGACGGCTTCCAAATCAGTCATTCTTGCTTTATCATTCTTGAGTCATCGAAAAGTGTCTGTGCCAAAAATAAAGCTGATTGAGTATTCCATAGGGTGTTTAACGAACTTTTCCAATTTTCGAAATAAACTACCCCTTGGACTTACCCCAGCTCAATCATTCCCTTGGTATATAATGCTTGAGTAATCTGGAATAAAAAGTGTTTATCGAATATTACCAAATTTAAATGAATATAACCTACCCCTCAATGGCCCGAAAGTCATTAATCTCTTGTTATATAATTCTTGAGTCATACGTAACTTTCAGTATCAAAGATAGAATTGGCTCAATGTTTAAGAGGGTGAACACTGAATTTTAAAAACTGCTGACATTTGTAAACCAAACCATAAATGCAATTTTGTTGCAATCGCTCATTATTGCATAACACCCAGTGAATCGTATATTGTCTTTCAGCATCAAAACATTCATTTTAGTCAATACTTATAATATTCTTGATTTTCTGTGATGAATATCAATCAACATAAGGAATGTAAACGTAACTTTCAAACAGTTCACTGCCTAATCTGATAAACTATGACTTTGATAGCGCATGACAAACAAGCCAATTTCCATAATTATTAAAATTAATTGAGTGAACAGACTGTCAACACTTACGAATACTTTAGAACTAATGAATGTACGTGAAACAGCACGTATATTGTGATATTTTTGAAAAAAACAACCTATAAAGTCACACCATGATATCACCAAAACAATGACAAATCAGGAAACCACGAAAAGATTGAATGAGATGTACTTTCGTAAGAAGTATGGAGATGCCCATCAAATCAAAAACTTCAGATTGATCATGTACATATCATCCAATTTAGACGTTTTTTTCAATGGATACATTAATAGTTTTAGCTCTGTACCATAAACTTCAAATGTTATTCAAAATTTCAAGGACTACTTCGGATTCATTTCATTTCGAGACTCCAACAAATGGGTGAGTAATTTTTTTGAATAAATCTGACGACTCCTCCGCCTTTGCTATAAGTTCCAATGGGTTTTACCGAATTTTCATAAGAAAGTCCTAATCCCGAACAAAAATATAGTATAATTAAAATAAGAACTACGTGCTTGAAATATTTTGGATAATCACATGTGTGAAATATTGTAATTTATAATGTTCCATTACATCGCTATCAGTGTTGTTGTAAAATTTTTCATAGTTATTCATAGTATCGTCAATGTTTATTTCATCTGAACACGCATCTGATGAAGATTCATATTGAAAAAAACTTATTTTGAGTAGCAGAGTTCAAAATTCAGTAAGAAAAACGTTTGATAATGGGTTTCCTGCAGAGATATAATTTATTGTCTACTAAAACGTTCTTCAATCTTTGATTTTCTTGAGAGAAGGCGGCTGTAGCAATATTTCTTGATCTTTGCAGGGTCTTTGACAGATATCACGCCAAATATCTAAACTGGATCAGATCTTCCCTAACTGATTGAAATCAAAGAGTTCTATCAAACAATGTTAGTTGTGACAGGAGACAAATGTTTACGTGGAGTTCCCCACGGATCAGTTTTGGGTCCTATTCTATTCCTGCTTTACTTCAACGATATGCCCAACATAGATATTTCTGGATATATTACATTGTTCGCTGAGCTTACATGAGAGTAAAACTAAATTCATAACATTCACCAACAGTTAAAAAATACAACCCAATCTAAAACCAATTAAATTTCACGAAAGGTGTGATCTGACCAACTGTGGATGTAAAAACACTGAAGAAATCAAATATCTAGGAGTTATTATTAATGAAACGCGCAAATAGGATAACCATTCAGGATATCTGAATAGCAAACTGAGAAAACTGGTATATGCATTTTATAAACTCTGATATATTGTTTCAGATTTTTTTTATTGTCCTTTCAATCCTCAGTAGAATCTTTCATATCCTATGGAGTTGAAAAGCTGCATAATACGCAAAATTGTCAAACATGGAGTTCCTCAGGGATCGATTTTGGGGCCAATTTTATTCTTGATTTACATAAATAATTTTACCCAATACATGTTACCATACAAATGTGTACTCTTTGCTGGAGATATAACCATCTTAACATTCGACAAAACAGTAATCAACTCAACAGAGAGAAAGAGTGAAGCTTCTGACCATGCTTCTGGATGGTTTACAGCCATCAATTGAAACTGAATGAAGACAAAACACAAGAAATAAAATTTTCCTGTAACAACATTGTTGATAACAGTCAAAGTGGTAAATTACTTGGTTTGACCATCGACGGAAATTTATCCTGGTCAGCTCAAGTGGAAGAATTATCAAAAAAATTACCCAAGAATATGTTTTCCTTCACACAACTCAGGAAATTCCTAGATCTTGATGCATTGAAGAAAGCATATTTTGCGTTGTTCCACTCTCATATAAATTATGGACTTCTTTTATGGGGAAATTCATCTCATTCTATGAGAGTATTCTCATTACAAAAAAGAATCATCATTAGAATAATATTGAATGCTGATTACAGGGAATATTGTAAACCTTTATTTATGAAGATCGGTGTTTTACCGTTACCTTCCTTGTTTTTTTTATAATACCCTTTTAGAAATACATAAAAATAAATCTGACGTCACTAGACATTTGGATGTCCATGATTATAGATCACGTGATTCGCATCCGCTCGTACCATCTTGGTACAGACTAACAAAGTCTCAGAGAAATGAATTGAAAGTCAGTACGTATAATCATTTACCAGACAATTACAAATTGCTCAGCTTCTATTCATTCAAAATGAAAATTAAATCATTATTACTAGAGAGTTGTTTCTGTAGTACTGAGGAATATCTGAATTCGACTTTTTACTGATGTTACACATTTTTTCATCAACTAGATTTACTGATTTACGTAGATTATATCATTTTGTGACTACCTGTTCGGTCACATATTGTACATATTTTTGTACTTATACAATTTTATATAAGTATTTTACATATTTCTGTTGAATTTGTTTTGACCTATTTCTGTTGTTTTTGTTTTTACACAATTTTTTTATTGGTTTGTTTATTCACTAACTGACCTGCAAGAAACATGTAATGTAACGTTGTCAAATGAAATATATCTATCTATCTATAATAATCAGATAAATTGTTTGAATGTCACACAGAAATGGATTTTGGAAGTAATACTAAAGAAAAGGCGTAGATTCTCCACCGAACAACTCTTCATAGAAAGTAATATGCTGGACTTATATTATTTATATATTTCAAATATTGCAACATCAAGAAGTTTCCCAGAGTCAAAGTTCAAGACAAAAAGTACCCATAATTTTAAATATTCCTTGTCCTAATTCTACCCTCTGTAAGAAGTCACTAGCATACGTTGACCGTAAAATAAATAAATTCATCCCAGAGTCCATCATAAACGTTCATAATTACAAAGTATTATGCAGAAAGCTAGTATCCTTCATTTTCCTGAACTCTAGAACACTTGAAATACTTCTACAATACATAATATATCATATCATCCTAACTATTTTCTTAGTCTCATAATTTAAGTTTATTCTTTGTATGATCTTTTTATATTATTTAATGTCGTTTTTAATCATCTACCAAGTGTTCGTAAAACTCTTATTTAACTAGTGTCATAGAATTATTCAGGTGCAAAACGATATCTTCCTTATTTTCACTACTGCCAATCAAAACATCAACTTTCTCAACACATCAGTTAGGTCACTCAGTTCTTGTTCTGAATAAAAACTCTCTCGATAATCTAATGCGGTGTATTTTTTGTTTCAGAAATACATCCTCCTGTTCGTCTCCATCATCAGCACAGCCATGGCCCAAAGACCTTCCTTCGCGGGAACACGCGTGATCGGGGTTCCGGACGTAGCCAGTAGATTCGCGAACACCAACACAGATGGCAGCACCTCTGCATCGAGCGCAGGTGCGGCTGGTGGCGAATTTCCGAGCAGATTTGGCGCTGACGGCAGTTCCTCGACGATGAGAATCCCAGTGGATGCTCGGGGCGACGAAAATCTGGTGAAGAGGCTGGAAACCTGGCCCAGAGAGAACCAGCCATTCTGGTTGATCAACGCTCAGCAGATCGAGAACCAGAGGAACCCTGGTGGGACTAGGAACCCAGCGAATGGTCAGGGACAGGCGCCGTCACAGGCGACTGTGAACAACAGGAATGGTGTGGAGCAGGATCAGGTCATCGGCAATAGGGCTAATTTGGGTCCTGGCCATCTACCGGAGAATCCGAACGCACAGAGTTACTTCAGTGTTTTCATGAACAATCAGCTGAAGACTTACGTGTACGACCCGGTCAGAGATGCTTGGTTTCCCAGGAAAATTTAACGCATATGACGATTAGCGTTTGCGGAAATCTGAAGACTTTTGTATAACTGATAACTTTACTAGAGAGAGAGACAGAGATGATTTATTCATGACAATGTTCCAATTTGATTAAAAAATGCTCCTGTTATTTCAGTTTTATATCCTTTAACTTCACTAGAGAGAGAGGGAAGATAATTTTTCATGACAATATTCCAATTGGATTAAGAAAAGGTACTGTTATTTCAGTTTTAAATCTTGAACCATACCGCTAGAAATGTGTTAGAGAATTGCATACATGTATCAGATTCAAAAATAAAACTGTTTCAGACTAGTCAAAAAAAAACAGATAATATAGATATATTAATAAAACCTGCAAGTTTATGTTTATTAAAGAAGCTAAAAAACAGTATTATCAAAAACAGATAACAACCCAGATAACACAGGATATCCTATGGATATCCATTTCATGTCCAATTCGGGTCGGGATATCCTTGGATCTGAAATGGATATTCATGGGATATCCATCGTAGGATTTTAAATGGATATACTAAGGATATCCATAATATATTCGTAGAGATTATCCATGAGATATATTGAATGTATATCCTATGGATATGGTTCAGTGATAACTTATGTATATCCTTGAAGGATATCTTATGGATGTACAGGTTGGTACCCTTAATATCCATTGGACGTCCATAATATCCTCTGGACATTTTCTGGACGTTCATAATACATCCAGTATATCCATAATGCTTCTTTAGTGAGAGTAGTGTTACAGAGTATTGGTACATTTTTACAAAATCAGTACTATTCTAAAATATGTATAGGTATAAAGAGTGTCTATTTAGAATAATTCTGATTCACTTGGAAAATGGAAATGTATGAAAAATATCAGTCATGAACATAAAACCGTTGAAAAAATAAGATCTATGGAATTAAGTGATAATTCAATAACATACAATAAAATAGCTATTTATAATAAAAGTTCGTGAAGTAGGACTTTTTTGTATGAGCGTGAAGTTTGTTGAATGAGGCACAGCCAAGTTCTATGCAAAACTTAAACAAGATAGAATGAAAAAATCAGGGATATATAGATTAGAATGCGGGAAATGCTCTGCAGTATATACAGGCCAAACCGGTAGTAATTTTGACGTAAGGCTCCGTGAACACGTCTGTTTCGACAAAAAATCAACAATGTTCGAAATAATCCAAACACAAGATAAGTAAAGATAATCTAAAAATCCTACACACATAATAATAAAGGGAAGAAAATGAATCTGTTGGAAGCCATGGAAATTAATAAATCAGTCAAAAACCCGAAATATAGAACCCTCAACGAGCAACTCGATTCATGTAGGTCTCCACTTTTGAATTTATAATTTTGACAACCCAGGTAATTTCCATAACCTCCAGTATTGAATTTATATCATTTCACCCCTGCTCATTTAATTTCATTTAATTACCTCTCCATCCAGCTTACCTGCAAATTCCCTATATAACTAGGTTTCAGAGGTCAATTGTGTTAGTTAGTTTTTTTACGTGATAATGGGATAAAACCCGTAACCGGTCGTGAAAATAAAAAACTAGTGGAAATATGACAAAAGTGTGTTTCTTTCGTTTCATTAAAGTAATAAAAAATTGTCCGTCTTGCACAAATCGCTCCAAACTTCCATCCGTATGAATCCATTGTCGGGACGGCTCAACTTTCGCCGACGTACACTCCTCCCCCAACCCCCAATTTGTCAGGAACGTGGGGAATAACCAGGGATGACCGCACCTGGAGACCGGACAAAGAAATTGACTATAATGGCATGCTTTCAAAGCGCCACCTGCTTCTTTCAGCTGAGTTTTGGTTTTTTTTCAAGATACGAATGTGGAAAAAAGTGACATGTTTACTTTCGTCAGTAGGACAACGTTGGGCTTTTCGGGTCATACACAGAACCGTCTCCATTCGTATTACTACTTGTGTCGTGGAAGTTTTGAGGATATATAATAATAATGTGTCTAGAACCAAATCAAATCAAAATATACTTTATTGTCGAAAGAAATTAATCTTCATTGACAACGTTTGTTAGTCAAATTAAATCTATACAAATCAGTAAAACGCCGTACCACTCCACTTTGAGATATAATGGACTTCTACCACAGGTTAAATTAAATCTAATAGAAATTACATGAGTCAGGTCATAAAAATATATACATGCACAGACACATTAAAATAAATTAAATGTAACATAAAAACAATCCATATATTAATAAATAAAATAATGAATATAAATATGTATTACATTTTGAAATACAGCACATTAAATTCAAAAGAATATGTAATAAATGAACAAATAAATATATAGATCCTGATACTCGTATGTAAGTCACAAAAGAAAGTAAATACATTAACAACAAACATCAACTGGACTAAACTATAAATTGTCTCTGTTGGGTAAGGTTGCTGAAAAAGTGATATGAAAGAACTCCTGAACATTATAGAGAACCTGCTCAAGAAGAATATTCTTCATAGATGATATAAACCGATTATACTCTCCAATACTTCTTATGTTCCATGGAATATGATTGTACATTTTTGCTGCATTATACAGGGTGTTTCTTAAGAACGTGTAGAAACTTCAGGAGCATGTTGCTGACGTCGAAATAAGAAAAAAAGTTCCCATAAACACATGTCCGCAAGTTATTCGTTTCTAAGATACAGAGTGTCAAAGTTTTATTCCTATATTTGTTTTCTGTTAATAAATTCCAAAATATTTGTGATATTCATGTGAAGTTTGGTATCTGGGATGATTTTTCAATGACAAAATCAAATTTCATATTAATTGTGAATAAACTAATTTCTAACTGAATTTATTTTAAATTTAAAAATCTTGTCATTCAAAATAACTTGCATCGATTATTTCAAATCTCAATAACTCGAAAACAGTTGCTCGCAGTGACCTCTACCAAGATTATATTTTTCACACAATCTAAATGATTAATATTCCCAGATACCAAACTTTACCCAAATATCAAAATTATTTTTAAATTACTTACAAAAAATTTAAATAATAATTCAACTTTGACACTCTGTATCTGAGAAACGAATAACTTGCGGACATATGTTTATGGAATCTTTTCTTCTTATTTTGATGTCAGCAACACGCTCCTAAATTTTCTACACGTACTTAAGAAACACCCTGTATATCAATGAGTTTTTAATCATATTCGTAGAAGGAATGGGAGGTACCAAATTACCTCTTTGGCGAGTGATGCCTTCATTGACCTTATATTTATTTTTGAAAACCAAGCAAACTGTTTCAAGGATAAACAGATATGGAACAGTTAATAATTGATTCTCTTTGAACAGTGACCTGCATGATACTCGGGATCCTACTTTACATAAATATCGATTGGCAGGTTTTTGTAAGACAACGAATGCATGGAAATTTTCTTGGTTACATGATCCCCAGAATAATATTCCATATCGAATATACTATTCAATCAGGGCATGGTATACCATTTTAGCAGTTGCTTTACCCAATTCATTGGCAGGGCATAACCTCCTGATGCAAGCTTTTTTCCCAATTGCTTGACCTGATACTGAAACTTCAGTTCCTTGTCTATGTATATTCCAAGGAATTTGTTCGTATTGACATTAACTATGGAATCATTTCCTAAAGGAATATCAGGTAGGATACACTGGTATGCAATACAGTTAGTTTTATTGATGTTAAAGGAGAGTAGGTTAGCATTAACCATTCTTTAATTTTTGATGTATCTCGAGTTATTTTCAAAAGGAGGCTATCAATGTTGTTGTCATGCCATAAGATGGTTGGATCGTCTGCGAAAATAGTCCATCAGTTGTTATGTTAGCCAAGTCATTAAAATATAACAAAAATAAGATTGGACCAAGAACCGACCCTTGGGGAACTCCACAACGAATTGATCCACTGGCTGATAACTTGTGGGTTTTTACAAACTGGGTTCTTTGACTCAGGTAAGATTGTATCCACTTATGACTCTGATTCCTGAATCCATATAGTCGTAGCTTCTTCAGCAAAATTTCATGATATACGCAGTCGAACGCCTTCGACAGATCACAGAAAATTGCTGCACTCACTTGGCCCTGTTATTGTGCTTTTTTATGAAATTCATTAGCCTCGTCTTTACTAGTTTCTCAATTATTTTGCCTAGAACTGGAATGATGGATATGGGCCTATAGTTAGATGGGTCGAGTTTTCACCTCCTCTATGCATAGGAATCACAATGGAGATTTTTTAAAAATTTGGGAATTGGCACCATTCCTTCTTCTCGAGATAAACGCCTTGAAAATGTCAAAATCAGCATTAAACCTGGTTTTTAATCACTTTTTGACTTTTCCCTCCGATTTTTATGATTTTCACTATAGTAGATGGAAAGGGTATATGATTTTCCATATTTCTGCTGAATTCCATGGTAGTACCATTCCTTCTTCTCGTGATAAACACCCTAAAAATGTAAAAAACAACATAAAAACTAATTTTTAATCACTTTTCGACATTACCCCCGGATTTTAAAAATATTCACAATCGTAAATGGAAAGAGTATATAATTTTCCATATTTTTGCTGAATTTCATGTTGGTACCAGTCCTTGTTCTCGAGATAAACGACTTGAAAATGTCAAAAATAGCAGAAAAACTGGTTTTCAATCAATTTTTGACTTTTCCCCTAGATTTTTTGAATTTTAACTATCGTATATATGGAAAGAATATATAATTTTTATCATATTTCTGCATAAAAACTGGTTTTTCGTCTTTCTTCGCAGATTTTTTGAATTTCCACTATCGCAGATGGAAGGAGTATATAATTTTCCATATTTTAGCTGAATTTCATGGTGGCACCATTTCTTGTTCTCGAGATAGACTCCTTAAAAATGTCAAAAACTGCATAAAAACTGGTTTTTTATCACTTTTCGACTTTCCCCCGAATTTTTTAAATTTTCTCTATCTTAAATGGATAATTTTTCATATTATTGCTGAATTCCGTGGTATAAACGCCTTGAAAATGTCGAAAACAGCATAAAAACTGGTTTTTAATTACTTTTCGTCTTTCTTCCCGGATTTTTTAAATTTCCACTGTCGTAGATAGAGGTTATGTTTTGGAAACATTTTTGTTTGGTGATATGAATAATCAACGAGTACGCAAAATTTGTCGAAAATTGTGAAGTTGATATGAATTAATAGTGAGTGCTTATTTGGTTTTGGTCAAAGTTTGGTGTTGTGTCATTATAGCAGCTTGCTAGTGGTGAGTTTGTTTTTTGAAAAAATCAATCAGGAATCGAACCACATAATCGAAAATACATCATATACATATCCAGTAGCCAATCAAGAGCCGAACTACAAAATCGAAAACATGATGTTTTCAATTATCAACACAAAAATGTCAACCAATCAAAACACGCTATTTTAGCATAAGTGGAATAATCATATAAAACAGATAATACGATAATACGCATGAGTTATCTGAACAAGAAAACTAATTCCGCATATTCGAATCATCTTTAAGAAGAAAATCACACTTTTGATAAAGAATTTAAAAATTTTCATTTTACAAAAAATAAAGGATTGAGGTTGAATCATTTAGAATCATTCAGAAGCAGAGGTTGATAGTTACCGCTATTTTGAGAACTTTACTGAAACCGCAGAGCATTCGATTTGCTTTTCTGCAAGAGACTCAATCAAATCCTCTACTGCAAGTTCTGAACTATAGCTGGTTAGATTGAATCACTTGAATATTTAGAACTGCATGAACCTACTTCTGTACAGGAAATGCCCATTCAATATTTAAATTCCAGTTGCTGAAAGGGTTTCGTTAATTAGCTAATCTATCCAAGACAATACCTTGAAAATCCCATTTATCTTTAAAATATACCTATCCCAAATGAATTAATGAAAATTACAAATTCGCAACTCCTCCTAATGAAACCTTCGTTGTAACGGGATTATCGGTATTTCTAACGTTCCAAAGAGTTAGACTATACAGGGTGTCCTATTTATATCGACGAGGGAAATGTAAGGGGTTAGTATTTACCCCGTCTTCTTATGATACGTTACACAGTGCCGAAGTTTGATAGATAACTTTCATTCGACTATGTTATAATTATGATAATAATAATAATACTCCCTCATAATACTCCCTCATTAAAAAACTGAGCTTCAATCATTTTCATTAGTCCCCGAAAGTAACTTACTTCTGAGCCTCCCTGTATGCTGAAACTAAGATCTAGTTCAGCTACAGAATACTAAATGGTCTGATGCTCCAAATTGCTACATTTTATAAATTTGCACTAGGAAAAAGTTGAAATTTTTCAATGGTCAGGTTTTGCACAAAAATTGGCATTTTCAAATACCTGGAGCCATCATTAAATGGGTATACACGTCAAACAAATGAGAAAAAGAGTGAGTAAGGTTACATTTTTTTAAATTCAAAAATACCGTAATGCAACTTTCTCTATTCTTCAAACAATTGAGAGAAACAGAATGAAATATGTTTTCAGACAGTTCCTGAAGTTTTCCAGCCGAACTCACAGAACTCCCAGTTGATTATCTCGCGACAAAAAGAAGAAACCGAAACAATCGAAGAAGTGTTCTTGACAACCCCATTTACCAAGGGAAGGAGATAAGCTACGCTAGATAAAGAAGGTTACTTCGCGAGAAACAATAAATAAATCACAATGGCCCAACATTATCCATCGAGTCATTGAATTGGAGTAGAAGGATAATGTGAACGGGTATTCCCCGGAAATTTTCATTTAGGAGAATTTATTTCACGTCTGGGAGAATGGATTTCCACACGGGTTTGCTCGGATCCCTTGAATTAAAATAGGATCAGGCGACTTTGAGTTTGAATAACAAAGCTTGAAGGATGAATGGTAGGAAACAAACCAGAGACTGTTCAGTCCATTGTGGAGAGCATTTCTCTGGGAGTAAGTAGAATCCTCGTAGTCCTTTCAATTCTGAAATTGGTTTTGTGGAGCAGTATTTCGATTCTTGTGGCGGAAATATTGTTTTTTCCCTTTTTTTCGAAGCTTTATTGTCTTTGTTATAATCGGTTTGAATTACGTTATATCTCTTTAGCAGATATAAGTATTCACCCAGCAACCCGTGAATAAGAAAATGTATAATTCTGGCAGATCAGTTGTCGTTTTCCTGAGAAAGATGAAGGATAGGCTCTCGCGGTCTGTTATTTTTTCTAGTGGGTTTGTAATGAAACAAATATTGATGTCAGAAATGCCTACTCATTCGGAAGGATTAAGGCTTTAAATGGATAGGTGAAAAAATTTTCAGTCTAACTCCACCAAAAATAATCTTTATTGATACCATGTGGTCGCAAGAATTACATCAATTACATGTTTAGAAGGATCAATCCTTCATCTTCAGCAAAATGGGGATGATCTAAAGAAAAGCATCAATTGTTACAATAGAATTGAGAATAAAATCAGTGAATAATGTAAGCTATCATTTCATGGTTAAAAACTAATATTACCAAACCAAAAATGTTTCTATCAATGACCAGTTGAAACTTTATGGTTCGTTTTTTTACAACCCATAACTGAGTCATAGCATAGCTGAAAAACTCCAGCTGTTTTGACCTATAAGATTTGAACAGCAGAATAATAAAAGAATCAGAAGAAAAAATTTTCTGAAATCAGGTAATATAATAATAATAATAAAAATAATAATAATGAATTTATTCAATAAGCACATTACATTTTATTATGTCACCGTGTTATCTATATTCATACTTATTGAATGAGACCATACAGAGTGTTATAATCCAACCGACGATTGGATTATGACCCTGTTCTTCCATATGGCCTCGTGGAGTCCTAAAAACTAAAGTAAACTACTATAATAATGCAATACAAAAGGATATAAGAATATAATTCGTTTTCCATAATATATTAATGAAAATGTTTTATTCAGATCAATATATTTTATGATATCTGAAAAAACAAGTACTTATTGATCAAAATAATCTATGAAAACCATTTTATCATGAATATATCTCCTGGGGATAAGTTTGAAAATCCAATTTTCTCGAAGTATTGGGGTAGTTTCAGAAAATATTCATAAGATATGTGTATAAGATGAGTTCAGATTACTGATTTGTGACACACAAAATAATTTGTTGATTTTTTCAATTAATAAACTCTTTCATAGACCAATCAACATCAGAAAACGATCATGAACGCATCATCGATCAGTTTTTCAACACGTAAATTTCGGAAAGGTTCAAGTGAACTACTCATGTTGACCTACACCTAATTCATGCACGTACACCTTTGTCATCAGTCATTCAAGCACGACAGGGCTGTTATAGGCTAGTAATTGTGTGGAAAAACGACGTTTGTTTATCTCAATTTTTTTATTTTTTTTCATATTTGTCTTTTCTCATTGCTAATTTTACTTCCATCTTCTTCCTATCTCTATTTTTGTCACCTCTGTCTTCATTCGTCAGTCCCTTACAAACCCTTAACCAACCAAAATTATTTGTTCTTCTAGTCTTCTATTTACAGTTAGAAAGCCGTAGGTTCTGAGACGCAGATTCGTTTTGGTGGGGTGAAAGTCCATTCCTCATCAGAAAAACCCCAAATTCCAAATATTTTTGATATCACTACAGTACGAAGGGAAAATATCTATCGACTTTTTGGGTGATTTCTATATGTCTTCCGTTACGACAATTTCGTTTATGAAGTTACTAGTGATTATCTGACAAAGCGGAAGATGATTTGGTCGAGGCACACTAGTCGAAACCTATTTTTGAAAATTTTGGGCCCTAAAATCGATCATCGCAAAAATTCGTCTTCTCCCATATGCCTAATTTTGTATTTATTCACTTTCATATGGTTTTTATATCGGGAAACTCCGATTGGAAGACTTTTTTAGTAGGGCCTGGCCTAAGGGTTGACTAAATAAACAATTTGAAAAACTCGAGAGCGTGGCTGAGTTGATAAACCGAAAATTGCACTTGGGTTCAATCTCAAGCTTCCAAATTTTGAATTTTGAGGCCAGAAAACCTAATTTCCAAAGGGAAAACTTTTTGGCAAACTATTTACTCCTTTCCATCTCTTCGAATTTCCTCTACTTTCTCTGTTTCTTCGTTTGAAAAATTTCCTCGTCTATAATTCATTGTATAAACTAACCGGAATCAGAGTCTCTGAGTCGTCACTTGTGACGTCAGTTGGTCAATTATTCGACTTAAGTAGGTCGTAATTCCGACGTCACCGTAAATATTTTGTTTGTTTTGTCTCATTAACATTTTTTGTAACTAAAAACTTTGATCCCATATCTTGTACAACATTCGCGATAAACTTTGGATGTGTGTTTTCTGAAAATCTTTGGACTCCTACAGCACGTATCAACATACCACTTCTGACTTGGTTCGTCCTGCATATCCAGCATCACCGGAAAAGTAGTAGTTGAAGAATTTTTAGATGGAGTTCGCAACCAAGAAACCAGGCAAGCCTTGACTCTAGCTCGTCCAACACATCTCGGACATGCACTTTGGAAGTTGAGGACGCGAAAAAATCCTACAAAAACCAGAGTACAGTCCAAATGGTTGAGA
The DNA here is from genome assembly GCA_944452925.2 of Chrysolina oricalcia. Taxonomy (NCBI): domain Eukaryota; kingdom Metazoa; phylum Arthropoda; class Insecta; order Coleoptera; family Chrysomelidae; genus Chrysolina; species Chrysolina oricalcia. The sequence continues at coordinate 72,062,421 of OX101813.2, forward strand.
AAGACCCACAGGAGCCTGCTACTATTGAAGCTGCCAAAGAGAATGTGAAAGAGGAAGTGATGCCTGAGAAAAGACTGATCGATAGATTTTTTTCGAAGCTTTCAATTTGAAACAGTTGAAAAACTTAAGTTATAAGTACAAATTACGAGTAAGTACAGTAAATTAAATAGAAAAGTTATTGGGTTTAGCCCTCAAATTGTTATGCAACCGTAGACACGTGTTTCGAGCTTAAGCTCTCATCAGTACGGTAAAATCAAGTGCAAAGATATAAAACATGTAGTGAATTATCACAGTCAAAAGAATGATCTTCCAAATGAACACAAAAAAATTATATACTAATATAGAATATGAATGGAATATTAATAGGAGAGTAAATCTGATTTGTCATAGAATTCTTGTAATGAATACGGTTCTATGTCACACAATAGATCAAAAACGTATTTTTTTTTTAAGGGTTGTCTTCTCTGATCTTCGAGGGAATATGATTATAAAATTTGATAGCTGCATAGTGTCATTTCTCGGTATTCTTCAATCTGTGCTTGGGTGTAACAAAATTAGATTTGTGCCTGGTGTGGTACGTATGTTTGAATTTGTCACATTCAAATTTTGATTTATTTTCATTGACAAAAACTACACACACATAAATATAGATGGCATATATGGTGAACATTTTATGACACTTAAAAATACCACGACAGGAGTATGTGTACTTCATGTTCAACATGGTTTTCATGACTTTTTTCTGCATAATGAAAATTCGTTCTAATTGAGAACTTCCACATCATATTAAGATTCCATACTTCTGAAAAGGGTGTCCCATAGTATGCAGTTTTTAGTGCCTCCAAATTCAGGTTTCTTTTAAAAAATCTGGATTTGTTCCTGCTTTCTCCATATCTGACACTTATCGACCGGGCTATTATTTCCGAGGTCTTGAGTAGGGTCTGAACTAATAATAGCTCGAGCTTGGTATCGCATAAGCTTTTGTGTAATCGGAGATTATGTTTCAGGAACAGCGACTACATTTACCAAGAATCTATTATTACGGTCGACTTTTATTCCCAACGCCGATTTGCATTTCCTGCATGTTGACAAACAAACGACTCGCGAACCGTTGTTGACTTGATTTACTCGAGGCCCGCAAAACAATGGAAACCGCCAATTAGGCCGTATCGCACGGGCTTTCGTTGGATTAACTTCCGGATGAAATCCTATTTTTACGAAAAACACTCTTGGTTGATTATATTCAAATTGAACTTTTAATCCTCGAGCTACCTACCCTTTCGAATGTAAGGTAGTGGAGTTGAGATTGCTGTCTATATATTTTCTTGTATTTGTTTCCATCTTATGTGATCTGATTGAACTCTTTTCCCTTACTACTAACCTGCTGCTGGCATGCCTCGATAAGCTATCTTGCTCGCATTTTTTTTTCCTCAAAGTTGGAACCTCAAAAATATTCTCCACATGGTCCTTGCCTGCTACTTTTTTTTATTTGAAGCGTTTAAAAATCTTTTTCTACATTCATGCAAAAAGCAAAACTTTATTGAACTATATTCAGTGGAAAAATAAGTTCTTTATTGCACTAGTGCAATAAAGTTTTTATTGCACTCATCTGTCATTCTACTTCAACGTGCTGTCATCATGACAAACATAAACGTTTAAACCTACTACATATTTAGCAGATATTCTGTGAGATTGGCAATGTACTTCACTACGAAATATTCATATTGAAAATTGCACCAATTGTTCATTCACTTTCAACATTGAGGGTAAAAATAAAGTTTGAGTTAAATTGTTCGTAACGTATTAGTTCCTGTTTCAATGCAAATCGATATTAATAATAAAGTATTCAAGTTGCGCTTTTCATTTTCCTACACCTAGTGCCGCACCTCAATAAATAATTTTTTGCTTTTTGCATGAACGTAGAAAAAATGTTGTATGCAACTCGTGCAAAAATTGTTTATTACACTCGACGTGTTGTCCAACTCGGCCTAACGGCCTCGTCGGACAATTTCACGTCGAGTGCAATAAACATTCACTTTTTGCACTTGTTGCATAAATAACTGTTTTGGCACCAGCCTAATTCACCAATTGACGAAATTGACGCCATTTCTGGAAGAGATTACAGAAGTTTAACATTATTTCATTTGTTTTGTCTCCGAACATATCTAAACAAAATCAAATTAGTCGGTACACTGAGATGAGACTCCCGCGTGCGCTGACTGATATGGACTCTTGAACAATAAAAATAATTTTAACCCATTAAATATCAATTTTAAGAAAAAAAAATCATTTACCTTTAAGACACTTGAATAACAATTTGTTCGTATTTTAATTATTTACAGTTACATTAAAATGATTTTTTTTTTAATTTCTTACTCTGATTGTATGAATAATTGTTATAAATAAATGCATTGTTTATGAGATATTTGAATTTTTGTTTTTGGAATTTTAATCAACAATAAATATTATGATCTTTAAGAACAAAATCATCTCTTAAAAAAAATGTATTGCCTTAAAATGCATTTGTTGATTAACTATTTTTTTTGCTACCAAATATTAATATTGAGGAACCATTTTTTCCAATCATAATTTCCATTGCTCTTCGATATTCTAAAAAAAGTATTTATTTGTATTTTCTTTGTTTATTTAATGAACAATTTGTTATTAACAAATGAATTTTCGCGATGCAATTTTTTTTAAATACTGCAAAAAAGTTGTACTATTTTCTACATAATTTCAAATATTTTTCTGCCTTTACGTTTGGCGTTTCCTCGTAGCTCTCAATCATTGTAAGAAACAGATTTTAGAAATATTTAAAAAAATAATTGCTAAAAAAGTTTATAGCTTTGGTTAAAAATTCCTGAAGTGTCTTTGTCCTATCTCCATTTCTTTATTAGTTATTTTAATAACAATGATTGAGAGCTACAGGAAACGCCAAACGTAAAAATAGAAAAATATTTAGAATTATGTAGAATATAGAACAAAATTTTTTTACAAAACAAATGACACCTGGTTGTTTTTGTTATTTTCTGCAGTATATAAAACAATCAAATCGTGAAAATTCATTTGTTTATAAAAATTGTTTATTGAATAAACAAATAAAATAAAAATAAATAATTTTTTTCAGAATATCAAAGAGCAATGGAGATTAAAAAAATGGTTTCTCGATATAAATATATGGTAGCAAAAACATAGTTAAACCAAATGCATTTTTAAGTAATAAAATTGTTCTTTCACGAAGTGATTTTGTTCTTAAAGTTCATAATATTTATTGCCGAAAGTATCTTATAAACAACGCATCTGTGTGTAACAATCATTAAAACAGTTAGAAATTAAAAAAATAATTTTTATGTAACTTTAAATAATTAAAATACGAACAAATTGGAATATTGAAAAAAAATTCATTGCTTCATTTGCATTTTTGAGTCTCTTAGATTGTTAGTAACAAAGGAGCCCTTTTGAAGCCTTTCACGAATAGCTCCAAGAAGTGAAACAAATTTGGGGTTTTCAGTTCAACAATTATCATGGTTTGTATGTAAATTTGAAACTTCTAATAACTATTTAATTAACAAAAGCATATGTAATAAAATAATTACGAAAAAAAATTCCCATGGATTTTTGTTTATTCAAGGGTCTAAAAGGTAGGTGAATTTTTTTATTTGTTAATATTGATATTTAATGGGTTAAAATTATTTTTATCGTTCAAGTGTCCGTATCAGTTAGCGCACGCGGGGCTCGCATCACCCGCTTTTAGCGCTATTTTCACCTCTAAATTAAAATTCTCAATATTGGTGGTAGAGTTCCGAGAGGTAGGACTTTTTTCAGGAAATTTCCTCCTCTTTCAGGATCTTTTTTTTACTTTTGGATATCTTTGATAGTTTCCGAGATATTTGCAAAAAACAAACCCCCACCTTTTCATTACTAAATTGTTGATAACTTTTGCAATTTTTGTCGGCGCACCTTCAAATTTTTCAACAAGCTTCTAGAAGTCATTCCGAATTGAATGAGCCCTGGATCATAATTTCCGGTGCCCTTGAAGAGAAATTCATCAAAATGGTTCTTGTAGACTAAACTACAGCCTAATTCGCCAATTGACAAAATTGACGCCATTTCTGGAACAGATCACAGAAGCTCATCATTATTTCATTTGTTTTGTCTTCGAACATATCTAAACAAAATCAAATCAGTCGGTACACTAGGCTTTTTAGACTTCTCAGATGGGACCAATACCAAATCCACCGCACCCGTGTATACAGGTAGGTATTTATAGCGTGGAAAATATCGAATTATGTCTTGGGTAATGTACCGTGAACTCTTAAAAGGCGCCTTCCCATCGATTCCTCCGGGATCTCGGAGGGATGTCAGGCCTCCGAGTAAATATTTTAGTCCATCACAGCGATTCCGTATCTGAAATCGAATTACTGGAGTCTGGATATGTGCAAGATTTATGCGATTCGCGAGAGAAAAAACTTTTATCGCTTATAAATATCCCCGAGTTGTAGTCAATTAAATTCCAGAATGGATTCGTTTTTTATCTCCTGGATTCTACTAAAAGTAAATCCGCTATGTTCAGGGGAAATCGAGGGAACCAACCGAAAGGATGAAGGAATTAGGTTTATTCTTGAGTTTTTGAAGATTTTAAATTCCGAAGAAGATTGCAAAGCTTTGTCGTTCGATGAAAGGACGAGGTCAGCAGAAAAAATGTTTGAAAGATTTCCAGATGGACGACAAAGAATGTTATAACGGAAAATATAAGCATACAAAATGCAGTAACTCATGCTGGAACTCGTAAACAAAAAGCTGAAAATTAACAAACTGTATAAGTTGATAATTTGAAGTTGGAGGACTTCAACATGCTGCAAAGTAAAGACGTGTGTTCTGAGTGTTTTATTTCCATCAATACTAAAAACCAAAATTGCATGGACACTCTCGACTTTTTAATTACTGACAATGATGTAACATAAGCATAATTCTAACTCAAGGCAACCCTATTTTCTAAAAAGTTTAATAATGCAGACGGCAGCTCTTCGTCGGTAGACACTATGGGCATTGCCTAAAGAAGAACTATGGGTTCGTTTATACTTTATAACAGAATTATATCATTGAACAGTAACAGAATGGTCACAAAAATAAGAGGGGGCGCCACAGCAACTTTTAATATGTCTATGTCAAAGAGTACTTACTTGGGAAGTTGTGCAACTGAATAACAACAATTTAGATGTTGTAGATACCCAAAACTATAAGAGACTTTACCAAACGATGGACCCATTTGTGGATACACAATGAAATTGTTCATAAATACCTTGTATTTTCTTCTTTATACTGGTTGTTTTTGGTATGGGGTTTTTCTCAGGTACGTACTATTTCTCTTTCATCCATAATTGTATTTACTATGGGTTCTGCTTATTTTTCATAGTCTTTTTATAATTTTATAATAATGATTTATCTCCTACACACGTTGGCTGCTTTCTAGTCCATTTATTTTTGCTACCTTTTCAAATAATTCAGTTTCAAGATTTTCATATCCTTTCCAACCCTTTATTTTCTTTTTTCCCTGGCAACTGGTTTCGGCCAGATATGAGTAATTTAATGTGATGAGTTCACAGACCAAGAAGCAACTATAGAAACCATGACAATTTTTAGAAACAAAATAATAAAAGCAGGTATCTTTATTAGGCGTTTAGGTAAAAAGTGTTTTTGCAAATATATAAAATTTTGTGTCAATATGTTTGTTAGTTGTAGCAATATTTTTTATTTTGCTTTCCGATATATTTAGTTTCTACCAAACACAATATATTCACATTTCAAGCGTTGCAAATATATTAAAACGTGAATGCCCATATATTTATAAATTCGATCTATTTTATGCCATCAAGAGATGGCGTAGCCGACGCGATTCAATACACTCTTTAATTTTTTCAGTTCTAAGGTATTTGACTTTGAATAATCCAATGATTATTTAAAAAAACTAATGAAAAAGTATTCTGAGGATATATTCTGGTGGCTGCGATATAATAATAATAATAATAATAATAATAAAGGTCTTTATTAATCAGAAAAATAAACAGAATTATCTAAAGATTATACAAATGGGGCGAGGTTCAATTCATTCTGGATTCCTGAAAAGGGTCCAGAATGTCTGTTCTTCCACCTAACCCAGCAAATAGATAGACATCTATGATAAATTAAAAAATGAATGTAAAAAACAAAAAATTAAATATAATTAATACATTAGTATCTCAAAGTAAAATAAATTGTACCGTTGTGTGTAATCATTGGTAAAATACTTCACATAATCAATACTGTAAACAGCTATCATTGATGACTTAGTAACCATTCGAGTATCCCCGATCTAAATGCACTAGCACTTGAATACTTAATTGTTGCTGGCAGTTCATTATATATTTTAGTAATACTGTAACTGTATGAACGTTGAAATTGGGTACTTTTATGCAGGGGTACTGTTAAGGTTCCTTTGGACCTGATGTTGATATTATGAACATCTGTACGGAATTTCAGTTTTTGATATAGATATGGTGGAGTTTTATCGGCTATAATTTTTTTGAATAAAAATGCAGAGTGCATATATCTTCTATTTTTCATTTTCAACCATTTAATGAGCCTAAACAGGTGGCTTATGTGACCATATTTCCGTACCCCGAAGATCATCCTGATGCATGAATTCTGGACTTTTTGAATACGATTTTCGTCTTTTCTACTGAGACAGCGATCATACAGAACATCACAGTAATTTAGATGTGATAAAACTAACGCCTCACTTAGAATTATTTTGACTGGCCTCGTTAATAGGTGCCGTCTCTGGTAAATTATTTTAAGTGCTGCGTAAGACTTTCGAAGACAATTTGAAATGTGATTAGTATAAGTTAAGTCTTGATCAATGATAACACCTAAATTTTTAACAGTCTTCTGTAGTTCAATAATTTGATTGTTTATCATAATAGGATATTCATTATTATTTAGATTATTGATTCGCACCCGATCATATTTTTTTCCTAACAACATTGCAACTGATTTTTGTGGATTGAGTGAGAGGCAATGATTTCTGGATAGCTCAAATAGTTGGTCCAAATCAAAATTGAGTGCAGATATCGCTTGTTCAGTTTCGTCGGGATAAAAAGAAATATAAACTTGGGTATCATCTGCATAAAAATGATGGGAGGATGACAAAAATATTTTTTCAAAATTTGAAATGTATAGGGTGAAAAGTAGTGGACCTAATATAGATCCTTGTGGCACTCCAGAAGAAGTCATTAGATAACTTGACAAATCATTATTATATTTCACCGCCTGTAATCTGTGCCTGAGATAGTCATTCACAAGCATCAATGCATTTTGAGAGAGACCTACATATTTTAGTAATGATGACATAAGCTGATGATTAAGAGTGTCGAATGCCTTGCTATAGTCCAGAAGAACTAGCAGAGTTAGTTTTCCCATTTCAGTTGCTCGCAAGATATCATCAGTAATATTTAGTAAAGCAGAGCAACAACTGTGGCTTTTTTTGAAGCCAGATTGATTTTTAGGAATTATTTTATTATCTTTGAAAAAAGTGGTCAGCTGAGTTTCCATGGCTTTTTCCAATACTTTAGACATCACTGGTAAAACACTAATTGGTCTGATCTCATTAAATGAAGTTGGTTTCGATACTTTGGCTAAAGGTATCACTTTAGCTTTCTTCCATGAACCTGGGAAAATTGAATTTATCAAACAGAAGTTTATAACATGAGTTAAAAACGGTAAAATATAAGGCAGACATAGCTGTAGACTCAATATATTGATTTCATCGAGACCGGACGCTTTACTTTTTATGGCAGATACAATATTCAAAACATCACACTCGGAAACAGTGTGAAAATTGAATTGTGTACGAATATGTTCATTCGGCCGCTATATTCTCGAGAGTGTAATGAATCGCGTAGGTAGCACCATCTCTTGACAACATGAAATAGATCGAATTTATAAACATGTGTAAATTCACGTTTTTATATTTTCAAATATATATATATAACAGGAAGTTATTCATGACATCTACAGTCACTTATATATATATATATATATATATATATATATAATATATTGACACAAAATTTTATATATTTGCAAAAACACTTATTACCAAAAAGGCGCCTCATATATCTTGATGTAGTTGGAAAATTACAATTCCAATTGAATTTACACCAATTTGAGCGAAACTAATGAAAAGATAGGGCACCAAACATCCATGTTAACTCTTTACAAAAACGTTGATGTTTACATTCGGCATACTCCATCATATATATGATTATGAGCACCACCCTCTTCTAAAATATATTGCTTAACTTCCCGACCACTAACTCAAAAACTCAAAAAGAAATTATCTTCCTCAGGTTTGAAGTTTGAGCAATGTAGCGACAAAATTTACATTTTCTATATCACGTCTCGAGTTTAAAAAACTCGATTTTTCTCCACCCGAACTAATTTAAAACGTTATTTTGAAATAAGTTTGAGTTGGATGAAGTTCTGGCGCTCAGGGGAGTTCATCGGGATATTTGATTAAATGGGGTAATCTGCGGTTTATGCAAGCGACTTTTAATGGATAAACTTTGGATTTTTCAATTAGTTCTTCACAAAATAAACAATGGGGAATCACTAGATATTTGCCACTTTTTATTCCGAGTTCCTTGTGGTTCAAACTCAGACAAGGCGAACGTAGATGTAAGATGATACAATAAAGACATTTAGTGAATAATAATAATGATAATAATAATAATGTATATCTTTATTATCTTCAACAGAATATTACAAAAAAACAATGCTAGAAATTTTGTTTGAAAGAAGTTGTTGGGATTAGGTCTCTTATAGAAAAACCAGTATATCTCAGTTAGTAAACGTTTCGGCAATATATTCCGCCATCCTAGGGGCTCTAAAATATAAAATGCACAATTACAAAAGAAAAATTGCAGAGAAAAAAACAATTTTTATAAATATAAAGAATAAAAACGTGTAAACATTCATAATTGAAATTGAAATTTTTGGATATTTTTATATTACTTGAAATTCCGAAACCAGTCTTGAGAAAGATTTGTTTTTTATTTTTATAGATTTACATGAGTGATTTTGTTTTCCTTTCGCCAAGAGTACAACACAGCATAAAAACAACATAGATATAACGAGACACTGAATAAAATTGAGTAAGTTCTCTCTTTATGATTTTCCTGAATCAGTAATTTTGTCACCTGTCAATTTTTTATTTTAAAAACTAATGACTGTGATGCATAAATGTAAAAATTTCTTAAGACATCGACCGAGACTATAACTGTGAAAGTGACTATGATAATGATATGTTGCACATATTGGCCCAAACTCCACAAAATTTTTATTGTATTTGCACATGTACTTTTTTCTGTGAATAAACAACTATTATTATTATCATTATAGTAAAGGATGTCGTCGCATAACATAACTTCTGCCCAGAAAAATCATTGTATGGACAAAACAATTGTCGCAGTTTTGTAAACCAAAAATTTTTAAAAGTAAACAATAAAGTTTTATTATAAACACAGCGTATTGAGCGGTATTATTAAAAGTACAATGGACCTTTCCACGACATATGAGAGAACACTGTAATTAGAAAGTGTATACGCTAATAACACTCGGGAATTTTATTTATTATTTCTGACCTCTAGTTTCTCTATAATCAGAAGAAAAGTGGTTTCGTGACGTCACGTTCATCAAAACTAGACTTGGCAACGTTGAAAAAGTTGTGCACCGTGGAATCTCAAATTCTCATTTGAATATAATGTGTCGTATGACAGTTGTCATTTGATACCAGATGGGTTCGTTCGTCTGTTTCACGGAGCATCAATAAGAATCGTTTGTCTCTGTTTAACTCGTTTGCCTACTTTAATATTTAATACAAGTAGAGCAAGTTTTTAAATGTTTTTGTGCTTCGTACCTGGTTGTCTGAACACCAGTGAATATTCTAATAAACAATTTTTCATGCTCCTAAATACCTATGAAGCGCATTGTAAAATGTGGTTCGAAGCAATGAATAATCCTTGTGTAAAAAACGGTAATATAATTATGTTTTTGTGAAGAACATGGGGTTGTGGGGGTTGTTTCCGATGAACGTGACGTCAGCAGCATACTTTCAAATGAGATATTCTTTCAAAATGAAAAAATTGTTGTGGAATTCTTTATTAAACGGACTTTTCAGACTAGAATCTATCGATTTAAAAGACTTTTGCAATGTATTCTTCATAAATGTAAAGGTTAATTTTCCTCATACTATATGAACCAATCAATGCCATCATTTTTTTAATTTAAACTAATGGCGAAGCTGCGGGCGATGCCGGACCTGAACTCTCGCGTGGCCGGCGCCCGGCCGCGGGTGACTGTCGATGCGCTATGCACCGAGAAGAATCTGGACGATTCGAGGCTTTACGAGAAATTTCATGAGCATTCGGAGAAGTGAGCGGTGGATATAAAAAGAACTACGCAGCAGACAGACGGGCAGTTCGTGAAGTGAAAGTCAAAAATAAATAGTAGGATATGATTGTTATATAAATTAGAGTATTGTGAATCATTGTATTTTCGTTAAATAAATTATTTTAGAGTGAATTATACTATAAATATACGACACTAATGAGAAAACACTGCCTCCAGCCCGTGGTGTTTTCGAATCGGTATTTCACCTTTTCCTTTTCCTTTATACTCAGAATACTGTAATTGGAAGTGTAAGTTATGACGTATGTGGTATGGTTGAACTAAGAAAAATATGGGCTCTCAATTTTTGATATAAAAATATACCATTTCAATTTTAAAAAAATATCGATGACGTCATATCTTGTAAAATGGTGGGGGGAAAATAATTTTTTTTAAAGGAAGGTGGAAAACTAAAATGCAAAATCGACCTGTCCGAGCTTTTCCTTCGAAAATATTCAACTCGTGAGATAATGGTGCGTTTCCACACTTTATGAACGCACTCTATAAGTTCAGTTAATTTTAGTATTTTTTTCAAGTTATCTAACCTGTATATATTATATTCTATTCTATAGCATAAGGTCACCTCATAATCTAGAAAAACGAGACTTTGTAAAGTCCTTGTATGTGGCAAAGGAGCTATTGTGTAGTAATACATTCAAAACGACCAACACCACGACCACAAGCCCCAGCATCAATAGCTTTGTGATCCACTCCCAATGCTCCCGGTTAAAACTAGCGATTTGCAACAAAAGTCCGTGTTCCTTTGTGTTTACTGTGTAAACGCACAAAAAGCCTCTCTGAACAGGCTGAACAGGGAAAATAGGCCATGCAAAAGCGAACCGTGCTCTCGCGGCAGCTTCAGTTGTTGACCCAGTGCCGGCTGCACGGAGTCAATCGATAAGGTCTGGGTCCGGGTCCTCGAGATACTTTCGGATGGCCCTGTTTGACTACGGCCTACTTTTACAATGCGATCTTCTAAAGTGTTTCCGTCACAAATAAAAAAATCGAATTTGTTCGCTTCTCAGTGAGTTATAGAATAGTTCACAATCACAATCAAGTGACTATATGATGAAAGCGCCCCCAAGAAATGCATTGTTTCACAAATAAATTAACTTTTCGAATTAGGATTGGTTTATTCAACACCAAACATCCACGAAAGCAAATAAGCACCCATCTCGTCGGATTTAGTTTTTATCTGAAGGCATTGTAACGAACTAGAGCCGGACCTGTTCAGTACATCTGACCATCAACCCGTTAAAATGGAGTGCATGAGTCTCAAAGATTATGATTGTTTATCGATACTCATCGAAGCATTACTCTCAAAATCAATTTGAAGTTTTAAAAAACTGAAAAGACTCGCTTTAAAAGCAATGTGAAGTAAAGGGGGAAAATATTTTCGACATATAAATAAATTTGTACCAACCATTTTTTAGAGGTCACCCCTTACAACTGTTTTCGAGTATTTTGTTCATTCGAATAACTTGATATCCCCAATATCTACTAATTAGGCCATTCTGAATCGATTGGCTTTCGCAAAGAAGTTCAGATCGAGTTGAAAGGGTTTATTTTGCAAGTGGTCATTTTAAAATTTTGGTTTGTCAATATTGTCCATTCGAACTCACAGAATATATCGACTAGGTCATTCTTAACCAATTGCTATTCACAGAATCTCTACCCGTTCTCGAATTGAAAAGTTTAAATTAAGTTGAAAATTAATTTTCTGTTTCAGTTATTTCAAAATTTTTGTCTGTTCATATTTTTCAGTCAAACTTACAGAATATACTAACTCGATCATTCTGAATCGATTGGCGTTCGCAGAATCGCTCTATCTTCACCCGTTCTCGAATTGAAAAGTACAAATCGAGTTGAGAGGGTTTATTTTAAGAGTGGTCATTTTAAAATTTTGGTTTGTCGATATTGTCCATTCAAACTCACAGAATATATCGACTAGGTCATTCTGAACCAATTGCCATCCACAGAATTGCTCTATCTCTACCCGTTCTTGAATTGAAAAGTTTAAATTGAGTTGAAAATAAATTTTCTGTTTCAGTTATTTCAAAATTTTTGTCTGTTCATATTTTTCAGTCAAACTCACAGAATATACTAACTCGATCATTCTGAATCGATTGGCGTTCGCAGAATTGCTCTATTTTCACCCGTTCTCGAATTGAAAAGTACGAATCAAGTTGAAAGGGTTTATTTTGTGAGTGGTCATTTTAAAATTTTGGTTTGTCGATGTTGTCCATTCAAACTCAACGGAATATATTGACTAGGTCATTCTGAACCAATTGCCATTCACAGAATTGCTCTATCTCTACCCGTTCTCGAATTGAAAAGTTTAAATTGAGTTGAAAATAAATGTTCTGTTTCAGTTATTTCAAAATTTTTGTCTGTTCATATTTTTCAGTCAAAATCACAGAATATACTAACTCGATCATTCTGAATTGATTGGCACTCGCAGAATTGCTCTATTTTCACCTGTTCTCGAATTGAAAAGTACAAATCGAGTTGAAAGGGTTTATTTTGTAAGTGGTCATTTTAAAATTTTGGTTTGTCAATATTGTCCATTCAAACTCACAGAATATATTGGCTAGAACATTCTGAACCAATTGCCTAGGACATTCTGAACCAATTGCCATTCACAGAATTGCTCTATCTCTACCCGTTCTCGAATTGAAAAGTTTAAATTGGGTCGAAAATAAATTTTCTGTTTCAGTTATTTCAAAATTTTTGTCTGTTCATATTTTTCAGTCAATTTCAGAGAATATACTATCTCGATCATTCTGAATCGATTGGCGTTCGCAGAATTGCTCTATCTCCACCCGTTCTCGAATTGAAAGGTACAAATCGAGTTTTTGTCTGTCGACGTTTTCCATTCAAACTCACAAAATGTACTAATTCGATCATTCTGAGTCGATTGGAGTTCGCAGAATTGCTCCATCTCTACCCGTTCTCAAACGAAAGAGTTCAAAGTGAGTTGAAAGAGTTTATTTTGTGGTGGTAATTTCAAAATTTTTGTCTCTGAATATTTCCCTTTCAAACTCACAAAATATACTAAATCAATCATTCTGAATCGATTTGCTTTCGCAGAATTGCTCTATCTCTACCCGTCCTCAAACTGAAAATTTCAAATCGAGTTGAGTTTATTTTGTGGTGGTAATTTCAAAATTTTTGTCTGTGAATATTTTCCATTCAAACTCACAAAATATACTAATTCGATCATTCTGAATCGATTGGCGTTCGCAGAATTGCTATATCTCTACCCGTTCTAGAACTGAAAAGTTAAAATCCAGTTGAAAGAGTTTATATTTTCTGGTAGTATTTTCAAAATTTTTGGCTGTTGATATTTTTCATTCAAACTCACAGAATATACCAATTCGATCATTCTGAATCGATTGGCGTTGGCAGAATTGCTCTATCTCTACCCGTTCTCGAACTGAAAAGTTCAAATTTTGTTGAAAGGGTTTATTTTGTGGTAGTATTTTCAAAATTTTTGGCTGCTGATATTTTCCATTCAATCTCACAGAGTATACTAATTCGATCATTCTGAATCGATTGGCGTTCGCAGAATTGCTTTATCTCTACCCGTTTTCTAATTTCAAATCAAGTTTGCTAGAAGTGGTCATTTCAAAAATTTTACTTTAGATATTTTTCATTCAAACCTACGGAATATATTATTTCGACCATTGGTATTCACAGAGTTGCTCTATCTCTCACCATTTACAATTGAATTGAAGATTTCATAGGCAACATTTGCAATTTCAATGTTTGCAACCTTTTTCGGCTAAATCTGGTCCCATCGTGTCCCGTCACACCCGGTATATCTCACACCGTGGCAAGATGGAAACTTTTGATAGAAAATACAAGAAAAACATCATACTGAGCATTCATCAAAACTCCTTTCACTAGAAATCTGTGGGGTCGTTCATTGAAGTCTCCTTTGGATCTGTGCATCTACTGCCCTAATTGCGTAATTTCATCGTTAATGAAAGGACGTATCAGGGATCAATTCGATCAATTACCGTATCCTTTGGAATGGTCAGCCGGAACCACTATCTGCATCCTATATATAGAACCCGTTTGAACCGTCGTCACAGCTTTTAATGCAATAATCCTGGGAAAGTGTTTGCCAGGATCAGTTTCACTCACTATGGTGTATTGAGAAATTGCACTGTATATCAATTATTGGCTACACAACAAACAACACGTGTTGGTTATGTTATTATTGGTCAATATTATGACAATAATAATAATTAATAATAATAAAAATAATATATTTATTTCTCTAGTTAAAAAGTACATAGTAGGAGCAAGCAATTACAAGTGTACAATGACTAGGAAAAAGTCAAGAGAGTTTTTAATACTACGTTTGTTAGAATGTATGAGTACAAACATACATCCTAGAATGTCAACGACGAAATAAGTAAATAAATAAATATAATACTAGAACAACAATAAAATCACATATTAAACATCAGTTTAAAAATTCGTCGATGGTGTATCAATTTTTATCGATAAGACTCCTTTTCAGAGCAGAATTGAAAATATTTATGTTTGGTGAGAGTTTAATTGATTCATCTAACTTATTATATAGTTTTGGTCCTAAATATAGATGACTTTTTTGATAGAGAGAGGTTCGATGTGCATTGGGTACTAGGAAATTTTTCGAACGAGTTGGATATTCATGAACTTTTGTCGGTGGGAGGAAAACACAGTTCTGTTTTTATGTACATAGACACATATTTCATAGATATATAGACCAGCAACCGTGAGTATTTTAAGCTCTTTAAAAGCACTTCTACATGATTGTTGCCATCCCAAACTAGCAATGATTCGAATTGCATATTTTTGAAGTATGAACACCCTGTTAGCTGAAGACTCCGTAGCCCAGTTCAAAATAACATAACGCAAGTGACAATTGATGGTTGCATGATAAAGATTCAACAAAACTTCCTTACCACAGTGGTTCTCCATAAATCTTAGCGCATAACAATTCCTACGAAGTTTCTCACATAGTGTGTCAATATGCGGTGTCCATGTCAGTTTGTAATCCAAAGTGAGGCCCAGCATTTTACTTGTTGTACATGATTCAACATGTAGTTCATTATTGTCGAATATTTTAAGGGTTTCAGCAGAATTACCCAGGGATAATTTCATTAGATTTGTTTTAGTTACATTTAATTCCAAGTGATTTTTGTTTGCCCAAGTAATTATCCTTTCGTAAATAGTTTCTGTACTTTCTGTGAGGGCTGACGTATTTCTATCCTTGATCAGGAAATTTGTTTCATCTGCATATGCAATCACTAGAACTGATGAGAGACCATAAAAGTAGTTTATCAAGTCATTTGCATACATGAGAAAAAGTAATGGCCCGAGTATGGAACCTTGAGGTACACCATGTTCGATAGTCGCTGATTGACTCCGGGTACTCTTGATAACAACTTTCTGGGTTCTGTCGCTCAAGTAGGACTTCATCAGTTTCGAAGCAATCCCTCTCACACCATATCGCTCCATTTTAATAGTAGGAGCTTATGATTCACACAATCAAAAGCTCTGGAGAAGTCAATGAACAGCCCACAGACCTGAAACTTGCAGTCTAGAGCATTTACCGTTCATCATTGTGCATGACGAATAAATGCATTTCAAACACAAAAGCAAGGCGTTATCACCTATATTGTACTCCTACCCAAGACACAAGAATTAAAATATAATAGGAAAAAGTAACGTCATCATAAACCTCCTGGTATTCCTCTTCTGTCTTTACCTATCACCTAACCTGAGTAACAATTCAAATGTTATTTGGATTCATCTCAGTTTAATGAAAGTATTATGAAGGTGAGCTAATAGCCAATTTGATTTATGCTCGTCTGAATTGTTCCAAATACACGCCCAGAATCGGCACAACTATTTTCAAGTCGATTCCGATTCAGTCATGTAATTCATAGGCTTTTTACGGAATTTCTGCAATATCGAATTTTCGAACTTTTTCCATTCTCTGGCTAAATCTTATATCTGAGCATTTACAAATCATAATTTTGGAATCAGCGTGAAATTCTACATATATAGTGCAAATTTCAGATAGATCTGCCAATTTTGTATTTTTCGAGATTTTTAGGGATCCACCCCTTATCACTTTTAAAGAGTAAATTTTTCTTCCTTCGCTGAAATTGATGTTTTCAAAATATACTAATTTGACAATTCTGAATCGATTGGCTCTCGCAGAATTGCTCTATCTCAAACCGTTTTCAAATTGAAAAGTTCAAATAGTTTAAAAAAAAGGGTTTTTCATCCGTCAATTTTTTTTCAGAATTTCAAGATACTTTTTGTCATAGACTATTTACGAAATCTCTGCAATATCGCATTTTCGACCTTTTATTCCCTTTTCCGGCTATATCTCCATCTAAGCCTAATAAATCCGAATCAAATCAGAATCAAATATTCAAGTATATAAAAATAAAATTTTCAGTGTTGAAAAAACTATAATGCCATATACACAAATAGATAATATTCACGGCTACTACCATAATTAATAATCCTTATTGTGATCCATATAACATAAATAACTATTTTCGTATTCATCTGCGAATTTTTTAGCTATTTTCACACTATCTCCATTTTTATACTCTAACTTTTGTTGACCTGTCAAGAAATTTTTAGAAGTAAAGTGGTAAAATTATCATTTTACTTTATTCATATAATTATTATTAACCAAAGTTTCAGCACATTTTACTACACATTGAAACATATTACCGAATAAGTTTGAATTGATTTCAGTAATTATTGTGAAATTCAAAATACAACAATTTGATGATTTTATTGGCGCTTTTAGAGTCAATATTGGGCATATAGATTATTGTAAGCTTCATTTCCTCATTTTATCGCCTACTCAATTTTTATTGTTTAGGAGAGCCAGATTTTATTGGTATTTGTCCATCTGTTGAATGCCCCTAGAAGTATCAGAGTAATTATCGATCTTCTGGTTAGTTTTTAGTTTTCGTCAGCTATTCACATAGCGAGGATATCTCTAGTTTTAGTTCATCATCTTTGCCACAGATGTCGCTAATGCCAAAATCCAAGATATTTTTGTCTGATTACTTGATTTATAATTTCTTTAAATTTTTGTTGTATTTAATTTTGTTCCCTTAGCTGTTTTAGTTTGGAGAATCTTTCAGTTTTTTCGACCGGTTCATTTTTTATGAATGAAGACAAAAATTACTTAATTTTCTTAATTATTTCTGAGAATTAGTTATATCAAGCTGCAACCCCTAGGAGGCACCCCATCTTGGATGCAGTGCCAGTGCAGTGCCAGTCACGAATATACACGTGTTTTTTGAAGAAATACTATTTTTATGGCATAATGAAACATATCCGAATCAAATCGGAATGGAATATTCGAGTTTATAAAACAAAATTTTCAGTGTTAAAAATCTATAATATTATTCACACAAAACCTCAGTCCCCATAGTCGCTAGACGACTTTACATACTTTATCAATGTTACACTGACATTATTAACTGTTTGAGACGTATAGTTTTGTTCTTATGTAAAAAATGATATACATGTATTGATGCTGAATTGTACGATAGTAATTTTAATTCCATCTTACTGAAATTATCATAGCACATTATTGTGCACGCCTTGTTATCGGGCTCGGCTATCGCCTGGCCCGATAATTTTCACGGCTACTACCCTACTGATCGCCTTCATGATCCCTAAAACATAAATTACAACTTTCATTGACTGTCATGAAATTCATATTAGTAAAAAGGTGAAATAGTCATCTAACTTCATTTCTATTTCATTCATTACCAAAGTTTTCTACACATTGAAAAATAATACTAAATAAGTTTTAATTGAATTCAATAATGATTATTTTGATATTCAAAGGACAACCAACTAATAATTTTATTAATGCTTTCATAGTTACTACCGGTTTTACAAATTATTTTGTGATCTCAATTTCCTCATTTCATTACCCACTAAATATCAATTTTGTGGGAAAGCCAGATTTTATTGCTGTGTGGCCATCTGTTGAATGAGCCCAGAAGTCTCAGAGCGATTATTGATCTGCTATCCAAATGGTGAGGATATCGCAAACTTTAGTTCATCTTTTGTGTCACAGATGTCACTAATACCAAAATCCAAGATTTTTGTATGTGATTACTTAATAGTTATTTTTGTATCTAGTGCGCGAAATGCTACTTTGGTGATCGAGAACTAATAGTCGAGATTACCAAAGTATTTCGCGCATGAGATGCAAACAAAATTTTTTCTACAAACGTCAAAAATATTGTTCTAAAATAATTAATAACTATGAAAAATAGTATTGAACTGGCTTAAATAATTTTTCCAAATCAAGTAATTACTGTAACTATGGAAATAAAATGGCATTTGTTGACAATTATTTCAAAGTGACAGTTCTTGATAATTATTTTGGAGTGACTTTTTATTCGCGTCAATTTCGTGCGTGATATTTATTATTGTAAAAGAATGGAAATTTCGAGCGACGATGAACTAAGCAGTACCCCACCTAACTTGATAGATGCGGCCAATTCCGTAATTTCCAACCTTTTACCGGAGAAATCGAGGCGGCAGTATGAAAATGCATATCAGCAATTTAAAGAGTGGTGTGAAGCAAATAAAGCCAGAAAAATATCTCTCACAATTTGAAAGCCTCAATTATTGTTCTACATTAATAAATAAACGATTTCTTGTTTTTTGCTTGATTGAGGAGTTGAGGACCATATAGGTTAGAATATGAAAATCCCATATAGTTTACATGCAGTGTGCGAAATATATTTCGCACATTACTTCGCGCACGGTGTCATGGTAACGAATGAAAATGGAAAAAAGTGCCACTTCGCATACTGTTGTCAATGCGCGAACCTTGTCATTTTTTGACGTTTGTAGAAAAAACTGATTTATTATTTCTTTGAATTTTCCTAGTATTTTATTTGTTTCCTTGAGCTGTTATTGTTGACAGCATTTTTCGGATGTTTTGTACATTTCATTTATATGAATGAAGGCATAAATTACTACATTTGCAATACCATTGTTCAAATGTAATTGGTTTAAATAGATGTAAGATTTAAACAATGGCATTACAGCTGAAAAAACTGAAAAACTGAAAAAATCCTTAGCAGCTGAGGATACCTATATTTCCTTTTCACAACAAATGATACTTCAACTAAAACAAGTCTTTCTCCATCCTAATATCGATGTCTTACACGTATTTATGTTCAATTGAATAAATAGTAATTGCTTCGAAATTGTAATTGAACAATCAATTAATTTATAATTATTATAATTATAATAATTATATACTTATAAATGAAATAAATTATGATTTTCTAGAAAGCAGTTATCATGACTAAGGTACATCATGTCCTTCTTTGGTTGTTTTCATAAATTTCTCAGCATCTTCCTTTTGATCAGTCATATTCATCTTCGCTGAATGATACTTCCACAGCTTCATACATGAGGCTGAATCCCTTACTAACCAGAGTGTCATCAGTTTTGAATCTCACCAACAAGGAACTGTGAGCAGAAACAATGTCAGGGGGTTTCTGAAAAAAAAAATTGTTTTGAATTTTCTGAATAGCCTCATTATTTTTATGTTTTTCTCTAATATGAACCATGAACATCTGCGGTAAATAGCAATATGTATTCTGTTGTGATTAAAATTGTAATAATAATGTTATCCAAAATTCAATTGCACAGTCAACTGAGATACAGTTGGAAGGTTCAGTACGAAAATAGGTTTGACATGGTGATACCTATATGAAAGCTAGATAGGACACTAAAATAAGTACATATTTCCATTTATATTTCAATATGAATGGTAAGAAATTCATCATATTCATTCATTCCTCAGAGTTCCATACTTGGACTTATTCTATTTTTATTGAATAATAATGATAATGATAACTTTATTATTCCCAAGAAACATAGGCTGCTAGAGAAATATTAAAAATGAATAACAGTAAATAGATGAACAACTTAAAATAAAAGCAATGATATACTGAATTGTCGAATCAATTTTTTTTAAATATTGTTTCAATTTATACTTGAATCTTAAGAAACATCTCATGTTTTTCAATGTGAACTGAAATAAATGTTCATCAAAATTTTTCTTTCTAAGTACCCTCTGATTTTTTAAAGAATGCCAATTATGGGTGATATTTTTTTACGGTTTTTGCCAACTGAAGATTTCATCACTATAAAGACCCAGAAATGTTATACAAATTTCGTATATTATACGATTATTTTCTAATTCTGTTGGTGGAAATGTATTTCTTATTTTTTGTCGATATGAATATATGAGGATTTAGAGGATTTAGAAAAATTTAGTATTAGTTTGTGACGTTGTAACCATGAGAGTATTCTAGAAATATCATAATTAATATCACTTTCAATGAATTTCAGAGCTGGTCCAGAATTAATTATTGTTGTATCATCTGCAAATAATTTTAGAGCACCTTTCAATTTCAAAAAAGAAATGGAATTGATATAAATCAGGAATAGCACAGGTCCAAACACAGATCCCTGTGGTACACCATAATTCACATTTTTACGCTGACTCTTATTTTCTCCATGCAATGCACACATATTGTTTTCTATTGGTCAAAAAGTTTTCGAACCAATTGACACCAATTTTATCTAATTTTCTCTGTAAGATCCCATGGTCAACAGTGTCAAAAGCTTTACACAAATCAAGAGACAATATGGCACATTTTAATAATGACTTATTGATTATCCATATTTCTGGTTCATTCACTGTTTTTGCTGATGACAACACTAAGTTTTCGTACCATAAGAACAAAATGGATCTGAATAAAATTATTCGATTCGATTTGAAAACAGTAAAAGATTGATATGATTCAAATTTACTGTCATTTTACAAAAATGAAGTTAACATGATCTCTTTCAGAAGTCATCTTGAATAATATGTACTATTGGACAATAACATTATTGAAAATAAATAAAATTTGAAGTGCCTATACAGCGTGTCTCACGGTCGATGGTAGGTTAGACGTTTATGGTAAACGCAAAGCAGGATTTCCCTGAAAATTTCACATCTTACATTTTGTTACCTGATCTATCGATCTAAAATATTTTCAGCTTTGCGGCGTTGCCACGTCTATAAAAAAAACTAGCAACTTTATTTTTTTAAATAGAACACCCCGTATATTAACTCATTTTTTGAATCGCTCTTTCATTATAATACTTTTTTGTTAATAATGTCCTATACCTATCTCTATCTGTTTTCGAAACAAAAAATAATTTGTGTTAAATATGGTCCAAAACATTGCCCTAATTGAACTTTAGTACATCAGTACTCTCAATTCATGAAAAGTTGATATTTTGATTATAGGTTGGACAAATTCGAAGTATTTACTTAACACCAAGAAATCGACTCCATATCATACAGGGCGTGCTAAAATTACTGTTATTTCCATAATGCATAAAAGTGGTCAAAAGTTCATTTTTTCAAATGAAACCCCCTGTATATTACTCGATAAATTGAAAGATGATGAAAAATGCTTCAAGATGATATATCATGTCCCTTTACCTAAATCATCAACTTTTCTTAATAAAGCCGTTTTTGTGGAAAAATAGTTATTTATGATACCTACAAGTGATGGAAGTGGCATTTTATTTTGTGAGTGGGGAATATTGCGAAACGAACGACAGCGAGTGGAGCAAATCCATGTATCATACACATTTTTGTGTACAACAGTTACAGCTAGTAATAAAAAAAAACAAAAAAATGAATGAGGTCCATGGGATTCGAACACACGATCTTTGGATTATAAGGCAGATGATTCAACTACATACACCAGCGCACATGTTTATTTAAATGTTATTATAAGTTATTCATAAAGGACTTTCTACAGTTGAATTGAATAGTGGGTACTTCGTCAGTTACTTCACAGGGAATAAATATTACCAATTGCACAAACTGCCAAATACATGTGTGAACTTTTCTAAATAATTCTTTCTAAGTAGATGTTCTGATTGTTTCTATTAAAGAGATTTTTAATGACAGTTCGGACAGTTGTATAAAATATTTAAAGAATTTGATTTTAGGTGGCCGTAGAAGTATCAAGCTTATGACAGCTTGGTGACTTTTACATAGAGGTCTATTCCTTGATAGTTCATTAAAATTGGAGCAGCACACTGAAATTCTATGTAAAAAGCTCTCTTCTGGTCATTATGCATTGGGAGTTGTATCATTTTGACATCGACTTTTTCCATCAAACTCACCGTGTTTCCGCAGTACCGCCCATAAGAAGGCCCACCATAGTCCAGCCCACTTAGAACCTCCACGTAATCGTACCTACAATTCGCCTCGGCCTCAGTATCGAACGTCAAAAACGTCAACCTGACGTGGTCCCCTCCCCTCGCTTCTATCGTCCAATCGCAGTGGGCCACATTATCGTACCCCGCAGTGCCGTACTCAGCGTGGGAGTATATAAATTGTGGCTCCGACGTGGCTATTAACAAACCCCCGCAGACCGCAAAGTGTTTGGCTACGAAGCCTCTTCTCTGATTGGACGAGTCCGACGTGAACGTCATCAGCAGCTTGTTGGTGGAGCCCGCGATGAGGTCGGGGCGCTTCGCGCCGCAAAAGCTCCCCAGCAGGTAATCCCCCGAAGAAACCCCATCGAAGAAGTCGACGTGGTCGTAGAAGCACTCCTGGTGGGACTCCAGCTCGAAGAACTGGAACGCCACCGCCACCCGGTGCCCTGGGGTGGTGGTGAAGAGCCACGAGCACTCCTTTTTCGGGGGGTAGCGGTCGGGGTAGTTGGGGCTGGTTAGGTTGCCGCTGGGGGTGGAAATTTCGTACTCGCAGTCGCTCTCTTTGCAGTCGTGGCCGTTTTCGTGGAGGGTGTAACCGTCTCGGCAAGAGCAAATGTAGGAGTTGGGGGTGTTGAGGCACTCGTGGTGGCAGCCTCCTCGGTTGGTGGCGCATTCGTCAATATCTAGAAAATTTTCAATTTTCATGCTTATGATTAAGACAAAATACAAAATAATGATAATAATACAATGCCTTACAAATAAATGCAATTGATATAAATACAATTCATCAACTTAAAAAACAAAATTTATCCATGTCAATTCAAAATAGTTGGACGGAAAAATAAAATAAATTTTGGAAAAATATGTCATTTTAGACTAATTGACGAAGACAATGGGTTTTTATTCTATTTTTAAAAATCGTCATTTTTCTAATTTTGTTTATTTCATTTGGTAGTGAATTGTAGATATCTATACGATAATGGTATATCGATTTTTTTCCAAAATTACTTCTGAAATTGCTGAGGCTTAAACAGTTTGCTTGTCTTGTTTTTTGATCAGGTATGTTATTGATTTCAATGAAATTTAAATTATAAACTTTCTGTTTCAATCGAATAAAGTGAATAAATGAACAAATAATTTAAGTTAGAAAGGATTTTTTGGCAGTCGAAGTGTTAAACTCAATTTCACATTTTTCGGGCAATTTGTCAAACTCTAGAAGCAAAAGCAAAAAAATTATTCCAAATATTTCATCGCCGAAAACGCTTTGTTTAACAATAGTACCAATATATGTGGTTTCGTGAAAACAGCATAGAACAAATTCAAAATAAATTGTCGTTACTTGCCGAGAAGGAGAGTGGATAGGCTTTCCAAAAAATTATCAATAATAGACATTTCACATTACAATTCAAAAGTCCATTACCTGTGAAAAACAATGCAGCAAACCCAGTTTTCTGTATAGTGTTATCCGAATGAAACTCTATCCTCATCACATTTTCCTCGGACGTTACCAAACCTGGCACTTGTGGTCCACAAAAAGTACCAAGCTGCTTGAGAGTACCGTCTTTCATCTTGCTAGAGACCTCCACTCTGTCGTACTCGCACTGATCTTGGGTGTTGACATTGCCCTCCAAATCGAAATGGGTAAAATTCAAAGTGATTTTGTACTGCGGTTGGGCGGTGATTTCCCAGATGCAGTTTTTGTTCCTAGGGTAGTACTCCGGAAACGACGGAGAGGTGACAGTGCCGTTCGAAACGTCGAGGATGCCACCGCATGCAACTGAAAAAATTTAAATTGTTCACTTGACATTGATTAAACATTGATATAGTGTAATGTCAAATTTTAAATTTTAAATTTATAGTTTTAAACATATTACAGAATTTCCTACAACTTCTAGGCCAATCAACTTCCGAGCTTTTCGCGAATTGATCGCGCGAAACGCGAATAAGAGCGTTACGCGCGAAAGTCTCTCAGTTGAGTCCAGGTATTCAAATCCCTGCTACTTCTATGCCCTTCAACTTCCAAGCTCTTCAACTTCCGAGCTCCTCAACTTCCGAGCTCCTCAATTTGCGAGCTCCTCAACTTCCAAGCTCATCAACTTCCGAGCTTTCGTTTGTTTCCCCTCTTTCTTCAACTATTTCAATTCAAATTATAACGTATTCTTCAGTACATTATCATACCTTCGCAACTTCTGCCATCTGAATGCAGCTCGAATCCAATCTCGCAGGCGCACACGAAACTCCCCAAGGTATTCAAACACCGATGTTGGCACCCGTGTTGGCTCCTCGAGCATTCGTCGTACTCTTTCATCACGGTGGCGGAAAACCCCCCTTTCTGCACCCAGGCGTCCGAGACGAACCTGACCAGCATCGCGTTGGAAGACGAAGAGACATCTCGCGGCAGTTTGTTGCCGCAGCTGATGCTTAGCAACGGGCTGTTTTCGTCTGGGCCGTCTCTGATCTCCAGGAAGTCGTAGGCGCAGCTTTCGTGGTCCTCCAGTTCGAACGACTGGAAGCTGAATGCTACCTGGTGGTTCTTGGGAACGGTTATTCTCCAGGTGCAGTTCACGTTTGGATGGTACTCTTCGGGGTAGTTGGGGGAGTCCAGGTGGGCTAGAGTGTCCACGAATAGGTTTCCTCCGCAAGTAGCTAGACATAAAAATATCAATTTTTTTTTTTTTACCAAATACAGAATATAACATTACAATATTGCCAAATCAACATTGGAAAGAGAGAATACGAGCAGACGAAGTGAACCAATGATGAATGCCTTCTGCATTCTGCCATTTATATTACGGCAAGCCGATATTATTTCCAAATTTGAAAGGAGTGAGTACATCATTCCACTAAGGACTCCTATGATCAGAGCCACCATTTGAACACAATGATTTTTGTAGAGCCTACTGAGTTGAACTTTTCTGTGGCCTGCTCGATATCCAGACTTCAACCCTCTGGATCATTTTCTATGAAGTCTTTAGTTTACACTACTTCAGTCGAAAATGTGGAAGACTTGCGAAATCGTCAGATTTAGCCTAAGTAATTTTTCTTATCTATTGTTCCACCACTCTACAAATACACACGTGATCTTTGGTAGTATAAAATATAAAATAACAATCTTGCCACGATTCACAAATCATTTAACTGATAACAAACTCATAACTCACTCTGAAATACTGAAATTAGTGGTAATTAAAAGTGAATCAAAACCACTTGAAGCAATAAATTCAATTCAACTTTCTCACCTTCATAAGTAGCTGTAAATCCTTGGAGACCTTTCAAATTCTTCGCAAAATACTTGATCAACATTCTACTTCCAGTAGAAACTAAACGAAAAAATTGTCCTTTCCCACAGAACAATCCAAGTATCGGAGACTTATTCCAGTAACCATCCCTTATCTCTAGATAGCCATCTCTACAATCCGGTGACTTTTCAATGTCCAAATTGGTGATGTTGAGTGTGATCTTTTCACCATGAGCTGCTGTGATACTCCATTCGCAACTGACACTGTCCTTTGAGGTTGAGGTGAACTTTGGGGGTGAGAACGTTCCGTGACTGCCTTGAAAAGTGCGTCCACATCCTAAATTCAGAAATTTCACAGCGTAAAGTAAACTTCACCACACAAACGTTGCCGTAAAGTATATTAGTGAGATTTTAAAGCTGTAACATGCAATAAATAGTAGGCCAGATACGGATCCTTGGGTTACTACCGTTTTCGTTTCGAAATAAGTGAACGATTGGAAATAACGATGAATATGTAGACCAATGATCATTATTATAAGTAGCAAGTGTGATGAAATTGATTGAAAAAATAACCATAATTTGCGCAAACGTATAATGTGGGTAGAATTCATGCCAGGTAAGTGTATCAATGAATAAATAATTGCCAGAGATTACATAAAAAATTGAGTAATTTCTCAAACGATACTGCCTGTGGTGTCATTCAATTAGAACATAAAGCATTTTCTTCTTTACCACTACTAGATGCGCATCTCCCCAGTTGTGTTCCTTGCTATTCTAATAATCCGATCATCGATATACGGGATAGTTAAACACTCATAAACAAGAATTTTTCCTATGATTTCGGTGTAATTATTTCCAATAGTAGCCCATTAAATGTGACAAGCAATTATTTCAATGCGAGGGAGGGGGAAATGAGCAGATGATAGCCACAAAATATATATACGAGATCTCCCGGTTGAAAAACATAAAAAAATATTAATCGAAATCTTTGTAGTTTTGATCTGTACTGAAACTGAAAAAGGAGGCCATTAATATTTCGCTTACCTGGACATTTATAAAGAAGGTTGGTTTGTCTAATGTCTCCTTTGCTCAACCTCACTCTTTGGCCTATTGCAGGTGATTTTCTACCTCGGAAATTGATGGGTTTAATTGTGTCTAAGTAAAGCTGTTTCGAAAACGTATTTTTCGCATAATGCATTATAGAGTTGTAGTCGTACTTCACACCCATGGGATTCACCTCGTCTTCTTTGAGTTTGTTGAAATTACTTTCTTGCCCTGAAACATATGTAATCGATAAATTCTTCAAGATATCATCTAAAAGTATTGCAAGAATTTTTTTTTCAATTCTCTGTGCTAAAAAACTACTACAGTTCTCATAAATTGTACTTTGTAATGGAAAGATTAATTATACACATTAGCCCCAGGAAGCAACCTTGAGGTACTCCAGCAAAGCATTTTCTTCTTCTTCGTTACTCATCCCTAGTATCATTCCTTTATATGCTTGATTGATTGAATTTATATAATAATAATTATCGTTAATTAACTCACTATTAATTATTTTTATTGACCCCAAGAAACATAAATGGATAATAGGGACCTAACTTTATAACTAATACAATGAACAACAAAATTTTAAGTTGAAGAAAAGCATCATTGTAATAAGTTTTTCTTTAAATGTAATTTGGAACCATTTTTTTGTATGTTATTTTTTGAATTGTTGGGAATATGACTGAATATCAAAATTTGATTACATGAAATTTTTTTTTTTCAAAGTTAGTCTTTATTTTATGCGTGATGAGACTATTTGAGTGTCTAAATCAAATCAATCAAATCAAATCCGTTTATTTCCTTCAAATGACAAAAGTTTTTATTTTGTATAGGAATAGTCAAAAAGTACCTAAAACTAAATAAATATAAAAATGCAATAGTAAAGGCAGTATACACATAAATAGAATAGGATTAAAGTACACATATAAAATACAAATACATTTAACCGGAGATATCACAGATTGGTCACATAAAAAAACTCGTCGAGTGTATGAAAACAATTTTCTAGCAAAAAAGTTTTCAGACTTTTTTTGAATTTTACAAAATTCCTTAGGGATTTAATTGTCTCTGGTAAACGATTGAAAATTTTCGGTCCAATGGAGTCTGGAGCATTTTGACTAATTTTAAATTTAGTTTGTTTTATGTGTATCAAATGTTTTTGGCGCGTATTTTTATGATGGATATCGCCGTTGAGACTAAAGTCGGTTTTATTGGTAAAAATGTATTTCGACAACTCATATATGAATAAGTTGACTAGAGTCAAAATTTTGTGGTTTTGAAATAGTGTTTTACATGAGCTGCGTTTTGGAACATCGAATAAACACCTCCAAATATATTTTTGTTCAATAAAAATGCTCATACTCATTGTTGAGTTGCCCCACAAGCACACGCCATAGAGCAACCTGTCTTCAACTTGGGCATAATATATGCTCATTAGTTGCATTTTGTTTAATACCGTTCTTAAATTTTTACAGATGTAGATCAGTGAGCTCAATTTAGAAACTAACTGTCCAGTGTGTGTTCCAGTTCAGATACTCGTCCATGTGAATTCCTAATTTAGTGATTGTCAATAGTATCGATTGAATGAAATTCTATAAATGAATGTTTTCTACTCTTGATAAAAGAATGTATGAATATACATATTTTCAATTTGTACAAAGAATTGGCATCCGAAATAGTGTTTGGAGGATATAAATAGGATGCAGATTCTAGGAATGAAAATTCAAAATTACTTTTAATACTTTTGTTTCGCAGAGATTCAAGTAGGCGAAACATAGTAGAATTGGCAGTTCCCCATACTGATATTAAATATTGTAATTTTGATTAAATTGAACTGATATAAATCATTTTCATATATTTCGAAGTAATGTAAAATCGATTTTTCAATAAAATGCCAATCATAAGAGATTGAATATTTTCAATACGACTTTTCCAAAAATTTTGTTATTTCTGA
The DNA here is from genome assembly GCA_944452925.2 of Chrysolina oricalcia. Classification (NCBI taxonomy): domain Eukaryota; kingdom Metazoa; phylum Arthropoda; class Insecta; order Coleoptera; family Chrysomelidae; genus Chrysolina; species Chrysolina oricalcia. Next base: position 72,091,448 of record OX101813.2, read on the forward strand.
ATATTTTATATTTTTCCTGTTCAAAACGATTGAATTTCCGATATGTCTGGATTTTCTTCTTGACAAAAATATATAGGAAAATTTGTCAATATTCATAGTCATCTTATTATTGTTCCACCAAAACCAAATTATTTTTTAAATCAGCCCTGAACATTTTTGATTATTTAATTGTCATTATTCTCTAAATTAATTAATGTGTCATCTGCAAATAATTTGACCTCACCATGCAAATTAATATTGAACATCGAATTGAAATATATGATAAATACTATAGGTCCAAGATTTGAACCTTGTGGTACACCACATGTTATATTCCCTGTCAAACTTTTTCCATTCCCCATACAGACATAATATTGTTCTCTCCCAGATGAATAATTTTTGATAAATAATATTGAAATATTGAATGATACTCAGCGAGTGTATCTTTTGAAAAATGAATAGATCCGTACCTACCACTCATGATATGGTCCCAAATAATACTGACATGGTTATCTCTGTCTGGGCGTGTATGTTCGTGCCAAAACCCAACCACGTGGCCTAGCTCATGGACTATTATTCCAAATTTATCGCAGTTTTTTCCGATGCTTATCGCTTGTCCTCCATTTCCTCTCTTTCCCACGAATGAGCAGCACCTGTGAAACAAACTTGATAATTTTAGGACGGAATAGTGAAGAGGCAATATCAATAATAATAACAAGTGTGGGAGCGGATTCACCTAGAAATTTTGAGTCTACAACTAAATATTGTGCCAAAATCTCTAGTGCAATAATATCCTAAACAATAATATACTGACCAATAATAAACTAACATTTTGGGAGGGGTAATTTTTTAGTTTGATCCTACCTGTACTCTAATTCATCGTTGAGTGTGATTGAAACTTTAATTGATGGTCATCAATAATTAAATACTACGACCGTTTACGGCTCTAGAGATTCTGAAAAAACTTTAAATATTTCCCGTACCATTAATATTAAGAAAAAAAAATTCATTTACATTTTTGTAGACCCAGTCGAGGAAAATGATATTGTTACTGTTCATTTTTTTGATATTTTTTTGGTTCTTTTTCGAATTTTTGTTGTTTATAAAAAAAATGTAAAAACAATTTACAAGTTTTCTTTTTTTTTACTATTTTCCGGACTATTGCTATTACGGACAAAAATGTGTGTTAATTTTTTTTTAGATTTTCACAAGGCGATCAGAAAAGACGTTTTATGAAATTTTGAAAGATGCCGCGGTCTTTGAGTTTTTTTTAAGTTTAAAGTTCATTCTTCAAGATATGGAAAAATTTTATATGAATTTTTTGTAGTCCTAGTTGGGGACAATAAAATTTTCCATTTATGTATTTTTTGATAATTTTCGATTTTGAGAATTTGTCAGTTTCAAAATTTTTTACAAGTCCAGTCATTAAATGCTATTTTTTAAGTTCAGTCAATTTTTACCGGTTATGGAAAAATTGATACTGTAAGTATGCATTTTTGTAATATTTCGTTTCGTTGAGTTTTTTGAGAGAACAGATATATTTTGTAGTTTTTTTCAATTATTTTATATTTCTTCCACTTTCTAATCGAGTTGGGGTTTGGATCATGAGACTAACAGAAAACTTTTCGAACCGATTTAAAAAATAATCAATTTTATCAGTAGTACGGCCAATATTTCAATTTTTCCGTTTTTTTTTAAGATATCCTGGAGTATTGATTCTTCTAAAACATGTATTTTGTAGATTTTCCAAAGACAATCAAAAAAGATCTCTTAGTCGACTGTAAAAAAATCAACCGTTCGTGCGATATTTTGTATTTCGCAGTTCTTACTATAAACGAAGACACTCGTGTTACAAATAGATCAAGAACTTGTATTGATAACATTATTGTTAGGAAGGATTCACAATATACATCGAATGTTATAGACTCATGTCTCTCTGACCATCGAGCCCAATTAATAACTATTAAATATCCCATATCGAACAGCAACTACAAATATATATATAGGAGACTTTATTCTGATGAATCTATTGCAAATATTATATCTGAAATTGAAAAACGAACTTGGTATGAGGTTTTTAATGAATTTGACACAAATTTGAAATGGAATATATTTTCTAGAATTTTCGGTGACCTTTTTGAAACTTGTTTCCCCATGAAAAAAATTAAAGAAAAGCCGATCAATAACAAGAAATGGATAAATGATGAGGTCAAATATATGAAAGAAAAAGTTAGCACACTGCAGACAATGTCTCTTGGAAATGAACTTTTTAAAAAGGTATATAACGAATATAGGGAATCTTACAGGATTCTTTTGAACAAAACTAAAAGTGAATATTATGAAAATATGATTAAAGAGAGTGACAATAAATCGAAAACTACTTGGAACTTAATAAATATTCTAAATAACAAGACTGCAAACACGAAAAATGTGATACCTGATAGTCATGGTGATTGGGAGAATTTGGCAAATGCCTTCAATGCCTACTTTATTAATGCTGCGCCGGTTGTAGATGACGTAGGTTTAAACCTTAATAACGGAATTATGTCAAACTCAATTTTTCTTTACCCGATTAGTGAAGAGGAAATATTTCAGGCAAGCATGAATCTCAAAAATAAATTGAGCAGCGGTATTGATAACATACCATCTAAAATTCTAAAGAGATGTGTCAAATACCTATCACCAGTGTTATGCCACTTGTTCAATTCCTGTTTTGAATCAGGTATATTTCCAGATCAAATGAAGCTGGCAATAATAATACCCTTGTACAAAAAAGGAGAACAAAATGACCTTACAAATTATAGACCAATAAGTTTGCTATCAGCCTTCTCCAAATTATTTGAAGTGATAATTTCAGTGAGAATCATGAATTTTTTTAAAGCACATAATGTATTGAATGAATTTCAACATGGTTTTCTCAAAGGCAGAAGCACAGAAACAGCTTTATTTGATTTTGTTGATCAAGTTCATAACTTAGTGGAATTAGACTCTTGTGCTTGCGGTGTTTTATTAGATCTCAGTAAAGCTTTTGATTGTGTAGATCATTTCATTTTACTTCAAAAACTTTATAATTATGGAATCAGAGGAAATGCTCTAGATCTCCTGAAATCATATTTAAGCAATAGAAAACAAAAAGTATGCATCAGACATGAAAATGAGGAATTTCTATCAGATTTTACTGAAATTAAAAGAGGTGTGCCACAAGGGAGTGTATTAGGTCCGTTACTTTTTATAACTTACATAAATGATCTTTCGGAACTATTTAAAGACTCAAACACTACAGTTGTCAGTTATGCGGACGATTCAAATCTCATTCTACCAGTTGATACTTATATTCCTTTAGAAAACACAATAATAAAAAATATTTCTTTAGTATCCTCATATCTGAATGTAAATAAGTTACTTTTGAACACCGCCAAAACAGATTGCATTGTTTTTAAAACAACCCGCAAAAATATTACTTTTCCGGAGTCTATTCATGTACGTAATGGAGAAGAATTATACTTCTCTACAGACACAAAAATGTTAGGCATATATATAGATGACAAGCTAAACTTTGAAAAGCATATTGACTATCTGGCAAAAAAACTAGCGTCCAAATGTTTTGCTATCAGAGTTTTGAAAAGAAACCTGAATTTGGAGGCACTAAAAACTGCATACTATGGGACAGTCTACCCTTTTCTGAAGTATGGAATTCTAATATGGGGTGGAAGTTCTCAATTAGAACGAATTTTCATCATGCAGAAAAGAGTCATGAAAACCATGTTGAAAATGAAATACACAGACTCCTGTCGTGGTATTTTTAAGTATCACAAAATGCTCACCGTATATGCCATCTATATTTATGTATGTGTAGTTTTTGTTCACGAAAATAAATCAAAGTTTGAATGTGACACACACAAACATAAGTACCACACCAGGCACAAATCTAATTTTGTTATACCCAAGCACAGATTGAAAAATACCGAGAAAGGACCGCACTATGCAGCTATCAAATTTTATAATCATATACCCTCGAAGATCAGAGAAGACAGTACAACAAAAAACACTTTCAAAAAATACGTTTTTGATCTATTGTGTGACATAGAACCGTATTCACTACAAGAATTCTATGACAAATCAGATTGACTCTCCTATTGATATTTTATTTATATTCTATATTAAGTATATAGTTTTTTGTGTTCATTTAGAAGTTCCTTCTTTTGACTGTGATATTTTACTAAATGTTTTATGATAATGTAAGTTAGGTTTAGAAATTGTAGTTTTTAAGTTGATTTCTATATTTATATACATCATTTACTGTACTTATTTGTAATTTGTACTTATGACTTGAGTTTTTCAACTGTTTCAAATTGAAAGCTTCAATAAAAAAATCTATCTATCTATCTAATCTATCTATCTATCTATTATCGAAAATTCAAACTCTCATTTTCAGATTTAAGAGATATTCACCATTTTCCGATAGGTTTTTCGAGAAACGGTTCATTTAGTCAAAAGAACATGATCTATTGCTTTCAATTTGAAACTTATAATTTCAACTTCAGGTTCTATTTTTCTATAACTTGGGTTTTTGCATGTGCCGTGTCAAGTTCTCATTAGACTTTCTCTTGGCTCAGTAATTTCCTTGGTTTTGATTAATAGAATTACTGAATTGATTAAATATGAAATAATTTGAAAATTTCTTGAATCTTTTCTGTTTGTAGTACCTCTTGGTTTTGGGCAACCTTTTTGGCGCCTTGGGATTGGGTAGGTTCTCATTAGACCTGTCCCATGATCTTGAGCATAGAATTTGGTTTCCCAAATTCCCAAGAGACTGTGTCTTAAGCCTGGTTTTGTGCACATCGAGTCGTAGTTCTCATTAGACTTTTCTCCCGGTTTGTCATATTTCCTTGGGTTTGGATCAACAGAACTATAAATAGATTCACAGATCAATTTTTGGAAAATTTCTTAAAAATTTTCTGGTATGGGCTCATCATTTTGGTCATCCTCTTTGTTACTATTGAGATTGGGAAAGTTCTCATTAGACTTATCTCATGATCTTATGTTCCAATCTGGTTTCCCAGGATGTTGAACTAATAATAATTTATCAATTTCAAAACACAAATCAATATTTTTATTATAGTTCATTTTTTACACATTTTTTATACCATAACTTCATTATCATTGTCAACTTTCGACACAATGTCATTTTTCATTCAGTTAGACAGTAGACTAAGCTTCAGCAGACATGTGTTACTCTGCCTGTTGAAACTTTCTTAAATCTTTTATGATTGTGTTAATGGTGCATCTTGTTTTTGGACTACCTTTTTGACGCTTTGGGAAGTGTGAAGGTTCTCATTAGACCTGTCTCATGATCCTGAGCTAAGAATTGGTTTCACAAATTCTCGAGGGACTGTTTCTTGAACCTGGTTCTGTGCACATCGGGTTGAGGTTCTCATTAGACTTTTCTTCCGGTTTGTCACAATTCCTTAGGTTTAGATTAACAGAACTATAAATAGATTTACAGATCAATTTGACTATTTGGTCATTATTCAATTTTCAAAACACAGATCAGGGTTTCTAGAAGTTAATGTTCTAAGCCAAACGTCATTGTCATTGTCAACTTTTGACACAATGTAAATTTCATTCATTCAGTTTAACAGTAGACTAAGCTCCAACAGACATGTGTTTTACTCTGCCTGTTGAAACTTTTATCCAGGTGAATCCTGGAATAAGGACTTTTTTTAAATGTTATTAATATGATGTCCCGTTTTTTTAAATTTTACATGGTCCTCTGGACACATGATATTTTTATGGTCTGGCTCTTGTACACCTGACGAGTAAGTAACTTTTCAAATTTCAAAATTCTTTTTATCAAAATTTCTTAAATTCAATTCAATGTCACTTACAGGTACGCACTGATGATGACTTTATAGTCGAAAGCGCTCTGCTATGATTTTATAAATAAATTTCTGCACGAAATACAACTTTTCTTCATTCAAAATAATTTTTGCATAGTAGGATGGAATAAAGGAGTGTAACCAAGAACTTCGTTGAATCCGCATTTATCAGCCTAATATTGTTAGAAAAAAATGTACAATTATATAAACCAAGATGGCCACAGGGAAGTGGGCAGAAAGGAAAGTAGGCAGAAATGCACGATCGTAGGGATAAGGTTTTATTACTTTTCAGTTATCAAATCGTTGGCTCTCTGTTTAATATCGGTTAATTTTTTCTCAGTGTAAACTCACTTACCCACATGGTCGTTCCGTGAAAATAATATAGTTAGGGTGCTCATCCTTTTTCCTTTCCACAAACTTGATGCAAGTGGTGTTCTCCCAGTGTTTCATGGCTTGTCTGAAGAGAACCTTGTGAACTCCACTGAAGGTTCCGTCAATTTCGTAGGGGATAACTGCATGGTCCCATATTTTGTCTACTTTTGCTGTCACTGCTCTGGCGACTATCTTGTGGGAGTGACTAAGGAGTGGTGGCTGTGGCTTCTGGTGTGGAGACGGTACCGCTATGTCCCCGTAGTGTTTCGCTAGGAAAAAGTTGTTAGTTGTGGATTGTTGTACACTACATTTTTTCTACGACTATAAATATATTCACTATAGACCATAGCTAATTATTTATGAATGGCAAGCTGGAAGTAGATATCGATTACTTCAATCATGAGAGGTGATTTTGCTCTATACAGGGTGTTTCAAATTCTATCCTCGCCATTGAGATCTCAGGAAACTATGAGAGAAAAGAAAATGGTTAAATTGGGGCAAAGTTGCGCATTTACCCAGTTAACACAAACATCTAGGAGATGTTGCTTTCTTGATTATTATGGTAACAAAATGAATTGCATTTAGACGTCATTGTTACCACTTAGTGATGCCAAATGTTATGAATTGTTCACAATTCTCTTTCCATTAGTGTCACTTTGAGCATAAAATGTGAAGATAATTGCGAAGCATATTAACATGAATTTTGCTTTAATTGCGATTTTGTCGGTATAAAAGGAATTAGGTTGGTAACAAAATTGATCGTGACATCACCATCACGGCACAGCTTAGTATCTAAGCACAAAATGGCCAGCGGCCAGAGGTGTTTGTCGAGTCGAGAGTCACGTAGAATTTGTATTTGGTTGACGCCATTCTTTAAATATTCTATAGGTACTTCTGATAGTGTGTAGTGTTCTGTTTGCTTCTTCTTATTTCAATAGTTGAATCAAATGTGTTTATTCACAATGCCCAATTATGTTTTCTACCAAGAACTGTATCTCTTCAGTGAGTACAAACAGATAGGTAAATTCAGTGATTAACAGAATTTGGCATTTTCAGGATAGGTACCTACTGATTTCGCCGCGAAGAAAATGCTGTCCAGAGGATTGGAGTTGAATTATTGATTTTTCTACATTTCTGTAAATGTTTTTTCATGATTCAGACATAGTTTGATGATTTTTTTGTTTGTGAGAAGTATATACCTACTACGGAATCAACTCACGCATTTGTTTTCTAGCATTACAATCCATATCAACAGTAATTCATTAATAAGAATAGTAATATTGAGGTATAATTTCTATTCATGTTGAAACATGGCGAGCTTTGTTTTATTCTTGACATACAGGTGAATCAGAAAGTGAAGCGCGAAGTACCAGTCCATTCAATTTCACATTGTTACATCGAAAGGGTCTCAATGTGCATTCGATGCCGAAGTATAAATGGAATGTCACATTGGGCTAATTTCGAGTCACATTTTGCATCACATTTTGATGTCTCGACATGACCAACGGGGCACCGAATAAACGTTTATGCGATAATAATGGAAGTCGCTTTGCGATTCACTCTCAGATCAATAATATTGATCTGAGGATTCACTGGTGTGATCTGAAACATGAATGTGAATCCGACTGCCATCTCTGAGACCATTCTGTGTTGACTGGGTACCTGACAAGCAATGTGCCTTTGAGAAAGTTCTGAAATTTCGAGTTCATCCGGAGATATCCGGAAAAACAGAAAATTCGGAAAATGGTTTTTATTTTTTTCTGGCTTTATTTTTCGAAGGATTTGAAAATAAACTGCTCTACCACATTGCCACTTTTTCCTGTTACATAATGGTGTTTTCAGATTTGCTATCCGACGTTTCGTCTTCCGGCCACCATCATCAACTTTATTTTTTTCTTGTAGGCGCTACATTCGATTATTTCTGTTCTGAATAGAACCAGATCATTCCTTTTCGAAAAATTGGAGATATTCAAAAAAAATTATTCTTATCGTAATAGGCTTTGACTTTGATGTTTCTAAATTCGACTTTCAATTTGTAACAGTCAATAACATTTTGTCATTGAGTGTAACAGTCATTGAATTTTCATCCGTATTTTTTTCTCGGCTTTTCTAATAAACCAAACTCGGTTGGATTTTGATCCAATAACTTGAACATAGTTCAATGTGGTTGTAGTTTTTCGGATTACGAGTTTAAATACATCTCCTATGTCATACCACTGTTTCTATCGTGTTTGTAATAAATTTGTTTCATATCTCTTTATCCTTCATTCGTGAAAGCCATTTTTCGCCAAAAATTCAATGACTTGTACAATAACAAATTGTCATTGAGTGTAACAAATTGAAAGTCAAATTTAGAAACATCAAAAACAGAGCCTATTTTGATAAGAATTAATGCTTTCAGTATCTCCTATTTTTCGAAACAGAATGATAAGTTATGATACATAATTGAAAAGGTAAAATCTGGTTTTATTCAAAACAGAAAGAATCCAATGTAGCGCCCATAAGAAAAAATAAAGTTGATGATGGTGGCCGGAAGACGAAACGTCGGATGGCAAATCTGAAAACCCTATTATGTAGAAGGGAAAAGTGGCTATGTGGAAGTGCAATTTATTTTCGAATCCTTAAAAAAATAAAACCAGAAAAAATTAAGAACCACTTTCCGATATTTCTGTTTTTTTCGGATATCTCCGGATATACTCGGAATTTCAGAATTGTTAGTCAGGTAAATGCGCAACTTTGTCCCGATCCAACCATCTTCGTATCTCTCATAGTTTATGAGGTCCCAATGGTGAGGATCAAATTTGACACACCCTGTATTTTAGGAAAAGGAAAAAAATTCATGAGTAGAAGTTGATCATGCAAGAGCCGTTTTACACTTCAGAAATTACTGCGAAAATTCTAATGGAAATAATATCGAAAATTTCTCTGATAATTTCAACAATGACTAATAAAAAAATTCATGTTTTATACAACAAGGAAATTATGGCGAATTTTCTTTCATGCGCATGCGTATTATTTCGATTTTGCTGGTGGAATTTAAAATGTCACAGTTTCTCTATATTATTTTATGATGAAATAACTGTCATTAGATCATTATTTATAACTAAACTTCTAAATCTACGAATTGATAATGCCGAAAACCAAAGAAATGTGTGTTGCTACAATTATTTCCTTACACGTTTTATTGATTTATGTAATCAAAAAAAGGATACAAGCAAGAAAGCGTTCGTTTTGGTGTAAAACGTGGCTGCAAAGGAGAAATGAAGGTAGAGGTATACTTTCTCTTCTCAATAACGAGTTAAAGAGTGAGGATCCTGAAGCATATAGAAATTTTCTCAGAATAAATGATTACCAGTTTGCCAAACTGTTGAATGAAATCAAGGATGGTATCACAAAGCAGGACACTTTCATGAGAGATTCTATAAGTACTAAACATAGGTGGGTGTTGAAACAAGAAGTGTTTGACCACCTATTTCTGATAATTATGTTTCATTTCAAGACTGGACATTATTCTTCGTTTTCTGGCTACAGGTGAAACTTATCGATCTTTTATGTACAGTATGACCAAGACATTTTGTTCTTTTATTTTATGAACCATATAAACAAAAAGCAACACCCAACACACTATAACTGCCAAACGTCAAACGTCAATCGCACAGATCATCGAAATAAGTTTATGCGATCTATGATCAAACCATTCCTGTGTCTTTGCGCAAATTCTCGCGCATATTACTCCCAAACTTTATAAAAATATAGAACATGCCCTATATTTTTCCTCGCAAAATATTCACGGTAAATTTCATTATAATTTTCGCAGTATTTACACTGTTTTACATATCCCAGTTTTATAAAAATTATTTTTGGAACCAATTTTCGTTAGAATTTTCGGAGTAATTTCTGAAGTGTAAAACGGCTCTAACTTATTCATTCCTCATATCAGGCATTCAATTGAAATAACAATGCACACAATTTTGGTTAATCAAAAAACGAACAACCCATAATAGTTGAGCTATCGAAAATTTATTATCCATGATTTGAGTGAAAAATACAAGTCAATGAAAAGGCCACTTCATAATCTTCATGGCAAAATCAATCAGCCTGAGATAATGAAGACCTCATTATTCAATCTGCTCAGAAATATAATCAAAAACTTTTATATTAGACAACCAAAGAGTGGCTCATTCATGACTTCGTGGAAACAAAAACCTTCTTATTCACCCGTTGATACGCAATAGTTATTTTTCTACGACCATTAAGAAAAATGAACATTTCAATTGGGTCTTCGATTAAGAAACGTACCACGTTGTAACGCCGATTTTCATTTCCCACGGGCTAGCTGTATCGAAATATTTCATTTCCAACGACTTTCATGAACTACTAGACTGTCATTATAGGAATATTTCATCAGTGATTCTCTTCAAACGATAGGGCTAGAAGCAATAAAGAGATGAAAATGATGAAATATTATCGTATTTCCCAGGGTTCCTTGATAGGGGGTTATGAAATGTCATCGATTTTGTCGGGCATATTGTTTTCGTCATTGGAGGGAAATTAAGGTGGCTATCCTGAAATTGGAGGCGCCAAATTTGAATTACGCTAAAATATCCCATTTTGTTGGATTGAATTCGAAACCAATCGGTGGGAGTAAATTGAAAAACGTGCGAGTGATTAATACATATTTGTATTAATATATTCCCTAGTTCGCACAAGTATCTCGAAGACTTCTGAGAGTTTCAAAGTTGATGAAAATAACAAATATTTAACATTTTTTATAGATTCTGAATGTTGGGCGTAGTTGATAATAATTATCAAATTGAATGAACTGACGAGAAAGTAAATTCTATACAAAGTATTGAGCCTTTAAAAAAAAAGAAAACATGGAACAATCTCATAATCTGAGATATGAAATATATTTCAGATTCAAAGACTATTCTCAATTTATCTGATGTAACACTAGTTGAATAAATTGCACCATTCAAAGAGAAATTATTTTCATGTCTAAAAGAAATCAAAACAACTCTCTTATGTTGACATTATTCCAGAACCTCAGGTGCAAGAAGAAAGTGTGATTTGTTATATGATTGATCTCTATTTTTTCTAAAATGTGTGAATGTGAAATGGGGTAAATGATTAAAATGATGATAGATAAATATTTATTCGTCCTTGAAGTTTACTCAAATAAATAATAATAATAAATATTCCTAGGATTAATATCGAATCAAGTTCACATCAGTAGATAATTACAAAATTCGATTGAAAAAATTAAGTTATTGAAAATGATTAGCGATAGTGAGGATGATTTAACAATCAAATTAATAAATTTATATCAGAAGCTCCTGATAATGCCTATCTTCTGACAAAGGTATGATTTTCTTTTCATAAAACCAGAATCATTTAAATAAAAAGATTGATTACAATCGGATTCTATATTTTTGAATACTTGGCAGATACTTTCTATATAGCAGTTAATTTGAACAAATCATTATGTGCTCTAGTAACGACGAGTGTTGATTCAGATGACACATGGACTTTGGATCATGATATTCTAGAGGATAAGCTATCAAGAACGGAATACGAGGTATACCTTTGAAATGGCTTTCAACTTTCATAAAAAATCGAAAGCAATATATTTGTCTCAATAACACCTCATCGGAACAAACATATATCAACATTGGAGTTCCTCAGGGTTCAATCCTGGGATCCGTTCTGTTTCTTATTTATATGAACGACATTGACAAACTCGACATACCAGCTTCCTTCACAATTTATGCTGATGATACATCGGTAGTAATCTCAGGTAAGGACACCATATAGCTCTAACGGAAAAATGTAGTGAAACGGTTAAAAAATGGAAGAATGTTTCGGTTCCAATCACCTCATGATGAACATAGAAAAAACACAGTCCACTAGGTTTCATAATAGACAGAGAGAATGTGAACAGCTTATCTTTCATGACATCAAGACAAATGATAATACCGTAAAATTTTTAGGTATATATTTAGATCCATGTTTATCGTGGAAACCCCATTGTGAACATCTGATCTCACAATTGAACTCAATATCTTATTAGCTGAGGAATCAGTAGAGTAAATATGAGAGAGCAAAAGGATTCAAGATCAAAACCTATGAGAGAGCAAAAGGATTCAAGGTCAAAACCCATGAGAGAGCAAAAGGATTCAAGATCAAAACGTATGAGAGAGCAACGGGAGGTACACGTCAGCAGAAAGTGCACGTGTCAGGTATCAGATTACATTTGATAACATCCGGTCAACGAAATTTGATACGGGTTCAATGACCTAATTCAATAAGTGCACGTGTCAGGCATTCCTGAAATTCCATGACGCAATAGTTCCGGTCAGCGAAATTCTATATGGGTTCAATGACCTATTTCAAAATGGAAGCACGTGTCAGGTTTCAGATTACATTTGATAACATCCGGTCAACGAAATTTGATACGGGTTCAATGACTTATTTCAATGACCTAATTCAATAAGTGCACGTGTCAGGCATTCCTGGAATTCCATGACGCAATAGTTCCGGTCAGCGAAATTCTATATGGAACGGTATTGGATATGGATATGTTGATGAAATTGTATTATGCCCAAGTTGAGAATAGAATCCGTTATGGAATCTGTATTTGGGCCTTGGGGCACATCTTCATCGGCAAATGATGTTTTCGTAGCCCAGAAGAGGGTTTTGAGGTGTATGACAGGAATGAAATACCGAGAGACATGCGTGAATGCCTTCAAAAACTATAAAATTTTAACTGTTCCCTCCCTTTACATTATGGAAACATGTATGTATGTCTTCAAGAACATGAGGGATTTCAAATTGATATCAGATGTCCACAATGTCAATACCAGACAAAAAATTGCATCTCTGTACCACACTGTAAAACCAATATTTTTTCTAATTCTCCTAAAATTATGGGACCTAAATTTTTCAACTTACTACCAGATGAAATAAAAAAATGTAAATTGGAGTTTTCATTCAGAACTCGTCTGAAGTCGTATTTAGCTGATAGGTGTTTTTATAATGTGAAGATGTTTCTGCCGTAATTCATACTGTATGTAGTTGTGACGTGTTATTTTGTTACTTTATTTTGTATCGTCTGTATCTGTTAAATTTAATTTAATTTATAAGGTCTATAACATTTATGTTTACAGTTCATTCGACTGTTTTACTGTCTTAACTATTTCTATACAAGCATGTGTTGTCTTAAAGGAAAATAAACGAATTGAATTGAATTGGATGGTGGGAGCGAGGGTTCAAATCCACGCAGCCTCATTTTTTTTTCATTTTATGAAATCGATTAGTGTTTGATTTTTTCTGCATAAAGTTTTTTTATTTTCAAGTTGTCAAAATTTTAAAAATTTTAATGTTATTTGTTTCACGACGTAGGTAGGTACGTGTACAAAAAGAAAAAATAGATGTTTCATTCAACGGGTGAAGAAAGAAAAAATTATCACACCATGTAAAAATGACGGCAGGAGAGTTTGTAATAAAAAGGATCATTAAAAATATTACAGTTTTGTTAATGATTCAGATGGTCGTAGAAAAAGTATAGTGTACAATGAGCATGAAATGACCCACTTCCCACTTGTAGGTATATGAAATTTCATACTCATAGTGCAATATACTATTATACAAGATTATAAAATCGACTCTTTTCTGTACGAGCGCGAAGTTTCCATAACGAGCCGTAGGCGAGTGCAAACAAGAGGTTTTTTATTCGAATTGTATACATAATTTATTCCAATTTTTATACCCTTTTTCTACAACTTAAGGTTTTACACAAGTGTGTGAAAAACACAACTGTGCCTAAAATCATCAACTGTGCATAAAGTAATGTTTTATGCACTGTTCATACATTTTTCAAATAGACAGTATTTTGCGTAAGATTTTACTTGGAACTCACCATTTGATAATACGACGAAAATTGTTCATATAAAGTACGAAAACAGAGTGCTTAATGCAAAAGAAAATTGAATTTTCAATCTCGTGAAAATGTAATTAATAAATCAAGCTAAAGAGGGGTTTTCTCCCACAAAATAAAAGACGCAAATGGCTTATACTAATTTTTATTACAAAAATCGCTAGGTGTAAACTGCCCCTTAGACGGCCTGCAAAGCAACCGTCTCTCGGTATATCATTCTTGGGGTTTTCTCTAGTCTGTATACAGAAATTGAACTTGGCTAAACCTTTCTGAGAGAGGTTTCCGATTTTCTTTCCAAAAATCGCTAAGTGTAAACTGCCCGTTAGACGGCCTTCAAATCTACTGTCTACTGAAATTTATCTTGGCTGAACATTTCCGAGGGAGGCTTCAGATGTTTTTTCCAAAAATCGACAAGTGTAAACTGACCCTTAAAGCAACCATCTCTCGGTATATCATTCTTGGGGTTTTCTCTAGTCTATATATAGAAACTGAACTTGGCTATCACTTTGTGAATCACTTTGTGGGATTTTTAAAACAAGCAATAAGTATTAAAAAAAAAATTACAACTTTTTTGGTTTTTTGGAAATAGCTCAAAAATTATCCAAAGAATCGTTTTACAGTCAGAAAAACTTTTGTAGGGGTGTATAAAACTTACAAAATGGTCATACGACCGGATCTGTGCATTTTCCAATGAAAAAATCCGGGAAAACCTCGAAAAACAGACCGTTCTTCATTTTTTTTTAATTTTTAGAAATCAACACATTTCCCACCTCTCAGGTGAAAATCCAAAATATACAAATTTTAGATATTGAACTCTACTTCCAAATGCCGTTTACAGAATTCGAACAAGATGATTTTCCTTAAATCGGCGCATTTACAAAGATTTTCCTTTAAATTGTTTACAACGCGATTTTTCAAAAACTACACATCAAACAGAAACCGTCATGCGCACAGTTGAACCACATGTTATTATCTGACAGTTTCTGCGATATTGTTTGTCCAGTTTCAGATTTATAAAACTTATGAATTTTTGAAAAATTGTCTCTTTCTCGAAATATTGTCTCTTTCTCGAAATTTTCCCGGATTTTCTCAGTAAAAAATGTACCGATCTGGTCAATAAAAAACATTTTGTAGGTTTCATAATTTTCTATAAAAATTTAATTGTATGTGAAACGATTCCTCCTATACTTTTTGAGACACTCGCCAAAAAAAAAAACAAAAAAAAGTTGTGATTTCTTTCACTATTTCTTGTTCAAAAAATTCCACAAAGTGATTTTGCTGGGACAAAAACCGGGGTATTCATTTACGAACTATCTTATAAAAAGTAGTATGGGCCGTTTGTGTCTTATTTTGTGTGAAAAGACTTATATTTATCTACATCTAGGCCTATAAGATATTTCCAAAGAATTGAAAACAATCACTTATATTTTATTCATAGAACAATCTTCTATTTTTTCTCTCGAAATAATTCTAGCAAACTATTCAGATAATTTTGTATCCCTTCTGTCACAATCCAAAGACTACTTCGATTGCCTTTCGATTTCTGACAAGAATAACTTTGTTAATATATTTTCCCTTGAAACTAATATTGAATGTAATCTTAAAATGACACCACCGGGAAAATAAACGCCCTATTCATTTCCTTAACAAGTGCATATTGCTTTCCACCTACGAGATGTCAGTTTATTGAAACCACTTTTCTGACAGTACTAAATAGTATATTGTGTATCTAGTACTAAAAGCAATACATTCCCGGACGACAATGTACATTGTTGGCCGAGGCGTTAAACCGAGGCCAACAAGCATTGAAGTCTGGGAATGTGCTTTTACTACGAGGTACACATACCATTTTTTCTGAAATCGCAATCAGCATTATCAAAAACTAAGGAATTTTACATATTGTTTGCGTGAATTCAATAACTGTCTAAAATGTAAACAAGCCGGCAAATATTTTCTCGGATCATTTTCTGTACGGGAAAGTACTTTCCCGTACCGTTTAGGTCCGAAAACGGTCCGGGAAAGTTCGTTGCTTGGCAACGGACTAAAATACTAGATTAGCGTATTTTGAGGCCTGAAGTTGCTCCGAGAAAGTGGGCATTCTTGAACGATTTTAGAAAAAGTACTTTCCCGTTCAGAAAACGATCCGAGAAAATTTTTGCCGGCTTGTTTACATTTTATACAGTTATTGAATTCACGCAAACAATATGTAGAATTCCTTAGTTTTTGATAATGCTGATTGCGATTTCAGAAAAAATAGTATGTGTACAATCAGCATTATCAAAAACTAAGGAATTCTACATATTGTTTGCGTGAATTCAATAACTGTATAAAATGTAAACAAGCCGGCAAAAAATTTCTCGGATCGTTTTCTGTACGGGAAAGTACTTTTTCTAAAATCGTTCAAGAATGCCCACTTTCTCGGAGCAACTTCAGGCCTCAAAATACGCTAATCTAGTATTTCAGTCAGTTGCCAAGCAACGAACTTTCCCGGACCGTTGTCGGACCTAAACGGTACGGGAAAATACTTTCCCGTACAGAAAATGATCCGAGAAAATTTTTGCCGGCTTGTTTACATTTTAGACAGTTATTGAATTCACGCAAACAATATGTAGAATTCCTTAGTTTTTGATAATGCTGATTGCGATTTCAGAAAAAATAGTATGTGTACCTCGTAGTAAAAGCACATTCCCAGACTTCAATGCTTGTTAGCCTCGGCTTAACGTCTCGACCAACAATTTACATTGTCGTCCAGAAATGTATTGCTTTTACTACTAGATACACAATATACTATTTCGTGCAATCGCACGCGAAGTCAGTATTTCGCGTTCTCAGCACAGTCCGCGAAATTTAATTTCGCGACCGTTACCCATAGCAACGGCCGCGAAACCAAACGTCACTTTCAAAAATGTTTTCAGACATCGTCTTAACATTCTGTTTGTCACACCAATCTTTAAACTCGCCGTAACATTTTTCGTACTGCCGTTTAGATTTTTCGGGTATTAAAACGGAAAGCGCCGAATTTACAACGCTTTTGAGTTCAGGAGGAGTGGAAGGTACTGAAATATCGCTATCAGTATCAGACATTTTGCGTTTTGACAAGAACTGTCAAAATATTTTGTATATATTGAAACATATCATTTCCATAGCACACGGTGATATTGTTAAATAAATTGAACTGCTGTTGATTTTAGAGCAATAATATATTTATTTACAACTATCTATTTTAATAATTTTAACGATTGCACGAAAAATAGTGTGTATGCCATGTCCGCGAAACTTTTTAACGACCTCAAGATAATCTTGCCTAGGCCGCAAGCGGCCTCGGCGATAACTGTTCTTTCGGTACGTTAAAAAGGTATTTCGCAGCCTTAGCATACAAATAACTATTCCCGTACCGTTTAGGTCCGAAAACGGTCCGGGAAAGTTCGTTGCTTAGCAACGGACTAAAATACTAAATTAGCGTATTTTGAGGCCTGAAGTTGCTCCGAGAAGGTGGGCATTCTTGAACGATTTCAGAAAAAATGTGTTCTACACTTGCATTTCAAATATATTGAATTTGATTGGATACATTTTAGTCACGGAAAAACCTACTGTTGTTGATTTTATTGAAAATATGAACAGGATGTTCATAAAGTCAGTTGTGGAATCATCCGCGACTGAAAGTTGAATTTTAGTCGTTATTTCCCATTGTACAAGATAACCTCTTTTGTTATTTGACCTCTTACCTGCTTTACAAGGATCCAAATCGATATCATTCGATGTTTTCGTAGGAAACCTGCCATTTAAAAGATCTTCAGCGGTAAATTTGAACCGTACGGTTGGGTATCCTGCAAGGGCACTGCTTCCAAAAACCATCAAACTGTAAAATAATAACACACGAAAAAGAAAACCCCCAACACATTTTTCACACATTTCCAACGATTATCCAAATCGTATTCAAAACTCGAGACCCTAACTTTACACTGTGTGAGATGGACTGAATTTTACGAACATGGGGACCTCTCAGAAGGATTATCTTTTCTTGGAATCATTAGATTGTAATCCCCCGATATGGTTGGTAATGGTAATTCAATATACAGGTGTTAATTTCTTGCAAAGGATAACCATTTTATTGATCTTTCTTCTGTTACTCAGATTGCAGGTAGGTATTATAATATATGTGGGTACATTATACTAAGGGCAGGTTATCAACGGTCAGATAGTGCCAAAGTGGTAGGTATTTTATAGGGTGGCTAATTCTTAATTTTATATATTACATTTTATTTATCTCCCAAGAAACATACAAGTTTATGACAGGGAAAAAACAAAAAACACATTTTCAAATAAACTAAATTAATTACCAAATAGATATTTCTAATTTTCGTATTATTTACACAATTCATGATAATAAGTATTTTTTCAAATTTACTTTAAATCTCATTTTACCATTGGATTTCAAAGATTTTGAAAAAAGTACAAAGTATTATCCGAATTTTGAGATAGGAAGAGAGACGTTAAAAAAATATTCAAATTATGTAAGACGACACTTTTCAAGATAACCCAGGTGATTCATCTAATTTATTCAATACATTTTTCATTGATTTTCTTTCAGAATTAACAAATAAATCAAAATCGATGATAAACTGTACCACCATCTGATAATATGAATCAGCATTCCATTTCTGTAGCCTTTTATTCCAGAGGAATTATTTTCGTTACCATTGAAAATACGGCTACTACAAAATTTTTGGGTTTCTACATGGACAATAAACTGAAATTTGACTCGCATATAAAACAACTAAAAAGTAAAATCTCCTCGGGCTGCTATGCAGTGAGAGTAACCTCAATAAATTTGTGAATAAAAACTGCCAAGACGGTCTATTATGCTCTCATAAAATCTCATTTACGATATGGAATTCCATTCTGGGGAGCCTGCAACTCAACAGCACTGCAGACTGTTTTAGTCCTGCAGAAACGGGCTATCAGATATTTATGTAAGCTGAAACCTCGTGAGTCATGCAAACTCAAATTTGCCGAAGAAAGAATTCTGACAGTAATATCATTGTTTATTTTGGAATCAGTATGCCTCATAAACAAAAACATATCCATGTTTCAAGCTCCCACCAATCCATACGACATACGTAATAATGGGTTAAAATTACCACTTCCCACAACAAACCTAATTAGGGATTCCATCTATTATAATGGGGTCAAGATGTATAATCACTTGCCTCAACATATCAAGATGGTTAACAGGAATACAAAAAACTTCAGGAAAATAGTTAACACATTTTTAGCAGATAGGCCCTATTATAATTTGCAAGAGTACTTCAATGACAGATTTACATGAGCTATACGAGTAACTACTGGTAAGAGTGTAATTATGTTTATTACTTGTCTACTTCTATGACTAAATTTATTTATTTTAAGATTATTTGACAATTTATTAAAGATAAAGCTCATTTATTTTCATGTTACTTCATATTACTTCGTTTTTTGTATAACTTAATTATTTTAAATTGTGACTGTTTATAATATGTTTTTATGTTATATACGTTTTATTTGCATGTTTTATGACTACGATTGATTACTAACTCGATTGTGACTCTATATACACTTTATTCTTGGTTACATTGTTATATATATATCTACTTTCGCTTTGTCAACAAAAATTATTTTTTCCGACATTAAAGCATATTTTGATTTGATTAGATTACTTAGCAAAGAAATTATAAGCAAATATCAAAACCCAAATCCCTAATAAAACACCAGCGATGTTCAAATAAAAACTATATTTTTTCCAAACAAACAGTCAACATTCACTTTAGAGATAGAATAAATATTTTCATCTACAACTTTCTTCAACTTCTTACAATTCAATTCCAAAATAATTTAGAAAAGTATCAAGATTTGGAGATTGTCAGGATCACATGGAATATGTACAATACAGTTATTTGAGTTTATGAATTGGGTACTGCAAAACTTCCATAATATAAGTAATTTTTATAAATACAACTTTCAAATCTAATGTATCGTGTACAGTAACACCCCTGAAATCGGATTTAGATCAAGTAACCACCAATTTCTTATTTTATTTTTTATACAAAGGTTGTGATTACGTATTCTAAAAATGTTCAGGTTAATATCTGACACTTAATCTAATTCTTACAACAAAATGCCTTTACTTGATGATTCGCCTAGAAATCTAATTGAAGCAACACCTTCAATAAATTAACAAATTTTATATGTATATTTTTTAATTTGAACATTTAGATTTTTTACGAAACTTCAACCTAACCACTCAAAGCACTTAACTACAATCTCTTATCCTAAGTAATCAGTCATCAGGTACTTAACACTAAAATATCCAAATGCAGTATTGTAATAGCTATGATATGTCGGAAAAAACTTCATCGACGTCATCTAAGAACAAATCTCTTTAAAAATACGTATTCTGTTAAATAATATTATTGTCAAATCATGTTAAAATTAAATATGCTTTCCAACACATATAGTGTCTCACAGAAATGTATACTCTAATGAGAGTTTCCCATGAAACACTTCAAATAAGAGTGAGATTGGGAAGTAGGTATGTTGGTATTCCCCTCCCCCTCCTTTTTCGTCACATCGTATCAAAAGAGACATGATTGATATAATTATCTAGACAAATATAATGATTCGGATTTTAATATGACACCAAGGTAAAAAACGATTAAATTTCCACAGATTTAATGTCTTCGGGACATGTTTCAAGCGAATGTAATACACTAAATTATTCTACGTTGAGCCTTACTTATAAGAAGGGTATTTAAGTAAGGTTCAACGAAATAGCTATTTGTATATTGTCGCTTGACAAAGAGAGTTACCGCGCAACGCAGTTTTCAGAAAAAGAAACACCAGATGCTTTATTCAACAAAAGTACATCACATTATAACAAACTTTCATAATGTATATGCTAACCAAATTGCACTAAATTCAAAAAATACTAATCGCTTCTCAAACTACTAAAAGCATGAAATATTAAAATTTACCTATTTTAGTAGATATTTTCCATCGGGCCATCGGGCGCTTCTTGTAAAAATTTGTGAATATCTTCAGTAGTGAATGTTTTGACTGGCACCATGTCATGAATTTACGGTATTGTAATTCATATTTCTTCATTGATTTCTCTGGTAGAAGATTCAAAGTAACAATGTTTGCACTATCTGCTACATCAGGAGTGTTTGATAATTCGCTATCACTATCATCAAACATCATGCAGAAATACGATGGAGAAGCGAGCGTTTTCGAAATATTTCCGCTATAGAGCGCAAATGCTGTCAATAAATGACATTTCAAGGAAAACGTCAACTTTGCGTCGAAATCTGAAAGCGTCAAAGGCTACTTTGTTAAGCGTGTGTAGAAAAAATAATTCGCTTCAAGAACAAAAAACTGCTGCATAGCTACTTTGAAGGACTTAAGCTGCCACAAAAATACAATCACCCTTTGGATGTATACATAATTTTGAGTGATAGACCTCTTGAAAATTTCTCAAACATCACTAGTTCGTCATTTATTGAAGGAATGCACACTATTGACTCACTCTGAATACATACAAATATCTATAGTCTGTTTGAAATAGTTTTCTACCACAGTTTGATCTGAATGTTGCCTCTGAGGAAGATAATTTTGTCATCGAAATGTGTTTCTAGGGGCGGAGTAAATGTGTGTTGTGAAGGGGAAACATTTGTTCTCATTGACTGACACTACAACGTCTAGACACCCACTTCACATGGAATCAACTAACAAATCAAATATAAATATGCAAACTATAACAATTTCGAAATGTTTTGTAAAATTAGGCCATTTTTTATGTACATTATCAAATTCTTCAACGTTAATTACATAAATTAATTTGTTAGTTGAAAATTTTAGATTCAAAATTAGAAATTGGATAGCAGGGAAGGTTCTGACATACCAACAACATACTTCCTCTAAGGAAAAAATTAATATCACTAAAAACAGTTATGGGACTTATTAGTAGTTTTCATTAGAAATTACGAAAATTTCATTTCCAAATTCTTAGTGAGTTGAGAGTAGCACAGCCTCGTTCTCAATAATAATAATGCCTTTACGATCAAGAATAGTAACCAAGGATATGTAAATATACAGAACCAGGCTCTGATAAAATAAAATTTCTGCGTTGCACATGATCACTTAGTTGGTATGAATTCAGTGTCTGAATAGGAAATGCAATGGGTTTATATAAGTTTATAATATATAAGTTTTTAGTTCTTGATATTAGTGAAGAAATTGTCCAGAATAGAAGATGCGCATCAACTCAAACTCACCAAATATCCAACCGTAAAATAAATAAATGAACTATATATATATATATATATATATATATATATATATATATATATATATATATATATATATATACTCAACAATTGAAGTGGATAATTACATTTGTCCTGGACGTGGTCTAAAGCAAACTGTTCATTTCATCTTCTAGTTATTGTTCCTGAAATTTGTTGACACTCTTAAGAATTATTAAGAATAATCAGTAACTCAAAATATACCGTTTCCTTTCACCTTAAACGCAAGATATTACTATAAAGGAAAAAATATCTGAAGTATATGTTGAAAATGGCTCGAGTATGTGAATAGTGAAAAATTGAAATGGGACAAACATATTGAGTTGTTACCTAAAAAAATTTCTCCAATTATTGGTGCTTTGAGAAGATGTCCTAAACTCGATAAAAAAATTATGAATATGATTATATATTCTCACATACTGAGTCGTATTACCTAATTGATAAACATTTGGGGATCTTGTTCCAAAAATAATTTCAATAAAATATCAGCATTGTATAGGAAATCTTTGAAAGTATTGTATCGTCTCCCATTTGACATACCAGCTAATGAACTATTTGCAATTACAGACACATTTTCTTTAGATGAATTGTATAAAATAAATACCCTAAAAATTGCACTCAATATCATAAATAATTAATCAAAATCATATTTAATTTCGAAGAAAAACTCTGAAATTCATAGTCATCTCACTAGACAATATAACTTGTTTCACCTCGATTCTGCTATCTATACAGTTGGCCAAAATATATTTACTCACGCTGCTCTCGATGAATTTAACAAATTACCTTATATTATAACAAATTGCATGAGTTTTTCTGAATTCACAATATCTGTGAAAAGACACATTACGGAATTGACATCCTGCTATCAATCTTTGTTCACTTATTCATGATTTTATTATGGTTTCACTATTATTGTAAATGTTTATTCTGTTTATCAGTCCTTTATGATGTATTTGTTTGAATTGCAATTGTTAATCATTTTTATTATTATTATATGTACAACTTCCTCATACCAGATCTTGTTATTTCTGGAAGGTATTTACTCAATTTATAAATGAATAAAATCCAACTCAGAGATGAAATAGGTGAATAAAACACTTATGGCAAAAGAAGTGCATTCATTGAAATTATGCATTCGCTTTCATAGTTTAACATCATTTATTCATTTATTTATCTCATACCCAAACCTAATGGTTCAATTACATGGAAAAAGTATACATGATAATAACACACTACATAATGATGAAACAAGCGATTAGAAGTTAAATTTGTTAGTCAAGCTCCATTCATAAATATTAATTAAATATTTTTGGATTAAAACACAGTCTCGTTTGCACCCTCCTGAAAACTTTCAAATCATCAGCAAGTAGAAGACACTCAGAATATGTTATTACTGATGGTGAATCATTGAAAAACGTATGAATAAGAGCGGTCCCAAATTGGAGCCTTGGGGAACTCCAGAATCAGCTTAAAATTCACAAGATGCATTTCAATTATACTTCACTTACGAAAACCTATTTTGAAGGTAACTACAGATCAGTTCAATTCAATTTCGACAGCCGCACATCTTGGTCTACCGTGTCAAAGGCTTACAGTGTCCAGTTGAAGCTTTTCTAAAGTTTCATAAGCGTAATTAATGAAAATAAGTAAGTTTGAGCTGATTGATTTTTTTGATACAAAACCGTTTTGTTGAGATACTGAATTTTTCAGAATATTGTTATAGGTTGAAATATATTATTTGTACGAAAAGCTCCCGGTACACACATTCTTGAAATAGATCTGAAGTTTTCAGTTAGCATTGTGTTACCAGACTTGAAAACTGGTGTAATTAAGGATGTTTTCCATAATGATGGAAAAACATTGGCAGAAATTATCACCTTGTAAATGTGAACTAATGGTTTCCTACCAATCCTACCAATAATTTATTTATTCAGTCCCAAGAAATATAAAATGTTTATTCAGGGACAACGAATATAAATATATACAGTGTGACACACTTAAGATGAAGACACCCCTGTATTTTAGTCATTTTTGAAAGCAGAGATTTGATTTTCGGTACAGCCGTAGACCTTCATGGGCCGCACTTTTCGCAATACTCAGCCCGAGTGACAGCCTTAAACCCAGCCTACTGCGATCCCGCCAGAAGGGCAAATTCTCGATATTTTGCGTCGCGTTGGAGATACCGAAAAAAGTTTTTCGAAAAAGTTGCTTAGAAATTGATTTTGACCCTACATACCGAATTTCAACACAAAATTCGAATTTTGAATTCTTTTGTAATTTTCATATTAAGTCCGATTTTCAATTAATGGTTCTGAATAAGAAGCTACGAAAACAATAAATTCGTCAGAATGTAGGAATAAGAATGAAAAACCTAATATTCATTATGAAAAAATTCAAGTTTTGTTTATTAGTTGTTACTAAAAAGCAACAGAGACGATAAAATCGGTCAAAATTAAATGACAGAAGAGAGAGTTTGATAGTCAAACCAAGAAATTTCAAGTTTATTTATGAAATAAGGTGGAATTCCGTCCACCCCAATAGTTCAAAGTTCTCAGCAGTAGGTAATAGAATGTTTATTTAACAAAACAATCATGTCCTGAGGTATTATTCTTCGAAATATCTAAATCATAAGACGCTTTCACTGCTATGCATTCTTTATTAATCTCTACCCCTTTATAGATGACATTCACATAATTTGACTGGTTGCTGCTTGTGATGCTAACATGATTCCAAAATTTACCAATGTTCAATTCAATTCAATTTATTTTTCCCAAGAAACATACAGTTTATGAGAGGGAAAAAAATCCACAAAATGCAAATAATATGCAAATAATACTACATCGACATCGAATTGATTAATAAATAAAATCACAAAATTAGAATGGATGTAATGGAGTAAGTACTTCTTTAGATTATTTTAGAATCGCAATTAACCACATATTTTTTGAACAATTTTTGAGTTAAATTGTGAAAGGCTTTCGCTGCCATCGTCAACATCTGCCTATTACCCAAGACTCTTCCGGGAAGCAATTGAAATTCAGAAACACCACAACAACTTCAACGGAACCGAAGAAGGACTACAATTGAACAAGGTTTAGCTTCCAGTTCTCAAAAATTCTCAATTAGCTCCCTACCCACAAAATAACGGTACGAGCGATTCTATGATGTCAGCTAACGCTATGGACCAATCAGATGTTAGAACGTCAAATCACAGGTATTTATTGAGACAACGTATAACAAATGTCAAGCATTTGACAGCGACTTAAGAAACCAGAAACTTTGAAAATATCTCTTGAAAATGCTAACCACTCGTGTTGGCGAAACGTCGAGATCTTGTCTAAACATACGTCGGCCTTACAACCCGAAGAACCACCATGTAAATTTTGGAGTGCATTGTAAAATTTCACACCATCAAAATAAATTCACGTTTTTCCAATATTTGTTTTATTTCAAGAACGAGATTTTAACAATGAACGAGAACGTTTCTTACTTAATCACCAATCTCAAATCCATTTTTATGCAATTGCAGTTTCGTAAAAATTTATCATCTTTCCCATCAATCGATTTCCTGGAGTCTTTGAAGTCTACTAGATACTCGTTAGGACAACAAGAGGATTGTCCCGAATTCTTGGGATTCTTATTGAATACTCTTCGTGAGCAGGAAAATGACAAAATCAGTAGTCTCGACCGCTCTGGATCAAATAGTTCCGTACAGCTTATCTCGTCTTGTGTTTCTAGATCTTTCGCTGGAAAAATCCTCACTAGTATATGTTGTAGTACATGTTTGAGAGACAGTAAAAACGTATGTGACTTTCTGGAGCTTCAACTAGCATTTCCTGATATGTCTGATAGCCAGTCCGTGCGGAGCTTGCTGTTTCATCATATGAAAATAGAACTTTCAACTGGTGATGATCAACTGTATTGCCCAATATATGCGCCAAATTGACTGATAATAATAAGACAATGAGTATAACTGAGGCACCAGTCAATCTGATAATAACACTGATGCTCTTCAAACATGACTCAACCTCTGGCGGAGGCACCAAACTTATACGAAGATTGGAAATAGATGAACACCTCAATCTAGCAGACCACAATTATAATCTTCATGCAGTCATTGTTTACTGAGGTTACGGCGTTGAATGTGGCCATTATTACGCATTGGCGAAAGATGGAAGTTTGACGATAGCTTTGTTTCTAAATGCTCTGACGATATCTTGGGTTTATTGGAGCCTTTGGAGACACCCTACATTTTATTTTATGAGAGAGAGAGGACATTGGCAGATCAAAATCTTCAGATGATGTGGTGCTGCAGGTTTTTCCGGGTTTTCCTGCAGCTGAAAAAGCAAATGCGCCACTGGAATCAATCAAGTCGCCCCGGAGCGCCAATTAATTTTTATTGTTGTTTTATATTTTTATATTTATTGATTACTTTTCTGTTTAACAATAAATTTGGTTCCGTAAAAAAAAAAGTTTACATATAAATTTTGGGATTGTCGGGTCAAGTGATTGTGACAGATTTTGTTCGAGTTGTTTTATTTAGTTGCTTTCTCCTAACTCAATAGGATTCTTTACCTGTTTTCTTATATTCCCAAATTTTTCATACTAGACAAGGATGATTAAGTTCCTGGAAGGAGCTTCAGTAACAGCTGGTTCAAAAGTAACTTTTGGTTATTTTTCAAGTAAAACCAAGACTTTTGTAATATCCATTTCAATTGTTCACCATAATTCTGCCCAAAATAAAACTTCGTATCACAATTTTTAATGTATCTTATCATCGAAAGAAGTTTTGACAAAGTAGGTAGTTAGCGTCCCCTTCCCTTTGACAAATGTAGGCCCTCTGCATTCACACTGGTATCCCGCATTCATAAGAACCTTGGCAGTGACGTCCGTGGCCTGTATCCTGCCAAGAGTGCCGCAAGAGTCCATCCTGGAAGCGACGTTGACTGTGTTGCCCCAGATATCGTACTGGGGCTTTTGGGCACCCACCACCCCCGCTATGACAGGTCCGTGATTCAAACCTGTGAAAAAATCAACTGTAGCTTTATGGATGATAGGAGGTCTACATACGACCTATGGATAAAGCTAATAAACTAAAAGTCTTTCGTTTATAAGAATGTTTGACAACGAAAATCAACAACTACAAACCCATTTCGATTTTTTAGGTTACTTTGAAATCACTAGAGATATTTCAAATTCGTTGAGAATGACATGTCAACATTGATCAATCTGAGTCAGTCTGGAGCTAATAAATCTGAATCGTGTGAGCAATATTGGAATTGATAATAACAAAAATAATATAAGTTTAATCATAGATAAATACATCCATCCAGAATACCATAACTGAGATTATGCTAAGGAAAAGAACAACATTTCAAGGTGTTTTAATGAGAGAAATT
Source organism: Chrysolina oricalcia (assembly GCA_944452925.2). NCBI lineage: Eukaryota > Metazoa > Arthropoda > Insecta > Coleoptera > Chrysomelidae > Chrysolina > Chrysolina oricalcia. The sequence goes on from OX101813.2 coordinate 72,119,355, forward strand.
ATTTTAAGAACTCAAATTTCAGGTATGTATCAGATATCTTAGTTTTTTTAATGACAAAAAAACTATTATGGTACCACTTCAAATGATTGTCAATTATTATTACTGAATAATTATTTGACACATTTGGTTTCATTAATTCCAAACTCATTATCAATTCTGAGTGGACCTAATTTTGGAAAAGAATTTTGATAACAGGCTAAGGAAAGATAATTCTTATATTAAATAAATCATTAATATATACACATACTAAAGATTAGGGTCCTAAGACACTACCTTGAGGTACCCCATTACTAAAAATTGTGGGATCACTGAACACTAAGTTGATTTATATAACTTTTCATTAATTTGTTCGGCACTCCTCGGAAACCAACGTGTTCTAGTTTTTTTAGTATAGTCTTTCAAGACTAACGGAATCGAACGCCTTAGCTAGATCAAGAAATATACTAATATTTGGAGTGTTGTTATCGAATGAGCTATAAATATGATTTGTAAGATGACATGTGACATTTTCAGTTGAAACTTTTTCTCGAAATCCGATCACTTTAGCAGACAGGAAATTTAACTTATTAAGATATTTTTCAATTCTGTATTCAAATTCTTCTTCAAAAATGTTTGCTATACTTTATATCAAAGTTATTGGTCTATAATTTTCAATCCCATTTTTATTGCCATTTTTATAAATCAGCTTTATGATGCCTATCTTGCATGAATCAGGAAAAATTCCTGATTCAAAAATATTATATATGAGACGTGCCGAAGGATCTGAAATCAAATCTACTAAAACTTGTAAAACTTTTAACTTATTAAGATATTTTTCAAATCTGTATTGAAATTTTTCTTCAAAAATGTTTGCTATACTTTATATCAAAGTTATTGGTCTAAAATTTTCAATCTCATTTTCATTGCCATTTTTATAAATCAGTTTTATGATGCCTATCTTGCATGCATCATGAAAAATTTCTGATTCAAAAATATTATACCGGGTGGCTACGGAAGTATTGCCTACGGAATATCTCAGTTATTGTATGAAGTAGGTTTGTGAAATTTAGAGCGTCGATATAATGACATAAGAGCTTAAATTTGAGCATATTGACATGTCGAAGTTAACTTCCGGTCTGACCGGAAGTAACATCAACTTTCTTATTTTAAATGGAAACCCTATTTTTTTCTTCTCGCTTTATTCAGCATTCAATTCCCTACCTAATGATCAGAAAAAAATAATTATTGAAATTCACCGAGTAGGTTGTGGAAGCAAAATGAAAGCCAAAAATTGAAAAGTTGGCTATGGAAACCATACGTCACTTGATAACAGTTGCTACTACTGTGATATTTTATTTTCATTCGTCGGCGTTATAAAAAGCCGCCAAAAAAAATATTGGAAAAATTGGGAAAAAAACAATACTCTGTAGATCCATAACTTAAATAGGAACATACAACTTTTTCTTGCCTGTACTATTCAGCATAACCATTCCTTTCTAATAATATAATAGAAAGTAATTTTTTGAAATGAAATACCAAAAAATCCAATTATTATTCTTCAAATAACAAAACAGATTATCGCCATACCCAAAAATAAAATTAAAAATAATGTGGAATCTCAGTTCAAAAAATTATTTTCTATTATATCATTAGAAAGGAATGGTTATGCTGAATAGTACAGGCAAGAAAAAGTTGTATGTTCCTATTTACGTTATGGACCTACAGAGTATTGTTTTTTCCCAATTTTTTCAATATTTTTTTTGGCGGCTTTTTATAACGCCGACGAATGAAAATAAAATATCACAGTAGTAGCAACTGTTATCAAGTGACGTATGGTTTCCATAGCCAACTTTTCAATTTTTGGCTTTCATTTTGCTTCCACGGCCTACTCGGTGAATTTCAATAATAATTTTTTTCTGATCTAGTTTCTGGTTAGATACCAACTTGTGATATGTCATTAGAAAGGGAATTGAATGCTGAATAAAGCGAAAAGAAAAAAAATAGGGTTTCCATTTAAAATAAGAAAGTTGATGTTACTTCCGGTCAGACCGGAAGTTAACTTCGACATGTCAGTATGCTCAAATTCTAGCTCTTATGCAATTATATCGAAACTCCAAATTTCACAAACCTACTTCATACAATAACTGAGATATTCCGTAGGCAATACTTCCGTAGCCACCCGGTATATGAGACGTGCCGAAGGATCTGACATCAAATCTACTAAAACTTGTAAAACTTCTGTTGCTATACCATCTAAACCTTGGAATTTCCTTGGTTTCAAAGTTCTTATTATATTTTAAGATATCTAATTAATTTTTCCGTATTATTATCAACATTCCTAAATTTTTCTGCAGGATTCTTTCCTACACTTCCATAATGATTAATGAACGCGTTAGATATGGTTTTTCCATCTGATATTGTCTTATTGTTCAGTTTGATTGACCGTATAGAATTCACCATTAATTTTGGTTTTTCATTGCATAACTTGTTGATGCTGTCCCATAAATATTTCGATGAATGACTATTACTCTCTATTTCTTATTTGCAGTATTTTATTTTAGCTTCATGTATTATTCGGGTTACAGTATTTTTAAAAGTTCTGTATTATTTTTGCAAATTTAAATTAACAGCATTTTTTTAATTCATTTTTTTATCAACTGATTTCATCATTTTTCTCGTAATCCAATTTTTTTTCTTTTCTTAAATTTAATTTTCATTTCAGCAAGAGTAGCACTTCTATTTCCTGTTATTTTGATTGCATTTATGAAGTAATTTGTCAAAGCTTCAGAATCTTGTAACTCATAATATTCATTCAGAACTATATTTGAAAAGTTATCTCTTATTTTTTTATAATCAGTATGGTATTTGAAGTTATATTGAGGTGTTTCCCCTATAAATTTTTTACTGAAGATTATAGTTTTAAAAAGTCACAAAAATTGATACTGATAACAAAACGAATAAAAATTCAAACAGATATTTCATTTTGATATGTTCAATATGTTGTCTAACTCACTAGAAATTCTATCAAATTATATGGGTACCATCAAGTGAAACGTACCAACTCTCAGTTTGAATCTTTGGAATGCATCCCTGTTGATCTGTTCCAGACTTGTCATCAGCAACACAGCAAATTCTACCAATGCTGTAATAATGTGCTCTTCTTTTCTGCTGGCTTCCTGGAAACATAAAAATATTGACTGAAAACTTTTAACTTCCCTTCTCCAGGAAGGCGAAAAGACCTTTCCAGATAACGTAGAACAGAGATAAAAGATATGAACTGAGCCAGTATGAGAGAAAAACAAGTATATTTCATGCGCAACTTGTAGGCAGCTTTACAAGATGCGCAAACATTAGGGAGAGAGAAATAAATAGAGCATACGAGTAGCATATCGCTCTGTGACATTTGACATTTTGTTATCAAAATATCTTCAACAGGTTATTCTGGAAAGGTCTTTAAGGAAAATGGGCAAGCATTGGAAAAATATTCGATTTAAAAAAATCGGAATAATTATAATAAAATTATAATAACGTAATGTAAGTTTAAAAATACAATGGAAAAATCATCACCTTGAATATGTCCTATAATATCGGTTTCATGCGTGTAAGAGAAATATAATATTAGTAATGTTTGTTAGCTGAAATATAAGTTTCTGTAAAATAAAGCAAAAATTTTCTCCTTACATCAAAATAGTCGAGAGAAACAAATGAAATCTGATTGAATAGGATCTTGGAATACGTATATACTAATATACTAACCTTACTATCACCTTCTTTTCCTGGCCTTAGTCCTGAAGCCAACATGTAGGTGCTACCAATAGTCTTTATTTTTTCAATGCAACTGAATTTGGGTTTCAACAGAAGCTGCAAAAATTCAAACTCTCTCCACATCTAATAATAATTCATTGGTATACTCAGCATACACAAATACTTGTACAAACCTTGTCAAATTCGCATATGATTTCATTGAGTAGCCTCAAACATTCGAGTCCTTGTTTATTGACGTCACTCTCATCGTAAAACTCTTTGTAATTAGGTATTGAGGCGAACATCACAGCTACACAGGAATATCTCTCGTGGTAAAGATCTTGAGTGACCCTCGTAAGCAAGAAGTGTTCCGCAACGTGGGCTGGAAGAATATTCTCCAATAATATCTGAAAAACATGGATGGAAAATCAAAAAAATGTTATACATGAAAAAAATATTATGCAAGAATGCCATTTGGTATAGGAAACGCCCCTTCAACGTTTCAGCGGACGGTGAATAAAAAATTAGAAAACAAATGGGTAAAAGAGAAGTGTGGATGAGGAAATATCGCATAATAGTTGGAAATTGGGGAATTGGAAATTGGGATCGTATTCTTGAAGTATTTTGCTTTCGATCCATTTCCTGGTTTCAATTGGTTGGTTGAAGGGCGAGAAAAAACACAAATGATTAAGTATCTATAAAAGGGTATACTCTACATTAATGGGTAGTACTTGTGCTTTCAATCATTATCCAACTAAAACCTCTAACCTTGTTGATGCCTCTCATTGTTTCCACCTCTTCTTGTTCAACCTTTAGTTTGTCCTTCCATAGATAATCTGTCCTTGAAGTGAACTCAATCTGTCTGTCCAGAATGTGAAAGAATATGACGACCAGAGCAAGAACTAGAGCTGTTTTGACTTCAAAGGGAATTCCTGGAAACCTGTGAGTTTCTTTAGTGATTGATTGAAAATGATGAAAGTTGAAACACTCACTCATCATCGTGTACATCATGATAATCTTGAAAAAACTTCAAATAACTGTAGATGACAGTATGGCTGATGACCGATGTCAACATCAGAGTCAGTTTCAGTAGAAACCCCATTCTCAGGAAGACAGATATAGCAGCCAGGACCAAGGCTGAACTATAAAGATATGTCTGGAAAAAAATCACTTCTCATTACCAGTTACTGTATGAGAAAAGATTTACTTACTGGCACATATTGCACTATTATTGTATTATTAAAAATATCCACATACACTGGTGAGGTTTCGTTAAGTTCCAACTCCGAAATATTCCCAAATAGCAGTGGAGACTTTGTAGGTGCCATAGTTGATAGTGAAAGTATAGGAATGGGCTGTGCCACTGGATTATAATCCACCTGAAATAAAGACCCTTTTTTAACGTTGAAATTATACCTAATAGATCGTCAGATAACGACAGATTTTGCTGATTCATTTTCTCTCTTCTGGGATTTCAACCACTGAAAATTATGTCAGTGTTGAGCCCAAAAAATGAAAATTTAGCAATCGGACGTGTGCTAGGCATATAGAAAATTCATTTTCTTTTTGCAGAAAAATTTTTTGTTTTTTTTAATTTTCTCGTTTGTAGCATTTCAACACATGAACAGATATAACAATCTAATAGTGAAAAACCAAAGCCATAAGGTTTGCACATACTCAAAGGGTTGAAATAGGGGCGCGATCCTGTGAAAAAATAGTTGGATGATGATGCCCCTATTTCAACCCTTTAAGCATGCGCAAACTTTATATGGCTTTGGTTTTTCACTATTAGATTGTTATACTTATTCATGTGTTAAAATGCCATAAACGAGAAAATTGGGAAAAAAATAATTTTTTTCTACAAAAGGAAAATGTTTTTTCGCCACTTCTATTCTTGTTGAGTAGAACCTTTCTGCTTCCCGCTATCACGTCTATCTCGTGAGTAAAATATTGATTTGACTCACCAAAGTTATTACTGCACATGCCGAAATCAGAGTAACAGAAACCAGGAATATCGACAGTCTCAAACACCTGCTTTCGGCTACTATCTGTCCAGGGGGAGAGCAAGTCCCAGGTTCATCCACGGGTGTGTCTGAGGGTGGTCGGGGACCACAACATCCGTCCAGCCAGCAGAGATAGACGAAGATCAAGAGAACGATGAGTGTTGGTGTCAGAGTACCGAAGAGGATGATGCTCCTGAAAATAAATTTATTTATCGGTGTCATGATATTGTGTAGTATTTTTCGCTCACAACTATTGATTGTTATATTGATTTTCTAAAAATTGTCAGTTTTTATTGAAATAAATATTCGACCAATACGAAGAATATCTGTTGCACACATTGTAGGCTGACCAAAACGAATTTTAAACGCTAAAAATGAGGAAAAAATACCAGGCAACGACCAGGTGGAAAATGTTGTTGAGGTTGAACTTTGAGGGAACAAAAGACGAAAACACTCAAAATGGTGAAATGGGATACAGTTTAGGGGTTGAAAACGGTTTCATAGAAAATACAAAAGTTATAGATAATAAAAAAATGGAAAACTTTTGTGACCAACACTTTTTGACATAACCTCAAATAAACGGTCAAAATGGAAAAACCCGATTTTTTTCTATTTAATTTTTTCCTGCATATAAATGATTCAATTCACATGGAAATTCTTGAAAATATGACTTTTTTGTTGTCGACTGAGAATGATTTTTTCGAAATTCCGAAGACGACTAGTCTCGAAGTAGACATTTCAATAATTGAAATGATCACTTATGGACTTTCTAAAACAAAAAAATATCAAAACAATTGTTCGTGTAAGATAGGGGTATTTTTTTGAAAAATGTACATAACAGGACAACTAGTCACGTTTCGAATTGCAAAAAAAATGCTCACTTGACACTGAAAAAGGCATATTTCTACAAACTTTCATGTAAATTGAATCATTTATACCCAAGAAAAAAATTAAATACTATGAAATCGAATATTAACCATTTTTACAGTTAATTTGAAAGTGTGGGTACAATAGTTTTTGATTTACTTGTTGTCTACACTTTTTGTATCGAACATTTTCTGTTAGGAGGTCACGATTCTCCGCAACTCGCAAAAAGCTGTTTAGGGGTTGACCCTAAACTGCATCCCCATTTTGGATGTTTTCGTGTTCATATATTCTTTTTTCTTGAAGTTGAAACTTCAACATTTTCCTCCTGGTCCTTGTCTGTTATTTTTTTTTTTTCTTCTTCACAAAAATGATATGCACCAGCCTATTGCTGGATTAAAATCATTAAAAAATCCCACACCTGACACCAAATACCAAATTTGAAAGTTCGATATCCGTGATATCAAGTTTTCATAAATGAATTCTAGTGTACTTCGAAGATTCACGGAGAACAAACGCTTTTTACAATATTCATCTTCCGTCTCATTTGTTATTCTGAATATCTCAGGATCGACATGCAACGACTACATCTACAAGGTACACACGCACACGTGTCTGAAGTTTATCCTTTCAATAGAAACATCCTCGAAAATCCACAGATCAGATGCTTTTGAAATATTTACTTTTGACGAGGACACACGTGACTGTAAACCAGAAAGGGAGTTTCAGACGACTTTACACTTCGTATCTGGAAGATACGAAGCTATAATAAAACCAAGATTGGAGATCAACAACGGCAAGGAGGATTCCAAATACTCTTATGTGTAGCTCAGCGTATTGAAATTGGAAAAAATATTCCAAGAAAATACCGTTGAAAAGAATATCTACTGCTATTTGTGAGATTTGTGAGATTATCCTGTTTTTACAACCCAATAAGTTTATGAAATATCAAGGTTGAAATTTCTTTCAACTACATAACTGAGAGGTACTTATTGTTTCAATGTTGAATGTTTCCAAAACTCAAGTCAATATGACGTACCTATTGACTTATTCTGAATTTTTTCAGAAGTAGAGCTCATTTCAAAAGAAGCTTACTGAAAAACTTCATATCCTGAAAATGTAAGCAAATCTCAATCAACTGGGGGTTCAAAGACAACAAATAATATAATGGTTTACAAGTAGATAAGAAAAAGCTTCGAAAATAAAACTGCAATTATGAGAGAAAAATCAAAATACGGCCCATATAATTTTGAATGTCATCAATAAGCAAACAATAAATCATTTGTGATGTCTTACTACCGGGTATGCAAAGTCAAATACTGAAACAATTGGGAATGTACTAAGCTTATTTACAACGTCCAAAAACAACAGCTTCAAGTTTTAGATTTGAGACACCCTGTATTTTATCGAATGCATAGAATCTCTAAAGATCACTCAAACAATCGGTGACAACCATTGAACAACAGTCTTAGTTAATTCACTCAAACAAATTTTGGTTTCTAGGATCACCTATTCTAATAGCATCATCATACATTTTTCAAAATTGTTATTAGTGTTTTTACAAGATTTGTTTTACAATACAATAACAATAACTTTATTCATGATTCAATGCTACAAGTATAAAATGAAGGTATACCCATTTCTTAATAAATATTGTTATAAAAGTGTACAATGGTTATTTTTAAAAAACAATTATAAAATTATGAAAAAGTATATTTAGTCAATTATTATTATATCTATGATAGAATAGCATGATCAGTCAAACAGCATCAAACTGGTATGTGACTGATCATGAACCTTTTTGTATTTAAATACTTTTTTTTTAAATGAAACATACAGAATTACAAAGAAACAATAAACACCAAAACAAAGAAGGAATCCTAATAAAGTCAATTTCTTTTTTGGAGAAAATATTTTTTTACTTTGATTTTAAATTCAGTGATATTTCTACAATTTTTTATGTCTATAGATGTTTTATTCAATTTTGAAAGACCTTCATGGGTGAATCTTCTCTGGCCAATTACAGAGTTTGCAGAATCTAGATGGAACAAGTTATGTTGTCGTGTATAGTAATTGTGAATTTCAGAATTTATAATTAATATAAAATTAGATTTGAATATTTTATTGATAATAAGGTAAGATACTTTGAGAGTGTCCATTGATTGATGGCCCTCCAAAGAAAATGTGTACGTCATTGAATAAAGTTGATTTGTTGGAGTGTCAAATGGAAGACCATACATTACTTTCAACGCTTTCCTGTATACAGCGGAGATTTTATTGAAATTATTTTTAGAACAAGTTCCCCATATTTTAATTAAATATTTGATTTTACTGAGATTATGTGAATATAAAAATATATTAGCTATTTTAGGATTCAATTTGGGACATCTTCTCAGAGCTCCAATAATGGAAAATATTTTTTTAATCAGATTATCAATATGTTTCTCCCACCTTAACCTTAAAATCGTGTTTGAAAATGGTCGATTTTCAAGATTCAAAAGGTCATAACTCGAAAAGTATAAGAGACTCCTACGAAATTATTTCGGATTCGTGTTCAGGAGATAAAACTACGTAAGTAACACCACTTTTCTTTTTGTTTCGAGAATGAGCCCGATAAGCTTACCTTTACCTACCCAAGTCTCATCCATACTAACAATTCGGTTTAAGAAGTCTACATCGTTTTCAAATCGAGCACAGATCGAACACGATGCTACTACCCTTGCACGCTTTTGGTCAACATTCAAACATTTGGGGATCCATTTTGCAGCAATTTTTCTCATGTCATGAACTGCATCGATATTTTCGGGGACTGACACAGAAACTGGTCTTCCCGATCGGTCATCATCTTCAATGGAAAATTTACCTCTTTTGAAGCTTGCAATTTTTAACGGTCGCATACAAAGGACATTGATCACCAAGGGTATTAAGCATATCTTCGTAAATCTGCTTACCTCTTAACCCTTTTAAATACAGGTACTTGATGATGGCTCGATACTCCAATTTTTCGATTTTCACAATTTCGGTGGACATATTTTTTCTTTTAATTTATTTTGTAACTCTGGTTTACTTTTTTGACGTCAAACTTTACACTGACACTTCTAATAAGTTATTGTTCGTTGCTATGGTAACGCAATATTTTGTTTATACACGGAACTGGTCCAGGCTAACTAGATATCAATACATCATCGTAACAGTTTCCGCAATATACAATAAAAATAAAAATATAACTAAATATGAACTCAAAGGTGCGATTTAGTGCCTTCTTGTTCATAAAACAGAACGTAAGCCTCTCCGCTCACGAGGGATCTGGATGAAATAGGGGATACGCGAGAATCATTATATTCGTGCCACGTGCCCGCATACGGATGCCTACAGTAGGCAGTGTAATGCCCGCTGTAGGTAGTCCCACTATGATTCGATAATGCGTACAAACTGTAGCGGAAAGGGGCTACATTGTCTGCCGCATAATTACTCATATCCAAACCCTCTAACGGAAAATCGATGGTTACATTCAATTTTCCTCTGAATCGATCCATCGAAGAAAACCTTTTTAAATGTATCACTAAAATTTTGGGGAACTTGTAAATTGATAGGGATTTGGTACACTTCCTTCTCTCTTTGCATTTAGCACATGTTGACTTCTCGTCGCCATCCAAAGTTTCTCCCCTCGTAAACGAATCTAAACACTGTGATAATCTCAGTTGGCCTGTTCGTTGCGGTATTGGTAGTGATAGGTCCCAGAACGGATCGAAGGTGACAGAACAGTGCCCGCAATACGTACATTTCAATGTGGACTTTAGCTGGCAAACGAAATTATCAATGATTTTGGAATTGTCCATTCTTAAGTACTGCGACCAAGATTCTTGCGCCTTCTCACCGTCACTTAACTTTTCTACTATCTCCGTCAGAATAGGTTTTGGCTTTTCCGTTATTCTGTTCACATCTTCGTGAAGACCCTCCAGAAGGTATCGCAAGAACTCCTGGGCATCTTGCTGGGAGTAAGCAATGAAACGAGGTGCGAATATTTGTATTTGACTCTTTAAAGAGACTGTATTTACCACTCGATCAGAAGAATCTTCTGACCATAGCTCCTTTATCACCTCTGCGAAGCTTTGATTAAGGCTCCCTTCAAACTAGAGATACTTGTGTTTATGTCTCTTGTATAAGCATCCTTCCTCAAATAATATAAAAACCATCTCGTGTTTGATAAACATTGGATAACACTGTTCATAAAACAGGTGCTTCCAATATTTTTCAACCCATTGAGACCTAGTGTTTTAACAGTACCGTGTACCACAGGCCTGAAGGTGTTGTAGCTGTTTGAGCTGCGTTCGCCAGTGCTATCGTCTTCTGAGTAGACTCTAATACGGTGATTGTCCTTGTCACTGGAGCGGCGAGGTAAGGAACTTGAGTTAAGGCTGCTGGATAGTGAGTTGGATGGAGATATAGTTGATATTGTTTGTCCAGCTTCAGTTTTATAAAAATTGTGAATTTTTGAAAAATGGTCTCTTTTTCGTGGTTTTTCAGGATTTTCTCAGTGAAAAATGCACCGTTCTAGTCGAGTAAAAAATCATTTTTTAGGTTTTATATTTCTCCACAAAAGTTCCATTGACTGTAAAACGATTCCTCCAATACTTTTTGAGATATTGGCAAAAAAATAAAAACTTGTTATATTTTTTCACTATTTTTTGTTTAAAAAATTCCACAAAGCGATTGTGCTGGGGCGAAAACTTGGGGTTTCATTTACGAATGATCTTATAAAAAGTAGTACAGGCCGTTTGCGTCTTCTATTTTGTGTGAAAAAAATCCTTTATTTTTATCTACAGCTTGGCCTACTACAATAAACAACCAATTCACCCTTCCCCAAATCCCTCGCTGCGAACCGAAATCCCCGCAGTCGTAACGAAAAGAATAATCCTCCGCACTTACCTCGGAATCGTAGAGATCTGCATAACGCACATCGCGACGAACAAGAAAGAGGCACAGGCGACATAACAGCGGAATTCCGGATCGGGTTGGTCGCGATATTCCGTCTCCTGCTTTCTGTTCTGGAACCACAGCAGCGCGGGATGGAGGTCTTCGCTGCTCCACCATTTCCTGAAACGAATCCGAGACTAGAGTGGAGCGTGAATTATGCAGGAGGAAGGTTTGCGTCTCGGGGGAAGCTTCCGCGGATTAAGACGCGAATTGTCGCGGCGGGAAATGAGAAACGGGGACGGTTTCACGGGAAGACTCGGAATTTTATTGGGATAGTTTCCTGTGATTTGGGAATTTTTTTCATTTCTTTGTTCTGGTTCCCACGAAATAGCTATATATGTACCAAGTGCGTATATATATATATATATATATATATATATATATATATATATATATATATATATATATATATATTAGAAGACGGGTAGTCTCTTGACTGGACTAGTTGAAAAAAACTGAGTTTTGGAAAGTATCATAAAAAGAAACTTTTCCTTGAGGTTGCAGTCAATTGGGAACGGCCAGTGGATAGAGAAACTCTTCAATTCCTCGACATTACTTGTGGTACTGACATTGACACTTGGGATGTTAATAATAGTGTCAATGTCAGTACCACAAGTAATGTCGAGGAATTGCCTCCTCAACAAATACTTTTTATTTATAGAACCCTTCCTCATACTGAAGAACTCACTTGTAAACTTTCAAATATTTTCAAATCAGACAATTTAAGGATTGCCAAGAATAATGTAAAAACAGTGTCTAGCCTTTTTACAAAAACTAAAGCTCCTATAGCTACTTCAGAAAGTTCAAATGTCATTTATAGCATCCCTTGCCTTAATTGTAACAAAGTCTATATAGGACAAACTAGTAGAAATCTAGCAGGTCGCTTTACGTCTCATAAAAGTGATTGTAAAATAAAAAAGAATAGTTGTGCCCTTGCAGAACACACTAATCAATTAAACCATTTTGGTAATTTCAACAAGCCAAAAATTTTAGCAAAATATTATTCAAAAAGAAATTTTCTTGAAATGGTGCATATCAATAATGAACCTAACTGTATGAATAAACGTGCCGGTGTTGCAAATCTTAGCGTGATTTACAATTATTTATTGAATTTTGACAAAAATAAAATTAGTGATAATTCTCTTCTTCAAGCTACACCGCCATAAATTAAGTTGGCAGCATTTACACCAGGCTTGCGATTTCTCTCCCATTTGTCAACCAATTGACGTGGACATTTGACAGCTGCTTGTCAGTTCGTCCGCGTGTTCCATGTACCACGTGTTTTGTGTTACATGATGTGAGTGGAGCTGCATGCTCTTGGTCAAAATGGTGCCGACTAAAATATATTTGAATCATGATTGATTTTCGAATATTGCTCATAGTATATTTTAATTTGTTTGTACAAACTGTTGTGTAAGATATTTTAATAATGAAGTGCACTGTGATCTTCTTAATAGCAACCTCGAGTTAGTAAGTTGTTTTTTATAACTTAAAGTAACATTTTTTACAAATTGGACTTTTTTGTGTTTTACAGATGTCTTGATAAAGAAAATAAAATTTTCGAAAGCTAGACAATTTAACAAAGAGTTTCTCTATCCACTGGCCGTTCCCAATTGACTGCAACCTCAAGGAAAATTTTCTTTTTATGATACTTTCCAAAACTCAGTTTTTTTTATATATATATATATATATATATATATAGGAGAAAAGTTATTGGGTACAACTTTTCTCCTTATATTTTCATATATAGCCCCTCGAAAAATCCTTTCTGATTTGTATTTTCCTGGGTAGGATTGTCACGCTGGTAGCTGTAGCTGCCTCTGTGGCGATGTTAGTTGTTGCCTTGTGAGCACCAGGTCTTCTAACCGATGCCACAATGTGTGGTTGGCTTCCTGTTGTTGACTTTCTTTGTTCCTATTTTTACATCCAAGTGTTGTACATCTTTGCACTTGATTTTACCGTACTGATGAGAGCTTAAGCTCGAAATTGCATAACAATTTGATAACATTCACTCGAGTGCCTTTGGCCCGAGGGATAAATGTTGCCCGATGGGCGTTAGGATCTAGTAACGCTCGTGGTGCTTACAAGATGTTATCTTTCACGAAAAAATTATCTTAAACTTCAATTTATTTATACATTATCTCAATGGGCTGCTTACTCTAGTGAGTAAGACAAATGACAAAGTTGTAATATGAGGGGACTTCAATATCAATTTTTCTGTTGAAAGTATAAATTTACAGCTACTACTGAATTCAGAAAATTGCGATAGGTAGATTTCAAACAGACGAACAATTCCTACGGCTACAATTTTTCACGAAAATGATCGTAAAACCGGGAAAACTTGAGAAAACTGAAAAAAATTGCAATTTAGAAAATACAATATATCTCAGAAACGGTTGATACTTTTTCAATTTACAAAGACATTTTTTTTGACAGCCTTCAGAAAATCTACAAAAAAGGGCCATACATTTTTTCCGTAAAATCAATCCGGGCGCAAATTGCCCGGATTTTCATTATTCACTCCCTATTTACCCCCTCCACCCCCAAATTTTTATAACTACACTCTCCCTTCTAGTATTTTCAAAATTATTGTTAATATACTAATTGGTGCTCTTCTTGAATTTCCGACTAAAAAGAATATAATTCAAATAGTTTTGGTATTGTAAGTTTCAGCCAACAGGACATAATAGAACCTACTTTTCCAAATCATATTCAGATTGTTTTTCAAATTATCCGCTTATCATTTTTAATATACCAAACTAAGAAAACAAAGAAGAATAGTTTTGTTATTGAATAGAAACTCACCCTAACTTTCATATTGGCCAAACTAGCAGAACATTCAGTAATCGCATTCATGAACATCATATGAGTTATGTGAAGAAGAAAATTATTTTAACGTATTCAAATCATCGTTTAGAAGAAAATGACACTCTAAATGAAAAACAGTTTTCATTTATGAATTGAAGCATTGAAAAAATACCACATAAAAAGTCCAATATAAATAGCAGTAGGATATGGACTCGCTTATAGGAAACCAATTGCAATATCATTTTCCACGACTTTTCCGGTTCGCATTGACACGCCTGATTTACTGAACATTTCGAATCATCGCAGGAATAACACGTTGTGGTTCATCGAGCGGAAATATCGGTTCGATTTCCATGCGGAAAGGAGTTTCCTCCAACGCTATTTCCCATCGAATAGTGTCAATTCGAGCATGCCCTGGGGTGAAAAGGAAAAACATCTTCAGCACGCAACGCGTATTGACGAAATTGTCGAAATGATTTCTGATGAGGATTAGGTTCACTGGTTTTCCCGGTAGAAGAGAGGAATTGCGCTTTCCACGACTTAGGTATGAAGAAAATTCCAAGCAACTGTCAGTACCCTTTAGTTAGTTACTGATTGGAGTAAATGAGGTTGGCAGTGTCAGAGGCACATTGAGAAATAAAATGGATTATCTGTCGAATGATGTTCCCCAAGGAGCAAAATGCCAGAGGAGGTAATCACGAATGATAATGAAACCGTCTCAGTCCTATCCGTATCGAGTCTAGCTTAAATACCTCTGATCCGAGACACTAGATACAGATATAGGGTGTCCCAACGATACGTGGAGGAGGTGATATCTGCTTCCCTATTTGAGATAGTAAAAAACATCGTTGATAAAAGTTGAAGAGAGTAATGAATGCTACATACCAACAAACCGGGTGTTCCATAAAAGTGCGACTTGTCGAAGTTATGTTTTTCAAAATGAAACACCCTCTATCAATCAATCAAGTTATTGGGTATAGCCCTCAAATTGTTGTGCAACCGTAGACACGTGTTTCGAGCTTAAGCTCTCATCAGTACGGTAAAATCAAGTGCGAAGATGTACAACACTTCCTTTGTTTCTATTTTTACATCCAAGTGTTGTACATCTTCGCGCTTGATTTTACCGTACTGATGAGAGCTTAAGCTCGAAACACGTGTCTACGGTTGCACAACAATTTGAGGGCTATACCCAATAACTTTTCTATTTAAATTTTTATATATTGCCCCTCGATAAATCTAATGTATAAATAAGGGTACAAAAATGAATGAGTATAAAAAATGTTACATATAATGCACACAAGTAATAAAATACAATAAAATTTGGTGTATACATACAAGGAAGGATCAGAATTACATACACAATTACTGTGCTAGTGTCAGCAGCTAAAACGAAAATTTAGCTCTTCTAAACACCACCTTTATCGCCACCTTTATCGAAGTGAAAACTAGTTCTTCACCAACTTGTTGAGTTTGAAATCTGAATTTGATTAAAGGCTTTCAGCGTAGAACTTTTCTAATGAATAAAAAGCTTTTTCCAGTAATAGCTTTCTTACGGAATTTTTGAATTTTGTTTTATTTTCTATGATTTTAATTTCGTTGGGCAAATGATTATATAATTTTTTCCCATTATAAATTATGGAGTTTTTGATCAGAGTCGATTTTGGAATGGGTAAGGCCATATTGAATGTCTGTCTAGTGCTATATTGTGCAACCTTATGAATTTCATTATTGAATTTACTATGGATTAGACAAACTGTTTCTAAGATCAAAATGCAAGGAAGTGGTAAAATTTTATTTCTGACGAAAAGGGGTTTACAAGAATCGCGACACTTAGAGCCGTATGCATAGTAATTTCCAGCGACTCGCCAGTGTTTCGCCGCTCGTTACACAAGAACTATAATGCACAGTCGAGCTCCAAAAAAGTGGTACTTCGCCAGCGTTTCGCCAAAATGTGACTTATCGCGTATTTGTCACTTTTTTTGAGCTCGACTGTGCATTATAATCCTTGTGTAGCGAACGGCGAAACTCTGGCGAGTCGCTGGCGATTGACTGATACAGCCGTATGCATAGTCAATCGCCAGTCAATCATATGAAAAGCATGTATGTACTGCGATATGTAAAATACAGACGCTACTTTGTTAAAGAATAGACAATTTCCATTCATAAAAGTTTCACTACCATAGAAACACCCAATAAATTCCCCAACATGAAAAACTCACAAAAACAATACAACGACATGAACATTGCCTTCATATTCAATCAATAAACCTAATTTCGAATAGTACATTAGTCTCATTCCTCTAAACGTTACCTATATTATCATTCCCTGCCTTTTGTTCAATAATTTATTACTCTAGGTGGTATGAAATATTCATGGAAATCGGCAAATGGGTCACGTACTCGATAATGGTCATTCTGTGGAATTTATGAAGTCAGTATTTTTCACTCAGCTGCACTGTATTCTTTCCTATATACGATAGGAATGGTTACATCATGAATACTTTATGATTTTTTTCATAGAAATATATCGAGAATCTTCCGATTGTTCAAATGAAACTGAAAATGAGAAAAAGATCTATTGATTAAATTCGGATAATGACATTTTAATGTTTTCGAAGAAACCGGTAATGGACAAAGTTCGTCTGAACTTCATAAAGTAACTTTTATCAAGCAACAGAAATCTAAAATGATATATAAGTTCCAGTGCACGTTATGGATACATTCAACAATTTATTTAATTTTTTTCAATTCGGTTGATGTCACTTCCTCCATCCGAAACATACCTATCCAAAAAGGCTTGTCATCCTTTATAGAATCATGTCCAGTGAGGAGTCCTGTCATTATTGGCAACATTGGAAATCTGACCTCAAAAACTTGAACCTGGGGTTCCACAAGGGTCAGTCCTAAATCTTTTTTCGAGTAAAATAGTATCGATCACGTACCATTGATGAATACATAATATATATACAGTGACCGCCAAAAAGTATGTACCATACGGGAAAAATTTTTATTATTGGAGTATTGGAAAAAATATTCTGGGGAAAAGTTTGTGCATGTCCGATAACCTAAAAATCGATTTTGACACATGTCACGTGATCGCTAGAATGGCGGCAAAATGAAAAAAATTGCAATGCAAAGGCAAAAAAAGGGGTAAGATGGCAAGATATCAAAAAAAGTTATTTGAAAAAGTCACTTAGAATTCAATTTTATACACATAAACAAAGTTTCAATAGATAATTCAAAAAAATTGAAAATAGCTATTTTTTAAAAATATTTTCCCATCTATTTAAAAATATTATTTTTTTTTCTTATGAATAGCTTGACTATACTGAAACATTTGCATTTTAATGATAATGACAAAACTTTCTCATTTTCTCCACACCAGAGGGCACTAAATTTAAAAAATTGGTTTTTGCCAGAACCCTCGCTGTTACATTGGTTCGTATCTAACAGTTATATCAGAATTCCAAGACTATTGTGTTGATATGGCAATCTAGAAACACCATGTTTCCTGATTTTAATCAAGTTCCAATAATAATGCTGTATGAGCGATTTACTTTGCACATAAACTTTAAGAATCTTTAATTTGACGCACTATTATCATGCACGATTATCATCGGAACTTGATTATAATCTAGAAATTACCATGTTTTTGAAGTGTCATGTCATCACAATGGTCGTGGAATTCGGATATAACTGTTAGATACGACCCGATGTAACAGCAAGGGTTCTGACAAATTCCCATTTTTTCAATTTAGTGCCCTCTGGTGTGGAGAAAATGAGAAAGTTTTGTCATTATCATTAAAATGCAAATGTTTCAGTATAGTCAAGCTATTCATAAGAAAAAAAAATATATATTTAAATAGATGGGAAAATATTTTTAAAAAATTGCTATTTTCAATTTTTTAGAATTATCTCTTGAAACTTCGTTTATGTGTATAAAATTGAATTCTAAGTGACTTTTTCAAATAACTTTTTTTGATATCTTGCCATCTTCCCCTTTTTTGCCTTTGCATTGCAATTTTTTCATTTTGCCGCCATTCTAGCGATCAATACTCCAATAATAAAATTTTTTCCCATATGGTACATACTTTTTGGCGGTCACTGTATATATATATATATATATAAGGATGGATTTAGCGAGGGGCAATATATGAAAATATAAGTGAAAAAGTTATTGGGTATAACCCTCAAAATGTTGTGCAACCGTAGACACGTGTTTCGAGCTTAAGCTCTCTTCAGTACGGTAAAATCAAGTGCGAAGATGTACAACACTTGGATGTAAAAATAGAAACAAAGGAAGTCAACAACAGGAAGCCAACCACACATTTGTGGCATCGGTTAGAAGACCTTGTACTCACAAGGCAATAACTAACGTCGCCACGGATGTAGCTATAGCTACCAGCGTGACAATCCTACCCAGGAAGATACAAATAAGGATGGATTTAGCGAGGCCTCGAAACACGTGTTGCACAACATTTTGAGGGTTATACCCAATAACTTTTTCACTTATATTTTCATATATTGTCCCTCGCTAAATCCATCCTTATTGCCTCCGTGGCGACGTTAGTTCCTTCCTGGGTAGGATTGTCACGCTGGTAGCTATAGCTACCTCCGTGGCGACGTTAGTTGTTGCCTTGTGAGTACAAGGTCTTCTAACCGATGCCACAAATGTGTGGTTGGCTTCCTGTTGTTGACTTCCTTTGTTTCTATTTTTACATCCAAGTGTTGTACATCTTCGCACTTGATTTTACCGTACTGAAGAGAGCTCAAGCTCGAAACACGTGTCTACGGTTGCACAACATTTTGAGGGTTATACCTAATAACTTTTTCAATTATATTTTCATATATATATATATATATATATATATATATACACTCACATGGAAACATATATGTTATGGGGTTTGTATTTTGAAACCCCTTTTGTTTCCAGGTATTTATGAAGTTGATAGTAAATAGTAATATCCAGCCATTTAAACATAACCTTATTCCAAGTTCCAATAATTTATGAAACAGGTATATTGTAAATTTCAAGTGACAGTTCCAGCTGTACTTTTTTCTTAGCATAGCCTTTTTTGAACCCGAACGTTGTTCGTTAAAAATACTTTTGGTCACAACTTTACTACTCTGTGGTTGTAACACAGAACCTTACATTTTTTTCTATCGCTTATTATGCAAGCCCGGTGAAACTGGACGTTATATGAAGTTGAGTCACTTGTCGAAAAATGCAGTTTTGTGTCATATACAGATCCTCCAAATATCATTTTATTTTCTTCAAAAACAAAAAAGTTTTAGGTGCGAGTCACCTTTCGCGGTCACACGGTATATAAATCGGATTATGCGTTTTCGGACAATAAAAACTCGTTGAATATTCGTTCCATCAACCCACAAGAGGACATTGTTAAATCGCATAATAAATAATAATAAATAAAAGTTTTAACATCCAAAACTTTTTTCAGCTGAAGCATAAAAACTATTGAATTTTTTCATATACATTATGAAACTAACGTACGTCCTATATACTGTGGAAGATCAATAATATACAGTAAAAATATTACAGGACCCAAGGCCGATCCTTGTGGTTCATCAATATACCGGTATATCGCTTTTCAACCTTGAATCAACATACCAACCATCTATCAACATTCGTTTCAGCATGATATTTTCCCTAGCAATCTGACCAACCTCAGCTAAACACACCGTAGCAGAGCATGCACCGCAACACCAATTAATCTAAAATGAACTTACTTGCACTCCAAGCACGTATTGCGATCCGGCAGCAAGTTGGATTCGATCATAGCCAGCGTCTGGAAAGCAAATACGATGAAATTGTAATCTTCTCCACGATTAAAACAGAAACCATCAAAGAGTCTACTGATAGAGCCGACTGGATATTGCGTTCGGCAAAGCGTTAAGAGCTCTTGCGGCTTGTTAGTAATTTTACCCGAATAAGTCGACTGTTTCAAATATGAAATTGACATTAGTAATGCATCCGTGGCAACAGGGAAGGAGGGGGGAAGCCACTATGAAAGTAAACACAAATTCAAATATTAAATAGCTACTAACATGCTAACTAATTTTTTTCGTGTACGCTGATATCTACTGCGCAATAATTGAACATATGCATCCACTCAAACATGTTTTGCATAGTTTCCAAAATGTCACTTAACCGTTCCTTTCTGACGACGATTTTTAATATCAGTGTCCGAATCATTAGCAGAGTTTATAGAATATAAAATAAAGTTAAATTAAAAGATTCCAGACATGAAAAATAACTTTAGTACTAATTTATTTATTTATCACTATTATTATCATTCTATTCTACCCACATAATATTCATCCAAACTATAACAGACTCTATCGGAAAGAACTTTTTCTGAAGCTGACGTATTCAAGAAAGTATTCAACAAAATTTTTACAGCTTTCTTGTATTGAATATCTTTAAGACTTTCATCAATTTCCATTGTACCACTTGGAGTTCAGCAGGTTCGGCTGTTGGTAACAATCCAACATATTGAATTTCAATTTATGCGTATGCCTTTGGGCCTCAATAATCAACCATCTACCTTTCACAGCTTGATGCGGCCTAAATTAAATCTATAAGATTTTTGGCAAAGTTTTTACAAGATCTATCAGTGTTTTGATTATTGTCAATCATCAGTGTAAGCTACACCACAGAATATAAACCTACCTACAGAGAAGCGAATCTTCCATGCTATTGCATGTATCAAACATTGATAAAGTCTCTAAGTGGGACACCAATCATAAATGTGGCGTCTGTACTGTTTGTTGTTCCAGCGCTATGTCTTCTCTTGTAAAGTGCAGTCTTCTATCTTTTATATTTTGCAAATAAGACAAATACATAAAAAGAGTGTTAATGGAAACAGAGTAAACAAAACGAACAACCATATAAACTGACAGATATTTAACAAACCGTTCATTTTCGTTCGTTTTTGATTGAACTCATCAATCATTTTAATTGGGTATCATTCGGTGTTACTGTTTTTATAAGAGATGAATATCTCGCCGAGGAGGAACTATTTGTATTTGTTGGGAATGTTCTACTAAAACGGGTGGGAATCTAAGCAAGTTTTCTCTCGTGGAAGATCCTACAAGAAACGTCTAATAAATTTTTCATTACCAGGAATACATGATATTTTTTATATTATTTTAGATTGTCATTGTGGCTAAAGGCAGCCGGCAGAGAAAATTTGCTCGAATGGAACACCAAAGAACTGCATAGAAATTTTGGAATTTGTGTGCTACATTTTGAAGAAATATGGATCATTCAGGGTGAATCTAAAAAATAACTCTATGATAATGCAATTCCTACAATATTTCCTCAAGTCATCCGAGAAAACTTGCATCAAAAAGTGAATCGGAACCTCCCAGCAAAGTATTCATTCTTTCAAGTGAGTAATGAGAACGATTTTTGGAAAAAGGGTCCATTTCCGAATGTACTGTAGCCATGAATGGATTATTGTACATCTAATAGCAATTGCAAAAAAAACAATATTTGAAATCATATTTTCAATATACAGTGCTAGTCAAAAGTCCCCTCCCCCCCTCGTATCTTTTGAACGGTTATACTTATAATAATGAAATTTGGAGGGTGGAAATAAACGGAGGTAGGCTTCTCAACTTGTCATAACAGGTGAAGCAATAGTCATAAATGACGTCACAAGGCCACTGTGACCAATAATTTTAAATGGGACCCTATGGCAAGTGACAGCTCGTTTGAAAGGTATTGAAAATACCTATTCAGTCATACCAATTTTGTTTGGGTTTCGGCTGATTTTGATTGATAAATTGAATAAATACTAAAATTATAGTTTCGCAGTTAATTAATAAAGATTTTAAAGTACGCCTCTGGTTAATTGTCAAAAAGGTTGACGTTTTTGAATTCTCTACTTGTCAAAAGTGTTTATACCTTGAAAATTTACTTAAGCTATTGTTTAACGAGACGTTTAAGTGTTTACATAGGCAAAATGGTACGTACTGTAGCCGACAAAGTAGCAGCTATCTTAATAATTGGTGAATGTAGAAACAATTTCCATGCAGCGGAACGACTGTTTAATGAGAGGTACCCCGATCGCCCTATATCGAGGGTTTATTTGAGGGAGCTTCTTCGGAAGTTTGAAGCATCAGGTAGTGTTCAAGATGCCAAACGATCTGGTCGACCAACAATTAGTGATGACAAAAAAATTGACATCATTGGAGAAATGGTAGTAAACCCTACTTCTTCCACAGCCCAAGTTGCGTCTATCTGTGAAGTCAGTCAAAGGACAGTACATAGGGTGTTGGCTAAAAACAAATTTCATCCATATAAATTAAAAATGGTGCACCAACTTTCAGATGATGACCCCGACCGAAGACTAGAATTCTTTGAAACTATGTCCAATAAAATGAACCAACAACCAGGCTACATACAGACAATTTGTTTTAGTGACGAAAGTACTTTCTTTCTCAATGGAAATGTTAACACTCAAAATGTGAGGTATTGGAGTGACACAAATCCTCACATCTTTCGTGAAAAAATACTCAATTTCCAGAAAAAGTAAATGTTTGGGCAGGTATTTTGGGAAACCACATAGTTGGGCCTCTTTTTCTCAATTGAGTCGTTAATTCTTGAAATTCTAGAAGATAATCCAGATGAATTCGACAACTTGGAAATAACGTTTCAACAAGATGGTGCTCCTGCACACTATTACGGTGCAGTAAGACGTTACCTAGATGAAGAATATCGTGGTAGATGGATTGGACGACGAGGTTCGATAGAATGGCCAGCTCGGTCACCGGACCTTACACCATTAGATTTTTTTCTATGGGGGTACTTGAAATCTAAGGTTTACGCTACAGCACCTGACAGTATTGCCATTCTGAAACAACGAATTGTTGAAGAATGTAGGGCAATTTCCGCTGACACACTGGGACGAGTACGACAAGAGTTTAGCAATAGGATGCATTACTGCCAGGAAGTAGATGGAGCACATTTTGAACACTTTTTATAAGAACTGGTTCTTAAATCTTTATTAATTAAATGCGAAACTATAATTTTAGTATTTATTCAATTTATCAATCAAAATCAGCCGAAACCCAAACAAAATTGGTATGACTGAATAGGTATTTTCAATACCTTTCAAACGAGCTGTCACTTGTCATAGGGTCCCATTTAAAATTATTGGTCACAGTGGCCTTGTGACGTCATTTATGACTATTGCTTCACCTGTTATGACAAGTTGAGAAGCCTACATACGTTTATTTCCACCCTCCAAATTTCATTATTATAAGTATAACCGTTCAAAAGATACGAGGGGGGGAGGGGACTTTTGACTAGCACTGTATAACCTTTTCTGATATATCGGCTGTCCCTCTGGTTACTCAAGTTCAAGATTGAATGTTTCTATACATAAATAGTTTATGTATTAATAAAATACTATCAGTAAATAAGTTTCTAGAACACTGTTTCATTTGTGTTTTGATACTTTGTCAATGTTTTTTGTTTGGCTCACATTTCGAAGAATAAAAAGTATGAGGAAAAAAATGAAAATACTCATACAAATGTGGAAACGTATATTACTTTTGCCATGAAGATGTAATATGATCAAGAGTGCACCCTAGAAATGCCAGAATGTGGGGAGGGGCTTGCCTCACCAAGACCAAAACTGTTACCCAAACCGAGTGTTTCAGATAATTTGGCTCAAAAGAAGATGAAAATAGATTCAAACTTAAGGTGCCATCCCCAAAAAAGGTTAGGTTCGCTTCTTAAACTTATGTATGGATAGATACGTGCTAGGAATCGCACGTAAAAAGGTAAGACCTCGTTAATCCTTGGCTCGCACAAGTTTCGACTTTTGAGGGCTGCCGTTCGTAAGGGGACGACAGCTGGTTAACGGAAAAAACAATTTTAAAACAATTTTTAAATAAAAGTTTTTAATGATCTTCATTTCTACTTCTCTTTGAAGTACCACTTGCTGTTACATCAATAGAAGAATTCTCAATATTTCGAGCACGGGATGTCTATATTCTGTAATCAGAGAATTGCAACCTACGACCAAGTTTGGTTTTCCTTAGTGTAGTTCTAATACGTTTATCTCATTTACGTTTCTCAGTGTGGCTGTAACTGGTGTTCAAGGTCATTGATTTTTGACCAGAAACAACGAAATGACTCTCTTCTGTATAGTAGGTCTTTATTCTGTGGCTAAACTATGCAGATGAATTGAAAATAACCTATTGTATTTCAACTGGCCCACTCACCAGTTGAAGAAGATGTGACGATGCAATATGTTTGAACTTGAACAAAGTGAAAGCTCCTCTGTAATTACATTCACAAATACCCCGTTGGTAAATCCTGATAGAGTTGACTGTAGATATTATTGGCAAATTAACATTTCTGTGTAGGTACAAAAACGGAAGTCCGGGTTATTTTACAACCCATTTGGCAATAGCAGTTATTGCACCTTTCCGTCTATAATACTTGTTCGTGCTAGTTCATGCTAGTATGGAGTTCTAGCCAACCTGTCAATGATCTGAAAAGTGACAACAAACCGATACTCACAGAGGGCAAAAAAATTGGAGATACTACAGCAAAAATAGAAACCGGGGATTCTATTTTCAATTCGTTTTTCATTTTAGAAATAATTCAAAAGATTCAGTTCCATTTTTTTTTGTTTGCAGATGTAAGAAACCGTAGAATTGATTTTTATTCTCCACTTTACAAACTGCAATCTGTCAAATTTACAGAACTGTCATCATTTAATCAAAACGTAGCCGGTGAGTCGAAAAGTTTAGGGCCGCTGAAAGTTATCAACACATCTTCTTTTCGCATGTGAAAATCGTATATGTCTGTCTCATTATTCATTAATCTATTTGCAAGGGTATGATTCAACACTATAGAATAGGATAAAACTAAAAAGTTAGTCGATGATTGAGTCTCACACCAGCACGTTAAGACCGATTTTGACTATTCTTGCAATTTTTCTGCTAGCAATTCATAGAGATGGCATGAAATTCGCGTTTCACATAAAACCTTTCAAATTCTTCATTTACTATTCTGATACACTGCAAAAACACTCTGTGACATGAAAAGCTCATCACGGCAACACCATTGAAACGCTTCTAGAAAAAAAGCAAATGCAAAAACAACGGCTAATGTCTTGTAAAGCGTGAAATGCTCTCTACATTTTTGTACAAATAAGCAAACACATTTCTGTTAGTGGAACACTGAAATAAATCCATTTTACTGACCGACCTGCGGGTAGGATGAAGACTGCAAATAAAAAAGATGAGTAAGTATGTAAATTAGGTCGAAATAACAGAGAATATTCATGCAAAACAACGACCACTAGACGTAGTATTCTCATGCGGACAATAGAGAACAGCGCCTAAAGCGTGAATACTGGCATCGGATGGGATAACTCTGTTTTATCCAAAACTCCGTAGTAGTCACAATGGCCAATAGCGATTCACAAAATTTCATTTCTATTCAAGCGAGTGATATGCTGACTTTTGAATGGTCTCAGTTTGGCCTTTCCAGAAAGCTGAATAGAATTGAAATGCAATTTCAGTGTTCATTTCAAGAGTCATGTGCCCTGGGTAGAAGAAACAAACTAAAAATTGATCCGGAAATGATTTCTAACGTTACACAAGTTGTTATATAACAATCAGGCCATCTATTATAGAACATTTCACAGGCCTGACTCCATCCAGATAGCACAGAACATGTATTACAATGAAGATCATCCAAATGGATGATGAGTAGGAGAGGCAGCAATGTATTCAAGTAGTCATTTCAAAAGTCTTGACAATTTAAATAATAGATCTTGTATACCCATTGAAGATTTTTTTTACTGTACTAATCGCTTGATGAAGCTAAAAATGTCGCTAGTGAAATTAAATCTGGAGATATCTTATTGTCTTTACCTCAGTGTTATGTTTCCACTGAAAATATTTCTTTAAAACGATTTATTGTGATTACTTAAAACATAGTTCTTGTACCACCATACAAGAAATTCAACTCACTCATAAGGGTAGTTTATTTTTGTGCATTCTTCTAAAACTTCGCTGACCAGAGGTTCTACTACCCCCAAATGGGGGTGGATTTGAATTTTGAGTATAACTGCAAAAAGATATTCCTCTATAGATATCTATACTGCATTATTATTCTGATATTCGCAGTTCAAGTCTGAAATCAACGAAATATTATATTCCGATCAGCAAAGTATTTTTTCCTGGAAATATGATCGGACATCTGAAATATATTGAAACTGGTAAAGGAAATAGAGATATTGAAGTAACAAAACAATTATACGACTTTTCTCTTTTTCCGCTTTTGACGCTCAAATTGTAAAACTGAACTTTGATTTACTTGTAAGTTTAAAATAGTTAAATAGTTGACGATTCTGGCGTTTAAATTGTACAACATCAATTTGATTCATTTGTGAGTTTGACGTTTGTTGAATGGTTGATGATTTTGACTTTTGAATTAAAACAGCTCTTTGATTAACTTTTAAGCTTGACGTTTGTTAAGTGGTTGTCGCTTTTGACGTTTAAATTGTGAAACATCACTTTAATTTACTCGTATGTTTGAAGTTTGTTAAACGGTTAACGCTTTTGACGTTTGAATTGTACAACAGCACTTTGCTTTACTTGTAAGTTTGACGTTTGTTGAATAGTTGACGATTTTGACGTTCAAATTGTACATCACTTTGATTTACTTGTGAGTTCGACGTTTGTTGAATGGTTGATGCTTTTGACTTTTGAATTGTAAAACAGCTCTTTGATTAACTAAGAAAAGGAAGAAAAAATATAACTTTTGTCCAGTTTCCACTAACACTTTACTACTTTATTACGACCGGTTTCGGCTTGTACACCATTTTCAAGTAACTACAGATTTCATCAAGTTCGTGAATATTTATACATAAGAAAGTAATTAAAGAAAGGTTGGGTTTAAATTGCCTAACTGATGTTTCAAAACAAGTTGGGAAAATACCTGGAATCTACCTGATGAGTCAATCTAATTTATCTAATAGGGGTTCATACAATCGGTGGGTCCAACAAGTGGAGAGCTACATAATTCTAACTGGTCATTGAGAGATCTGTTATCAGATAAAAAATCAAATAAAAAATCAGCTATATATATAGACATTTGCAAGAAACGAATCATACAATAAATAAAAATAACATGAAAATCCTTCATACGTGCAATAAAGGAAGAGAAATGAACTTGTTGGAAGCCTTGGAAATAAACAAATTAAATAAAAACCCCAATTTTGATACCCTCAATGACCAGTTAGAATTATGTAGCTCTCCACTTCTGAATTTGTGACTTTTGATAACAAAGTTGGACCCACCGATTGTATGAACCCCTATTAGATAAATTAGATTGACTCATCAGGTAGATTCCAGGTATTTTCCCAACTTGTTTTGAAACATCAGTTAGGTAATTTAAACTCAACCTTTCTTTAATTACTTTCTTATGTATAAATATTCACGAACTTGATGAAATCTGTAGTTACTTGAAAATGGTGTACAAGCCGAAACCGGTCGTAATAAAGTAGTAAAGTGTTAGTGGAAACTGGACAAAAGTTATATTTTTTCTTCCTTTTCGTATTTCATCATGAATTTCCACAAAATAAATAGATCTTCAATCAAACAAGTCTTTGATTAACTTTTATTTTTGACGTTTGTTGAATGGTTGACGCTTTCGACGTTAAAATTGAGAAACAGCGTTAGAAGTTTGTTAAATGGTTGATGCTTTTGTCGTTTGAATTGTAAAACAGCACTTTGATTCAGTTGTAAGTTTGACATTTGTTAAAAGGTTGACGCTTCTGACGTTCAAATTGTAAAACAGCGTTTAACGTTTGTTAAATGGTTGAAGCTTCTGACGTTTAAATTGTAAAACAGAACTTTGATTTACTTGTA
This sequence comes from Chrysolina oricalcia, assembly GCA_944452925.2. Lineage (NCBI taxonomy): Eukaryota > Metazoa > Arthropoda > Insecta > Coleoptera > Chrysomelidae > Chrysolina > Chrysolina oricalcia. Next base: position 72,147,656 of record OX101813.2, read on the forward strand.
AGTTGGACATTTGTTGAGTGGTTGACGCTTTTGACGTTTAAATTATGGAACAGCGTTTGACGTTTGTTAAATGATTGACGCTTTTGGCGTTTACGTTTTAAAACAGCACTTTGATTCACTTGTAAGTTTAACGTATTGTTGAATGGTTGACGCTTCTGACGTTTGAATTGTAAAACTGCACTGTGATTCACATGTAAGTTTGACGTTTGTTAAATGGTTAATTCACGATACTTTCGGCACAACTTGCGATGCTTATAGCTTGAATTTCAGGACACATGTTTTCAAGAAAAAAGTCTTATTTCATAAATACGTTCTGGAAATATTTGCATTGAATTTTACAATACCCTATATAACAACTTCATATATCATCATGTTTGTGAATCTGGCTGAGGGCTCTCCAACACGCGTCCTATCGCAAATAACCTCTCGCAACCCCAATCGACTACCCTCGAATAGATAACCCTTATTTACCGTTAACTCGATATTTTTGGCCAAGGTCGACTCGGCGATGTTGGCGAAGGGTTTGTCCGCCCCCCAGCACTCCACGTATTTCGTCATCTTGCTGGACGGGCGGGAGCGCGTCGGCAGCCCTCCGGGGGTGGCCATCCCCATGTTGCCGTCGCAGATGCTGTTGCTCCTGTCGGACACGTTCGGCAGACGCGATTTCGCGTTGCCGTTTTGAGATTCGCTCTCTGGTTTCTGAAAAAAAAAAGTCATGAATCATTATTTTTTTCATTTCCTTGAAAGTGACCGGTTATTCATTTTCCGTTTGTGCTATTCATATTTCGTCATTTTCATTTTGAATTACAAGACAACACATAATAATAATAATAATAATAATAATGGATGACGTTCACATGACCTCAAGCTGTATGCCTCGAAAGGAAAAGATATACATCAGTCCTTAAAATAAGAAGAAACTGTCTCACTCAACTCGAATAGCAGAAAATAATTAGATGGTCTAATTAATGTAAACATAGGAACAAGTACGTTGCTTCTACTTTCTTCTGTTCGTTTTCTTGGAGCTTATTCAGATTCGGATATCTCTTGTAAAACTGCTATTGAAAATTTCAGTAAAAAAAAATCCTTGGTACTATACTATCATCCAATCGAAACACATTTTCAGAACAACTAGTGAATGTGTACTATGTATGCCTCGAATCAGTTATGATATAATTATTTGGGGTCATACATCACTAGTTCGAAGCCTCAACGTTGAAATTGGCAAAATGATGTATCTTAATGAAAGTAGAAATTGTTGTTTCAAGATCAGATAACCATAATTTCCATTTTCCAATCAAGGTATCTGTTATTTCTTCATTCCATCCGAGTTTACATCTCCAAATATCCAGAAAAAGTATATTTCCTTGTATTATAAAATGAGATAAAAATCCTATTGGGTCAAAAATCAACATTACTACTCAGAGAATTTCTCTTTTTCTTGGTTTTCTTTTGTTAGAAGTCCGACGGGCCCTCAAAGACTCAAAGAACTTTGCTGATTCAGGCAACGATGGTTACAATAACTATTGGTGTAAACAATGTCAATCAGGTCAAAATTTTAACTTATGGCTTTATGCGGAGCAACAGATACCGGATTAGTTTATCGAGAGTCGAACAAAGTTTGCAAATTCCCCTCAAATATGATAATATTTTTCACTACCCATTATTTCAGAATTGGAACGGATCTGAATGCACTGTTTCCAAAATGCATGTAGCTCATAACGCACGTTATTGAGAAATGTTCACACGTATACATATTCAGACAAGCTATTGGATCGAATGTTATTTGATCACATGCATCATTGAATCCGCAATTGTTATCCTAATTGCATTTTCAAATAGCTCGAGGAAATACATTGTATTGAAAGCATCATTACTGATTGGAAGTAAATTCGTATAAATGTAACTGATACGTGTACATCAAACAAAAACTTGTCTTTCACAAAGCGTATAGAACTATATATTATTTATTTGATATTTTCAAAATAAAGGTTGCAAAGTTGAGAATAATCGTATTGTAATAAACACCCCTTAACATTCAAAACTAATTAATGTTTACTACTAAAATATCGCTAATTCATATTCATGAACTTAATAATTTACTTCACACTACTTTGCAACTCCATTTACGTCTGAGTAAGCGGTAAAGTGTCTACATAACTGCCTTCTCTGATCACGCGCGCTCTATTTATACCCACAGTAATCTGCTCTCGACGAATCCCGATCCCTCTTTCAGAGTAGCTCTGAAATTAATATTTCAGCGTATTGTATGATTAGCTCACGCGATGTTGTATCAAATGCCTTGTATTAGTCGATTTAGGACCTCCAAACGTTACGTCTATACTTTATTATTATCATAATTTTTATTATTCTTCATTACTATCTACTGAAATTTTCATTAAATGAAATGCTCCTTGTTCTTTTTATGTCAATCTAATGAATGACTCGCAGGTACTCTCTGGTATTGTCAACATGTACCATTTTTTTTAAATTTTGTGACACATAAAATTATGATCATGTTGTCATTCGATTCATAATGTCATGTAGAAAATTTAGGAAAAAGTCCCAAAAGGGGCCGAAGAAATTACAAAAGTTATAAAAATTTAGTTAAAAAAAGTGGGGCTTTGGTTTTTTTTGAATATTTCGAGAAATATTGAAGATTTTCAAGATATTAAAAAAGATCTGAAAAGATTAGCAAATGTGCTGAAAAAACGTGTGTACTCCCGAAACTGCACCTCCAATATTTATAATTTTTACAGAGCCCTGAAAATAGAGCCAAATACAGGTAGTCTAGCTTCCGCGCGTGTTGCGTCACTTTGACAACAACAAAAAAATATTTTAACATATTAAATATGAATATTGAGGAATGAAAAAATTCATGAAGTATTGGAATACATTAATTCATAATAATCCGTGGCTTAAAAATTTTTATCCCAATTTCACCCTAAAATTTGCATTTTTTAATTAACAAATTTTTCTAAACTGAATATTAACATAAAAAACCCCGATAATTATTGAACTAAAACCCTACGATTTTTTTCACTCAAGTAAGTTATTTTTAATAGACTCACAGATAGATAACCGTTGCAAAAATTGTAAAATTTTGATTTTCCACTTTTTTATTAACAATTGATAAAAAAAATTTTTAAAAAAGTATTTTAAAAAATTAAATTTTCTAAATATCTTGAATTTTTTGATATCTGAGAGTTCAATGATACATAAAAATGAATTTTTTACCACCATTGTTTAAAAAATTGTTATAAACAAATATATTGTTTATAAGCAAATCAAAAATTCTTTTGTAATATATTCACTAATGAAAATTATGATTTTCAAAGAAAATACGATTCCTGAAAAAAATGTATTTGTTGCTAAAACTGCATTTGTCAATTAACAATCATTATTTGCAGCTAAATATTAAAATTAAGGAACCATTTTTTTCTAAAAAATCATAATTTTTTTTGAGATTATTGAAAAAATAATGATTTTTCTTAATTTTTTATTTGTTTATTTGATAAACAATTTGTTATACCAAATCAAATGAAGTTTTTCGATTATTTATTTTTAAATGCCTAATTTTGTAATCTGCATTAAAAATAGTAATGTGTTGTTTTATTACGAATACAATTTAGTGTCTATTTTTTATAAAATTTTCAATGTTATTATGCCTTGAAACCCCTATTTATCCGATTCTTTGCTTTCATAATTACAATAACTTTTAAACTATTGCAGATATAACAATAATACTTCAGGTCTTTTTTGTCTATTGTATTTTTAAAATTGAAAAGTGTGAATTTTTTTAATATTAGTCAATAATCAAATGAATAATAGAGCTAGAATTGTAGTGAAAGACTTGAATTGTTAATTAACTGATAATATATCTGCAATATTTTAAAAGTTATTGTAATTATAAAAGCAAAAAATCAGATAACGGCATAATAACATTAAAAATTGTATTAAAAATAGAAAATTTTTTTTTTTTTCATAAAAAACAACACATGGCTATATTTGTTACAGAATTAAGTATTTGGAAAAAATAAACAGAAAAAATGTATTTGTTTAAAACAAATTGTTTATTAAATAAACAAATAAAGAATGAGAAAAAATTTAAAGAATCTCAAGGAACAATAGAAATTATGATTTTTAGTCGCAAATAACGATTGTTAATAATTAACAAATGCATTTTTTAGCAACGAATGAATTCTTTTAAAGAATTGTTTTTTCTTTTTAAATCATAATTCACATGAATGAATGTATTACAAAAAAATTGATTTGCTCATAAACAATGTATTTGTTCATAACAATTTTTTATACAGTGGTGGTAAAAAATTTAAAAAATATATTTTCATTTTGCTTTGAACCCTCAGAAATCAAAACATTCATGACATTGAAAAAAATATTTACTTTTTTATTTTTTATTGCAAAAAGTGGAAAATCATAATTGTACAATTTTTGCAACAGATATTTAATTGCAATCCTATTAAGAATCACGAAGTTAATGAAATTATAGGGTTTTAGTTCAATAATTATAGGGGTTTTTATGTTAACATTCAGTTTAGAAAAATTTGTTAATTACCAAACGCATAATTTATGGAGAAATTGGGACATACATTTTTTAACCACAGTTTATTGTTAATTTATGGATACCAATAGTACACGAATTTTGTTATTCCGTAATATTCATCTTTTCAATGTTGATTTTTTTTTTATTTTGTCTATTTTCAGGTCTCTGTAAGAATTATAAATATTGGAGGTACAGTTTCGGGAGTCGAAACTTTTTTTCAGCAAATTTTTTTCAGCAAATTTTTTTCAGCAAATCTTTTTTCAGTTCTTTTTTAACATTTCTACATGACATTACGAATCACACCATGATCATAATATTCGGTGACTTTACAATTTTTTTTAAATGGTACATTGCCCAATTTGTGAGAAGTATTATTCAATTACTTGAAAATGTATATTAGCCAAAAGGAATAAATAAAGGATTCATATACATGTTGACTAGACTACGCCTTGTACTTTCAACAACGATATTATTTAACTTTCAAACACATCTTCAAAACATTGATCATTACCTTCATATCTCATCCTTGGATAGGTTGTTAGGTAATCCAATAAAACCATTTATCAAGTCCGCAAAAACGCTTTTCAAATTAATCTCCATTAATTCCACGAGAATTTGATAACACAGATAATACTTCATTCTGCCCAAAACACGTTGTGAATATCAGACGTAACCTCATATTTCATGATGGTACTCAACCAAAAATATACATGTTTCAATTCTAAATCCAATTATACTATGATTGTCTGCCACGCTGAGTATTTTTTGGTTGGATGAGCAAAGTTCATCTGGACCCTTCTCCTCGTTGAGATGATTAATGATGGGTTTCAACGTTGCTGAGAATTTCATCCACATTGCGTAGAGCACCTTATACCCTTTCAATCTTTTGATACAAATTGTGTATTTTCAGAGATGTATTAATTTATCAACCTCATTTCAAAAAATTACACAATGAAAAATGCGTAAATATAAATGCAAAAGCTTGGAATTTGAAAGGCATGTGGAGTATATTGAACAATAGATGAAATAGTATTCAGGATATACAGGGTGATTTAAAATTCGATGTAAATATTTCAAGGGCGTATTTTTGGGATCAAAATAAGACTTTTTCTTCGAATCAACATGTGTCCTAAAATGAATCTCCTCCAACCTTCAGCCCCTGTAGGTTAGGAAAAAACAAGATTATCTAAGACTGTGACTATAATAACGAATCGAATATTCTGAAAATTGGCATACCCCTATTTTTTAGGCGCTGTATTCTTTTCTTGCTTTAAAAATTATGTAAACCAGTTTTGGGGGAGTTGGAGGGGGGTCCACACTTTTATTGGCCCAATTTTTATGTTCAAAAAGAGAAACTCCGAATTGGAATAGCATAATCTTATTGGCCGTAAAGAAAACTAAGAATTCGGTCTCTTGCATTTTTGTCGTACAACCAACCGTTTGCTGGAAAATCGTAATCAACGAAAGGGGGGTACTTTCACAATATCAAACTAACAAAACATGTATTAGCTAATTTATTCAATTCGATGTGAATATTTCAAAAACGTATTGTTGAGATCAAAATAAGACTTTTTCTTCAAAACAACATGTGTCCTAAAATGCACCCCCTCCGAGCTACAGTTTTAGTTAATCTCGTTTTTTCCTAAATTACAGGGGCTGTAGCTCGGAGGGGGTGCATTTTAGGACACATGTTGATTTGAAGAAAAAGTCTTATTTTGATCCCAACAATACGCCCTTGGAATATTTACATCGAATTTTGAATCACCCTGTATATTAAGAGGAGTTCATACATTTTGTTCGGTACCGCTGCAGAAAAAATTCTACAGCATCTTTCCACTATCGACAAAAGTATTGAGGATCATCACCTACTGGATAAGAAACCCCAATATTCTAGTAGTTACAGCGAATCAGGTATAATTTATTGTCCTATTGTCTTACTTTGACAAAGTTTGCTAAAAGTTGTAAAAATAAAATAGAATATAATTCAGAGCAGTAAACACATAAAATAACAATTTGAAATAAAGAAGAATTAATGATAACACCGTATGTAACATTACACAAAACACAATCACTTTAAATATTTAGACACATTAAAAGAGTTTGTAAATAAAAAATTGTTCATATTTTTTTTCTGTGTATTCAGGACTGATTTGCGAGATTGTAGATAAAGTATTCACTTAAATTGTAATATACTTTTTGAAGAAGTAGTTTTTTCACTTCTCTTCGATACTTGATTTCTCCTTTCAATTTCATGGAAGGTGGCTAATGACTTCTTTCCATTATAGATTATTGAATTCCTCATTCGTGTTGTCGCAGGGGATAGGAAGCCTGATGTTATAGGTATAGCAGGTTGCATAAACTGACTGAAACATGACGTTCTTGTTGTAATATTTACGAATCAAATAGACTTTTTCTAAAATGAATTCTTTGTTCGTTGTATAGTTGCCTAGATTTTTTACCTTCTTTCATATCATTTTCAATATTAATTTGTAGACTATTTAGGTTCATATTATGCCAAAGGATAGACGTGTAACTGCAAAGATTGTGAACTTTTCACCAATAGATATACTGGCCTGGTCGTTGACACACAGAAAAAAGAACAATGGGCCAAGAACAGACCCTTGTGGTACTCCGAATATAAAAAATTAAAAAAATTCGCTTCAGTCGGAAGGCAAATAAAAAAGTTATATGAATGGGTCACTCTGTATCTGCATTCGGATTTTTTATTCACATCATAAATTTAATGGAATCCACGAACGTTATGAACAAACAACTCTATAGCCAATTGAACATCGCCTTTATATTTAATCAATGAACTCAATTTCGAGAGTATTCGTCTCATTTTTTCTAAACGTTAACTATATTATCATTCCTGGCATTTTGTTCAATAATTCATTACAATAGGTGGTACGAAATATCCACGAAAATCGAAAAATGGGTCATGTTATCGATAATGGTTACTTTGTAGAATTTATGAAGTCAGTATTTTCTCTCAGTTGTAGTGTATTCTTTCCTGTTTACGATAGGAATGGTAATATCATGAATATTTAATGATTCAATTTCATGGAAAGTATATCGAATATCGTTCGACAGTTGAATATAAAAGTTCTAAAGTGACTTTCAACACGCAATATCATTATTAAAATACTTCTTTCTTCTTTGTAACCGTGCATGTAGAACTACTTTCTCTACAGTTCCATTTCAAAGATTCAGTAACTTGTTCACTGAGAAACACCTCAATTATTGCCACCATAACAAAAGCTGCCGCAAAAATTGAAACATAGGGTGCCACAAGGATAAGTCCCAGGGTCACTATTTTTCATCATATATGACAATAACCTTGTTTTTTTTCTTTTTTCCTAACGAAATAGTATCAAGGCTTCATTAATGTATAACTCCTCATACTTATAGTCTCTGAAACATATTCAGAATACCATAGGAACAAGATGATAATAATAATAATAATAATAACTTTATTCAGAATAAATAAATAAATAGATATTCGGCATGTCTCCTACGAATGATGATATTTCAGAAAAGCAACGTCCATGAAAATATCTATAAAATAGAGACAGATCGTCAACCTCCATACGGTGTCCAAGAGAAGTAAACGAGCTTGTAAACAAGGCATCAATGATAAGATGAATAGTCCCTTTTTTGGACAGGATCTGTAAGTTACAGTGTGTTCTGGGGCTGCAACTCATATAAGGGAACGTTATTCCAGGATAAGTCGGATCTATGCCTCAAGTAAAGGGGCGTGAAACAGAAAACCAAGTTTTGAGAGACATTTTACTTCTGAAGTAGGTTCTGAAAAATATTCTACAGTTTCGAATCCGCCACTTTCAAAACACTTCCAAGGAGTATCAACTTTCTATTAGATGGACAATTTAATTTCGAAATTTTTCTTGAACGGTCAATTGGTCATAACATTTTCATCATTAGTGTACACTGTTGTAAAAGTCTTCTTTTATAAAACAAAGAAAAGGAACATTATTATCATCTTTGTTTGAATGTTTTAGACGATATAGTAACTTGATTACTTATATTTCGTACGTCCATCATCTTAATGGTTGAAAGATTTCCATCTCTTTCAAATTTTTCACAACGTTTCAATTGCTTGAATCCGCAATCGTCTTCTGGTAAATAATGACAAAATCAGATGCTACGCGACCTTTTATAGGTCTATAATTAAAGTGTAATTACGGTGTAATTACGCGCGGTCTTGTGGCGCGCGTGGTGTCGCGCTTTTTCTCCCTCCAAAACGGTCCATGAGCGGTTTCCATACGTTTTTAATTTCCACGCTTGGTTGACTGAAGGCACTATTGGCTTCTATATAGGTGGTTTCCATAAATTTCCGTTTGAACCAAGACCACGCCTGGACAAAACACCACCGAATTCTTTGGGACGAAGCTAGTGTTCATCATTGAGAGGAACATTGGTTCAAACGGAAAGTTATAGAAACCACCTATATAGAAGCCAATAGTGCCTTCAGACAACCAAGCGTGGAAATTAAAAACGTATGGAAACCGCTCATGGACCGTTTTGGAGGGAGAAAATGCGCGAAACCACGCGCGCCACAAGACCGCGCGTAATTACACCGTAATTACACTTAAATTATAGACCTATAAAAGGTCGCGTAGCATCTGATTTTGTCATTATTCACCAGAAGACTAATGCGGATTCAAGCAATTGAAACGTTGTGAAAAATTTCAAAGAGTTAGAAATCTTTCAAACATTAAGATAAAAAAAAAGCTTCCGACTATTGATTGATTTATTGCACTTATCAGAATAACATGTCAAAAACGAAACCAAAAAAAATAAGTTCAATTCAAAATAATAACTATAACTAGTGAATATTATACCATGAGACTAGAAAACTAAAAATAACAAAAAAATTGATTTATATATATATAAAATACAGAATCGTAACCATAAACAAAAGTATGTTGAATATCATAAAAATTATAATAACGTCTCTTAGTGCATCGTGATTTATATCACATAGATGAGAAATTTGGTTGAAGTTTTCACACAATATAAATTGGGGATTTCATCATCATTCTAGTTTTAGTAGCAACATTGTAGAACATGTTTGATTGTCGACTGTTTGATCTCGGAATGAGAAAATTAATTTGGTTCAGAAGTACGGAGCAATCAATTTGGTTATGAATCAATTTATGTAGAAATGACACACTCAAAATTTTTCGACGTCTTTCTAACGAAATCATTCCGAATCTATCTAGGAGAATTTGATTTTCTATTCCTCTAGACGGGTGTTTAGATTTGATGAATCATATTGTATTTTGTTTTGTATTGAATCTTACTGTATATTTTTGTGTTACTTTTTTTGAGATGTCATGTCAGGAAAAAAAGATAGTTGAATGTTGTAAAATATAAACAAGTTGAGAAAAAGAATAAAGAAAGGAAAAAACGAAAAATTAGTATAATTTCAAAAAGTAAAAATCCAAAGACAATTCGCTGATCCTTCTAGCGGATTCTTCATAAACACCTATTTTAGGTAAGTTGCACTTATAAACATTGTGCTGGTCCTTCGAGCCGGATTCTTCTTAAACACCTATTTTAGGTAAGTTGCACTTATAAACATTGTGCTGGTCATTCGCCGTTAACAGAGCCAAAATATGGAAGCCACTAAGGAAATCATGATTACAAGAAGTAAATCTAAAGTACTGAATCAAGATGAGCCAGAAACTTCAAGCGTCAGAAACGATGGAAGCAAGCAGCTGTCGCAAAAAGGAAGTCGAAGCTCAAAAAGCAATGAAACTAGATCTACATCTTCTAAAGCGAATTCAACAAGGCGCAGAATTTTGGAAGCCCAAATAAAAGCAGATGAAGAAATGGCAAAGCTGTTAGCTCAGGAACAAGAAATGAAAATGAAAATATTGGAGCATGAAAAGCAAAGGGTTCTCAACAAACTAGAATTAGCAAGAATCGAGGAAGATGGTGGTAGTAGCATTAATTTTGAAGACGAGGAAGGTCCAAAAGAGGTAATACCTGTAGAGCAGATTTCTCAAAAAGGTAAAGTTCAAAATTGGTTATCAACCGTCAAATCCAAAACTGACAATGAATTTCACGACAAATTAGATTTAGGTTATTCTAATAATGACAGTAATTATGAAATTAGGCAATTGCTGTCAAGACAAAGTATCGACAAGGATCTCCCAATATTTCATGGGGACATTAAAGAGTGGCCTAATTTTTACATGCAATTTACTTCTACAACAAAATTGTTGGGTTTATGTGATGAAGAAAATATCTGTGGCCTTAGGAAGTGTCTGAAAGGAAATGCCCGAAGAGCCGTGGAAGGGCTATTGATCTCGACATCATCGGTGAGTGAAATCATTCATATTCTTAAAAGTAGATTTGGCAGATCAGACCTTATAGTGAGGAGTTTGATAAACGAAGCTAATAATTTGCCTGTAGTGAAACAAAATGATTTCTCAAGTCTAACTCATTTTGCTGACGTAGTTTCAAATTTGGTAGTCACTTTAGAGAATATGAATATGCAAAACTATTTGAGTTGTCCACAACTTCTGGCAGAATTGTTGCAAAAATTACCATATAATTTACAGTTGTCTTGGGGTGAAATAGTTTCAAGAAATGAAAAGGAGTTTTCCTTGAAAGATTTTAAAAATTGGATATGGGGGAAGTCAGAAGGGGCAAACTACGCTCAATTAGTTATTTCAAAGGGATCACACACTATGAGTGTTTCACCTAAAGAAAGACATAAGACTTCTTTGGTGACAACTCAAGATAAAAATAAAAATATAAACAAAAAATGTATTTTTTGCAAGGGAAACCACGAGGTCTACGAGTGTGGAGATTTCAGGAAGCTCAGCCCAGACGAAAAGTGGACTTTTGTGAAGAAAAATGGAATTTGTTTTGCCTGTATCAAGAATTCTCATAGAATTTTTTCCTGTACAAGAAAGAGGAGGTGTGATATCAACGGATGTCAAAAGTTACACCATCCTTTACTCCACAACGAAGGGTTCAGGAAGGAAATCGTCCAAGAAAACGAGAGATCAACAGGTAATCCTGAACAATTATTGGCACATACCAGGATGTCTTATGGTAAGCAAGTTTTATTAAGAATAGCTCCTTTAACTTTGAAATCTGGTAACAAAGATATCAAGGTTTATGCATTATTTGATGAGGCTTCTACTGTTACCTTATTAGATGAACATGTTGCTTCTCAATTGAATTTGAAGGGTATCAATACAAATCTCTCTTTGAAATGGGCAGATAAAAACACAGTGAATCATTCTGTTTCAAAATTAGTTTCGTTTGATGTCTGTGGTCAAAATGGAGTAACCTATTCTTTGAAAAACGTTTATACTCTCAAAGATATGGATCTACCAGTGCAAACTATAAATGCTAAAAATCTGAAATCAAAATGGTCACATTTACAAATGATTGATTTTGAAAGTATGTATGATGCTAAACCAAAGTTATTAATTGGGCAAGACAACTGGGATCTTATAACAAGTCGAGAAATTATAAAAGGTCCTAAAAATTCCCCTGCTCTATCAAAAACCAAATTAGGCTGGATTATTCACGGAAATAACCATTCATTTCAAGGGCGAGTTGACGATAATATTGTTTTACATATCAAGCATACCGGGTGTGATGAAAATGATGATGTTCATAATCAGGTCAAATATTTTTTCTCGACAGAGTCTTTTGGGGTCAAAATTCCAGACAAGAAAATGGTATCCAAGGAAGCTGAAAGAGCTGAGAAAATAATGCAAGAGGTTACAAGCAGAGTGGATGGTCGATGGGAAACTGGACTGTTATGGAAGGAAAATATTTCGAAAATCCCAGATAGTAAATTGGTTGCGTTACAAAGGTTAGGATCTATGGAACGAAGAATGAAGCGAGATGAACAGTTCAAGGAAATATATGAGAAGAAAATAGAAGAGTATTTGACTAAGGGATATGCCAAACGATTATCTGAGGCAGAGGCAAAAGAAGAGACATGGAACACATGGTATCTTCCGCATTTTGGTGTCGTTAATGAAAATAAACCAGGTAAGCTGAGATTTGTATTTGATGCAGCGGCCAAGACTCAAGGTACAAGTTTAAATGATTTACTCATCAAAGGCCCAGATCTTTATAATTCTCTGGTAGGAATTTTATGGAAATTTCGACAACATAAAATAGCATTTTCATCAGATATACAAGAAATGTTCCATCAAGTTAGGATAAGAAAAGAAGATCAATCTGCACAACGATTTTTTTGGAAAGAAAATAATCAGAGAGACGAACCTTCAATCTATGTCATGCAAGTAATGATATTCGGAGCTGTATGTTCACCATATTCAGCACAGTATGTGAAGAATAGGAATGCAATGGATTTTCAAGATAGGTACCCCGAAGCTGTAGAGGCTATTGTTTCTAAACACTACATGGATGACTATTTGGACAGTTTGGAAACAGAAGAAGAGGCAATTCAACGTGCACAAGAAGTGATGATGATTCATAAGGCAGGAGGTTTCAAATTAAGAAGTTGGGTAAGCAATTCTCCAAATTTACTTTCCAAAATTCCCCATGAGTTGAAAAATGTAGACAAAGTGGTGGGGGATAAGGACATGATGAACCCACAAAGAATTTTGGGTCTCAAGTGGAACCCTGAAGAGGATATTCTTACTTTCCCAATGAGTTTTCACAAAGTAGACAAAATTATTTTGACAGGTGAAAAGACACCAACAAAAAGGGATATTCTAAGAGTAGTTATGTCCTTATTTGATCCCTTGGGACTAATAGGACACTTCGTCATAAAAGGAAAAATTATTTTGCAACAACTCTGGAAAACTGGAATAACATGGGATGATGAAATCACCGAAAAAATTGAAAAGGATTGGAGAACATGGTTAAGCTGCCTGAAGAATGTGGAAAACCTCAAAATACCCAGATGTTATAATTTTGGTGACAAATATACGACTTTAGAAATGCACACTTTTTGTGATTCGAGTGAACAAGCTTTCGCAGCAGCAAGTTATTTTCGTTTTAAAAATGGCAATTATGTTCGAGTTTGTTTAGTAATGTCAAGAACACAAGTTGCTCCAATAAAACAGATGAGCATACCTCGACTGGAGTTGCAAGCTGCTGTAATGGCTAGTAGACTAGCAGAAAAAGTTAAAGAAGAACATACCTTGAAAGTGGACAAAACTTTTTTCTGGACGGATTCAAAAACTGTTCTCTGTTGGTTAAGATCAGAACAAAGAAACTTCAAGATTTTTGTAGCACATCGAGTGGGAGAAATTCAGGAAAGAAGTGACGTTGAAGACTGGAAATGGGTACCAACAAAACTGAATGTGGCAGATGATGCTACAAGATTTGAAAAGGATGCAGAATTAAACTGTAATAGTCGATGGTATGTTGGTCCTGATTTTCTTTATTCTGATCCGGAATTATGGCCTAAAGAAGAAATTGGAGTTGAAAAAATTCATGAAGATATTCTGGAATTGAAAACTGTTTTGGTTCATCACATTGAAAAGTACTCCCATTTACCCGACATAGGCAGGTTTTCAAGATGGACGTACCTGATAAGATCAACAGCATATGTATTGAAATTCATCAAGATATGCAGAAAACAGGTTTTGCATACAAAAGAACTGACTAGGGAAGATTTGAAAGAAGCTGAACTGTCTTGGATAAGAAAAGCACAAGAAGAAACATTCGGAGAAGATATAAGGAAACTTTTGAAAGGTAAAGAAGTACAGAGAAGTAGCCGTTTGTTACAGTTATCACCAGGTATCGACCAAGATAAAGTTTTACGACTGTACGGTAGAACTGACAAAGCTTCTACTTTGTTAAATGAAACAAGAAGACCTATTATTTTGGATGGAAAACACCCTTATACCAAGCTCTTGATTCACCATTATCACTGTCACTTCCATCATAAAGGTACCGAGCTAGTGTTGAATCAATTGAGGCAGAAATTTTGGATAATTCAAGGAAGAAAAGCTGTACACACTGTATCACAGAAATGCATGCAGTGTAGAATTCAAAGAGCAAGACCTATGATACCAGAAATGGGGCAGGTTCCAGAATTCCGAATGAGAAGACCACCACGTCCTTTTTCATATGTTGGCTGGGATTATTTTGTCCATATGATGTCACAATTGGTCGCCGAAAGGAGAAGAGGTATGGAGTCTTATTTACTTGCTTATCCATAAGAGCCATCCACATTGAGTTAGCAGAATCTTTAACGACAGATTCTGCCATTCTTGCAATGAGAAGATTTTTTGCAAGAAGAGGACAACCTTGCATGATGATTAGTGACAATGCAACTAATCTCAAAGGAGCATCAAAAGAACTTAAAAAAGCTTTGGAAGAAACGGACGAAAATTTGATAAAGGAAAAGTTTATTAATTCTGAAATAGAGTGGAAATTTATTCCACCTGGGAGCCCACACATGGGGGGAGCTTGGGAGAGGATGGTCAGATCAGTCAAGCAATCCTTGAAAATAACTTTGAAGGAAAGGGCACCCAGACCAGAAGTACTGTATACACTCTTATGTGAAGCCGAGCAAATTGTTAATAACAGACCACTAACTTATGTCTCATCTGATAGTCAAGACGAAGAAAGCATAACCCCTAATCATTTCTTGATTGGTCCGAAGAGTAACCTGACTGGCATGGGTCTAGGTGAAACCAAAAAAGAAGACTTGAGGAGACAATGGAGAATAGCAGAAGACCTAGCTGAAAAATTTTGGAATCGGTGGATGAAAGAGTATTTACCTACTCTAACCAAAAGAACCAAATGGTTTGAGAGAAATAAATCTGCTTTACAGGTAAATGATGTTGTCATCATATTTGACAATAAATTGCCTCGAAATAATTGGCCTCTTGGCAAAATAACTGCTATCTATCCAGGAAAAGATGGCCAAGTTAGAGTCGTCGACGTCAAAACGAAGTTTGGTAGTTACAGAAGACCCACTTCAAAGATCTGCAAGTTGGATTTATTGGAGTTAAATGAAGACCTTTAGTTGGAGGTTTCATTGGGGGGAGAATGTTTAGATTTGATGAATCATATTGTATTTTGTTTTGTATTGAATCTTACTGTATATTTTTGTGTTACTTTTTTTGAGATGTCATGTCAGGAAAAAAAGATAGTTGAATGTTGTAAAATATAAACAAGTTGAGAAAAAGAATAAAGAAAGGAAAAAACGAAAAATTAGTATAATTTCAAAAAGTAAAAATCCAAAGACAATTCGCTGATCCTTCTAGCGGATTCTTCATAAACACCTATTTTAGGTAAGTTGCACTTATAAACAACGGGTAAGTTCCAGTTTCCTTCATCCACAAATATTTCAAAAATTTTCTTTGAATACTTTCAATCCTGCTTGTATGGTATTGGGTTATACCATATAAGTAAGATGATGGACGTCCGAAATATAAGTAATAATTTTTATCATAATTACTGATTATTAGTGGATATTTCTAAAGAATTCCTCAGGATTTGTCAGCAAAGAGCCGTCAAATGAATACATACCCTTGGTGGGACTATGAGGAAAGTTTCAATCTTGTGATCCGCTAGATAGCCTTCTCTACTAGCTCCATCTCCAGGCTCAACTTCGAATTTGTTTCCCAACTGGTGTAAAGTTGCTCTTGTGATGTGTACGCGACTGTAACAAAAAAATAACACAATTGAAACACGCTTCAGTAGAAGCTATATACAAAAGTGGAGATGCTGAAGTTCTAGCAAATTATAGCCCACTAGCCCTATAGATCATGTTTTTTAAAACACAATGATCTTGAAATTTTGCCTTGCATATATGTCTGAGAGCTCTTTTTTGCAAAACGAATACTGAATTTGAAAGTTGATCACTGCACAACCCCAGAAAGCAATTCCATATCTCAAATGCGTCTCGATCAAAGAAAACTACACTAGTCTGGCTGAGGAATGATTGGGTCCATTTGAAAAAACTCGAACTGCAAGCAGCCAGAAGCTATTTTCTACATAAGTTTCCTACATGCATGTCAAATTTCAATTTATCATTCAGACTCTCCTAAAAACATTGTGTGGGTATACAAACAACAAAAATATAATCTATAGTATGACTTGAAGCAAACTAAGTTAGTTTTATTCGTGCTAAAACATAATGAGTTCGAATCACACCTCTATGTAAATTTAAAAAGATCAGAGGTTTTGTTGTCTCTGAGATTGTCTTCATTAGTTCCACGCCGTAGGACGGTGATATCATCTGCAAAAACTGTAAACTTTCCCGTTATGTCAACGGTTACCATATCATAAAGATGGAGCAGAAAAAGAAAAGGACACAGAACCGAGCCCTGTGGTACACCAGTTATATTATTCTCAATGTACGATTGATTTCCTTGGAGTTTCACTATCTGTTTCCTGCCTGTCAGAAAACTGTCAATCCAGCTATACGATATTATAGAAGAAATTCCTTTTAAATTTGAAAATGCACTTTTTGGAGAAAAATGCTAATTCATGTATTAAACGTCGATTTTGTGGATCAGAGCATTTTTTGTCAAAAAAATTGCCCTTTTTCCAGTTACCCCTTTGTCTAATTCAATTTTTAAGGTGATATTCGGATTCAGCTCGTCGAGATATCAAAAAAGCTACACCAATTGCTTTGATTCACAACCTCAAAATTACAATTCTCTACTACTCTCGATTTCCAAAATATTCCCTGTCCTGATCTTCCCTGTATATATAATATTGTATTTTTCGTCTTTGATCGCGTGGGAATATTTCAAAAATGCAGAATCTCCGAATATCTTGTCGAATCCAAAATGTCGATTTTGTGAAAAAACTGCACTATTTTGCATTAAAAAAATGTATCTCTATAAATAATCTTCTAATTTAAAGTTTTTCAAATTTCTTTTCAAGGCCACGGCTACGGTTTTTGGGGTAGCAAAAACGTCACAACATTATTTTGGACCACACTTCGGTTCCACACTTTTCCATCGTTTCAGGAATTCTCTCACGCTTTAATTATTTCAGCTCCAATCCGAAACTTTCTGATTGGACCCTTGAGTCTATTGGAGCGAAAAACATCCCCCATCGACTACCTTAACGCCTACTGAAACCATCTCTAAAGAGCTGTAGTTGTGACAGGGCGATTCCACTGCTGATGGAAACGATAAATAATTCAAGATTTATTATAGAGATCGGATGGAAAATGTCTCGCATAGAGGAAATTTCTATAAATATTACGACATAAATGGCATGTCACATAAACATGACTGAACATGATTAGTTTTCGAACGAACTTCCTTCGATAGTCCAGACCACATGTACCATTTATTACAAAAAATTTGTAAAGTCACCGAAAATTGTAGGACAGTTTTATTGCAGGCAGAAATATTCTACTAGTAGAAGAAGAATTTGTCTTAGCTGTTTTTTTGACACCAAATATGTCTACTTCCTCTACTTTTGCTACGATTGAATTTGATGGTAGCAAAAGTAGATAATTGGTTAAAAATTAAACTTCCCAAATCATAGCAGAAATTGACACTATTGACATTGCATTAAACTATGGATCATATATGTTCGTTTCAGTTTGGTTGTATTTTGTTCAAAAAACTTTATTTTACTCACATTAAAATGATTTCGGTAGTGAAGAGCTTCCAGTTGAAATGAATATGAGTGTTATCGACGTAACTGAAGTTTTAGATGGAAATTAACGAATAGGTTGAACAATGAGTTTTATTTATATAATATAGAAGGTGGGTTCATATTGATTTTCAATTCATTGAGAACCTCTGTTGAAGTTCCCTTTCAAAATCATATCCTATACAAATGGATACCAGAAAAAAGGATGATGAAGGTGGGTTCATTTTGATTTGAAGTTCATATAGTATCTCTGTTGAACCTTCCTTTTAGAAAGTTCAAAAACATGAGTGGGATGATACAGAAACAAATTGTGTCTAATCAATATACGTATGATGAATAGAGAAAAATTGACCAGACATATCAAAAAAATAATGTCTGTTCCCACTTGTTCCCAATCTTCGAATATGTTCAATTTTTATTGATAATTCCGATTTATTGGCTAGTATGTTCACTCAAAGCTGCCCTGAAAGTGGAAGGTGTTAGGTTTTGGATTCATCACTTCTTCATAATAAGTTTTACATTCTGAAAAAGTTTTCTGTCAAAATTATTTGCGGGATTCATATATATGATAACTTAATTCATATTCCTAATATTACCACTTAAATTATCTTCCAATAATATTTTATTTATTATTATTTTTTTAGGGGGCGCGGGGGGACACATCAACTCAAAATTTTTAAATGGCATGGGGGGTCGAGTGTCACATCGTTGAAAAGATAATTCAATTCTCTTTACAACCATCTAAATATTTTTGAATTTCGTCAATATTTATTTTGCAATTCAAATTCGAAATAGTTCTGAGGAAAGGTCCCAAAAGGGGGCGAAAAAAATTGCAAAAGATATAAACAATTAAGTGAAAAAAATAATAATAATATTTCGAAAACTGTTTTTCGAAATGTTAAAAAAGATCTGAGAAGATCAGCAAAGTACCCCGCAAACTCCTTATGGAATTTGGGTCCTGGTGGATCTTTTTGAATTTTTGGTATAATATAGTCCATGTAATTCTCAACCAATGTTACCATTGCGCCAACCCAACAAAATGAACAGTCTTGCTGCTCGTGGGCGATGAAATCACCCCTTGCGCAGATTCGACTATTAATTTTTGAATCCGGTAATACTGTTTTTAATTGTTTCATTGTTGATAATGTTGCTCAATATTTGTGCTATTCGATAAAAAAAAAATCTTACCCTCCTTTCTTCTCCCCGACTCCTATTACGAAAAAAAATATGTAAGTTTGAATGAAAAATGTCAACAGACAACTCGATCCGAATTTTGCAATCGATTCATAATAATCAAATTAGTAAATTCCGTAAGTTTGAATGGGAAATATCACCAGACCAAAATTTTAAGATAACCACTAAAATGAAAACCCTTTCAACTCTATTCGAAATTTTCAATTCAGGTACAGATAGAGAAATCCTGTAGATGGCAATCGATTCAGAATGATCAAATTCCGTAAGTTTGAATGGAAAATATCAACATACAAAAATTTTGAAATAACCACTACGAGAAATATCCTCTTAACTCGATTCGAATTTTTCACCTCGACAATGGGTAGAGATAGAGCAATTCTGTGAATAGCAATCGATTCAGAATGACCAAATTCCGTAAGTTTGAATGGAAAATATCAACATACAAAAATTTTGTAATAACCACGACAAGAAATATATCCTTTCAACCTGAATCGAATTTTTCACCTCAAGAATGGGTAGAGATAGAGCAATTCTGTGAATGGCAATCGATTCAGAATGATCAAAATAGTATATTCCGTAAGTTTGAATGGAAAATATCAACAGACAAAAATTTTGAAAAAACTGCAACAAGAAATATCCTTTCAACTCGATTCGAATTTTTCACCTAAAGAATGGGTAGAGATAGAGCAATTCTGTGAATGGCAATCGATTCAGAATGATCAAATTAGTATATTCCGTAAGTTTGAATGGAAAATATCAACACACAAAAATTTTGAAAAAACTACTACAAGAAATATATTTTCAACTCGATTCGAAATTTTCACCTCAAGAATGGGTAGAGATCGAGCAATTCTGTGAATGGCAATCGATTCAGAATGATCGAATTAGTATATTCCGTAAGTTTGAATGGAAAATATCAACACACAAAAATTTTGAAAAATCCGCTACAAGAAATATCCTTTCAACTCGATTCGAAATTTTCACCTCAAGAATGGGTAGAGATCGAGCAATTCTGTGAATGGCAATCGATTCAGAATGATCAAATTAGTATATTCCGTAAGTTTGAATGGAAAATATCAACACACAAAAATTTTGAAAAAACCGCTACAAGAAATATCCTTTCAACTCGATTCGAAATTTTCACCTCAAGAACGGGTAGAGATAGAGCAATTATGTGAATGACAATCGATTGAGAATGATCAAATTAGTATATTCCGTAAGTTTGAATGGAAAATATCAACACACAAAAATTTTGAAAAAACCGCTACAAGAAATATCCTTTCAACTCGATTCGAAATTTTCACCTCAAAAACGGATAGAGATAGAGCAATTCTGTGAATGGCAATCGATTCAGAATGATCAAATTAGTATATTCCGTAAGTTTTAATGAAAAATATCAACACACAAAAATTTTGAAAAAACCGCTACAAGAAATATCCTTTCAACTCGATTCGAAATTTTCACCTCAAGAACGGATAGAGATAGAGCAATTCTGTGAATGGCAATCGATTGAGAATGATCAAATTAGTATATTCCGTAAGTTTGAATGGAAAATATCAACATACAAAAATTTTGTAATAACCACGACAAGAAATATATCCTTTCAACCTGAATCGAATTTTTCACCTCAAGAATGGGTAGAGATAGAGCAATTCTGTGAATGGCAATCGATTCAGAATGATCAAAATAGTATATTCCGTAAGTTTGAATGAAAAATATCAACAGACAAAAATTTTGAAAAAACTGCAACAAGAAATATCCTTTCAACTCGATTCGAATTTTTCACCTAAAGAATGGGTAGAGATAGAGCAATTCTGTGAATGGCAATCGATTCAGAATGATCAAATTAGTATATTCCGTAAGTTTGAATGGAAAATATCAACACACAAAAATTTTGAAAAAACTACTACAAGAAATATATTTTCAACTCGATTCGAAATTTTCACCTCAAGAATGGGTAGAGATCGAGCAATTCTGTGAATGGCAATCGATTCAGAATGATCAAATAAGTATATTCCGTAAGTTTGAATGGAAAATATCAACACACAAAAATTTTGAAAAATCCGCTACAAGAAATATCCTTTCAACTCGATTCGAAATTTTCACCTCAAGAATGGGTAGAGATCGAGCAATTCTGTGAATGGCAATCGATTCAGAATGATCAAATTAGTATATTCCGTAAGTTTGAATGGAAAATATCAACACACAAAAATTTTGAAAAAACCGCTACAAGAAATATCCTTTCAACTCGATTCGAAATTTTCACCTCAAGAACGGGTAGAGATAGAGCAATTATGTGAATGACAATCGATTGAGAATGATCAAATTAGTATATTCCGTAAGTTTGAATGGAAAATATCAACACACAAAAATTTTGAAAAAACCGCTACAAGAAATATCCTTTCAACTCGATTCGAAATTTTCACCTCAAAAACGGATAGAGATAGAGCAATTCTGTGAATGGCAATCGATTCAGAATGATCAAATTAGTATATTCCGTAAGTTTTAATGAAAAATATCAACACACAAAAATTTTGAAAAAACCGCTACAAGAAATATCCTTTCAACTCGATTCGAAATTTTCACCTCAAGAACGGATAGAGATAGAGCAATTCTGTGAATGGCAATCGATTGAGAATGATCAAATTAGTATATTCCGTAAGTTTGAATGGAAAATATCAACATACAAAAATTTTGTAATAACCACGACAAGAAATATATCCTTTCAACCTGAATCGAATTTTTCACCTCAAGAATGGGTAGAGATAGAGCAATTCTGTGAATGGCAATCGATTCAGAATGATCAAAATAGTATATTCCGTAAGTTTGAATGGAAAATATCAACAGACAAAAATTTTGAAAAAACTGCAACAAGAAATATCCTTTCAACTCGATTCGAATTTTTCACCTAAAGAATGGGTAGAGATAGAGCAATTCTGTGAATGGCAATCGATTCAGAATGATCAAATTAGTATATTCCGTAAGTTTGAATGGAAAATATCAACACACAAAAATTTTGAAAAAACTACTACAAGAAATATATTTTCAACTCGATTCGAAATTTTCACCTCAAGAATGGGTAGAGATCGAGCAATTCTGTGAATGGCAATCGATTCAGAATGATCAAATTAGTATATTCCGTAAGTTTGAATGGAAAATATCAACACACAAAAATTTTGAAAAATCCGCTACAAGAAATATCCTTTCAACTCGATTCGAAATTTTCACCTCAAGAATGGGTAGAGATCGAGCAATTCTGTGAATGGCAATCGATTCAGAATGATCAAATTAGTATATTCCGTAAGTTTGAATGGAAAATATCAACACACAAAAATTTTGAAAAAACCGCTACAAGAAATATCCTTTCAACTCGATTCGAAATTTTCACCTCAAGAACGGGTAGAGATAGAGCAATTATGTGAATGACAATCGATTGAGAATGATCAAATTAGTATATTCCGTAAGTTTGAATGGAAAATATCAACACACAAAAATTTTGAAAAAACCGCTACAAGAAATATCCTTTCAACTCGATTCGAAATTTTCACCTCAAAAACGGATAGAGATAGAGCAATTCTGTGAATGGCAATCGATTCAGAATGATCAAATTAGTATATTCCGTAAGTTTTAATGAAAAATATCAACACACAAAAATTTTGAAAAAACCGCTACAAAAAATATCCTTTCAACTCGATTCGAAATTTTCACCTCAAGAACGGATAGAGATAGAGCAATTCTGTGAATGGCAATCGATTGAGAATGATCAAATTAGTATATTCCGTAAGTTTGAATGGAAAATATCAACACACAAAAATTTTGAAAATACCGCTACAAGAAATATCCTTTCAACTCGATTCGAAATTTTCACCTCAAGAACGGATAGAGATAGAGCAATTCTGTGAATGGCAATCGATTCAGAATGATCAAATTAGTATATTCCGTAAGGTTTAATGAAAAATATCAACACACAAAAAATTTGAAAAAACCGCTACAAGAAATATCCTTTCAACTCGATTCGAATTTTTCACCTCAAGAACGGATAGGGATAGAGCAATTCTGTGAATGGCAATCGATTCAAAATGATCAAATTAGTATATTCCGTAAGTTTGAATGGAAAATATCAACACACAAAAATTTTGAAAAAACCGCTACAAGAAATATCATTTCAACTCGATTCGAAAATTTCACCTCAAGAATGGGTAGAGATAGAGCAATTCTGTGGATGGCAATCGATCTAGAATGATCAAATTAGTACATTCCGTTAGTTTGAATGGAAAATATCAACAAACAAAATTTTTGAAAAAACCGCTACAAGAAATATCCTTTCAACTCGATTCGAAATTTTCACCTCAAGAATGGGTAGAGATAGAGCAGTTCTGTGAATGGCAATCGATTCAGAATGATTAAATTAGTATATTCCGTAAGTTTGAATGGAAAATATCAACACACAAATATTTTGAAAAAACCGCTACAAGAAATATCCTTTCAACTCGATTCGAAATTTTCACCTCAAGAACGGGTAGAGATAGAGCAATTCTGTGAATGGCAATCGATTCAGAATGATTAAATTAGTATATTCCGTAAGTTTGAATGGAAAATATCAAGGCACAAATATTTTGAAAAAACCGCTACAAGAAATATCCTTTCAACTCGATTCGAAATTTTCACCTCAAAAACGGATAGAGATAGAGCAATTCTGTGAATGGCAATCGATTCAGAATGATCAAATTAGTATATTCCGTAAGTTTTAATGAAAAATATCAACACACAAAAATTTTGAAAAAACCGCTACAAGAAATATCCTTTCAACTCGATTCGAAATTTTCATCTCAAGAATGGGTAGAGATAGAGCAGTTCTGTGAATGGCAATCGATTCAGAATGATTAAATTAGTATATTCCGTAAGTTTGAATGGAAAATATCAACACACAAAAATTTTGAAAAAACCGCTACAAGAAATATCCTTTCAACTCGATTCGAATTTTTCACCTCAAAAACGGATAGAGATAGAGCAATTCTGTGAATGGCAATCGATTCAGAATGATCAAATTAGTATATTCCGTAAGTTTTAATGAAAAATATCAACACACAAAAATTTTGAAAAAACCGCTACAAGAAATATCCTTTCAACTCGATTCGAAATTTTCACCTCAAGAACGGATAGAGATAGAGCAATTCTGTGAATGGCAATCGATTGAGAATGATCAAATTAGTATATTCCGTAAGTTTGAATGGAAAATATCAACACACAAAAATTTTGAAAAAACCGCTACAAGAAATATCCTTTCAACTCGATTCGAATTTTTCACCTCAACAACGGATAGAGATAGAGCAATTCTGTGAATGGCAATCGATTCAGAATGATCAAATTAGTATATTCCGTAAGTTTGAATGGAAAATATCAACACACAAAAATTTTGAAAAAACCGCTACAAGAAATATCCTTTCAACTCGATTCGAAATTTTCACCTCAAGAATGGGTAGAGATAGAGCAATTCTGTGAATGGCAATCGATTCAGAATGATCAAATTAGTATATTCCGTAAGTTTGAATGGAAAATATCAACACACAAAAATTTTGAAAAAACCGCTACAAGAAATATCCTTTCAACTCGATTCGAAAATTTCACCTCAAGAATGGGTAGAGATAGAGCAATTCTGTGAATGGCAATCGATTCAGAATGATCAAATTAGTATATTCCGTAAGTTTGAATGGAAAATATCAACACACAAAAATTTTGAAAAAACCGCTACAAGAAATATCCCTTCAACTCGATTCCAAATTTTCACCTCAAGAATGGGTAGAGATAGAGCAATTCTGTGAATGGCAATCGATTGAGAATGATCAAATTAGTATATTCCGTAAGTTTGAATGGAAAATATCAACACACAAAAATTTTGAAAAAACCGCTACAAGAAATATCCTTTCAACTCGATTCGAAATTTTCACCTCAAGAACGGGTAGAGATAGAGCAATTCTGTGAATGGCAATCGATTGAGAATGATCAAATTAGTATATTCCGTAAGTTTGAATGGAAAATATCAACACACAAAATTTTGAAAAAACCGCTACAAGAAATATCCTTTCAACTCGATTCGAAATTTTCACCTCAAAAACGGATAGAGATAGAGCAATTCTGTGAATGGCAATCGATTCAGAATGATCAAATTAGTATATTCCGTAAGTTTTAATGAAATATATCAACACACAAAAATTTTGAAAAAACCGCTACAAGAAATATCCTTTCAACTCGATTCGAAATTTTCACCTCAAGAACGGATAGAGATAGAGCAGTTCTGTGAATGGCAATCGATTGAGAATGATCAAATTAGTATATTCCTTAAGTTTGAATGGAAAATATCAACACACAAAAATTTTGAAAATACCGCTACAACTCGATTCGAAATTTTCACCTCAAGAACGGATAGAGATAGAGCAATTCTGTGAATGGCAATCGATTCAGAATGATCAAATTAGTATATTCCGTAAGTTTTAATGAAAAATATCAACACACAAAAATTTTGAAAAAACCGCTACAAGAAATATCCTTTCAACTCGATTCGAATTTTTCACCTCAAGAACGGATAGAGATAGAGCAATTCTGTGAATGGCAATCGATTCAGAATGATCAAATTAGTATATTCCGTAAGTTTGAATGGAAAATAGCAACACACAAAAATTTTGAAAAAACCGCTACAAGAAATATCCTTTCAACTCGATTCGAAAATTTCACCTCAAGAATGGGTAGAGATAGAGCAATTCTGTGGATGGCAATCGATCTAGAATGATCAAATTAGTACATTCCGTTAGTTTGAATGGAAAATATCAACAAACAAAATTTTTGAAAAAACCGCTACAAGAAATATCCTTTCAACTCGATTCGAAATTTTCACCTCAAGAATGGGTAGAGATAGAGCAGTTCTGTGAATGGCAATCGATTCAGAATGATTAAATTAGTATATTCCGTAAGTTTGAATGGAAAATATCAACACACAAATATTTTGAAAAAACCGCTACAAGAAATATCCTTTCAACTCGATTCGAAATTTTCACCTCAAGAACGGGTAGAGATAGAGCAATTCTGTGAATGGCAATCGATTCAGAATGATCAAATTAGTATGTTCCGTAAGTTTTAATGAAAAATATCAACACAAAAATTTTGAAAAACCCGCTACAAGAAATATCCTTTCAACTCGATTCGAAATTTTCATCTCAAGAATGGGTAGAGATAGAGCAGTTCTGTGAATGGCAATCGATTCAGAATGATTAAATTAGTATATTCCGTAAGTTTGAATGGAAAATATCAAGGCACAAATATTTTGAAAAAACCGCTACAAGAAATATCCTTTCAACTCGATTCGAAATTTTCACTTCAAGAACGGATAGAGATAGAGCAATTCTGTGAATGGCAATCGATTGAGAATGATCAAATTAGTATATTCCGTAAGTTTGAATGGAAAATATCAACACACAAAAATTTTGAAAAAACCGCTACAACAAATATCCTTTCAACTCGATTCGAAATTTTCACCTCAAGAATGGGTAGAGATAGAGCAATTCTGTGAATGGCAATCGATTCAGAATGATCAAATTAGTATATTCCGTAAGTTTGAATGGAAAATATCAACACACAAAAATTTTGAAAAAACCGCTACAAGAAATATCTTTTCAACTCGATTCGGAATTTTCACCTCAAAAACGGATAGAGATAGAGCAATTCTGTGAATGGCAATCGATTCAGAATGATCAAATTAGTATATTCCCTAAGTTTTAATGAAAAATATCAACACACAAAAATTTTGAAAAAACCGCTACAAGAAATATCCTTTCAACTCGATTCGAAATTTTCACCTCAAGAACGGATAGAGATAGAGCAATTCTGTGAATGGCAATCGATTGAGAATGATCAAATTAGTATATTCCGTAAGTTTGAATGGAAAATATCAACACACAAAAATTTTGAAAAAACCGCTACAAGAAATATCCTTTCAACTCGATTCGAAATTTTCACCTCAAGAACGGATAGAGATAGAGCAATTCTGTGAATGGCAATCGATTCAGAATGATCAAATTAGTATATTCCGTAAGTTTTAATGAAAAATATCAACACACAAAAATTTTGAAAAGAAATATCCTTTCAACTCGATTCGAATTTTTCACCTCAAGAACGGATAGAGATAGAGCAATTCTGTGAATGGCAATCGATTCAGAATGATCAAATTAGTATATTCCGTAAGTTTGAATGGAAAATATCAACACACAAAAATTTTGAAAAAACCGTACAAGAAATATCCTTTCAACTCGATTCGAAATTTTCACCTCAAGAATGGGTAGAGATAGAGCAATTCTGTGAATGGCAATCGATTGAGAATGATCAAATTAGTATATTCCGTAAGTTTGAATGGAAAATATCAACACACAAAAATTTTTAAAAAACCGCTACAAGAAATATCCTTTCAACTCGATTCGAAATTTTCACCTCAAGAACGGGTAGAGATAGAGCAATTCTGTGAATGGCAATCGATTGAGAATGATCAAATTAGTATATTCCGTAAGTTTGAATGGAAAATATCAACACACAAAAATTTTGAAAAAACCGCTACAAGAAATATCCTTTCAACTCGATTCGAAATTTTCACCTCAAGAATGGGTAGAGATAGAGCAGTTCTGTGAATGGCAATCGATTCAGAATGATTAAATTAGTATATTCCGTAAGTTTGAATGGAAAATATCAACACACAAATATTTTGAAAAAACCGCTACAAGAAATATCCTTTCAACTCGATTCGAAATTTTCACCTCAAGAACGGGTAGAGATAGAGCAATTATGTGAATGGCAATCGATTCAGAATGATCAAATTAGTATATTCCGTAAGTTTTAATGAAAAATATCAACACACAAAAATTTTGAAAAAACCGCTACAAGAAATATCCTTTCAACTCGATTCGAATTTTTCACCTCAAGAACGGATAGAGATAGAGCAATTTTGTGAATGGCAATCGATTCAGAATGATCAAATTAGTATATTCCGTAAGTTTGAATGGAAAATATCAACACACAAAAATTTTGAAAAAACCGCTACAAGAAATATCCTTTCAACTCGATTCGAAATTTTCACCCCAAGAATGGGTAGAGATAGAGCAATTCTGTGAATGGCAATCGATTCAGAATGATCAAATTAGTATATTCCGTAAGTTTGAATGGAAAATATCAAGGCACAAATATTTTGAAAAAACCGCTACAAGAAATATCCTTTCAACTCGATTCGAAATTTTCACCTCAAGAACGGATAGAGATAGAGCAATTCTGTGAATGGCAATCGATTCAGAATGATCAAATTAGTATATTCCGTAAGTTTTAATGAAAAATATCAACTCACAAAAATTTTGAAAAACCCGCTACAAGAAATATCCTTTCAACTCGATTCGAAATTTTCACCTCAAGAACGGGTAGAGATAGAGCAATTCTGTGAATGGCAATCGATTGAGAATGATCAAATTAGTATATTCCGTAAGTTTGAATGGAAAATATCAACACACAAAAATTTTGAAAAAACCGCTACAAGAAATATCCTTTCAACTCGATTCGAAATTTTCACCTCAAGAACGGATAGAGATAGAGCAATTCTGTGAATGGCAATCGATTCAGAATGATCAAATTAGTATATTCCGTATGTTTCAATGAAAAATATCAACACACAAAAATTTTGAAAAAACCGCTACAAGATATATCCTTTCAACTCGATTCGAATTTTTCACCTCAAGAACGGATAGAGATAGAGCAATTCTGTGAATGGCAATCGATTCAGAATGATCAAATTAGTATATTCCGTAAGTTTGAATGGAAAATATCAACACACAAAAATTTTGAAAAAACCGCTACAAGAAATATCCTTTCAACTCGATTCGAAATTTTCACCTCAAGAATGGATAGGGCAATTCTGTGAATGGCAATCGATTCAGAATGATTAAATTAGTATATTCCGTAAGTTTGAATGGAAAATATCAACACACAAATATTTTGAAAAAACCGCTACAAGAAATATCCTTTCAACTCGATTCGAAATTTTCACCTCAAGAACGGGTAGAGATAGAGCAATTCTGTGAATGGCAATCGATTGAGAATGATCAAATTAGTATGTTCCGTAAGTTTTAATGAAAAATATCAACACACAAAAATTTTGAAAAAACCGCTACAAGAAATATCCTTTCAACTCGATTCGAAATTTTCATCTCAAGAATGGGTAGAGATAGAGCAGTTCTGTGAATGGCAATCGATTCAGAATGATTAAATTAGTATATTCCGTAAGTTTGAATGGAAAATATCAAGGCACGAATATTTTGAAAAAACCGCTACAAGAAATATCCTTTCAACTCGATTCGAAATTTTCACCTCAAGAACGGATAGAGATAGAGCAATTCTGTGAATGGCAATCGATTCAGAATGATCAAATTAGTATATTCCGTAAGTTTTAATGAAAAATATCAACACACAAAAATTTTGAAAAAACCGCTACAAGAAATATCCTTTCAACTCGATTCGAAATTTTCACCGCAAGAACGGGTAGAGATAGAGCAATTCTGTGAATGGCAATCGATTGAGAATGATAAAATTAGTATATTCCGAAAGTTTGAATGGAAAATATCAACACACAAAAATTTTGAAAAAACCGCTACAAGAAATATCCTTTCAACTCGATTCGAAATTTTCACCTCAAGAACGGATAGAGATAGAGCAATTCTGTGAATGGCAATCGATTCAGAATGATCAAATTAGTATATTCCGTAAGTTTTAATGAAAAATATCAACACACAAAAATTTTGAAAAAACCGCTACAAGAAATATCCTTTCAACTCGATTCGAATTTTTCACCTCAAGAACGGATAGAGATAGAGCAATTCTGTGAATGGCAATCGATTCAGAATGATCAAATTAGTATATTCCGTAAGTTTGAATGGAAAATATCAACACACAAAAATTTTGAAAAAACCGTACAAGAAATATCCTTTCAACTCGATTCGAAATTTCCACCTCAAGAATGGGTAGAGATAGAGCAATTCTGTGAATGGCAATCGATTGAGAATGATCAAATTAGTATATTCCGTAAGTTTGAATGGAAAATATCAACACACAAAAATTTTTAAAAAACCGCTACAAGAAATATCCTTTCAACTCGATTCGAAATTTTCACCTCAAGAACGGGTAGAGATAGAGCAATTCTGTGAATGGCAATCGATTGAGAATGATCAAATTAGTATATTCCGTAAGTTTGAATGGAAAATATCAACACACAAAAATTTTGAAAAAACCGCTACAAGAAATATCCTTTCAACTCGATTCGAAATTTTCACCTCAAGAATGGGTAGAGATAGAGCAGTTCTGTGAATGGCAATCGATTCAGAATGATTAAATTAGTATATTCCGTAAGTTTGAATGGAAAATATCAACACACAAATATTTTGAAAAAACCGCTACAAGAAATATCCTTTCAACTCGATTCGAAATTTTCACCTCAAGAACGGGTAGAGATAGAGCAATTATGTGAATGGCAATCGATTCAGAATGATCAAATTAGTATATTCCGTAAGTTTTAATGAAAAATATCAACACACAAAAATTTTGAAAAAACCGCTACAAGAAATATCCTTTCAACTCGATTCGAATTTTTCACCTCAAGAACGGATAGAGATAGAGCAATTCTGTGAATGGCAATCGATTCAGAATGATCAAATTAGTATATTCCGTAAGTTTGAATGGAAAATAGCAACACACAAAAATTTTGAAAAAACCGCTACAAGAAATATCCTTTCAACTCGATTCGAAAATTTCACCTCAAGAATGGGTAGAGATAGAGCAATTCTGTGGATGGCAATCGATCTAGAATGATCAAATTAGTACATTCCGTTAGTTTGAATGGAAAATATCAACAAACAAAATTTTTGAAAAAACCGCTACAAGAAATATCCTTTCAACTCGATTCGAAATTTTCACCTCAAGAATGGGTAGAGATAGAGCAGTTCTGTGAATGGCAATCGATTCAGAATGATTAAATTAGTATATTCCGTAAGTTTGAATGGAAAATATCAACACACAAATATTTTGAAAAAACCGCTACAAGAAATATCCTTTCAACTCGATTCGAAATTTTCACCTCAAGAACGGGTAGAGATAGAGCAATTCTGTGAATGGCAATCGATTCAGAATGATCAAATTAGTATGTTCCGTAAGTTTTAATGAAAAATATCAACACAAAAATTTTGAAAAACCCGCTACAAGAAATATCCTTTCAACTCGATTCGAAATTTTCATCTCAAGAATGGGTAGAGATAGAGCAGTTCTGTGAATGGCAATCGATTCAGAATGATTAAATTAGTATATTCCGTAAGTTTGAATGGAAAATATCAAGGCACAAATATTTTGAAAAAACCGCTACAAGAAATATCCTTTCAACTCGATTCGAAATTTTCACTTCAAGAACGGATAGAGATAGAGCAATTCTGTGAATGGCAATCGATTGAGAATGATCAAATTAGTATATTCCGTAAGTTTGAATGGAAAATATCAACACACAAAAATTTTGAAAAAACCGCTACAAGAAATATCCTTTCAACTCGATTCGAAATTTTCACCTCAAGAATGGGTAGAGATAGAGCAATTCTGTGAATGGCAATCGATTCAGAATGATCAAATTAGTATATTCCGTAAGTTTGAATGGAAAATATCAACACACAAAAATTTTGAAAAAACCGCTACAAGAAATATCTTTTCAACTCGATTCGGAATTTTCACCTCAAAAACGGATAGAGATAGAGCAATTCTGTGAATGGCAATCGATTCAGAATGATCAAATTAGTATATTCCCTAAGTTTTAATGAAAAATATCAACACACAAAAATTTTGAAAAAACCGCTACAAGAAATATCCTTTCAACTCGATTCGAAATTTTCACCTCAAGAACGGATAGAGATAGAGCAATTCTGTGAATGGCAATCGATTGAGAATGATCAAATTAGTATATTCCGTAAGTTTGAATGGAAAATATCAACACACAAAAATTTTGAAAAAACCGCTACAAGAAATATCCTTTCAACTCGATTCGAAATTTTCACCTCAAGAACGGATAGAGATAGAGCAATTCTGTGAATGGCAATCGATTCAGAATGATCAAATTAGTATATTCCGTAAGTTTTAATGAAAAATATCAACACACAAAAATTTTGAAAAGAAATATCCTTTCAACTCGATTCGAATTTTTCACCTCAAGAACGGATAGAGATAGAGCAATTCTGTGAATGGCAATCGATTCAGAATGATCAAATTAGTATATTCCGTAAGTTTGAATGGAAAATATCAACACACAAAAATTTTGAAAAAACCGTACAAGAAATATCCTTTCAACTCGATTCGAAATTTTCACCTCAAGAATGGGTAGAGATAGAGCAATTCTGTGAATGGCAATCGATTGAGAATGATCAAATTAGTATATTCCGTAAGTTTGAATGGAAAATATCAACACACAAAAATTTTTAAAAAACCGCTACAAGAAATATCCTTTCAACTCGATTCGAAATTTTCACCTCAAGAACGGGTAGAGATAGAGCAATTCTGTGAATGGCAATCGATTGAGAATGATCAAATTAGTATATTCCGTAAGTTTGAATGGAAAATATCAACACACAGAAATTTTGAAAAAACCGCTACAAGAAATATCCTTTCAACTCGATTCGAAATTTTCACCTCAAGAATGGGTAGAGATAGAGCAGTTCTGTGAATGGCAATCGATTCAGAATGATTAAATTAGTATATTCCGTAAGTTTGAATGGAAAATATCAACACACAAATATTTTGAAAAAACCGCTACAAGAAATATCCTTTCAACTCGATTCGAAATTTTCACCTCAAGAACGGGTAGAGATAGAGCAATTATGTGAATGGCAATCGATTCAGAATGATCAAATTAGTATATTCCGTAAGTTTTAATGAAAAATATCAACACACAAAAATTTTGAAAAAACCGCTACAAGAAATATCCTTTCAACTCGATTCGAATTTTTCACCTCAAGAACGGATAGAGATAGAGCAATTTTGTGAATGGCAATCGATTCAGAATGATCAAATTAGTATATTCCGTAAGTTTGAATGGAAAATATCAACACACAAAAATTTTGAAAAAACCGCTACAAGAAATATCCTTTCAACTCGATTCGAAATTTTCACCCCAAGAATGGGTAGAGATAGAGCAATTCTGTGAATGGCAATCGATTCAGAATGATCAAATTAGTATATTCCGTAAGTTTGAATGGAAAATATCAAGGCACAAATATTTTGAAAAAACCGCTACAAGAAATATCCTTTCAACTCGATTCGAAATTTTCACCTCAAGAACGGATAGAGATAGAGCAATTCTGTGAATGGCAATCGATTCAGAATGATCAAATTAGTATATTCCGTAAGTTTTAATGAAAAATATCAACTCACAAAAATTTTGAAAAACCCGCTACAAGAAATATCCTTTCAACTCGATTCGAAATTTTCACCTCAAGAACGGGTAGAGATAGAGCAATTCTGTGAATGGCAATCGATTGAGAATGATCAAATTAGTATATTCCGTAAGTTTGAATGGAAAATATCAACACACAAAAATTTTGAAAAAACCGCTACAAGAAATATCCTTTCAACTCGATTCGAAATTTTCACCTCAAGAACGGATAGAGATAGAGCAATTCTGTGAATGGCAATCGATTCAGAATGATCAAATTAGTATATTCCGTATGTTTCAATGAAAAATATCAACACACAAAAATTTTGAAAAAACCGCTACAAGATATATCCTTTCAACTCGATTCGAATTTTTCACCTCAAGAACGGATAGAGATAGAGCAATTCTGTGAATGGCAATCGATTCAGAATGATCAAATTAGTATATTCCGTAAGTTTGAATGGAAAATATCAACACACAAAAATTTTGAAAAAACCGCTACAAGAAATATCCTTTCAACTCGATTCGAAATTTTCACCTCAAGAATGGATAGGGCAATTCTGTGAATGGCAATCGATTCAGAATGATTAAATTAGTATATTCCGTAAGTTTGAATGGAAAATATCAACACACAAATATTTTGAAAAAACCGCTACAAGAAATATCCTTTCAACTCGATTCGAAATTTTCACCTCAAGAACGGGTAGAGATAGAGCAATTCTGTGAATGGCAATCGATTGAGAATGATCAAATTAGTATGTTCCGTAAGTTTTAATGAAAAATATCAACACACAAAAATTTTGAAAAAACCGCTACAAGAAATATCCTTTCAACTCGATTCGAAATTTTCATCTCAAGAATGGGTAGAGATAGAGCAGTTCTGTGAATGGCAATCGATTCAGAATGATTAAATTAGTATATTCCGTAAGTTTGAATGGAAAATATCAAGGCACGAATATTTTGAAAAAACCGCTACAAGAAATATCCTTTCAACTCGATTCGAAATTTTCACCTCAAGAACGGATAGAGATAGAGCAATTCTGTGAATGGCAATCGATTCAGAATGATCAAATTAGTATATTCCGTAAGTTTTAATGAAAAATATCAACACACAAAAATTTTGAAAAAACCGCTACAAGAAATATCCTTTCAACTCGATTCGAAATTTTCACCGCAAGAACGGGTAGAGATAGAGCAATTCTGTGAATGGCAATCGATTGAGAATGATAAAATTAGTATATTCCGAAAGTTTGAATGGAAAATATCAACACACAAAAATTTTGAAAAAACCGCTACAAGAAATATCCTTTCAACTCGATTCGAAATTTTCACCTCAAGAACGGATAGAGATAGAGCAATTCTGTGAATGGCAATCGATTCAGAATGATCAAATTAGTATATTCCGTAAGTTTTAATGAAAAATATCAACACACAAAAATTTTGAAAAAACCGCTACAAGAAATATCCTTTCAACTCGATTCGAATTTTTCACCTCAAGAACGGATAGAGATAGAGCAATTCTGTGAATGGCAATCGATTCAGAATGATCAAATTAGTATATTCCGTAAGTTTGAATGGAAAATATCAACACACAAAAATTTTGAAAAAACCGCTACAAGAAATATCCTTTCAACTCGATTCGAAATTTTCACCTCAAGAATGGGTAGAGATAGAGCAAATCTGTGAATGGCAATCGATTCAGAATGATCAAATTAGTATATTCCGTAAGTTTGAATGGAAAATATCAACACACAAAAATTTTGAAAAAACCGCTACAAGAAATATCCTTTCAACTCGATTCGAAAATTTCACCTCAAGAATGGGTAGAGATAGAGCATTTCTGTGGATGGCAATCGATCTAGAATGATCAAATTAGTACATTCCGTTAGTTTGAATGGAAAATATCAACTAACAAAATTTTTGAAAAAACCGCTACAAGAAATATCCTTTCAACTCGATTCGAAATTTTCACCTCAAGAATGGGTAGAGATAGAGCAGTTCTGTGAATGGCAATCGATTCAGAATGATTAAATTAGTATATTCCGTAAGTTTGAATGGAAAATATCAACACACAAATATTTTGAAAAAACCGCTACAAGAAATATCCTTTCAACTCGATTCGAAATTTTCACCTCAAGAACGGGTAGAGATAGAGCAATTCTGTGAATGGCAATCGATTCAGAATGATTAAATTAGTATATTCCGTAAGTTTGAATGAAAAATATCAACACAAAAAAATTTTGAAAAAACCGCTACAAGAAATATCCTTTCAACTCGAATCGAAATTTTCACCTCAAGAATGGGTAGAGATAGAGCAATTCTGTGAATGGCAATCGATTCAGAATGATCAAATTAGTATATTCCGTAAGTTTGAATGGAAAATATCAACACACAAAAATTTTGAAAAAACCGCTACAAGAAATATCCTTTCAACTCGATTCGGAATTTTCACCTCAAAAACGGATAGAGATAGAGCAATTCTGTGAATGGCAATCGATTCAGAATGATCAAATTAGAATATTCCCTAAGTTATAATGAAAAATATCAACAAACAAAAATTTTGAAAAAACCGCTACAAGAAATATCCTTTCAACTCGATTCGAAATTTTCACCTCAAGAACGGATAGAGATAGAGCAATTCTGTGAATGGCAATCGATTGAGAATGATCAAATTAGTATATTCCGTAAGTTTGAATGGAAAATATCAACACACAAAAATTTTGAAAAAACCGCTACAAGAAATATCCTTTCAACTCGATTCGAAATTTTCACCTCAAGAACGGATAGAGATAGAGCAATTCTGTGAATGGCAATCGATTCAGAATGATCAAATTAGTATATTCCGTAAGTTTTAATGAAAAATATCAACACACAAAAATTTTGAAAAAACCGCTACAAGAAATATCCTTTCAACTCGATTCGAATTTTTCACCTCAAGAACGGATAGAGATAGAGCAATTTTGTGAGTGGCAATCGATTCAGAATGATCAAATTAGTATATTCCGTAAGTTTGAATGGAAAATATCAACACACAAAAATTTTGAAAAAACCGCTACAAGAAATATCCTTTCAACTCGATTCGAAATTTTCACCCCAAGAATGGGTAGAGATAGAGCAATTCTGTGAATGGCAATCGATTCAGAATGATCAAATTAGTATATTCCGTAAGTTTGAATGGAAAATATCAAGGCACAAATATTTTGAAAAAACCGCTACAAGAAATATCCTTTCAACTCGATTCGAAATTTTCACCTCAAGAACGGATAGAGATAGAGCAATTCTGTGAATGGCAATCGATTCAGAATGATCAAATTAGTATATTCCGTAAGTTTTAATGAAAAATATCAACTCACAAAAATTTTGAAAAAACCGCTACAAGAAATATCCTTTCAACTCGATTCGAAATTTTCACCGCAAGAACGGGTAGAGATAGAGCAATTCTGTGAATGGCAATCGATTGAGAATGATAAAATTAGTATATTCCGAAAGTTTGAATGGAAAATATCAACACACAAAAATTTTGAAAAAACCGCTACAAGAAATATCCTTTCAACTCGATTCGAAATTTTCACCTCAAGAACGGATAGAGATAGAGCAATTCTGTGAATGGCAATCGATTCAGAATGATCAAATTAGTATATTCCGTAAGTTTTAATGAAAAATATCAACACACAAAAATTTTGAAAAAACCGCTACAAGAAATATCCTTTCAACTCGATTCGAATTTTTCACCTCAAGAACGGATAGAGATAGAGCAATTCTGTGAATGGCAATCGATTCAGAATGATCAAATTAGTATATTCCGTAAGTTTGAATGGAAAATATCAACACACAAAAATTTTGAAAAAACCGCTACAAGAAATATCCTTTCAACTCGATTCGAAATTTTCACCTCAAGAATGGGTAGAGATAGAGCAAATCTGTGAATGGCAATCGATTCAGAATGATCAAATTAGTATATTCCGTAAGTTTGAATGGAAAATATCAACACACAAAAATTTTGAAAAAACCGCTACAAGAAATATCCTTTCAACTCGATTCGAAAATTTCACCTCAAGAATGGGTAGAGATAGAGCAATTCTGTGGATGGCAATCGATCTAGAATGATCAAATTAGTACATTCCGTTAGTTTGAATGGAAAATATCAACAAACAAAATTTTTGAAAAAACCGCTACAAGAAATATCCTTTCAACTCGATTCGAAATTTTCACCTCAAGAATGGGTAGAGATAGAGCAGTTCTGTGAATGGCAATCGATTCAGAATGATTAAATTAGTATATTCCGTAAGTTTGAATGGAAAATATCAACACACAAATATTTTGAAAAAACCGCTACAAGAAATATCCTTTCAACTCGATTCGAAATTTTCACCTCAAGAACGGGTAGAGATAGAGCAATTCTGTGAATGGCAATCGATTCAGAATGATTAAATTAGTATATTCCGTAAGTTTGAATGAAAAATATCAACACAAAAAAATTTTGAAAAAACCGCTACAAGAAATATCCTTTCAACTCGAATCGAAATTTTCACCTCAAGAATGGGTAGAGATAGAGCAATTCTGTTAATGGCAATCGATTCAGAATGATCAAATTAGTATATTCCGTAAGTTTGAATGGAAAATATCAACACACAAAAATTTTGAAAAAACCGCTACAAGAAATATCCTTTCAACTCGATTCGAAATTTTCACTTCAAGAACGGATAGAGATAGAGCAATTCTGTGAATGGCAATCGATTGAGAATGATCAAATTAGTATATTCCGTAAGTTTGAATGGAAAATATCAACACACAAAAATTTTGATAAAACCGCTACAAGAAATATCCTTTCAACTCGATTCGAAATTTTCACCTCAAGAATGGGTAGAGATAGAGCAATTCTGTGAATGGCAATCGATTCAGAATGATCAAATTAGTATATTCCGTAAGTTTGAATGGAAAATATCAACACACAAAAATTTTGAAAAAACCGCTACAAGAAATATCCTTTCAACTCGATTCGGAATTTTCACCTCAAAAACGGATAGAGATAGAGCAATTCTGTGAATGGCAATCGATTCAGAATGATCAAATTAGAATATTCCCTAAGTTATAATGAAAAATATCAACAAACAAAAATTTTGAAAAAACCGCTACAAGAAATATCCTTTCAACTCGATTCGAAATTTTCACCTCAAGAACGGATAGAGATAGAGCAATTCTGTGAATGGCAATCGATTGAGAATGATCAAATTAGTATATTCCGTAAGTTTGAATGGAAAATATCAACACACAAAAATTTTGAAAAAACCGCTACAAGAAATATCCTTTCAACTCGATTCGAAATTTTCACCTCAAGAACGGATAGAGATAGAGCAATTCTATGAATGGCAATCGATTCAGAATGATCAAATTAGTATATTCCGTAAGTTTTAATGAAAAATATCAACACACAAAAATTTTGAAAAAACCGCTACAAGAAATATCCTTTCAACTCGATTCGAATTTTTCACCTCAAGAACGGATAGAGATAGAGCAATTTTGTGAGTGGCAATCGATTCAGAATGATCAAATTAGTATATTCCGTAAGTTTGAATGGAAAATATCAACACACAAAAATTTTGAAAAAACCGCTACAAGAAATATCCTTTCAACTCGATTCGAAATTTTCACCCCAAGAATGGGTAGAGATAGAGCAATTCTGTGAATGGCAATCGATTCAGAATGATCAAATTAGTATATTCCGTAAGTTTGAATGGAAAATATCAAGGCACAAATATTTTGAAAAAACCGCTACAAGAAATATCCTTTCAACTCGATTCGAAATTTTCACCTCAAGAACGGATAGAGATAGAGCAATTCTGTGAATGGCAATCGATTCAGAATGATCAAATTAGTATATTCCGTAAGTTTTAATGAAAAATATCAACTCACAAAAATTTTGAAAAAACCGCTACAAGAAATATCCTTTCAACTCGATTCGAAATTTTCACCTCAAGAACGGGTAGAGATAGAGCAATTCTGTGAATGGCAATCGATTGAGAATGATCAAATTAGTATGTTCCGTGAGTTTTAATGAAAAATATCAACACACAAAAATTTTGAAAAAACCGCTACAAGAAATATCCTTTCAACTCGATTCGAAATTTTCACCTCAAGAACGGATAGAGATTGAGCAATTCTGTGAATGGCAATCGATTCAGAATGATCAAATTAGTATATTCCGTAAGTTTTAATGAAAAATATCAACTCACAAAAATTTTGAAAAAACCGCTACAAGAAATATCCTTTCAACTCGATTCGAAATTTTCACCTCAAGAACGGGTAGAGATAGAGCAATTCTGTGAATGGCAATCGATTGAGAATGATCAAATTAGTATATTCCGTAAGTTTGAATGGAAAATATCAACACACAAAGATTTTGAAAAAACCGCTACAAGAAATATCCTTTCAACTCGATTCGAAATTTTCACCTCAAGAACGGATAGAGATAGAGCAATTCTGTGAATGGCAATCGATTCAGAATGATCAAATTAGTATATTCCGTAAGTTTTAATGAAAAATATCAACACACAAAAATTTTGAAAAAACCGCTACAAGAAATATCCTTTCAACTCGATTCGAATTTTTCACCTCAAGAACGGATAGAGATAGAGCAATTCTGTGAATGGCAATCGATTCAGAATGATCAAATTAGTATATTCCGTGAGTTTGAATGGAAAATATCAACACACAAAAATTTTGAAAAAACCACTACAAGTAATACCCTTTCAACTCGATTCGAAATTTTCACCTCAAGAATGGGTAGAGATAGAGCAATTCTGTGAATAGCAATCGATTCAGAATGATCAAATTAGTATATTCCGTGAGTTTGAATTGAAAATATCAACACACAAAATTTTTGAAAAAGCCGCTACAAGAAATATCCTTTCAACTCGATTCGAAATTTTCACCTCAAGAATGGGTAAAGATTGAGCAATTCTGTGAATGGCAATCGATTCAGAATGATCAAATTAGTATATTCCGTAAGTTTGAATGGAAAATATCAACACACAAAAATTTTGAAAAAACCGCTACAAGAAATATCCTTTCAACTCGATTCGAAGTTTTCACCTCAAGAATGGGTAGAGATAGGGCAATTATGTGAATGGCAATCGATTCAGAATGATCAAATCAGTATATTCCGTAAGTTTGAATGGAAAATATCAACACACAAAATTTTTGAAAAAACCGCTACAAGAAATATCCTTTTAACTCGATTCGAAATTTTCACCTCAAGAATGGGTAGAGATAGAGCAATTCTGTGAATGGCAATCGATTCAGAATGATCAAATTAGTATATTCCGTAAGTTTGAATGGAGAATATCAACACACAAAATTTTTGAAAAAACCGCTACAAGAAATATCATTTCAACTCGATTCGAAATTTTCACCTCAAGAATGGGTAGAGATAGAGCAATTCTGTGAATGGCAATCGATTCAGAATGGTCAAATTAGTTTATTCCGTGAGTATGAATGGAAAATATCAACACACAAAATTTTTGAAAAAACCGCTACAAGAAATATCCTTTCAACCCGATTCGAAATTTTCACCTCAAGAATGGGTAGAGATAGAGCAATTCTGTGAATGGCAATCGATTCAGAATGGTCAAATTAGTATATTCCGTGAGTTTGAATGGAAAATATCAACACACAAAAATTTTGAAAAAACCGCTACAAGAAATATCCTTTCAACTCGATTCGAAATTTTCACCTCAAGAATGGGTAGAGATAGAGCAATTCTGTGAAGGGCAATCGATTCAGAATGATCAAATTAGTATATTCCGTAAGTTTTAATGAAAAATATCAACTCACAAAAATTTTGAAAAAACCGCTACAAGAAATATCCTTTCAACTCGATTCGAAATTTTCACCTCAAGAACGGGTAGAGATAGAGCAATTCTGTGAATGGCAATCGATTGAGAATGATCAAATTAGTATATTCCGTAAGTTTGAATGGAAAATATCAACACACAAAAATTTTGAAAAAACCGCTACAAGAAATATCCTTTCAACTCGATTCGAAATTTTCACCTCAAGAACGGATAGAGATAGAGCAATTCTGTGAATGGCAATCGATTCAGAATGATCAAATTAGTATATTCCGTAAGTTTTAATGAAATATATCAACACACAAAAATTTTGAAAAAACCCGCTACAAGAAATATCCTTTCAACTCGATTCGAAATTTTCACCTCAAGAACGGATAGAGATAGAGCAATTCTGTGAATGGCAATCGATTGAGAATGATCAAATTAGTATATTCCGTAAGTTTGAATGGAAAATATCAACACACAAAATTTTTGAAAAAACCGCTACAAGAAATATCCTTTCAACTCGATTCGAAATTTTCACCTCAAGAATGGGTAGAGATTGAGCAATTCTGTGAATGGCAATCGATTCAGAATGATCAAATTAGTATATTCCGTAAGTTTGAATGGAAAATATCAACACACAAAAATTTTGAAAATACCGCTACAAGAAATATCCTTTCAACTCGATTCGAAATTTTCACCTCAAGAATGGGTAGAGATAGAGCAATTCTGTGAATGGCAATCGATTCAGAATGATCAAATTAGTATAGTCCGTGAGTTTGAATGGAAAATATCAACACACAAAATTTTTGGAAAAACCGCTACAAGAAATATCCTTTCAACTCGATTCGAAATTTTCACCTCAAGAATGGGTAGAGATTGAGCAATTCTGTGAATGGCAATCGATTCAGAATGATCAAATTAGTATATTCCGTAAGTTTGAATGGAAAATATAAACACACAAAAATTTTGAAAATACCGCTACAAGAAATATCCTTTCAACTCGATTCGAAGTTTTCACCTCAAGAATGGGTAGAGATAGGGCAATTATGTGAATGGCAATCGATTCAGAATGATCAAATCAGTATATTCCGTAAGTTTGAATGGAAAATATCAACACACAAAATTTTTGAAAAAACCGCTACAAGAAATATCCTTTCAACTCGATTCGAAATTTTCACCTCAAGAATGGGTAGAGATAGAGCAATTCTGTGAATGGCAATTGATTCAGAATGATCAAATTAGTATATTCCGTAAGTTTGAATGGAGAATATCAACACACAAAATTTTTGAAAAAACCGCTACAAGAAATATCATTTCAACTCGATTCGAAATTTTCACCTCAAGAATGGGTAGAGATAGAGCAATTCTGTGAATGGCAATCGATTCAGAATGGTCAAATTAGTATATTCCGTGAGTTTGAATGGAAAATATCAACACACAAAATTTTTGAAAAAACCGCTACAAGAAATATCCTTTCAACTCGATTCGAAATTTTCACCTCAAGAATGGGTAGAGATAGAGCAATTCTGTGAATGGCAATCGATTCAGAATGGTCAAATTAGTATATTCCGTGAGTTTGAATGGAAAATATCAACACACAAAAATTTTGAAAAAACCTCTACAAGAAATATCCTTTCAACTCGATTCGAAATTTTCACCTCAAGAATGGGTATAGATAGAGCAATTCTGTGAAGGGCAATCGATTCAGAATGATCAAATTAGTATATTCCGTAAGTTTGAATGGAAAATATCAACACACAAAATTTTTGAAAAAACCGCTACAAGAAATGTCCTTTCAACTCGATTCGAAATTTTCACCTCAAGAATGGGTAGAGATAGAGCAATTCTGTAAATGGCAATCGATTCAGAATGATCAAATTAGTATATTCCGTGAGTTTGAATGGAAAATATCAACACACAAAATTTTTGAAAAAACCGCTACAAGAAATATCCTTTCAACTCGATTCGAAATTTTCACCTCAAGAATGGGTAGAGATAGAGCAATTCTGTGAATGGCAATCGATTCAGAATGATCAAATCAGTATATTCCGTAAGTTTGAATGGAAAATATCAACACACAAAATTTTTGAAAAAACCGCTACAAGAAATATCCTTTCAACTCGATTCGAAATTTTCACCTCAAGAATGGGTAGAGATAGTGCAAGTCTGTGAATGGC
Source organism: Chrysolina oricalcia (assembly GCA_944452925.2). Taxonomy (NCBI): domain Eukaryota; kingdom Metazoa; phylum Arthropoda; class Insecta; order Coleoptera; family Chrysomelidae; genus Chrysolina; species Chrysolina oricalcia. The sequence goes on from OX101813.2 coordinate 72,191,510, forward strand.
AATCGATTCAGAATGATCAAATTAGTATATTCCGTAAGTTTGAATGGAGAATATCAACACACAAAATTTTTGAAAAAACCGCTACAAGAAATATCATTTCAACTCGATTCGAAATTTTCACCTCAAGAATGGGTAGAGATAGAGCAATTCTGTGAATGGCAATCGATTCAGAATGGTCAAATTAGTATATTCCGTGAGTTTGAATGGAAAATATCAACACACAAAATTTTTGAAAAAACCGCTACAAGAAATATCCTTTCAACTCGATTCGAAATTTTCACCTCAAGAATGGGTAGAGATAGAGCAATTCTGTGAATGGCAATCGATTCAGAATGGTCAAATTAGTATATTCCGTGAGTTTGAATGGAAAATATCAACACACAAAAATTTTGAAAAAACCGCTACAAGAAATATCCTTTCAACTCAATTCGAAATTTTCACCTCAAGAACGGATAGAGATAGAGCAATTCTGTGAATGGCAATCGATTCAGAATGATCAAATTAGTATATTCCGTAAGTTTTAATGAAAAATATCAACTCACAAAAATTTTGAAAAACCCGCTACAAGAAATATCCTTTCAACTCGATTCGAAATTTTCACCTCAAGAACGGGTAGAGAGATAGAGCAATTCTGTGAATGGCAATCGATTCAGAATGATCAAATTAGTATATTCCGTAAGTTTGAATGGAAAATATCAACACACAAAAATTTTGAAAAAACCGCTACAAGAAATATCCTTTCAACTCGATTCGAAATTTTCACCTCAAGAACGGATAGAGATAGAGCAATTCTGTGAATGGCAATCGATTCAGAATGATCAAATTAGTATATTCCGTATGTTTCAATGAAAAATATCAACACACAAAAATTTTGAAAAAACCGCTACAAGATATATCCTTTCAACTCGATTCGAATTTTTCACCTCAAGAACGGATAGAGATAGAGCAATTCTGTGAATGGCAATCGATTCAGAATGATCAAATTAGTATATTCCGTAAGTTTGAATGGAAAATATCAACACACAAAAATTTTGAAAAAACCGCTACAAGAAATATCCTTTCAACTCGATTCGAAATTTTCACCTCAAGAATGGATAGGGCAATTCTGTGAATGGCAATCGATTCAGAATGATTAAATTAGTATATTCCGTAAGTTTGAATGGAAAATATCAACACACAAATATTTTGAAAAAACCGCTACAAGAAATATCCTTTCAACTCGATTCGAAATTTTCACCTCAAGAACGGGTAGAGATAGAGCAATTCTGTGAATGGCAATCGATTGAGAATGATCAAATTAGTATGTTCCGTAAGTTTTAATGAAAAATATCAACACACAAAAATTTTGAAAAAACCGCTACAAGAAATATCCTTTCAACTCGATTCGAAATTTTCATCTCAAGAATGGGTAGAGATAGAGCAGTTCTGTGAATGGCAATCGATTCAGAATGATTAAATTAGTATATTCCGTAAGTTTGAATGGAAAATATCAAGGCACGAATATTTTGAAAAAACCGCTACATGAAATATCCTTTCAACTCGATTCGAAATTTTCACCTCAAGAACGGATAGAGATAGAGCAATTCTGTGAATGGCAATCGATTCAGAATGATCAAATTAGTATATTCCGTAAGTTTTAATGAAAAATATCAACACACAAAAATTTTGAAAAAACCGTTACAAGAAATATCCTTTCAACTCGATTCGAAATTTTCACCGCAAGAACGGGTAGAGATAGAGCAATTCTGTGAATGGCAATCGATTGAGAATGATAAAATTAGTATATTCCGAAAGTTTGAATGGAAAATATCAACACACAAAAATTTTGAAAAAACCGCTACAAGAAATATCCTTTCAACTCGATTCGAAATTTTCACCTCAAGAACGGATAGAGATAGAGCAATTCTGTGAATGGCAATCGATTCAGAATGATCAAATTAGTATATTCCGTAAGTTTTAATGAAAAATATCAACACACAAAAATTTTGAAAAAACCGCTACAAGAAATATCCTTTCAACTCGATTCGAATTTTTCACCTCAAGAACGGATAGAGATAGAGCAATTCTGTGAATGGCAATCGATTCAGAATGATCAAATTAGTATATTCCGTAAGTTTGAATGGAAAATATCAACACACAAAAATTTTGAAAAAACCGCTACAAGAAATATCCTTTCAACTCGATTCGAAATTTTCACCTCAAGAATGGGTAGAGATAGAGCAAATCTGTGAATGGCAATCGATTCTGAATGATCAAATTAGTATATTCCGTAAGTTTGAATGGAAAATATCAACACACAAAAATTTTGAAAAAACCGCTACAAGAAATATCCTTTCAACTCGATTCGAAAATTTCACCTCAAGAATGGGTAGAGATAGAGCAATTCTGTGGATGGCAATCGATCTAGAATGATCAAATTAGTACATTCCGTTAGTTTGAATGGAAAATATCAACAAACAAAATTTTTGAAAAAACCGCTACAAGAAATATCCTTTCAACTCGATTCGAATTTTTCACCTCAAGAACGGATAGAGATAGAGCAATTCTGTGAATGGCAATCGATTCAGAATGATCAAATTAGTATATTCCGTAAGTTTGAATGGAAAATATCAACACACAAAAATTTTGAAAAAACCGCTACAAGAAATATCCTTTCAACTCGATTCGAAATTTTCACCTCAAGAATGGATAGGGCAATTCTGTGAATGGCAATCGATTCAGAATGATTAAATTAGTATATTCCGTAAGTTTGAATGGAAAATATCAACACACAAATATTTTGAAAAAACCGCTACAAGAAATATCCTTTCAACTCGATTCGAAATTTTCACCTCAAGAACGGGTAGAGATAGAGCAATTCTGTGAATGGCAATCGATTGAGAATGATCAAATTAGTATGTTCCGTAAGTTTTAATGAAAAATATCAACACACAAAAATTTTGAAAAAACCGCTACAAGAAATATCCTTTCAACTCGATTCGAAATTTTCATCTCAAGAATGGGTAGAGATAGAGCAGTTCTGTGAATGGCAATCGATTCAGAATGATTAAATTAGTATATTCCGTAAGTTTGAATGGAAAATATCAAGGCACGAATATTTTGAAAAAACCGCTACAAGAAATATCCTTTCAACTCGATTCGAAATTTTCACCTCAAGAACGGATAGAGATAGAGCAATTCTGTGAATGGCAATCGATTCAGAATGATCAAATTAGTATATTCCGTAAGTTTTAATGAAAAATATCAACACACAAAAATTTTGAAAAAACCGCTACAAGAAATATCCTTTCAACTCGATTCGAAATTTTCACCGCAAGAACGGGTAGAGATAGAGCAATTCTGTGAATGGCAATCGATTGAGAATGATAAAATTAGTATATTCCGAAAGTTTGAATGGAAAATATCAACACACAAAAATTTTGAAAAAACCGCTACAAGAAATATCCTTTCAACTCGATTCGAAATTTTCACCTCAAGAACGGATAGAGATAGAGCAATTCTGTGAATGGCAATCGATTCAGAATGATCAAATTAGTATATTCCGTAAGTTTTAATGAAAAATATCAACACACAAAAATTTTGAAAAAACCGCTACAAGAAATATCCTTTCAACTCGATTCGAATTTTTCACCTCAAGAACGGATAGAGATAGAGCAATTCTGTGAATGGCAATCGATTCAGAATGATCAAATTAGTATATTCCGTAAGTTTGAATGGAAAATATCAACACACAAAAATTTTGAAAAAACCGCTACAAGAAATATCCTTTCAACTCGATTCGAAATTTTCACCTCAAGAATGGGTAGAGATAGAGCAAATCTGTGAATGGCAATCGATTCAGAATGATCAAATTAGTATATTCCGTAAGTTTGAATGGAAAATATCAACACACAAAAATTTTGAAAAAACCGCTACAAGAAATATCCTTTCAACTCGATTCGAAAATTTCACCTCAAGAATGGGTAGAGATAGAGCAATTCTGTGGATGGCAATCGATCTAGAATGATCAAATTAGTACATTCCGTTAGTTTGAATGGAAAATATCAACAAACAAAATTTTTGAAAAAACCGCTACAAGAAATATCCTTTCAACTCGATTCGAAATTTTCACCTCAAGAATGGGTAGAGATAGAGCAGTTCTGTGAATGGCAATCGATTCAGAATGATTGAATTAGTATATTCCGTAAGTTTGAATGGAAAATATCAACACACAAATATTTTGAAAAAACCGCTACAAGAAATATCCTTTCAACTCGATTCGAAATTTTCACCTCAAGAACGGGTAGAGATAGAGCAATTCTGTGAATGGCAATCGATTCAGAATGATTAAATTAGTATATTCCGTAAGTTTGAATGAAAAATATCAACACAAAAAAATTTTGAAAAAACCGCTACAAGAAATATCCTTTCAACTCGAATCGAAATTTTCACCTCAAGAATGGGTAGAGATATAGCAATTCTGTTAATGGCAATCGATTCAGAATGATCAAATTAGTATATTCCGTAAGTTTGAATGGAAAATATCAACACACAAAAATTTTGAAAAAACCGCTACAAGAAATATCCTTTCAACTCGATTCGAAATTTTCACTTCAAGAACGGATAGAGATAGAGCAATTCTGTGAATGGCAATCGATTGAGAATGATCAAATTAGTATATTCCGTAAGTTTGAATGGAAAATATCAACACACAAAAATTTTGATAAAACCGCTACAAGAAATATCCTTTCAACTCGATTCGAAATTTTCACCTCAAGAATGGGTAGAGATAGAGCAATTCTGTGAATGGCAATCGATTCAGAATGATCAAATTAGTATATTCCGTAAGTTTGAATGGAAAATATCAACACACAAAAATTTTGAAAAAACCGCTACAAGAAATATCCTTTCAACTCGATTCGGAATTTTCACCTCAAAAACGGATAGAGATAGAGCAATTCTGTGAATGGCAATCGATTCAGAATGATCAAATTAGAATATTCCCTAAGTTATAATGAAAAATATCAACAAACAAAAATTTTGAAAAAACCGCTACAAGAAATATCCTTTCAACTCGATTCGAAATTTTCACCTCAAGAACGGATAGAGATAGAGCAATTCTGTGAATGGCAATCGATTGAGAATGATCAAATTAGTATATTCCGTAAGTTTGAATGGAAAATATCAACACACAAAAATTTTGAAAAAACCGCTACAAGAAATATCCTTTCAACTCGATTCGAAATTTTCACCTCAAGAACGGATAGAGATAGAGCAATTCTGTGAATGGCAATCGATTCAGAATGATCAAATTAGTATATTCCGTAAGTTTTAATGAAAAATATCAACACACAAAAATTTTGAAAAAACCGCTACAAGAAATATCCTTTCAACTCGATTCGAATTTTTCACCTCAAGAACGGATAGAGATAGAGCAATTTTGTGAGTGGCAATCGATTCAGAATGATCAAATTAGTATATTCCGTAAGTTTGAATGGAAAATATCAACACACAAAAATTTTGAAAAAACCGCTACAAGAAATATCCTTTCAACTCGATTCGAAATTTTCACCCCAAGAATGGGTAGAGATAGAGCAATTCTGTGAATGGCAATCGATTCAGAATGATCAAATTAGTATATTCCGTAAGTTTGAATGGAAAATATCAAGGCACAAATATTTTGAAAAAACCGCTACAAGAAATATCCTTTCAACTCGATTCGAAATTTTCACCTCAAGAACGGATAGAGATAGAGCAATTCTGTGAATGGCAATCGATTCAGAATGATCAAATTAGTATATTCCGTAAGTTTTATTGAAAAATATCAACTCACAAAAATTTTGAAAAAACCGCTACAAGAAATATCCTTTCAACTCGATTCGAAATTTTCACCTCAAGAACGGGTAGAGATAGAGCAATTCTGTGAATGGCAATCGATTGAGAATGATCAAATTAGTATGTTCCGTAAGTTTTAATGAAAAATATCAACACACAAAAATTTTGAAAAAACCGCTACAAGAAATATCCTTTCAACTCGATTCGAAATTTTCACCTCAAGAACGGATAGAGATAGAGCAATTCTGTGAATGGCAATCGATTCAGAATGATCAAATTAGTATATTCCGTAAGTTTTAATGAAAAATATCAACTCACAAAAATTTTGAAAAAACCGCTACAAGAAATATCCTTTCAACTCGATTCGAAATTTTCACCTCAAGAACGGGTAGAGATAGAGCAATTCTGTGAATGGCAATCGATTGAGAATGATCAAATTAGTATATTCCGTAAGTTTGAATGGAAAATATCAACACACAAAAATTTTGAAAAAACCGCTACAAGAAATATCCTTTCAACTCGATTCGAAATTTTCACCTCAAGAACGGATAGAGATAGAGCAATTCTGTGAATGGCAATCGATTCAGAATGATCAAATTAGTATATTCCGTAAGTTTTAATGAAAAATATCAACACACAAAAATTTTGAAAAAACCGCTACAAGAAATATCCTTTCAACTCGATTCGAATTTTTCACCTCAAGAACGGATAGAGATAGAGCAATTCTGTGAATGGCAATCGATTCAGAATGATCAAATTAGTATATTCCGTGAGTTTGAATGGAAAATATCAACACACAAAAATTTTGAAAAAACCACTACAAGAAATATCCTTTCAACTCGATTCGAAATTTTCACCTCAAGAATGGGTAGAGATAGAGCAATTCTGTGAATAGCAATCGATTCAGAATGATCAAATTAGTATATTCCGTGAGTTTGAATGGAAAATATCAACACACAAAATTTTTGAAAAAGCCGCTACAAGAAATATCCTTTCAACTCGATTCGAAATTTTCACCTCAAGAATGGGTAAAGATTGAGCAATTCTGTGAATGGCAATCGATTCAGAATGATCAAATTAGTATATTCCGTAAGTTTGAATGGAAAATATCAACACACAAAAATTTTGAAAAAACCGCTACAAGAAATATCCTTTCAACTCGATTCGAAGTTTTCACCTCAAGAATGGGTAGAGATAGGGCAATTATGTGAATGGCAATCGATTCAGAATGATCAAATCAGTATATTCCGTAAGTTTGAATGGAAAATATCAACACACAAAATTTTTGAAAAAACCGCTACAAGAAATATCCTTTTAACTCGATTCGAAATTTTCACCTCAAGAATGGGTAGAGATAGAGCAATTCTGTGAATGGCAATCGATTCAGAATGATCAAATTAGTATATTCCGTAAGTTTGAATGGAGAATATCAACACACAAAATTTTTGAAAAAACCGCTACAAGAAATATCATTTCAACTCGATTCGAAATTTTCACCTCAAGAATGGGTAGAGATAGAGCAATTCTGTGAATGGCAATCGATTCAGAATGGTCAAATTAGTATATTCCGTGAGTATGAATGGAAAATATCAACACACAAAATTTTTGAAAAAACCGCTACAAGAAATATCCTTTCAACCCGATTCGAAATTTTCACCTCAAGAATGGGTAGAGATAGAGCAATTCTGTGAATGGCAATCGATTCAGAATGGTCAAATTAGTATATTCCGTGAGTTTGAATGGAAAATATCAACACACAAAAATTTTGAAAAAACCGCTACAAGAAATATCCTTTCAACTCGATTCGAAATTTTCACCTCAAGAATGGGTAGAGATAGAGCAATTCTGTGAAGGGCAATCGATTCAGAATGATCAAATTAGTATATTCCGTAAGTTTTAATGAAAAATATCAACTCACAAAAATTTTGAAAAAACCGCTACAAGAAATATCCTTTCAACTCGATTCGAAATTTTCACCTCAAGAACGGGTAGAGATAGAGCAATTCTGTGAATGGCAATCGATTGAGAATGATCAAATTAGTATATTCCGTAAGTTTGAATGGAAAATATCAACACACAAAAATTTTGAAAAAACCGCTACAAGAAATATCCTTTCAACTCGATTCGAAATTTTCACCTCAAGAACGGATAGAGATAGAGCAATTCTGTGAATGGCAATCGATTCAGAATGATCAAATTAGTATATTCCGTAAGTTTTAATGAAATATATCAACACACAAAAATTTTGAAAAAACCGCTACAAGAAATATCCTTTCAACTCGATTCGAAATTTTCACCTCAAGAACGGATAGAGATAGAGCAATTCTGTGGATGGCAATCGATTGAGAATGATCAAATTAGTATATTCCGTAAGTTTGAATGGAAAATATCAACACACAAAATTTTTGAAAAAACCGCTACAAGAAATATCCTTTCAACTCGATTCGAAATTTTCACCTCAAGAATGGGTAGAGATTGAGCAATTCTGTGGATGGCAATCGATTCAGAATGATCAAATTAGTATATTCCGTAAGTTTGAATGGAAAATATCAACACACAAAAATTTTGAAAATACCGCTACAAGAAATATCCTTTCAACTCGATTCGAAATTTTCACCTCAAGAATGGGTAGAGATAGAGCAATTCTGTGAATGGCAATCGATTCAGAATGATCAAATTAGTATATTCCGTGAGTTTGAATGGAAAATATCAACACACAAAATTTTTGGAAAAACCGCTACAAGAAATATCCTTTCAACTCGATTCGAAATTTTCACCTCAAGAATGGGTAGAGATTGAGCAATTCTGTGAATGGCAATCGATTCAGAATGATCAAATTAGTATATTCCGTAAGTTTGAATGGAAAATATAAACACACAAAAATTTTGAAAATACCGCTACAAGAAATATCCTTTCAACTCGATTCGAAGTTTTCACCTCAAGAATGGGTAGAGATAGGGCAATTATGTGAATGGCAATCGATTCAGAATGATCAAATCAGTATATTCCGTAAGTTTGAATGGAAAATATCAACACACAAAATTTTTGAAAAAACAGCTACAAGAAATATCCTTTCAACTCGATTCGAAATTTTCACCTCAAGAATGGGTAGAGATAGAGCAATTCTGTGAATGGCAATCGATTCAGAATGATCAAATTAGTATATTCCGTAAGTTTGAATGGAGAATATCAACACACAAAATTTTTGAAAAAACCGCTACAAGAAATATCATTTCAACTCGATTCGAAATTTTCACCTCAAGAATGGGTAGAGATAGAGCAATTCTGTGAATGGCAATCGATTCAGAATGGTCAAATTAGTATATTCCGTGAGTTTGAATGGAAAATATCAACACACAAAATTTTTGAAAAAACCGCTACAAGAAATATCCTTTCAACTCGATTCGAAATTTTCACCTCAAGAATGGGTAGAGATAGAGCAATTCTGTGAATGGCAATCGATTCAGAATGGTCAAATTAGTATATTCCGTGAGTTTGAATGGAAAATATCAACACACAAAAATTTTGAAAAAACCTCTACAAGAAATATCCTTTCAACTCGATTCGAAATTTTCACCTCAAGAATGGGTATAGATAGAGCAATTCTGTGAAGGGCAATCGATTCAGAATGATCAAATTAGTATATTCCGTAAGTTTGAATGGAAAATATCAACACACAAAATTTTTGAAAAAACCGCTACAAGAAATGTCCTTTCAACTCGATTCGAAATTTTCACCTCAAGAATGGGTAGAGATAGAGCAATTCTGTAAATGGCAATCGATTCAGAATGATCAAATTAGTATATTCCGTGAGTTTGAATGGAAAATATCAACACACAAAATTTTTGAAAAAACCGCTACAAGAAATATCCTTTCAACTCGATTCGAAATTTTCACCTCAAGAATGGGTAGAGATAGAGCAATTCTGTGAATGGCAATCGATTCAGAATGATCAAATCAGTATATTCCGTAAGTTTGAATGGAAAATATCAACACACAAAATTTTTGAAAAAACCGCTACAAGAAATATCCTTTCAACTCGATTCGAAATTTTCACCTCAAGAATGGGTAGAGATAGAGCAAGTCTGTGAATGGCAATCGATTCAGAATGATCAAATTAGTATATTCCGTAAGTTTGAATGGAGAATATCAACACACAAAATTTTTGAAAAAACCGCTACAAGAAATATCATTTCAACTCGATTCGAAATTTTCACCTCAAGAATGGGTAGAGATAGAGCAAATCTGTGAATGGCAATCGATTCAGAATGGTCAAATTAGTATATTCCGTGAGTTTGAATGGAAAATATCAACACACAAAATTTTTGAAAAAACCGCTACAAGAAATATCCTTTCAACTCGATTCGAAATTTTCACCTCAAGAATGGGTAGAGATAGAGCAATTCTGTGAATGGCAATCGATTCAGAATGGTCAAATTAGTATATTCCGTGAGTTTGAATGGAAAATATCAACACACAAAAATTTTGAAAAAACCGCTACAAGAAATATCCTTTCAACTCGATTCGAAATTTTCACCTCAAGAACGGGTAGAGATAGAGTAATTCTGTGAATGGCAATCGATTCAGAATGATCAAATTAGTATATTCCGTAAGTTTGAATGGAAAATATCAACACACAAAAATTTTGAAAAAACCGCTACAAGAAATATCCTTTCAACTCGATTCGGAATTTTCACCTCAAAAACGGATAGAGATAGAGCAATTCTGTGAATGGCAATCGATTCAGAATGATCAAATTAGAATATTCCCTAAGTTATAATGAAAAATATCAACAAACAAAAATTTTGAAAAAACCGCTACAAGAAATATCCTTTCAACTCGATTCGAAATTTTCACCTCAAGAACGGATAGAGATAGAGCAATTCTGTGAATGGCAATCGATTGAGAATGATCAAATTAGTATATTCCGTAAGTTTGAATGGAAAATATCAACACACAAAAATTTTGAAAAAACCGCTACAAGAAATATCCTTTCAACTCGATTCGAAATTTTCACCTCAAGAACGGATAGAGATAGAGCAATTCTGTGAATGGCAATCGATTCAGAATGATCAAATTAGTATATTCCGTAAGTTTTAATGAAAAATATCAACACACAAAAATTTTGAAAAAACCGCTACAAGAAATATCCTTTCAACTCGATTCGAATTTTTCACCTCAAGAACGGATAGAGATAGAGCAATTTTGTGAGTGGCAATCGATTCAGAATGATCAAATTAGTATATTCCGTAAGTTTGAATGGAAAATATCAACACACAAAAATTTTGAAAAAACCGCTACAAGAAATATCCTTTCAACTCGATTCGAAATTTTCACCCCAAGAATGGGTAGAGATAGAGCAATTCTGTGAATGGCAATCGATTCAGAATGATCAAATTAGTATATTCCGTAAGTTTGAATGGAAAATATCAAGGCACAAATATTTTGAAAAAACCGCTACAAGAAATATCCTTTCAACTCGATTCGAAATTTTCACCTCAAGAACGGATAGAGATAGAGCAATTCTGTGAATGGCAATCGATTCAGAATGATCAAATTAGTATATTCCGTAAGTTTTATTGAAAAATATCAACTCACAAAAATTTTGAAAAAACCGCTACAAGAAATATCCTTTCAACTCGATTCGAAATTTTCACCTCAAGAACGGGTAGAGATAGAGCAATTCTGTGAATGGCAATCGATTGAGAATGATCAAATTAGTATGTTCCGTAAGTTTTAATGAAAAATATCAACACACAAAAATTTTGAAAAAACCGCTACAAGAAATATCCTTTCAACTCGATTCGAAATTTTCACCTCAAGAACGGATAGAGATAGAGCAATTCTGTGAATGGCAATCGATTCAGAATGATCAAATTAGTATATTCCGTAAGTTTTAATGAAAAATATCAACTCACAAAAATTTTGAAAAAACCGCTACAAGAAATATCCTTTCAACTCGATTCGAAATTTTCACCTCAAGAACGGGTAGAGATAGAGCAATTCTGTGAATGGCAATCGATTGAGAATGATCAAATTAGTATATTCCGTAAGTTTGAATGGAAAATATCAACACACAAAAATTTTGAAAAAACCGCTACAAGAAATATCCTTTCAACTCGATTCGAAATTTTCACCTCAAGAACGGATAGAGATAGAGCAATTCTGTGAATGGCAATCGATTCAGAATGATCAAATTAGTATATTCCGTAAGTTTTAATGAAAAATATCAACACACAAAAATTTTGAAAAAACCGCTACAAGAAATATCCTTTCAACTCGATTCGAATTTTTCACCTCAAGAACGGATAGAGATAGAGCAATTCTGTGAATGGCAATCGATTCAGAATGATCAAATTAGTATATTCCGTGAGTTTGAATGGAAAATATCAACACACAAAAATTTTGAAAAAACCACTACAAGAAATATCCTTTCAACTCGATTCGAAATTTTCACCTCAAGAATGGGTAGAGATAGAGCAATTCTGTGAATAGCAATCGATTCAGAATGATCAAATTAGTATATTCCGTGAGTTTGAATGGAAAATATCAACACACAAAATTTTTGAAAAAGCCGCTACAAGAAATATCCTTTCAACTCGATTCGAAATTTTCACCTCAAGAATGGGTAAAGATTGAGCAATTCTGTGAATGGCAATCGATTCAGAATGATCAAATTAGTATATTCCGTAAGTTTGAATGGAAAATATCAACACACAAAAATTTTGAAAAAACCGCTACAAGAAATATCCATTCAACTCGATTCGAAGTTTTCACCTCAAGAATGGGTAGAGATAGGGCAATTATGTGAATGGCAATCGATTCAGAATGATCAAATCAGTATATTCCGTAAGTTTGAATGGAAAATATCAACACACAAAATTTTTGAAAAAACCGCTACAAGAAATATCCTTTTAACTCGATTCGAAATTTTCACCTCAAGAATGGGTAGAGATAGAGCAATTCTGTGAATGGCAATCGATTCAGAATGATCAAATTAGTATATTCCGTAAGTTTGAATGGAGAATATCAACACACAAAATTTTTGAAAAAACCGCTACAAGAAATATCATTTCAACTCGATTCGAAATTTTCACCTCAAGAATGGGTAGAGATAGAGCAATTCTGTGAATGGCAATCGATTCAGAATGGTCAAATTAGTATATTCCGTGAGTATGAATGGAAAATATCAACACACAAAATTTTTGAAAAAACCGCTACAAGAAATATCCTTTCAACCCGATTCGAAATTTTCACCTCAAGAATGGGTAGAGATAGAGCAATTCTGTGAATGGCAATCGATTCAGAATGGTCAAATTAGTATATTCCGTGAGTTTGAATGGAAAATATCAACACACAAAAATTTTGAAAAAACCGCTACAAGAAATATCCTTTCAACTCGATTCGAAATTTTCACCTCAAGAATGGGTAGAGATAGAGCAATTCTGTGAAGGGCAATCGATTCAGAATGATCAAATTAGTATATTCCGTAAGTTTTAATGAAAAATATCAACTCACAAAAATTTTGAAAAAACCGCTACAAGAAATATCCTTTCAACTCGATTCGAAATTTTCACCTCAAGAACGGGTAGAGATAGAGCAATTCTGTGAATGGCAATCGATTCAGAATGGTCAAATTAGTATATTCCGTGAGTTTGAATGGAAAATATCAACACACAAAAATTTTGAAAAAACCGCTACAAGAAATATCCTTTCAACTGGATTCGAAATTTTCACCTCAAGAACGGGTAGAGATAGAGCAATTCTGTGAATGGCAATCGATTCAGAATGATCAAATTAGTATATTCCGTAAGTTTTAATGAAATATATCAACACACAAAAATTTTGAAAAAACCGCTACAAGAAATATCCTTTCAACTCGATTCGAAATTTTCACCTCAAGAACGGATAGAGATAGAGCAATTCTGTGGATGGCAATCGATTGAGAATGATCAAATTAGTATATTCCGTAAGTTTGAATGGAAAATATCAACACACAAAATTTTTGAAAAAACCGCTACAAGAAATATCCTTTCAACTCGATTCGAAATTTTCACCTCAAGAATGGGTAGAGATTGAGCAATTCTGTGGATGGCAATCGATTCAGAATGATCAAATTAGTATATTCCGTAAGTTTGAATGGAAAATATCAACACACAAAAATTTTGAAAATACCGCTACAAGAAATATCCTTTCAACTCGATTCGAAATTTTCACCTCAAGAATGGGTAGAGATAGAGCAATTCTGTGAATGGCAATCGATTCAGAATGATCAAATTAGTATATTCCGTGAGTTTGAATGGAAAATATCAACACACAAAATTTTTGGAAAAACCGCTACAAGAAATATCCTTTCAACTCGATTCGAAATTTTCACCTCAAGAATGGGTAGAGATTGAGCAATTCTGTGAATGGCAATCGATTCAGAATGATCAAATTAGTATATTCCGTAAGTTTGAATGGAAAATATAAACACACAAAAATTTTGAAAATACCGCTACAAGAAATATCCTTTCAACTCGATTCGAAGTTTTCACCTCAAGAATGGGTAGAGATAGGGCAATTATGTGAATGGCAATCGATTCAGAATGATCAAATCAGTATATTCCGTAAGTTTGAATGGAAAATATCAACACACAAAATTTTTGAAAAAACAGCTACAAGAAATATCCTTTCAACTCGATTCGAAATTTTCACCTCAAGAATGGGTAGAGATAGAGCAATTCTGTGAATGGCAATCGATTCAGAATGATCAAATTAGTATATTCCGTAAGTTTGAATGGAGAATATCAACACACAAAATTTTTGAAAAAACCGCTACAAGAAATATCATTTCAACTCGATTCGAAATTTTCACCTCAAGAATGGGTAGAGATAGAGCAATTCTGTGAATGGCAATCGATTCAGAATGGTCAAATTAGTATATTCCGTGAGTTTGAATGGAAAATATCAACACACAAAATTTTTGAAAAAACCGCTACAAGAAATATCCTTTCAACTCGATTCGAAATTTTCACCTCAAGAATGGGTAGAGATAGAGCAATTCTGTGAATGGCAATCGATTCAGAATGGTCAAATTAGTATATTCCGTGAGTTTGAATGGAAAATATCAACACACAAAAATTTTGAAAAAACCTCTACAAGAAATATCCTTTCAACTCGATTCGAAATTTTCACCTCAAGAATGGGTATAGATAGAGCAATTCTGTGAAGGGCAATCGATTCAGAATGATCAAATTAGTATATTCCGTAAGTTTGAATGGAAAATATCAACACACAAAATTTTTGAAAAAACCGCTACAAGAAATGTCCTTTCAACTCGATTCGAAATTTTCACCTCAAGAATGGGTAGAGATAGAGCAATTCTGTAAATGGCAATCGATTCAGAATGATCAAATTAGTATATTCCGTGAGTTTGAATGGAAAATATCAACACACAAAATTTTTGAAAAAACCGCTACAAGAAATATCCTTTCAACTCGATTCGAAATTTTCACCTCAAGAATGGGTAGAGATAGAGCAATTCTGTGAATGGCAATCGATTCAGAATGATCAAATCAGTATATTCCGTAAGTTTGAATGGAAAATATCAACACACAAAATTTTTGAAAAAACCGCTACAAGAAATATCCTTTCAACTCGATTCGAAATTTTCACCTCAAGAATGGGTAGAGATAGAGCAAGTCTGTGAATGGCAATCGATTCAGAATGATCAAATTAGTATATTCCGTAAGTTTGAATGGAGAATATCAACACACAAAATTTTTGAAAAAACGGCTACAAGAAATATCATTTCAACTCGATTCGAAATTTTCACCTCAAGAATGGGTAGAGATAGAGCAAATCTGTGAATGGCAATCGATTCAGAATGGTCAAATTAGTATATTCCGTGAGTTTGAATGGAAAATATCAACACACAAAATTTTTGAAAAAACCGCTACAAGAAATATCCTTTCAACTCGATTCGAAATTTTCACCTCAAGAATGGGTAGAGATAGAGCAATTCTGTGAATGGCAATCGATTCAGAATGGTCAAATTAGTATATTCCGTGAGTTTGAATGGAAAATATCAACACACAAAAATTTTGAAAAAACCGCTACAAGAAATATCCTTTCAACTCGATTCGAAATTTTCACCTCAAGAATGGGTAGAGATAGAGCAATTCTGTGAAGGGCAATCGATTCAGGATGATCAAATTAGTATATTCCGTAAGTTTGAATGGAAAATATCAACACACAAAATTTTTGAAAAAACCGCTACAAGAAATGTCCTTTCAACTCGATTCGAAATTTTCACCTCAAGAATGGGTGGAGATAGAGCAATTCTGTAAATGGCAATCGATTCAGAATGATCAAATTAGTATATTCCGTGAGTTTGAATGGAAAATATCAACACACAAAATTTAAAAAAAAACCGCAACAAGAAATATCCTTTCAACTCGATTCGAAATTTTCAACTCAAGAATGGGTAGAGATCAAGCAATTCTGTGAATGGCAATCGATTCAGAATGATCAAATTAGTATATTCCGTAAGTTTTAATGAAAAATATCAACACACAAAAATTTTGAAAAAACCGCTACAAGAAATATCCTTTCAACTCGATTCGAAATTTTCACCTCAAGAACGGGTAGAGATAGAGCAATTCTGTGAATGGCAATCGATTCAGAATGATCAAATTAGTATATTCCGTAAGTTTGAATGGAAAATATCAACACACAAAAATTTTGAAAAAACCGCTACAAGAAATATCCTTTCAACTCGATTCGAAATTTTCACCTCAAGAATGGGTAGAGATCGAGCAATTCTGTGAATGGCAATCGATTCAGAATGATCAAATTAGTATATTCCGTAAGTTTGAATGGAAAATATCAACACACAACATTTTTGAATAAACCGCTACAAGAAATATGCTTTCAACTCGATTCGAAATTTTCACCTCAAGAATGGGTAGAGATAGAGCAATTTTGTGAATGGCAATCGATTCAGAATGATCAAATTAGTATATTCCGTGAGTTTGAATGAAAAATATACACACACAAAAATTTTGAAAAAACCGCTACAAGAAATATCCTTTCAACTCGATTCGAAATTTTCACCTCAAGAACGGGTAGAGATAGAGCAATTCTGTGAATGGCAATCGATTCAGAATGATCAAATTAGTATATTCCGTAAGTTTGAATGGAAAATATCAACACACAAAAATTTTGAAAAAACCGCTACAAGAAATATCCTTTCAACTTGATTCGAAATTTTCACCTCAAGAACGGGTAGAGATAGAGCAATTCTGTGAATGGCAATCGATTCAGAATGATCAAATTAGTATATTCTCCGTAAGTTTGAATGGAAAATATCAACACACAAAAATTTTGAAAAAACCGCTACAAGAAATATCCTTTCAACTCGATTCGAAATTTTCACCTCAAGAATGGGTAGAGATAGAGCAATTCTGTGAATGGCAATCGATTCAGAATGATCAAATTAGTATATTCCGTAAGTTTGAATGGAAAATATCAACACACAACATTTTTGAATAAACCGCTACAAGAAATATGCTTTCAACTCGATTCGAAATTTTCACCTCAAGAATGGGTAGAGATAGAGCAATTTTGTGAATGGCAATCGATTCAGAAGGATCAAATTAGTATATTCCGTAAGTTTGAATGAAAAATATACACACACAAAAATTTTTGAAAAAATCGCTACAAGAAATATCCTTTCAACTCGATTCAAATCTTTCACCTCAAGAACGGATAGAGATAGAGCAATTCTGTGAATGGCAATTGATTCAGAATGATCAAATTAGTATACTCCTTAAGTTTGAATGGAAAATATCAACACACAAAATTTTTGAAAAAACCGCTACAAGAAATATCCTTTCAACTCGATTCGAAATTTTCACCCCAAGAACGAGTAGAGATAGAGCAATTCTGTGAATGGCAATCGATTCGGAATGATCAAATTAGTATATTCCGTAAGTTTGAATGGAAAATATGAACACACAAAATTTTTGAAAAAACCGCTACAAGAAATATCCTTTCAACTCGATTCGAAATTTTCACTTCAAGAATGGGTAGCGATAGAGCAATTCTGTGAATGGCAATCGATTCAGAATGATCAAATTAGTATATTCCGTAAGTTTGAATGGAAAATATCAACACACAAATATTTTGAAAAAACCGCTACAAGAAATATCCTTTCAACTCGATTCGAAATTTTCACCTCAAGAATGGGTAGAGATAGAGCAGTTCTGTGAATGGCAATCGATTCAGAATGATCAAATCAGTATATTCCGTAAGTTTGAATGGAAAATATCAACACACAAATATTTTGAAAAAACCGCTACAAGAAATATCCTTTCAACTCGATTCGAAATTTTCACCTTAAGAACGGGTAGAGATAGAGCAATTCTGTGAATGGCAATCGATTCAGAATGATCAAATTAGTATATTCCGTAAATTTGAATGGAAAATATCAACACACAAAAATTTTGAAAAAACCGCTACATGAAATATCCTTTCAACTCGATTCGAAATTTTCACCTCAAGAACAAGTAGAGATAGAGCAATTCTGTGAATGACAATCGATTCTGAATGATTAAATTAGTATATTCCGTGAGTTTGAATGGAAAATATCAACACACAAATATTTTGAAAAAACCGCTACAAGAAATATCCTTTCAACTCGATTCGAAATTTTCACCTCAAGAACGGGTAGAGAAAGAGCAATTCTGTGAATGGCAATCGATTCAGAATGATTAAATTAGTATATTCCGTGAGTTTGAATGGAAAATAACAACACACAAATATTTTGAAAAAACCGCTACAAGAAATATCCTTTCAACTCGATTCGAAATTTTCACCTCAAGAACGGGTAGAGATAGAGCAATTCTGTGAATGGCAATCGATTCAGAATGATTAAATTAGTATATTCCGCAAGTTTGAATGGAAAATATCAACAAACAAATATTTTGAAAAAACCAGTACAAGAAATATCCTTTCAACTCGATTCGAAATTTTCACCTCAAGAATGGGTAGAGATAGAGCAGTTCTGTGAATGGCAATCGATTCAGAATGATCAAATCAGTATATTCCGTAAGTTTGAATGGAAAATATCAACACACAAATATTTTGAAAAAACCGCTACAAGAAATATCCTTTCAACTCGATTCGAAATTTTCACCTCAAGAACGGGTAGAGATAGAGTAATTCTGTGAATGGCAATCGATTCAGAATGATTAAATTAGTATATTCCGTAAGTTTGAATGGAAAATATCAACACACAAATATTTTGAAAAAACCGCTACAAGAAATATCCTTTCAACTCGATTCGAAATTTTCACCTCAAGAATGGGTAGAGATAGAGCAGTTCTGTGAATGGCAATCGATTCAGAATGATCAAATCAGTATATTCCGTAAGTTTGAATGGAAAATATCAACACACAAATATTTTGAAAAAACCGCTACAAGAAATATCCTTTCAACTCGATTCGAAATTTTCACCTCAAGAACGGGTAGAGATAGAGCAATTCTGTGAATGGCAATCGATTCAGAATGATTAAATTAGTATATTCCGTAAGTTTGAATGGAAAATATCAACACACAAATATTTTGAAAAAACCGCCACAAGAAATATCCTTTCAACTCGATTCGAAATTTTCACCTCAAGAACGGGTAGAGATAGAGCAATTCTGTGAATGGCAATCGATTCAGAATGATTAAATTAGTATATTCCGTAAGTTTGAATGGAAAATATCAACACACAAATATTTTGAAAAAACCGCTACAAGAAATATCCTTTCAACTCGATTCGAAATTTTCACCTCAAGAACGGGTAGAGATAGAGCAATTCTGTGAATGGCAATCGATTCAGAATGATTAAATTAGTATATTCCGCAAGTTTGAATGGAAAATATCAACAAACAAATATTTTGAAAAAACCGCTACAAGAAATATCCTTTCAACTCGATTCGAAATTTTCACCTCAAGAATGGGTAGAGATAGAGCAGTTCTGTGAATGGCAATCGATTCAGAATGATCAAATCAGTATATTCCGTAAGTTTGAATGGAAAATATCAACACACAAATATTTTGAAAAAACCGCTACAAGACATATCCTTTCAACTCGATTCGAAATTTTCACCTCAAGAACGGATAGAGATAGAGCAATTCTGTGAATGGCAATCGATTCAGAATGATCAAATTAGTATATTCCGTAAGTTTTAATGAAAAATATCAACACACAAAAATTTTGAAAAAACCGCTACAAGAAATATCCTTTCAACTCGATTCGAATTTTTCACCTCAAGAACGGATAGAGATAGAGCAATTCTGTGAATGGCAATCGATTCAGAATGATCAAATTAGTATATTCCGTAAGTTTGAATGGAAAATATCAACACACAAAAATTTTGAAAAAACCGCTACAAGAAATATCCTTTCAACTCGATTCGAAATTTTCACCTCAAGAATGGGTAGAGATAGAGCAAATCTGTGAATGGCAATCGATTCAGAATGATCAAATTAGTATATTCCGTAAGTTTGAATGGAAAATATCAACACACAAAAATTTTGAAAAAACCGCTACAAGAAATATCCTTTCAACTCGATTCGAAAATTTCACCTCAAGAATGGGTAGAGATAGAGCAATTCTGTGGATGGCAATCGATCTAGAATGATCAAATTAGTACATTCCGTTAGTTTGAATGGAAAATATCAACAAACAAAATTTTTGAAAAAACCGCTACAAGAAATATCCTTTCAACTCGATTCGAAATTTTCACTTCAAGAATGGGTAGAGATAGAGCAGTTCTGTGAATGGCAATCGATTCAGAATGATTAAATTAGTATATTCCGTAAGTTTGAATGGAAAATATCAACACACAAATATTTTGAAAAAACCGCTACAAGAAATATCCTTTCAACTCGATTCGAAATTTTCACCTCAAGAACGGGTAGAGATAGAGCAATTCTGTGAATGGCAATCGATTCAGAATGATTAAATTAGTATATTCCGTAAGTTTGAATGAAAAATATCAACACAAAAAAATTTTGAAAAAACCGCTACAAGAAATATCCTTTCAACTCGAATCGAAATTTTCACCTCAAGAATGGGTAGAGATAGAGCAATTCTGTTAATGGCAATCGATTCAGAATGATCAAATTAGTATATTCCGTAAGTTTGAATGGAAAATATCAACACACAAAAATTTTGAAAAAACCGCTACAAGAAATATCCTTTCAACTCGATTCGAAATTTTCACTTCAAGAACGGATAGAGATAGAGCAATTCTGTGAATGGCAATCGATTGAGAATGATCAAATTAGTATATTCCGTAAGTTTGAATGGAAAATATCAACACACAAAAATTTTGATAAAACCGCTACAAGAAATATCCTTTCAACTCGATTCGAAATTTTCACCTCAAGAATGGGTAGAGATAGAGCAATTCTGTGAATGGCAATCGATTCAGAATGATCAAATTAGTATATTCCGTAAGTTTGAATGGAAAATATCAACACACAAAAATTTTGAAAAAACCGCTACAAGAAATATCCTTTCAACTCGATTCGGAATTTTCACCTCAAAAACGGATAGAGATAGAGCAATTCTGTGAATGGCAATCGATTCAGAATGATCAAATTAGAATATTCCCTAAGTTATAATGAAAAATATCAACAAACAAAAATTTTGAAAAAACCGCTACAAGAAATATCCTTTCAACTCGATTCGAAATTTTCACCTCAAGAACGGATAGAGATAGAGCAATTCTGTGAATGGCAATCGATTGAGAATGATCAAATTAGTATGTTCCGTAAGTTTGAATGGAAAATATCAACACACAAAAATTTTGAAAAAACCGCTACAAGAAATATCCTTTCAACTCGATTCGAAATTTTCACCTCAAGAACGGATAGAGATAGAGCAATTCTGTGAATGGCAATCGATTCAGAATGATCAAATTAGTATATTCCGTAAGTTTTAATGAAAAATATCAACACACAAAAATTTTGAAAAAACCGCTACAAGAAATATCCTTTCAACTCAATTCGAATTTTTCACCTCAAGAACGGATAGAGATAGAGCAATTTTGTGAGTGGCAATCGATTCAGAATGATCAAATTAGTATATTCCGTAAGTTTGAATGGAAAATATCAACACACAAAAATTTTGAAAAAACCGCTACAAGAAATATCCTTTCAACTCGATTCGAAATTTTCACCCCAAGAATGGGTAGAGATAGAGCAATTCTGTGAATGGCAATCGATTCAGAATGATCAAATTAGTATATTCCGTAAGTTTGAATGGAAAATATCAAGGCACAAATATTTTGAAAAAACCGCTACAAGAAATATCCTTTCAACTCGATTCGAAATTTTCACCTCAAGAACGGATAGAGATAGAGCAATTCTGTGAATGGCAATCGATTCAGAATGATCAAATTAGTATATTCCGTAAGTTTTAATGAAAAATATCAACTCACAAAAATTTTGAAAAAACCGCTACAAGAAATATCCTTTCAACTCGATTCGAAATTTTCACCTCAAGAACGGGTAGAGATAGAGCAATTCTGTGAATGGCAATCGATTGAGAATGATCAAATTAGTATGTTCCGTAAGTTTTAATGAAAAATATCAACACACAAAAATTTTGAAAAAACCGCTACAAGAAATATCCTTTCAACTCGATTCGAAATTTTCACCTCAAGAACGGATAGAGATAGAGCAATTCTGTGAATGGCAATCGATTCAGAATGATCAAATTAGTATATTCCGTAAGTTTTAATGAAAAATATCAACTCACAAAAATTTTGAAAAAACCGCTACAAGAAATATCCTTTCAACTCGATTCCAAATTTTCACCTCAAGAACGGGTAGAGATAGAGCAATTCTGTGAATGGCAATCGATTGAGAATGATCAAATTAGTATATTCCGTAAGTTTGAATGGGAAATATCAACACACAAAAATTTTGAAAAAACCGCTACAAGAAATATCCTTTCAACTCGATTCGAAATTTTCACCTCAAGAACGGATAGAGATAGAGCAATTCTGTGAATGGCAATCGATTCAGAATGATCAAATTAGTATATTCCGTAAGTTTTAATGAAAAATATCAACACACAAAAATTTTGAAAAAACCGCTACAAGAAATATCCTTTCAACTCGATTCGAATTTTTCACCTCAAGAACGGATAGAGATAGAGCAATTCTGTGAATGGCAATCGATTCAGAATGATCAAATTAGTATATTCCGTGAGTTTGAATGGAAAATATCAACACACAAAAATTTTGAAAAAACCACTACAAGAAATATCCTTTCAACTCGATTCGAAATTTTCACCTCAAGAATGGGTAGAGATAGAGCAATTCTGTGAATAGCAATCGATTCAGAATGATCAAATTAGTATATTCCGTGAGTTTGAATGGAAAATATCAACACACAAAATTTTTGAAAAAGCCGCTACAAGAAATATCCTTTCAACTCGATTCGAAATTTTCACCTCAAGAATGGGTAAAGATTGAGCAATTCTGTGAATGGCAATCGATTCAGAATGATCAAATTAGTATATTCCGTAAGTTTGAATGGAAAATATCAACACACAAAAATTTTGAAAAAACCGCTACAAGAAATATCCTTTCAACTCGATTCGAAGTTTTCACCTCAAGAATGGGTAGAGATAGGGCAATTATGTGAATGGCAATCGATTCAGAATGATCAAATCAGTATATTCCGTAAGTTTGAATGGAAAATATCAACACACAAAATTTTTGAAAAAACCGCTACAAGAAATATCCTTTTAACTCGATTCGAAATTTTCACCTCAAGAATGGGTAGAGATAGAGCAATTCTGTGAATGGCAATCGATTCAGAATGATCAAATTAGTATATTCCGTAAGTTTGAATGGAGAATATCAACACACAAAATTTTTGAAAAAACCGCTACAAGAAATATCATTTCAACTCGATTCGAAATTTTCACCTCAAGAATGGGTAGAGATAGAGCAATTCTGTGAATGGCAATCGATTCAGAATGGTCAAATTAGTATATTCCGTGAGTATGAATGGAAAATATCAACAAACAAAATTTTTGAAAAAACCGCTACAAGAAATATCCTTTCAACCCGATTCGAAATTTTCACCTCAAGAATGGGTAGAGATAGAGCAATTCTGTGAATGGCAATCGATTCAGAATGGTCAAATTAGTATATTCCGTGAGTTTGAATGGAAAATATCAACACACAAAAATTTTGAAAAAACCGCTACAAGAAATATCCTTTCAACTCGATTCGAAATTTTCACCTCAAGAATGGGTAGAGATAGAGCAATTCTGTGAAGGGCAATCGATTCAGAATGATCAAATTAGTATATTCCGTAAGTTTTAATGAAAAATATCAACTCACAAAAATTTTGAAAAAACCGCTACAAGAAATATCCTTTCAACTCGATTCGAAATTTTCACCTCAAGAACGGGTAGAGATAGAGCAATTCTGTGAATGGCAATCGATTGAGAATGATCAAATTAGTATATTCCGTAAGTTTGAATGGAAAATATCAACACACAAAAATTTTGAAAAAACCGCTACAAGAAATATCCTTTCAACTCGATTCGAAATTTTCACCTCAAGAACGGATAGAGATAGAGCAATTCTGTGAATGGCAATCGATTCAGAATGATCAAATTAGTATATTCCGTAAGTTTTAATGAAATATATCAACACACAAAAATTTTGAAAAAACCGCTACAAGAAATATCCTTTCAACTCGATTCGAAATTTTCACCTCAAGAACGGATAGAGATAGAGCAATTCTGTGAATGGCAATCGATTGAGAATGATCAAATTAGTATATTCCGTAAGTTTGAATGGAAAATATCAACACACAAAATTTTTGAAAAAACCGCTACAAGAAATATCCTTTCAACTCGATTCGAAATTTTCACCTCAAGAATGGGTAGAGATTGAGCAATTCTGTGAATGGCAATCGATTCAGAATGATCAAATTAGTATATTCCGTAAGTTTGAATGGAAAATATCAACACACAAAAATTTTGAAAATACCGCTACAAGAAATATCCTTTCAACTCGATTCGAAATTTTCACCTCAAGAATGGGTAGAGATAGAGCAATTCTGTGAATGGCAATCGATTCAGAATGATCAAATTAGTATATTCCGTGAGTTTGAATGGAAAATATCAACACACAAAATTTTTGGAAAAACCGCTACAAGAAATATCCTTTCAACTCGATTCGAAATTTTCACCTCAAGAATGGGTAGAGATTGAGCAATTCTGTGAATGGCAATCGATTCAGAATGATCAAATTAGTATATTCCGTAAGTTTGAATGGAAAATATAAACACACAAAAATTTTGAAAATACCGCTACAAGAAATATCCTTTCAACTCGATTCGAAGTTTTCACCTCAAGAATGGGTAGAGATAGGGCAATTATGTGAATGGCAATCGATTCAGAATGATCAAATCAGTATATTCCGTAAGTTTGAATGGAAAATATCAACACACAAAATTTTTGAAAAAACCGCTACAAGAAATATCCTTTCAACTCGATTCGAAATTTTCACCTGAAGAATGGGTAGAGATAGAGCAATTCTGTGAATGGCAATCGATTCAGAATGATCAAATTAGTATATTCCGTAAGTTTGAATGGAGAATATCAACACACAAAATTTTTGAAAAAACCGCTACAAGAAATATCATTTCAACTCGATTCGAAATTTTCACCTCAAGAATGGGTAGAGATAGAGCAATTCTGTGAATGGCAATCGATTCAGAATGGTCAAATTAGTATATTCCGTGAGTTTGAATGGAAAATATCAACACACAAAATTTTTGAAAAAACCGCTACAAGAAATATCCTTTCAACTCGATTCGAAATTTTCACCTCAAGAATGGGTAGAGATAGAGCAATTCTGTGAATGGCAATCGATTCAGAATGGTCAAATTAGTATATTCCGTGAGTTTGAATGGAAAATATCAACACACAAAAATTTTGAAAAAACCTCTACAAGAAATATCCTTTCAACTCGATTCGAAATTTTCACCTCAAGAATGGGTATAGATAGAGCAATTCTGTGAAGGGCAATCGATTCAGAATGATCAAATTAGTATATTCCGTAAGTTTGAATGGAAAATATCAACACACAAAATTTTTGAAAAAACCGCTACAAGAAATGTCCTTTCAACTCGATTCGAAATTTTCACCTCAAGAATGGATAGAGATAGAGCAATTCTGTAAATGGCAATCGATTCAGAATGATCAAATTAGTATATTCCGTGAGTTTGAATGGAAAATATCAACACACAAAATTTTTGAAAAAACCGCTACAAGAAATATCCTTTCAACTCGATTCGAAATTTTCACCTCAAGAATGGGTAGAGATAGAGCAATTCTGTGAATGGCAATCGATTCAGAATGATCAAATCAGTATATTCCGTAAGTTTGAATGGAAAATATCAACACACAAAATTTTTGAAAAAACCGCTACAAGAAATATCCTTTCAACTCGATTCGAAATTTTCACCTCAAGAATGGGTAGAGATAGAGCAAGTCTGTGAATGGCAATCGATTCAGAATGATCAAATTAGTATATTCCGTAAGTTTGAATGGAGAATATCAACACACAAAATTTTTGAAAAAACCGCTACAAGAAATATCATTTCAACTCGATTCGAAATTTTCACCTCAAGAATGGGTAGAGATAGAGCAATTCTGTGAATGGCAATCGATTCAGAATGGTCAAATTAGTATATTCCGTGAGTTTGAATGGAAAATATCAACACACAAAATTTTTGAAAAAACCGCTACAAGAAATATCCTTTCAACTCGATTCGAAATTTTCACCTCAAGAATGGGTAGAGATAGAGCAATTCTGTGAATGGCAATCGATTCAGAATGGTCAAATTAGTATATTCCGTGAGTTTGAATGGAAAATATCAACACACAAAAATTTTGAAAAAACCGCTACAAGAAATATCCTTTCAACTCGATTCGAAATTTTCACCTCAAGAATGGGTAGAGATAGAGCAATTCTGTGAAGGGCAATCGATTCAGGATGATCAAATTAGTATATTCCGTAAGTTTGAATGGAAAATATCAACACACAAAATTTTTGAAAAAACCGCTACAAGAAATGTCCTTTCAACTCGATTCGAAATTTACACCTCAAGAATGGGTAGAGATAGAGCAATTCTGTAAATGGCAATCGATTCAGAATGATCAAATTAGTATATTCCGTGAGTTTGAATGGAAAATATCAACACACAAAATTTTTAAAAAAACCGCAACAAGAAATATCCTTTCAACTCGATTCGAAATTTTCAACTCAAGAATGGGTAGAGATCAAGCAATTCTGTGAATGGCAATCGATTCAGAATGATCAAATTAGTATATTCCGTAAGTTTGAATGGAAAATATCAACACACAAAAATTTTGAAAAAACCGCTACAAGAAATATCCTTTCAACTCGATTCGAAATTTTCACCTCAAGAACGGGTAGAGATAGAGCAATTCTGTGAATGGCAATCGATTCAGAATGATCAAATTAGTATATTCCGTAAGTTTGAATGGAAAATATCAACACACAAAAATTTTGAAAAAACCGCTACAAGAAATATCCTTTCAACTCGATTCGAAATTTTCACCTCAAGAATGGGTAGAGATCGAGCAATTCTGTGAATGGCAATCGATTCAGAATGATCAAATTAGTATATTCCGTAAGTTTGAATGGAAAATATCAACACACAACATTTTTGAATAAACCGCTACAAGAAATATGCTTTCAACTCGATTCGAAATTTTCACCTCAAGAATGGGTAGAGATAGAGCAATTTTGTGAATGGCAATCGATTCAGAATGATCAAATTAGTATATTCCGTGAGTTTGAATGAAAAATATACACACACAAAAATTTTGAAAAAACCGCTACAAGAAATATCCTTTCAACTCGATTCGAAATTTTCACCTCAAGAACGGGTAGAGGTAGAGCAATTCTGTGAATGGCAATCGATTCAGAATGATCAAATTAGTATATTCCGTAAGTTTGAATGGAAAATATCAACACACAAAAATTTTGAAAAAACCGCTACAAGAAATATCCTTTCAACTTGATTCGAAATTTTCACCTCAAGAACGGGTAGAGATAGAGCAATTCTGTGAATGGCAATCGATTCAGAATGATCAAATTAGTATATTCTCCGTAAGTTTGAATGGAAAATATCAACACACAAAAATTTTGAAAAAACCGCTACAAGAAATATCCTTTCAACTCGATTCGAAATTTTCACCTCAAGAATGGGTAGAGATAGAGCAATTCTGTGAATGGCAATCGATTCAGAATGATCAAATTAGTATATTCCGTAAGTTTGAATGGAAAATATCAACACACAACATTTTTGAATAAACCGCTACAAGAAATATGCTTTCAACTCGATTCGAAATTTTCACCTCAAGAATGGGTAGAGATAGAGCAATTTTGTGAATGGCAATCGATTCAGAAGGATCAAATTAGTATATTCCGTAAGTTTGAATGAAAAATATACACACACAAAAATTTTGAAAAAATCGCTACAAGAAATATCCTTTCAACTCGATTCGAATCTTTCACCTCAAGAACGGATAGAGATAGAGCAATTCTGTGAATGGCAGTTGATTCAGAATGATCAAATTAGTATACTCCTTAAGTTTGAATGGAAAATATCAACACACAAAATTTTTGAAAAAACCGCTACAAGAAATATCCTTTCAACTCGATTCGAAATTTTCACCCCAAGAACGAGTAGAGATAGAGCAATTCTGTGAATGGCAATCGATTCGGAATGATCAAATTAGTATATTCCGTAAGTTTGAATGGAAAATATGAACACACAAAATTTTTGAAAAAACCGCTACAAGAAATATCCTTTCAACTCGATTCGAAATTTTCACTTCAAGAATGGGTAGCGATAGAGCAATTCTGTGAATGGCAATCGATTCAGAATGATCAAATTAGTATATTCCGTAAGTTTGAATGGAAAATATCAACACACAAATATTTTGAAAAAACCGCTACAAGAAATATCCTTTCAACTCGATTCGAAATTTTCACCTCAAGAATGGGTAGAGATAGAGCAGTTCTGTGAATGGCAATCGATTCAGAATGATCAAATCAGTATATTCCGTAAGTTTGAATGGAAAATATCAACACACAAATATTTTGAAAAAACCGCTACAAGAAATATCCTTTCAACTCGATTCGAAATTTTCACCTTAAGAACGGGTAGAGATAGAGCAATTCTGTGAATGGCAATCGATTCAGAATGATCAAATTAGTATATTCCGTAAATTTGAATGGAAAATATCAACACACAAAAATTTTGAAAGAACCGCTACATGAAATATCCTTTCAACTCGATTCGAAATTTTCACCTCAAGAACGGGTAGAGATAGAGCAATTCTGTGAATGACAATCGATTCAGAATGATTGAATTAGTATATTCCGTGAGTTTGAATGGAAAATATCAACACACAAATATTTTGAAAAAACCGCTACAAGAAATATCCTTTCAACTCGATTCGAAATTTTCACCTCAAGAACGGGTAGAGATAGAGCAATTCTGTGAATGGCAATCGATTCAGAATGATTAAATTAGTATATTCCGTGAGTTTGAATGGAAAATAACAACACACAAATATTTTGAAAAAACCGCTACAAGAAATATCCTTTCAACTCGATTCGAAATTTTCACCTCAAGAACGGGTAGAGATAGAGCAATTCTGTGAATGGCAATCGATTCAGAATGATTAAATTAGTATATTCCGCAAGTTTGAATGGAAAATATCAACAAACAAATATTTTGAAAAAACCGCTACAAGAAATATCCTTTCAACTCGATTCGAAATTTTCACCTCAAGAATGGGTAGAGATAGAGCAGTTCTGTGAATGGCAATCGATTCAGAATGATCAAATCAGTATATTCCGTAAGTTTGAATGGAAAATATCAACACACAAATATTTTGAAAAAACCGCTACAAGAAATATCCTTTCAACTCGATTCGAAATTTTCACCTCAAGAACGGGTAGAGATAGAGCAATTCTGTGAATGGCAATCGATTCAGAATGATTAAATTAGTATATTCCGTAAGTTTGAATGGAAAATATCAACACACAAATATTTTGAAAAAACCGCTACAAGAAATATCCTTTCAACTCGATTCGAAATTTTCACCTCAAGAATGGGTAGAGATAGAGCAGTTCTGTGAATGGCAATCGATTCAGAATGATCAAATCAGTATATTCCGTAAGTTTGAATGGAAAATATCAACACACAAAAATTTTGAAAAAACCGCTACAAGAAATATTCTTTCAACTCGATTCGAAATTTTCACCTCAAGAATGGGTAGAGATCGAGCAATTCTGTGAATGGCAATCGATTCAGAATGATCAAATTAGTATATTCCGTAAGTTTGAATGGAAAATATCAACACACAAAAATTTTGAAAAAACCGCTACAAGAAATATCCTTTCAACTCGATTCGAAATTTTCACCTCAAGAATGGGTAGAGATCGAGCAATTCTGTGAATGGCAATCGATTCAGAATGATCAAATTAGTATATTCCGTAAGTTTGAATGGAAAATATCAACACACAAAAATTTTGAAAAAACCGCTACAAGAAATATCCTTTCAACTCGATTCGAAATTTTCACCTCAAGAACGGGTAGAGATAGAGCAATTCTGTGAATGGCAATCGATTCAGAATGATCAAATTAGTATATTCCGTAAGTTTGAATGGAAAATATCAACACACAAAAATTTTGAAAAAACTGCTACAAGAAATATCCTTTCAACTTGATTCGAAATTTTCACCTCAAGAACGGGTAGAGATAGAGCAATTCTGTGAATGGCAATCGATTCAGAAAGATCAAATTAGTATATTCCGTAAGTTTGAATGGAAAATATCAACACACAAAAATTTTGAAAAAACCGCTACAAGAAATATCCTTTCAACTCGATTCGAATTTTTCACCTCAAGAACGGATAGAGATAGAGCAATTCTGTGAATGGCAATTGATTCAGAATGATCAAATTAGTATACTCTTTAAGTTTGAATGGAAAATATCAACACACAAAATTTTTGAAAAAACCGCTACAAGAAATATCCTTTCAACTCGATTCGAAATTTTCACCTCAAGAACGGGTAGAGATAGAGTAATTCTGTGAATGGCAATCGATTGAGAATGATCAAATTAGTATATTCCGTAAGTTTGAATGGAGAATATCAACACACAAAAATTTTGAAAAAACCGCTACAAGAAATATCCTTTCAACTCGATTCGAAATTTTCACCTCAAGAATGGGTAGAGATCGAGCAATTCTGTGAATGGCAATCGATTCAGAATGATCAAATTAGTATATTCCGTAAGTTTGAATGGAAAATATCAACACACAAAAATTTTGAAAAAACCGCTACAAGAAATATCCTTTCAACTCGATTCGAAATTTTCACCTCAAGAACGGGTAGAGATAGAGCAATTCTGTGAATGGCAATCGATTCAGAATGATCAAATTAGTATATTCCGTAAGTTTGAATGGAAAATATCAACACACAAAAATTTTGAAAAAACCTCTACAAGAAATATCCTTTCAACTCGATTCGAAATTTTCACCTCAAGAATGGGTAGAGATCGAGCAATTCTGTGAATGGCAATCGATTCAGAATGATCAAATTAGTATATTCCATAAGTTTGAATGGAAAATATCAACACACAAAAATTTTGAAAAAACCGCTACAAGAAATATCCTTTCAACTCGATTCGAAATTTTCACCTCAAGAACGGGTAGAGATAGAGCAATTCTGTGAATGGCAATCGATTCAGAATGATCAAATTAGTATATTCCGTAAGTTTGAATGGAAAATATCAACACACAAAAATTTTGAAAAAACCGCTACAAGAAATATCCTTTCAACTCGATTCGAAATTTTCACCTCAAGAACGGGTAGAGATAGAGCAATTCTGTGAATGGCAATCGATTCAGAATGATCAAATTAGTATATTCTCCGTAAGTTTGAATGGAAAATATCAACACACAAAAATTTTGAAAAAACCGCTACAAGAAATATCCTTTCAACTCGATTCGAAATTTTCACCCCAAGAACGAGTAGAGATAGAGCAATTCTGTGAATGGCAATCGATTCAGAATGATCAAATTAGTATATTCCGTAAGTTTGAATGGAAAATATCAACACACAAAATTTTTGAAAAAACCGCTACAAGAAATATCCTTTCAACTCGATTCGAAATTTTCACCTCAAGAATGGGTAGAGATAGAGCAATTCTGTGAATGGCAATCGATTCAGAATGATCAAAATAGTATATTCCGCAAGTTTGAATGGAAAATATCAACACACAACATTTTTGAATAAACCGCTACAAGAAATATGCTTTCAACTCGATTCGAAATTTTCACCTCAAGAATGGGTAGAGATAGAGCAATTTTGTGAATGGCAATTGATTCAGAATGATCAAATTAGTATACTCCTTAAGTTTGAATGGAAAATATCAACACACAAAATTTTTGAAAAAACCGCTACAAGAAATATCCTTTCAACTCGATTCGAAATTTTCACCCCAAGAACGAGTAGAGATAGAGCAATTCTGTGAATGGCAATCGATTCGGAATGATCAAATTAGTATATTCCGTAAGTTTGAATGAAAAATATACACACACAAAAATTTTGAAAAAATCGCTACAAGATATATCCTTTCAACTCGATTCGAATTTTTCACCTCAAGAACGGATAGAGATAGAGCAATTCTGTGAATGGCAATTGATTCAGAATGATCAAATTAGTATACTCCTTAAGTTTGAATGGAAAATATCAACACACAAAATTTTTGAAAAAACCGCTACAAGAAATATCCTTTCAACTCGATTCGAAATTTTCACCCCAAGAACGAGTAGAGATAGAGCAATTCTGTGAATGGCAATCGATTCAGAATGATCAAATTAGTATATTCCGTAAGTTTGAATAAAAAATATCAACACACAAAATTTTTGAAAAAACCGCTACAAGAAATATCCTTTCAACTCGATTCGAAATTTTCACTTCAAGAATGGGTAGTGATAGAGCAATTCTGTGAATGGCAATCGATTCAGAATGATCAAATTAGTATATTCCGTAAGTTTGAATGGAAAATATCAACACACAAATATTTTGAAAAAACCGCTACAAGAAATATCCTTTCAACTCGATTCGAAATTTTCACCTCAAGAATGGGTAGAGATAGAGCAGTTCTGTGAATGGCAATCGATTCAGAATGATCAAATCAGTATATTCCGTAAGTTTGAATGGAAAATATCAACACACAAATATTTTGAAAAAACCGCTACAAGAAATATCCTTTCAACTCGATTCGAAATTTTCACCTTAAGAACGGGTAGAGATAGAGCAATTCTGTGAATGGCAATCGATTCAGAATGATCAAATTAGTATATTCCGTAAGTTTGAATGGAAAATATCAACACACAAAAATTTTGAAAAAACCGCTACATGAAATATCCTTTCAACTCGATTCGAAATTTTCACCTCAAGAACGGGTAGAGATAGAGCAATTCTGTGAATGGCAATCGATTCAGAATAATTAAATTAGTATATTCCGTGAGTTTGAATGGAAAATATCAACACACAATTATTTTGAAAAAACCGCTACAAGAAATATCCTTTCAACTCGATTCGAAATTTTCACCTCAAGAACGGGTAGAGATAGAGCAATTCTGTGAATGGCAATCGATTCAGAATGATTAAATTAGTATATTCCGTGAGTTTGAATGGAAAATAACAACACACAAATATTTTGAAAAAACCGCTACAAGAAATATCCTTTCAACTCGATTCGAAATTTTCTCCTCAAGAACGGGTAGAGATAGAGCAATTCTGTGAATGGCAATCGATTCAGAATGATTAAATTAGTATATTCCGTAAGTTTGAATGGAAAATATCAACACACAAATATTTTGAAAAAACCGCTACAAGAAATATCCTTTCAACTCGATTCGAAATTTTCACCTCAAGAATGGGTAGAGATAGAGCAGTTCTGTGAATGGCAATCGATTCAGAATGATCAAATCAGTATATTCCGTAAGTTTGAATGGAAAATATCAACACACAAATATTTTGAAAAAACCGCTACAAGAAATATCCTTTCAACTCGATTCGAAATTTTCACCTCAAGAACGGGTAGAGATAGAGCAATTCTGTGAATGGCAATCGATTCAGAATGATTAAATTAGTATATTCCGTAAGTTTGAATGGAAAATATCAACACACAAATATTTTGAAAAAACCGCTACAAGAAATATCCTTTCAACTCGATTCGAAATTTTCACCTCAAGAACGGGTAGAGATAGAGTAATTCTGTGAATGGCAATCGATTGAGAATGATCAAATTAGTATATTCCGTAAGTTTGAATGGAAAATATCGACACACAAATATTTTGAAAAAACCGCTACAAGAAATATCCTTTCAACTCGATTCAAAATTTTCACCTCAAGAATGGGTAGAGATCGAGCAATTCTGTGAATGGCAATCGATTCAGAATGATCAAATTAGTATATTCCGTAAGTTTGAATGAAAAATATCAACAAACAAAAATTTTGAAAAAAATGCTACAAGAAATATCCTTTCAACTCGATTCGAATTTTTCACCTCAAGGACGGATAGAGATAGAGCAATTCTGTGAATGGCAATCGATTCAGAATGATCAAATTAGTATATTCCGTAAGTTTGAATGGAAAATATCAACACACAAAAATTTTGAAAAAACCGCTACAAGAAATATCCTTTCAACTCGATTCGAAATTTTCACCTCAAGAATGGGTAGAGATCGAGCAATTCTGTGAATGGCAATCGATTCAGAATGATCAAATTAGTATATTCCGTAAGTTTGAATTAAAAATATCAACACACAAAAATTTTGAAAAAACCGCTACAAGAAATATCCTTTCAACTCGATTCGAAATTTTCACCTCAAGAATGGGTAGAGATAGAGCAATTCTGTGAATGGCAATCGATGCAGAATGATCAAATTAGTAGATTCCGTAAGTTTGAATGGAAAAATCAACACACAACATTTTTGAAAAAACCGCTACAAGAAATATCCTTTCAACTCGATTCGAAATTTTCACCTCAAGAATGGGTAGAGATAGAGCAATTTTGTGAATGGCAATCGATTTAGAATGATCAAATTAGTATATTCCGTAAGTTTGAATGAAAAATATCAACACACAAAAATTTTGAAAAAACCGCTACAAGAAATATCCTTTCAACTCGATTCGAAATTTTCACCTCAAGAACGAGTAGAGATAGAGCAATTCTGTGAATAGCAATCGATTCAGATTGATCAAATTAGTATATTCCGTAAGTTTGAATGGAAAATATCAACACACAAAATTTTTGAAAAAACCGCTACAAGAAATATCCTTTCAACTCGATTCGAAATTTTCACCTCAAGAATGGGTAGAGATAGAGCAATTCTGTGAATGGCAATCGATTCAGAATGATCAAATTAGTATATTCCGTAAGTTTGAATGAGAAATATCAACACACAAAAATTTTGAAAAAACCGCTGCAAGAAATATCCTTTCAACTCGATTCGAAATTTTCACCTCAAAAATGGGTAGAGATAGAGCAATTCTGTGAATGGCAATCGATTTAGAATGATCGAATTAGTATATTCCGTAAGTTTGAATGGAAAATATCAACACACAAAATTTTTGAAGAAACCGCTACAAGAAATATCCTTTCAACTCGATTCGAAATTTTCACCTCAAGAATGGGTAGAGATAGAGCAATTCTGTGAATGGCAATCGATTCAGAATGATCAAATTAGTATATTCCGTAAGTTTGAATGAAAAATATCAACACACAAAAATTTTGAAAAAACCGCTACAAGAAATATCCTTTCAACTCGATTCGAATTTTTCACCTCAAGATCGGATAGAGATAGAGCAATTCTGTGAATGGCAATCGATTCAGAATGATCAAATTAGTATATTCCGTAAGTTTGAATGGAAAATATCAACACACAAAAATTTTGAAAAAACCGCTACAAGAAATATCCTTTCAACTCGATTCGAAATTTTCACCTCAAGAACGAGTAGAGATAGAGCAATTCTGTGAATAGCAATCGATTCAGATTGATCAAATTAGTATATTCCGTAAGTTTGAATGGAAAATATCAACACACAAAATTTTTGAAAAAACCGCTACAAGAAATATCCTTTCAACTCGATTCGAAATTTTCACCTCAAGAATGGGTAGAGATAGAGCAATTCTGTGAATGGCAATCGATTCAGAATAATTAAATTAGTATATTCCGTGAGTTTGAATGGAAAATATCAACACACAAATATTTTGAAAAAACCGCTACAAGAAATATCCTTTCAACTCGATTCGAAATTTTCACCTCAAGAACGGGTAGAGATAGAGCAATTCTGTGAATGGCAATCGATTCAGAATGATTAAATTAGTATATTCCGTGAGTTTGAATGGAAAATAACAACACACAAATATTTTGAAAAAACCGCTACAAGAAATATCCTTTCAACTCGATTCGAAATTTTCACCTCAAGAACGGGTAGAGATAGAGCAATTCTGTGAATGGCAATCGATTCAGAATGATTGAATTAGTATATTCCGTAAGTTTGAATGGAAAATATCAACACACAAATATTTTGAAAAAACCGCTACAAGAAATATCCTTTCAACTCGATTCGAAATTTTCACCTCAAGAATGGGTAGAGATAGAGCAGTTCTGTGAATGGCAATCGATTCAGAATGATCAAATCAGTATATTCCGTAAGTTTGAATGGAAAATATCAACACACAAATATTTTGAAAAAACCGCTACAAGAAATATCCTTTCAACTCGATTCGAAATTTTCACCTCAAGAACGGGTAGAGATAGAGTATTTCTGTGAATGGCAATCGATTGAGAATGATCAAATTAGTATATTCCGTAAGTTTGAATGGAAAATATCGACACACAAAAATTTTGAAAAAAATGCTACAAGAAATATCCTTTCAACTCGATTCGAATTTTTCACCTCAAGGACGGATAGAGATAGAGCAATTCTGTGAATGGCAATCGATTCAGAATGATCAAATTAGTATATTCCGTAAGTTTGAATGGAAAATATCAACACACAAAAATTTTGAAAAAACCGCTACAAGAAATATCCTTTCAACTCGATTCGAAATTTTCACCTCAAGAATGGGTAGAGATCGAGCAATTCTGTGAATGGCAATCGATTCAGAATGATCAAATTAGTATATTCCGTAAGTTTGAATTAAAAATATCAACACACAAAAATTTTGAAAAAACCGCTACAAGAAATATCCTTTCAACTCGATTCGAAATTTTCACCTCAAGAATGGGTAGAGATAGAGCAATTCTGTGAATGGCAATCGATGCAGAATGATCAAATTAGTAGATTCCGTAAGTTTGAATGGAAAAATCAACACACAACATTTTTGAAAAAACCGCTACAAGAAATATCCTTTCAACTCGATTCGAAATTTTCACCTCAAGAATGGGTAGAGATAGAGCAATTTTGTGAATGGCAATCGATTCAGAATGATCAAATTAGTATATTCCGTAAGTTTGAATGAAAAATATCAACACACAAAAATTTTGAAAAAACCGCTACAAGAAATATCCTTTCAACTCGATTCGAAATTTTCACCTCAAGAACGAGTAGAGATAGAGCAATTCTGTGAATAGCAATCGATTCAGATTGATCAAATTAGTATATTCCGTAAGTTTGAATGGAAAATATCAACACACAAAATTTTTGAAAAAACCGCTACAAGAAATATCCTTTCAACTCGATTCGAAATTTTCACCTCAAGAATGGGTAGAGATAGAGCAATTCTGTGAATGGCAATCGATTCAGAATGATCAAATTAGTATATTCCGTAAGTTTGAATGAGAAATATCAACACACAAAAATTTTGAAAAAACCGCTGCAAGAAATATCCTTTCAACTCGATTCGAAATTTTCACCTCAAAAATGGGTAGAGATAGAGCAATTCTGTGAATGGCAATCGATTTAGAATGATCAAATTAGTATATTCCGTAAGTTTGAATGGAAAATATCAACACACAAAATTTTTGAAGAAACCGCTACAAGAAATATCCTTTCAACTCGATTCGAAATTTTCACCTCAAGAATGGGTAGAGATAGAGCAATTCTGTGAATGGCAATCGATTCAGAATGATCAAATTAGTATATTCCGTAAGTTTGAATGAAAAATATCAACACACAAAAATTTTGAAAAAACCGCTACAAGAAATATCCTTTCAACTCGATTCGAATTTTTCACCTCAAGATCGGATAGAGATAGAGCAATTCTGTGAATGGCAATCGATTCAGAATGATCAAATTAGTATATTCCGTAAGTTTGAATGGAAAATATCAACACACAAAAATTTTGAAAAAACCGCTACAAGAAATATCCTTTCAACTCGATTCGAAATTTTCACCTCAAGAATGGGTAAAGATAGAGCAATTCTGAGAATGGCAATCGATTCAGAATGATCAAATTAGTATATTCCGTAAGTTTGAATGAAAAATATCAACACACAAAAATTTTGAAAAAACCGCTACAAGAAATATCCTTTCAACTCGATTCGAATTTTTCAACTCAAGAATGGGTAGAGATAGAGCAATTCTGTGGATGGCAATCGATTCAGAATGATCGAATTAGTTTATTTCGTGAGTTTAAATGAAAAATATCAACGGACAAAAATTTTGAAAAAAACCACTAAAAGAAATATCCTTTCAACTTGATTCGAATTTTTCAACTCAAGAACGGGTAGAGAGAGCAATTCTGTGAATGGAAATCGATTCAGAATGATCAAATTAGTATATTTCGTAAGTTTGAATGGAAAATATCAAGAAACAAAAATTTTGACGTAACCACTAAAATAAAACCAAAATTTAGAAATAACCACTAAAATAAAAACCCTCTCAACTCGATCCAAACTTTTCAATTCAAGAAAGGGTAGAGATAGAGCAATTCTGCGGTTGCCAATCGATTCAGAATGATCAACTTAGTATAATACGAAAGTTTGAATGGAAAATATCAACTGACTAATATTTTGATATAACTACTACAAGAAATCTTTTCAACTCGATTCAAACTTCTTAATACGAGAACGGGTATATTTATTCTCTTGAAATATTCAACATAACTGGCAAAACTTGGGAATCACATTTTCTCATCTTATTTTCAAGGTGTTCTTGATCTCTGAAAGATTTCTAATTTCCTCATCCTAAAATTCGCATCCAGTTAGATCGGGAGATCTAGGAGGCCATATTGGGGTTAGATCGGGAGAACTAGTAGGCCATATTTTATCTCGATCGAAGCAGAAATTGATAACAAAGTCAATTTTTGTTTAAAGCTATCAACAAAAAAATTCCTTATAATGCTGACTTCACTGGTCACACTGTATATTGTAACCAATAATTAAATCAATTCATTTTATTCTTGAAAATCTTTTATTCATTTCTATTATGCTAGAAACTGTTGTTCACTATCGAGCTGGCAATGAATACGATAATTGAACCAGGAGACGGTCGGGCGACATTCGAAGATTAGAGATAGCAGACGTAATCCACTAATAGTGACATGGGAATTACTTGATGTCGCTCTCGTGTGTGGGTCGATTGTGTTGCTGTCGAGCAGGATGAGGCAAATAAACGAATTATTCCAGATGGCTTGCGGAAGGAAGGCTTGGGGGCGCGGTTGTTGATTGAATATTCAGGAATTCGATTCGATTCGAAGTTGAAGTTAAAGATCGGTTTGATAGATGTAAGGCTAGAAAAGCTAGGGTCGAATCAATCAAATCAATCAAATATGCTTTATTATTATCGAAGAACATAGTTCTTATTGACAAAGCAGGTATAAATATAAACATATATAACAGAAAGTTACTTATGACATCTACAGTCACTAGTTGAAACTTAATTTGACACGAACCAAGGAATCCTAAGTAGAGGTTTGTCTACAACTTGACAGGCAGCCAACAATTCGTTGTTCTGACCAACCCAAGGTTCAATCAAGTTTCTAGTACGTTATGATGCGTACTAAATGAAGTTCTTCGTACTTCAAAATTCATTAACGGTTAGAAAAAGCAATTCTTCAAAATCCAATCGGTTCAGAATGGCCGGATAATTATATTCTGTGAGTTTGAATGGAAATTATCAACAGACAAAAATTAAAAAATAACCAGTACAGAAATAAACCCTTTCAATTCGATTTAAACTTTTCAATTCGAGAACGGGTAGAGATAGAGCAATTCTGCGAATGTCAATCGATTTAGAATGATCAAATCAGAATATTCTGCGAGTTTCTATTGAAAATATCGACAGACAAAAATTTTGAAATAACTACTACAAAAAATGCCCTTCCTACTCGATTTGAAATTGTCACCACCACCAAATAAACCTTTTTAACTCGATTTGAACCTTTCAGTTCGAGTGCAATTCTGTGATCGCCAATCGGTTCAGAATGGCCAAATCAATATATTCTGTGAGTTTGAATGGAAAATGTCAACATACAAAAAATTTGAACTTACCATCAAAAAATAAACCCTTTCAACTGGATATGAACTTTTCAGTTCGAGAACGGGTAGAGATAGAGCAATTCTGCGGACGCCAATTGATTCAGAATGATCGAATCAGCATATTCTGTGAGTTTGAATGGAAAATGTCAACATACAAAAAAATTTAAATTACCATAAAAAAATAAACCCTTTCAACTCGATTTGAACTCTTCAGATCGAGAACCGGTAGAGATAGAGCAATTCTGCGAACGCCAATCGATTCAGAGTGATCGGATTAGTATATTCTGTGAGTTTGAATGGAAAGTATCAACATACAAAAAGTTTTAAATTACCACCACAAAATAAACACTTTCAACTGGATATGAACTTTTCAGTTCGAGAACGGGTAGAGATAGAGCAATTCTGCGGACGCCAATCGATTCAGAATGATCGAATCAGCATATTCTGTGAGTTTGAATGGAAAATGTCAACATACAAAAAATTTGAAATTACCATAAAAAAATAAACCCTTTCAACTCGATTTGAACTCTTCCGATCGAGAACCGGTAGAGATAGAGCAATTCTGCGAACGCCAATCGATTCAGAGTGATCGGATTAGTATATTCTGTGAGTTTGAATGGAAAGTATCAACATACAAAATTTTTCAAATTACCAACACAAAATAAACCCTTTCAACTCGATCAGAACTTTTCAGTTCGAGAACCGGTAGAGATAGAGCAATTCTGCGAAAGCCAATCGATTCAGAATGATCGAAGTAGTATATTCTGTGAGTTTGAATGGAAAATGTCTTCATACAAAAATTTCGAAATTACCACTACAAAATAAACTCTTTCAACTCGATTTGAATTCTTCAGATCGAGAACCGGTAGAGATAGAGCAATTCTGCGAACGCCAATCGATTCAGAGTGATCGGATTAGTATATTCTGTGAGTTTGAATGGAAAGTATCAACATACAAAATTTTTTAAATTACCACCACAAAATAAACCCTTTCAACTCGATCAGAACTTTTCAGTTCGAGAACCGGTAGAGATAGAGCAGTTCTGCGAAAGCCAATCGATTCAGAATGATCGAAGTAGTATATTCTGTGAGTTTGAATGGAAAATGTCTTCATACAAAAATTTCGAAATTACCACTACAAAATAAACTCTTTCAACTCGATTTGAATTCTTCAGATCGAGAACCGGTAGAGATAGAGCAATTCTGCGAATGCCAATCAATTCAAAATGATTCAATATAATCTATGAGTATGAATATTAAATATAGATAGACAAAAATGTTGAATTAGTATATACTGAAGATTTCAAGTCATTCGAAGGAATTTTTTTTTTAAAAATTACGGAAAATACAA
Organism: Chrysolina oricalcia; assembly: GCA_944452925.2. Taxonomy (NCBI): domain Eukaryota; kingdom Metazoa; phylum Arthropoda; class Insecta; order Coleoptera; family Chrysomelidae; genus Chrysolina; species Chrysolina oricalcia. The sequence goes on from OX101813.2 coordinate 72,233,301, forward strand.
AATCGGCAGATCTATTTCGAATTCGCACCATATGCGTAAAATTTCACGCTTATTCCGTTAATATATGATTTGTATATCATAAGATATGAGATTTAGCCGGAAAATTGCAGAGGTTCCGTAAAAAGCCAATGAAAACTTCACCTGAATCGTAAACGCTTAGAGAGCAATTCTGTGAAATCCAGTCTGTTCGGAATAGCCAAAATAATGTATTATGTAAGTTTGAATGGAAAATATCAACAGACGAAAATTTTTAAATTTCCATTACAAAAAAAACCCTTACAACTCGATTTGATCTTTTCAGTTCGAGAATGGACCAGAAGAAAAGTCTAAAAAAGAAAGTTGCTCTTTTGAGAAGCCCAGGAATACATCAATCCAGTGCATGGCCAAGCAGTTCAAACTCCATTTCCAACCACATATTTTCACTCGTTTCAAATCTGAATTTTTACAAATTTATTAATTACTGTCACTTTCACTTGTTTCTCATGACTTTAATTCGTTCATTTGATACAATCACGAGATCAGGGTCTGCCATCACTTGTCCTCGACTCTGTCGCCAGTCACTCCTCTGTCGGTTTAATTACGAGTTATAATACCAACCAAATTCAATCAACAGCCACCTCTGATATCTAAATTAACCTGACAAACGGTTGAACCGTCGACTATAATGGAGAGGCATCGGAGTGTGCCGTGACGTTGGTGATATTTCATTCCGATGCTAATGAAAATCGAGCTGAATAACGTTCAGGAATCACAACCCGCTCAGAGTAGTGTGCACACTTATAGTGGAATAATATGGGTACGATACTATGAAAATACTGGCAAAACATGAAGATAAGAAATGTGATCATTTCGCGATGTTGGACCAAAGTTACTTGGACATTTGGAATAAATGAAAAAATAACTTATACATTGAGATGTTGTCCCACGTGGCTCTGCCAAAAGAAACTTGATCTCTTAGATTCAACACCTCTTGGAATTTTGGAGAAGCTCACCATTAATGATTTTAGCTAAACCACATGGCTTCAAGCAACACTTCCTGTGAGTAAAGTAAACAAACTTCACCGACGATTCCAGTCGCTTCAAAGTCACTGTTTGAAAGCAGTCTAAGAAAGCAGAAAGAGTTATGGATACCTCGAAGTCTTCGGCTTCAGTCACGTTTGCTTGCTCTGTTTCAATTGTTATGCCGCTAACATTATAAAGTCTTAAGGCAGACCTCTTATGGAGCACCTGGATTGAAGGTGGACCTCCCAACACCAGATACAATAGAAGTCGCTCCGGATGGTTTGATACCAATGTTTTTGAAGACCGGTTTTTCAAAATTGTACTATCCTATTTCAATAGTTTGCCACCTGGGCGTGAAGTACTTATAGGTGATAATTTGGCGGGGTACATTTCACTCGAAGTCATTACAACTTGTGAAAACAACAATATCTGGTTCGTTGCTGCCGCCTATCAGCATTCAATTAACGCAGCCTTCAGACGTTATTGTTTTCAGGCCAATGAAAATGAAATTGCGACAAGTGCTGAAAGATTGGAAAGCAGAATTTGAAAGAGTTATCAGGAAAGACGTATTTCCCAGGCTTTTGAAGGAGTGTTTGGAATGTTTGAATTTAAAAAATGCGCAACACATCAAATCTGGATTGGAAGCAACAGGCATTTCACCTAGTGACCTCCAAATATACTTCAAAAACTTCCCAAAACTCAAGATCTTGCAGCAACTGCAAAAGCAGAGAACACATGGGAGAGACGTTTCAACAACTGTTCCAAGAGGCTAGATTTGGTAAGCCATGAACATAGTAAAGCAAGCAAAAAAATTATTGGTGAGTCTGTCGAAAGTATTTGTCTAGAATACCTCTTCATTGCTAACAGAAAATCCTGAAGCAAAGTCAAAAACACAGGATAAACCAAAGAAAAACCAAAAACAAAGAAAGTATTGTCCAGCTCTGACAGTGACGAATATATTACCTACCAATTTACGAAACCAAAAACATTTCTGGACTACAAATGATGATAGTGATGACGATGTAGGAACTTTTTCAGTCTTGGATGGTAGTCATATCGATGACGAACCTACTGACCAAGAATCATTTGTGAATGAACTCTCCAGAGGAATACTCTCTGAAGAAGAACCTATCGATCAATTAAATTGTGATGATTATATATTAGTGAAATTGAAAACCGAGAATGGGACCATCAGAGAGTTTGTAGCTTGAATAGTCCTTCCCCAAGGAAACGGCTATTTGGAATGACTGAGAAAATGAAGAATAGCTATATACATCCAGAAGTGAAAGATATTGGTATCGCTGAGAAAATTGAATTAAAAAAATTAACCATTATGCAACTTTGAGGAAATGGTAGATAAAATTTGCAGGAAACAATGAATGAAGTCAGTTTTAAAATTGTTCTTGTTTTTTTTATTAATGTTTTTGCGGTTTTTCGAATTTTTGACAATTGATGTTTCGTTTTTCACTAAATGAAAATCTACGACAAAAGAAAGATTGAGTTTATTGCCATAAAATCCCCGTTTTATTACCAATTTCAATGAAACAGCAGAAAACTTCTCTTATCCCTTATATCAGGTCTACAAGTGAATAGAAGTATTATTCTGGTCAATTTTCAAGTACCCCATAACAGGGCTACTTGAAAATGAGCACTTACCTTTTTTTTTTCGAAACATGGTGAGAGCTGGAATTGTTTTTGAAATTATTAAAAGCTTTTTTAATTCAACTTGCTCTGTGTGTGTGTCTGTCAGATGGGTACAAATCTTGCAAGCTGAATTAGAACCACTTCCTCTCATCCTATAGAACTCAAATTTCAGATGTTGGTTCAGTTCCGATAACAATACATTAATATCGAAGAAATTAACCTCCCCTGCCCCCCGAAAGCTAGACAGAGGACGCGTAGGGTTTCGGAAGTTTTCTTGGCGGATTTGGACGTCAAAAATTATAGCGAAAAAAGAATCAGGTAGGGGAGCATCGCTCTTTCCTTTTTTTTCAAAAGAAATTGGAAAATGGCGAAATTAAAATAGGAAAAATCCGTAAAAATTGTGAAAAATGTCGAATATTATGTTTTTAAAAAAAATCAACCCCTCCCCCGTCTCCCTCAAAAGTTAGATAGAGAACAGAAAGGGATTCGAAAAATATTTCAACAGTTTCGGAAAATAATCGATCGGGGGGCTTGCCGCCCTTTGCTGTCACGGAAAAAAATAGGAAAATTCGCGAAATGGAAATCGAAAAAATCCGTAGAACAAGTGAAAATTATCTGACCATTGAATAAAACGGTTTAAAAAAAATTTACCCCTTTTCCCCCCTCGAAAGCTAGATAGAGAACGCGTAGAAATACGGTTTCATACATAGATAATTGTCTGCTGGTGGGCTCGCACCCTCCCTTCTTTTCAAAACAAAACAAAAACAAAATCGGAAAAATCCGTAAAAATAGTGAAAAAATCTAACCATCGAATAATATAGTTTTGAAAAAATGTACCCCATATCTATATTGAGAATGCGTAGAAAATTAAAAAAATTCCTGATTGTTTCGGAACTATAAATATAAAAAAACTGGTCGTTCGAATAAATCTTGAATTTAATTTACAAAAATAAATACATAGATGCTTCTCGCGACAAGCTTTTATATCATTTAGAATTTTACAATGGGTTTAACTCACTTTATTTATTTATTTAAATTTTTTTAGTGCATTTAAATAAAAGCTTTTCTCTTTTTTAAGTTCATTATTTATTATTACTATCAGAGCTTCATTTGACACGAAATTCCATCAGAGTAATTTTTATTCTCGAAAAAATTTCATAATCTGAAGTTTCCAAAAAGTTTTTCATTATTAGATTGAATCAACTTGAATAAACATCTTGTGATATTAGTAGGCACTGTACATCTTCATTTTCTAGACGCAATCAGAAATACAGTACTGAGTTCTTCTCCAAATTATAACGATTTGCAGGGGTGCTTCATTCTGACAAGATCAGCAATAAACCTCAACTCGTTTCAATTACTATGCGAACTCCAGAATACAAAGTGCCATACACGCAGACATTTGCCAGCTCCTAATGAGAGCAACCCCTGCATAACTGCCGGAACGGTTCAACCCTTACCCAATTTGCAGTTAATTGTTGACATTGAATGTCCTTAGTCGAGAAGGAATTTCAGTGCCATGCGGTAGATATTCAGAACTATCGACTATCGATATAGATGGCAGCACATGCGTTCCTGATGTGTGTGGTGCTGTGGCTGGCGATTGGTGGATTGGAATTAATTAATTCTCACTGATGTGTTAACTGATTAAGGGTATGTAATAATTGTTGGTCTGTGTGGGTATAATATCAAGCGAATGCAAGCATCAAACTGTGGTTGGCTAGAATTGTATATCCTTGACTTTGTTAGGGGCGAAATTCAGGAAAGGAAAGCAGTGAATGTGCAATGATGTTTCACGCCACTAACTTACCCAGTAGCTCAGTTGGCGTGGATTCGACGATAAAAATGTATTTCCATAAGATTGAAATATGATGTTTAATTTTCCGGAACGCTACGGATTTATCGCCAATGAAAAATCCGAAACCACCCTGATGGAATGGGACAACCCACTGCACTAATATTACTAAAATATCAAACAATAGTAACCTATAATGGTATAAAAATAATATATAAATATGTAAAGGTTTCGTTTTCAATAATTATGTACATGGACTTTACTTGGCCAGAATAAAAGAAATAGTCCCTTACTAATAAGATCTGATGAATGATGTCAAACACTGTAAATGCCCCATCCGGCACACAATGGAACATGAAAGGAAATCAATGTAAATATAGCACCACCAAGATGAATTAACAAAGTGTCAGCAGTGTGTAAAAGTTGTCGTAGAAAACATATTTTTGACAGACACGTGAAACTTGTCTTCTTGTCAGCTTTCACAACCGTCAAATAATAAATTGAGTTGGAGATTAATCATTCACATTCGTGCCATTATCGGAAAAAGGGATAAGTGAATCCTACCAAACCTTTGAGACAAATCCCTTATAGATGATTTATTTCCTTCGAACCAATTATAATGAAAAAGTGTTATATGGTGGTTTGACGCCTAGCTTTAGGTTCAATACGAAGTTCAAATTTGAAAACCCAAAAAATGTTTTTCATAGGCAGTAACTTAATGGAAGTGTGTCCTTCAGGTTGGAATCCCACATGAATTCTTTATCAATACTTCTTCAAAAAAAATCATGAGAGGTCAACCTTGAGGACAATATTTTTCATTTATTTCACTATTCAATTCGAATTATTATCTCCTTGTCTTTATATTACACTTTGATGAATCTCTGTTGTTATAGGATTTCTGTCCCCATAGCATGTGTTTGTTCTAAAGTCATTAATTAAAAGCAGTTTCTTTCCGCATCCTAAAGTTTTTTACTGCAAAAACACTCCAAGCAATAAAATCAATAATATCTCATTCATTGCTCTGAGAAAAACATGAAGCATGAAAAACCACAATTATAAAAATATTTTCCTCTGACCTCTTCATCACATTTTCTACAAAATGGTTAATTTAAGGCCGTGGTCTCTCCTTCATTACTTCGTGTGTGTCTTCATCACTGCTTGACCACCATGTTAATAAATATGCTACTAGAAGTAGTCTGTCTTTTTGAATTTTTGAGCTTTCCGTCATTTTCACAAATGCACTGACTTCGCACGAGCTCGAAAAGCTCGTGATAAAATTAATGCACTGAGTTCAAAACTAGGTGCACCAGATTCCCAATGGAAAACAAAACTCTACAGCAGTTTTACCAATGGAATACAAAAAATGCACTCGGTGTGCACCAGTTTTACTAATATAATTCGCTATAATTTTGATTGCTCTGCAATCCACGACGAACCACCATTTCTTACCGAAGATGGTTATCACCCGGCATTGGACTTTGTTTCAAAAATTGTATCACCTGAGTAGTACAATAGGGACATTCCTGTATCAAGCCAGTTCACTCTTGACCTTGTACAAGGTCATTTTTGTACTTCTTTGTCCATCGACAATGATCAGAGGCTTTAGGTTCAACTTCCTGCCTCCACCAATTTGTACAGGGCGTTCGTGATGCATTCGCATGGAAAGAGGATAGTTTTGTAGTACTTGTGTAGTCGAGCGCCTTTTCGGCGTGATAAGAGGTGTGTTGGGGCTGTTTGATGATCATTGACCAGAGGCTTTAAGTTCGACTTTCTGCCGCAACCAAATTTCAGAGGGTGTTGTAGTATTTAATTAGGCTGGCGTCACTAGTGCAATTTTACTTACCCTGCTATCCCGCCCGATTCCATGTGGTTGGCCAAAGTGACGTCGTCACTCCAAACGTCGAACTGCCACTTCCGCAAACCGAGGACTCCGCACAATACGTTGCCTGTGTGGATTCCGATTCGCATGTCCACGTTGAAACCAGTGGCATCTCTGACAAATCTGCAACGTAGAGATGAATTTATTAGTCCAAGATTCATATTATTCTTTTCTTCTATATACTTTTTCTACGACCACATGCATTCTCCTCAAAAATGTATTCATTAGAAGTAATTTATCCTCAAGTGTTATCTGCAAATGCAAAAACTATGAGAAAACTGAATACGAAAATTTTTCAACCACTAACCTGATGGCTTCAATCATCTGCAAACCCATGTTGACACAGTTATAAGCATGATTTGGTCTGGATACTGGCAAACCAGAAACGCAGTAATAGCAGTCGCCAAGGATTTTGATCCGCATGCATTGGTTATCCTGTAACAAAATACAATTGATGAGACTACATGCTTGAGTTAACCAAAATACATAATGATATGAAACGATGTGATCGATGCTGATGTACTCCAGGGTTCTACTTTAGGCCCTACGTTGCCATTTCTTCGAGTTTAGGACGTGTCGTATGACCAAGATCCCATTGTTCTTAATTTTTCCCAAATTTTGGTTAACTTAGTTTGGGAAAAGACATTGTTAAACTTCTAAATGGACCGTATTCTCAATGTGTTGATTTACTATATCATGCAAGTTTGTTCACTCGTATTTTTGCTAGAAACGATCCATTTAGTTTATCAATGTCTCCTCCAAAACTAACCTGACCAATAATTTGTACATTTCAGCCTTGATAAAGAAATAAGTTAAATTTCGAAACATTGGCAATGAATAATGTTCAATTGTTGGTTCCCAAAACTTAGTCAACCCAGACAACAGTCGACGTGCTATTGCAATCTAGAGATGGTGCTATATTTATATAACAGTTTTTATCCTAGAAAAGCCTGGCTTGAGTTGAAGGTATTTTTCAACTCAATTTGGTGATCTATCCTACATTTATTTTTGGCAAAAAACATTGTTCATAGAGCACCGGAAAGTAGTTTTTGTAGAAGGCTCTACGAAGAATCTGACAGATGTAATTGAACGGACAAGGGGCAGTAGTTGTTTTATTTCAGATACTCACATGAGAAAAAAAATGTTTTTGGTTATAATGCATCTGTCATTATAACAGAATGTGGAATCACCACCAATGTGACTTCATCCTCAAATTTTCTTCCAAATCCGAAAATGTACTTGTTTTTCGAAATAGTAGGCTAGTTCGTTCAGAAAATGGCGATTATGTAGATGGATGGATTTTTTGTAGAAAAATTGCCCTTTTTCAGTTACCCCTTTGTCGAGTTAAATTTTGGAGGTGATTTCAACTCGTCGAGATACGTTTAAGACAAGTTTGAGATTTTTTGAAAAATGGAAAATAATTTTTTTTTGTAAAACTCGTTTTCCTTCTATATCGAATAATGCATTTTTCGACTTTGATTGCCTGGACATATTTCAAAAATGAGAAATTCCCATGAGTAATACTTGATACTATACAAAATTTCCTTCTGAATCTGAAAATGTAGTTGTTTTTTGAATTAGAAGGCTAGTTCATTTAGAAAATGTCGATTTCGTGGATGGGTGCATTTTTTCGTCGAAAAACTTGGTCTTTGACCTTCACCCTTTGTCGAATTAAATTTTTGATGTGATATTCAGAATCAGCTCATCGAGCTACGTTTGAGGAATGTTTGCGATTTTTTGAAAAATTGAAAATAATTATTTTCGCAAAATTCGATTTCTTTCTATATCGAATTTTGCATTTTTCGACCTGGGAATATTTAAAAAATGTGGAATTCCGCGAATATTACCTCATCCTATAGGAAATTTCCTTCTGAATCCGAAAATGTACTTGTTCTTCGAATTAGAATTTGGAAAAATTTTGTGGATGGGTGCATTTTTTCGTCGAAAAAATTGCCCTTTTTCATTTAACCCTTTGTCGAATTCAGTTTTGAGGTGATATTAGGAATCAGCTCGTCGTGATACGATTAAGTTTTTTTAAAAGGAAAAATAAACATTTTTGTTAAATTCGATTTTGTTACTCATCGAAGCTTACTTTTATTAACTGTAGGATACTTGTTAAAAAGATTCAGACTATTTTCAATGAATATCGTGTAAATCTGGAACGTGTAAACAACAAAACCTTCATCGCCACCCGATCGACCACTATGCAAAGATACTCCACACCATAAAAACAGCATTTTAATTTCGACGAAGTAATTGAAAATAAATTCCATGGAGCGCTTAATTCCCGCTCTAATTAAAAGTTGTGTTTCTGTAAAGTAACGAAAGTAATCCCTCCAACAGAGTTGCCCTCCCCTTTGAGGCTTTAATTGTGACCATTCGCCGTTACGCTCTCTGTGCTAATGGCAAAGAGGGTATAGCAATAATTTCAGTCCGTTTCCGAAAGAAGTTCTGCGTAGGCGGGAAGTTGGTCCCGGAAAATAATAGACCGAAACACTAGACTAAAAGTGGTATTTCTCACCAGCAGACGCTACAATCAACTAACCCACTGGATATTTACAACACCCATTATCAGCTCTGGTACATTTTAGTCTCAAAGTTTGTGGGAGCAAACGGAGCTACTAATAGACTGGTGCCTATAATTATTGTAAAAAAAAGTAACAGGCAAGGACCAGGTGGAAAATGTTGATGAGGATCCAAATTTGAATTAAAAAATATTTAAGCATGAAAACACTCAAAAAGGTGAAATGGGGATGCAGTTGAGGGTTTGAAAACGGTTTTTTATGAATTGAGGCGAAACATGACCTCTTAGCGGAAAAAGTTCAATGGAAAAGTTGTAGATAATAAAAATATCAAATTTTTTTGCATTTAATACTTTTCGTGAAAATTTGTGATTTCTTTAACTGAAAAGTTATTGTGTTTCTATTAAAAGACTTGAACGATAGTTTCAGTGTAGTTTACAAATATTTTACGTGTTTTTTGAAGTCATGATTTGTGAGTTATTGACAAATTGTTTGAAAATAGTAGAACAGATCATCAAAACGCCATACAACCTTGAATTACAGAAGCATTCAAAACTAATCGGAGATGAAATACCTTTGAATCACCTTACTGAAACGTTCTTTAGAGTCTTTCAGTAGAAACACAATCACTTTTTAGTTATAGAAATAAGAAATTTTCACAAATTGCTTGAAAATAGTAGAACAGATCATCAAAACGCCATACAACCTTGAATTGCAGAAGCATTCAAAACTAATCGGAGATGAAATACCTTTGAATCACCTTACTGAAACGTTCTTTAGAGTCTTTCAATAGAAACACAATCACTTTTTAGTTATAGAAATCACAAATTGTTTGAAAATAGGAGTACAGATAGTCAAAACGCCATATAAACACTTGTAAAGTCAAAAACCTTTGTCCGTGATTCGTAGTTCAAAGTCGTGCTATAGGTGGCGCTGCGATCTTATTTTCTTTCGCCAATACCTCTATTTCATTATGAATAATTTAATATAAACTATTTTTGGTTATAAAAATAATGAAGAAATTCGAAAATTGAAAGTATTGAGAAAATATTAAGAAAATCGTGAAAGACTTTTTTCTCAATTTTGAGCGGTCTAACGATGAATAAACCACCTAATTACTCAGACCATTTGCAAGTTGACAGTTCAACAATTGAAATGGTCCCTCATAGAACTTCGACATACAAAAAAATATCAAGACAATTGTTCATGGAAGATAAGGGTATTTTTTTCGAAAAATGTAAATAACTCGAAAACTAGTAGTCTTCTTCATTTGCGAAAAAATGCTCATTCTGCACAGAAAAATACATATTTCTACACATTTTTATCTGAAATAAATCATCTATATGCGAGACAAAAAAATCGTTTTTTTTGCAATTTTGACGGTCAATTTGAGGTTATGTCAAAAAGGGTTGAAGATGTTTTCTATTTTATTATCTACTACTTTTTTATTACACATATTTTGCCAGGAGGTTACGTTTCGCCGCAAATCGCAAAAAAACGATTTCAACCCCTAAACTGCATACCCATTTCACCATTTTGAGTGTTTTCGTGTTTAAATATTTATCAGAAAAGAGCCAGATAGTGAAGATCAAAGAGAACCATTCCAAGACAAATAAAGTCACAATTGGCTCACCACAGGGGTCAGTCTTGTGCCCAATCCTGTATCTTTTGTATCTGAATGACTTAGCCACTTTTCGCATTCAGGGAAAATTCACCTTCTTTGCAGATTGCACCACTATTTTACGGAATGGGAATGATATAAATCACTTGAAAGAAATGATTGCACTTAAACATACCAAACTAAAGCAATGGTGTGACTCCAATTCACTGTGTTTCAATGTAATCAGTGAAGTAATCAAATTCAACTTTGATGACATAAGTACTTCTGAAAAACCACATTATCATGAATAAACCATACATTACAGTTGAATTATTTTATCTTTACTCATGCGTCTTCAATTTATGATCTAAGAAATAACACACCCTCTATGTAACATCTCTGTCTATCAACCGCTATGAGCGAATCAAAATTCGTTGACTTTTGTCTTCTAAGCAAAGAATTATGGTATTGTGATGATCCATTGAAACTCAAAACAGTGAAAAGAGATAGACATAAAGCTGACTAAACTAAACTTGCCAAATAGTGTATTGACTAGAGCAGTACCATCAATCACGTCATTATTTTCTGTCATTGGGGATTGTTTGTCACCACTTTTATTTCGTTTTGCAGTCAGACACATTATAAAAACAGTTTTTTTCAAAACTAAACGTCTCTTACAATCATTAATTTTAAAGTACAATACAATGTGTTTTTTTCACAAATAATCTTTGAAATTTCTAACCCCACAATTGATATATGTGACTGTAATTCCGTATTACCGGGATATTCACACAACAGTAATTCAGAGGGTGGAAACCCTATTGAGAAAAAAAACTTACCTAATTCTATAAATAAAGACCAAAAACATTCACAATATATTTTAACCGGTCGTGTATCACTGAGCTGAAGTGGTTCGGATTCCACTTTTATTTAAACTGTAGGTCCCGGATCTCCCTTGCTCGCACAAGCTCTGCTTTTGCGGGGTTTTCTCCGAAAACCTGGGAGTTTCGTAAAAACAAATTTTACAAAATATAAATAAAAACCTAAATAAGACACAATACCATTTCGTATTCACTTAAACACATATATATGTATATTATATTATATAAATCTATATTTTATAAAAAAAAACAAACAACAGAAATAAATTTCATAGAGAAGAAGATAAAAACTCTTCGACAGAATAAAATAGCCGTTCAACAAGTATTTTTTTGTTGCCATCCTGAACCTACCATAGGCTTTAGTACTTTTTATTGATTCTGGCAAGTGGTTCAACATTTTTAAACCATTATAAATAAAAGAATTCTTAACAAGAGTTGATGTTGGAATTGGCAGTCTTATGTTGTCATCCTGGCGTGTGTTATAAACATGAACTCTAGAAGGGAATGAACTTTTATATTTATGAATGACGCAGACTGTTTCAAAAATAAAATGAGCTGGAAGGGTCAATATTTTATTTTTAACAAAAAGAGGTTTACATGATTGTCTGTAGTTTATTCTGCAGAGATATCTGAGAGCTCTCTTCTGCAGAACAAATATCATGTTGAAATGATATCGACTACATGCTTCCCAAAAAGGTATACCACATACAAGGTGTGATTCTACAAGTGAAAAATACACGGGTCTAGCTGCTACTGTACCTAGCTCACTCACAATAACTCTTACAGCATAGGCACCCTTCGAAATTCTTTTTCCAAGGGCCACAACGTGATCTTCCCAATTTAGTCTACTGTCAATTTGTATTCCCAAGAATTTGTTGCATTTCTTGGACTCAATGGTATGATCATTTACAATAATGTCCCGTTGGCCACCTTTGAAGATCAAAGTATGTGTTTTATTAAAATTGAATGTGGCTTTATTAGCTGCACACCAATCTGTAACCACTGCGAGGTCTTTAGACATGCTTTGGTGGAGGTTATCACGGTGTCTGTCCGACCAGCTTATTGTAGCGTCATCAGCGAATAGTGTAAATAAACCAGTGATCGGTAGGAGGGTAATGTCATTTATAAATAAAAAGGAATAGTATTGGTCCTAGAACCGAACCTTGAGGTACACCCATTTTAATGACTCCACATCCCGAATACTGGTTACCTTGCTTCACAATTTGATGCCTGTCTGCTAGGTATGTAGAAAACCACTTCTGAGTAACACCTCTAATCCCATAACAATGAAGCTTTCTCAACAATATGTCTTGTATCACGCAATCAAAAGATTTGGAGAAGTCGCAAAATACGGCTCCAGCCATGTCTCCCTCATTTAAGCTTTGGTATATCCTTTTCAAGAAGGAGAAGATTGCATCTTGTGTGCCACGTTTTGCTTATGTGTAAAACTCAATTCCGTGACCACTGCAAACCACTATTCTCAAAATGTTAACTCTATTTTTACTCTATCCACAGCAAACTGTATGTCTTGTACACAAGGAATACTCCATAAATTTCAATCTAACTGAAATGGGAAAATATGGGACAAGAAAACCTAGCCTAACTATGACCTCAATCATATTTGTGAAAGCAAAACAATGTATATATACAGGGTGACCGGTAAACCTTGTACAATATTGACACTGGTGATAGACCAGGTCATGACTGTTCAGAATATCGGAATTTCACCTCAGTATAAATATCACCGTTTTTGAGAAAATGGGCATTTTAAGAATTTCTGGAAAATCGCTACATAATCTTGGATTTTTGAGTATATATAAATTGAGACGAATTCGAATATCTTTGCTGCTGGAGATTACTGATGAGTGATGCTTTTAGACGTACAGAACAGTTTTTCAGAAAGTGAAAAAAAATCAGGAAATGAGGGTAAAATGACAGATTTAAGTTTCATCAATGTTTCAAAAAAAGTTTGACATTATTGTCTGAAAGATATATAACCAATTGGAAGTGGACATTCATTTCAAAATAATGCTCATTTTGTCCAGACTCTACCAGGGTATAAAACAAACTATAATTATTTTTAGAGGAAGTGATTTCCATTGAATTAGGCGTGGTTTTATTCTAGGCTTCCATCAACTTTTATACTGACGCCCAAAAATTATTTTATTTCGATTTTATCAAGATAAAATGTGGAATTCATTTATTAATAATAATAATAATAATAATCGAATTTATTGATAGGTAAGAAATAACAATAAAATACAAAATAATGAGAAAATCATCAGTCCTATCAAATGGCGGGATTTAATTTCAGACTGGGTCACAAGTGACTCAGCCAGATCTTGCTCTTCCATCCAACCAAAAAAAAATAAAAAATTGTTTAAACACACGTATATAGTGCATATGTACACAGAATAAATCACTCCTTGAATTCACAATATAAATAGATATATACATATAGATAATAAGTGAGTGGGAGAGAAAACAGAATGAAAAATATAGAAACAATCAAAGATGCAAACAGTACATTATACAAATATTATGAATCACTTTTGCAGTTCGAAACTCAAAGGGAGGCAGCCATTCTGTAGAAATGGTTAACACCTGAAAGGAGAGAATAGAGTAGGTATTTTATTCGTTAGCAAAAGATTCCTCAAGGTGTATTTGAATTTGATGGGGTCCAAACCCTTGAGAGTATTCGGGAGCCTATTGTAAAGCCAGGTAATGAAATAAGAGAAGGAGCCACGAAAGTGCGAAGTTCTATGTTGGGGAGGTGTGAGCTGATTTCTGAACCTAAGGTTCAGATTGTGTACGTCTGTGCGAAATCTTATTTTTTGGTAGAGGTACGTTGGTTTACTTGAAGTTATTATTTTATGAAATAACGTGCACGCACGGAACACCCGCCTCGTTTCCATGTTCAACCATCCGACTTCTTTCAGATGATGTGAGACATGCTCGCGTCGGCGCGTTCCTGTGATCAGCCTTAAACATGAATTTTGTAAAAGCTGTAGTCTTTTTCTGTCCTTTTGTGTTAAATTAGGCCCATACACCACATCAGCATAGTTCGCATGTGACAGAACGACAGCTTCACAGAGAATTTTTTTTGTTTTCAAATTCAGAATACCTCGGTTGGAGTATATTGCTTTGAGATTGGAATATCCACGCATTAGAATCAGCGAGGTAATAATAAAGAATAGACTGCTTGGTAGCATTAAACAGTATGTCAATAAAATAAGTTTTCATGTAATTAAGCCTAATAAAATTATCGAAATGAAATACGAATTCTGGTGATAAATGTCGCAATTGTCCAACATCCAGATTCCAACGAAGTTTCAGAGACCGACAGATATACAAGGTGTAACCAAATAAGTGCAAACATTTTTAGGGGTTGAAAATTAAAAACTTTTCTAACTCCTGTTTTCTGTCCGTAGAAGCATTAGTATCCTAATGAAAAAATAAAATACAGCATTGTGCATCAACGGATCTACTGTAATGAAGAGAAATAGCAACGTTATATAATGTGCATAACTGTATATTTAAATTAGAGAAGCAGGGCATAAAACTCCAATTACAGAACATGCGTGCCCATTTGCATGAAATAGTGAACCGCTGTTTGAATGTTTATTACTGATTCGTGCACCCTAATTACTGAAAATCGACAAAATAATCACAAACGAACACACACCACGGAATCATCATAGGCATAATGTATTGACATTATAAAACCAGATCAAAATAATTTTCAAATTAGAGAGTATTTAAATAATTGTGAGCACAGCAGGATATGACAATGCTGTCAAATAATCGAAATGATAAATTGATTAGTTTTTTATTCCCTCCGAATATAAATCTACTGTTATTGGTATTAACTCATGATTGGATAGTCATTAGCCGCGTTTTATTGACCACTAGAGTTTACATCTACTAGTAGAAGAAGTAGAGTATCATAAAAACGCAATTTCAGGGTTTCCAATAGAAGTAAGATAATTCTAAAATTTCCTAAATATATGTAAAAAGTTTGAAACTCATAGTTTTCATTCTTATAAATGATATCATTCTATATGAATAAATTGCTTTCATTAACAACTACCACAGCCGAAATAGACAATGGAAGAAGGCACGAGTAGTATTATATCTATTCGAGGATTAGATCTAGGCGGGAATATTTCAAGTGCAATAAACTTATCATATATGCGAATTCCTTGAATAATTTTCACTCATGAAGCTTTTTCAGAATGTGAAAATCATTATGAAGAAGTGATTCCTAAACCTTCACACCTTCCACTTTCGAGGCAGCTTTGAGTGAAGTAGCGAATAAGCCGGAATTATCTTTAAAAAATGATAGCATATTTGAAGGTTGGGAACAAATAGGAACTGAGAAATATTTCTTTGATATTTATCTGGATAATTTTCTCAATTCATCATAAATGAATCGATTTGACACAATGTTTCTATATCATCCCACTGATGTTTTTGAACTTTCGCTACTTTCAGGGTCATCATCTACTTTTTTGATATCCATTTGTATATTTGTTAGGATATTATTTTAAAATGAAGGTTTAACAGAGGTTATCAATGATGGTTATAAATAAAAGTCGTTGTACAACCTATACGTATTTGAACATTCCCATCTATAACTTTACTCACGTCCATATAACACTCATATTCATTTTAACTAGAGGCTGTTCACTACCAAAATCGTTTTAATATGTGTAAATGAAGTTTTTTGAGCTTCAAGATACAACCAAACTGAAATGTACAGAAATTAAAGTCCATAATATGTTTCAAACTACTTTCAATGTCAATAGTGTCAATTTCTGCTACGATTTAGGAATTTTCATTTTTCAACCAATTATCTTTGCTACCCTCAAATTTGATCGTAGCGAAAGTAGATATATTTGGTGTGAACAAAACAGATGTGTCAAATTCTACTTCTACGAGAAGTGCATTTCTGCCTACAATAAAACGCACCAATTATTTCTATGGAAAATGCATGGTTGTCGGCGAAGGATACCGCACACTTCAATAGGTAAACTAACCCCCTATTTACTTCAATTTTTCTGTCATTTCAAATAAAAAGTTCAATGGGCACAACTTTTTCTGTGGGCTAATTTTATTTCAATCTAGAGCGCTATGGATACGATTGAATCACTAATTTCAGCCTTAATATTTTGAGAAAAATACAACTCCGCTGTTTTTTGGCAAAATATATGTGCTATATGATATTTAATTTTCAAATTGGGATTTAATTTTTTTTCAAATGGCAACATGGTTCCAAAAAGATTACATTTGGTAATGAAATAAGAATCACCTATGACCAACAAACCTGATAACACAAAAGCATGAAAAAAATTACTTGTCGACATTTTATTATTACTTCGATTCTGCAAAAGTAAATTAGGTCATCATGGGAGACATTATATTAGGTTTTCTTGTCAGTTTTGTTGCTCACAGGCTAATCATGTATTTGAATTTAATTTTTATCTCAAAAGATGCTTAATTTTGAGGAAAAGCTAACGTAATCTTTTCAAGTTTTTTAAATAAAGTTCATTCGAAACCTAAAAGTGTGCGGTATCAAATTGATCATAACAAAAGCAATTTTTTCCTAACCCTACAAGCGACCATGTTTGCATTAGACAAAAATTAGTAATACAAATTGAAAAATTTAATATTACATAGCAGATACATTTTACAAATTGTGAAAGGCTTTCGCGGCTATATCGTTGAATGAATGATGGTTTTTCGGGTTTTTAGGCCGACGTTTATTTAGAGAAAATCTCGACGTTTCGCCAACACGAGTGGTTGGCATTTTCAAGAGAAATGTTTACAGCTTCGATCACTGAACACTACTTGTTACAAACATAGAGGGTAGAATAAGAATGGGAAATATTTAAATTTTTCAGCCTTTTTTGTCACGTACTGTAACTGTGGGAAATTACTTGATTTTGCATTCCATTTTTGTACATGATCTTCGCAATATTGAAAATGTCTTAAGTCAAGCATTTTACTTTCTATGAAGAGTTGTTCAGTAGAAAATCTGCGTCTTTTTCTTAGCATTAATTTCAAAATCCATGTCTTTGTCACTTTCAAACAATTTATTCGATTATTATACGCAGCTCCCCATAGTAGTTTTCCATAGGTACTTGACTGGTACCAAACGAGTATAAATAAGACACTAAATAAATGAGGTGGCTAAAACACGTGTCGAGGTTTTAAAAATAGTGTTGCAATAAAACTCAGGGAAATTCACGGCATCTATTCAGACAACTAAATATTTATTGAGTCTGATGAATCGAATCACTCACCTGTGCGATCTGATCGAACCTTCCGAAGAGCTCGTTGAGCGTCTTCACCAGATCGGACGCAGAAAGTTGCTCGGAGAGAGGCGTGAAGTTGACGATGTCAGCGTAGAGGATAGAAACGTTGTTGTGACGCTGCACGTACATCTCGTGGAAGCTTCGGTTGGAATGCTCCTGGCAAGCGTCGGCCATCTTCAGCATAATGCTCCGTTTCACCTAGAACAATAAATGAAACAAGATTTATTGAATTATGATGAAATCACATTTTTCGTAATTTTCATCATCACCTAGCGTTTGTCTCACACTGTCGCGTTTCCGCTCAACTTCCCTTTTGTTTTGTTATTTTATGTATTCTAAAAGTTTCTTTTTATTATTCTTTATTACTCTTATTATTATTCTAAATTATAAAATGCAACGCATCCTCAGCTCGTCTTATTTGGCTCACCGCGTATAACTTCTCATTTTATCGTGAATAAGCCTTTTAAAGCTTTTTTACTTGTGTATGGGAATGTGTACCGCCTACACATTCGTTGATATACTCTCGACAGTGAGTGAGAGAGTCTTCGTGTGTAAAAACTCCAAAAAATTAGTTGTCCTACGCAATCTAGAAGTGTTGTGAACTCCAATCACGGCCGTGGAAGCGATTACATGAACAGGTAAGAGTTTTAAAAGGCACGAATTTATCCGATTTAGCAAGCAGTCCATTTTTCTCTCCTGAGTTTGTCAAGGTGAAATATCGATATCAATCCCTGCAGTTGGCATTTGGATGATTTCCGATTTTTATCTTCGCACAAAACACACACTGTATATCGATTTCGGATGAGAAGTATTTTGAATGACTCGTAGTCAAATATCCATAAAGCTCAAAATATAATAAAAATATATACAAAGTATTATACAAAAGTGACTTTTGTGTCTTGGAAAATTTTTGTTTTATCCGTTTTGATATCAGTATGATAAGTGGTTTAGCCAAATCTATATTTTACAGGGTCAATTGAAAAATTATGAAAAACGGTTCTTTTCAGAACCACAACTTACATTTCAAAGAATTTGTGATGTATCGTAATACATATTTCAGAACGATCCGGTTATTCCAAAATTGCAATAAGACATGATCTCATTACATTCAGTATTCCTTTTTTTATGTTGAAACTTCTAAAGAGACATTGTAAACTTTTTATTTTTTTCTTTCGTTTCTATTTTCCAGCAACAAAATCACTTGTGAATATGTATCCCAGATTTTATTATCAGTACATAATCTATTTTTATAGTTTCATATTGATACGTTTTCTTTCGTTTGTATTTCAATACGAAAATATCCCTTCTGAAATCTGTATGCTATACCGCTATAAAACTTCGTTCAATAGTTCAAACACTTTCATATTTCTCATCAACTCTCCCTCTCCAAAAAAAATATGTTTCCTCTGCAGTAAGTTGGCCCATTTCTAAAGATTTTCTTATGAACAAAGCTTGCTGAAACTACTAAAAGGTTTACAAAAAGGAGGCTTTTGTATGTTTAGCGCACTTAGATTCATATTCGAATGTGATTTTCAAATCTGAACAACTTTTTATATTGATAACATACGATATAGTCGCAAATAAAAGCAGCTTACTACTACTACTAGCGATCAATTTAAAGAGTTGATTATTCAACAGTAGAACATGCGATACTTTTGTTGAAGAACAATTTCTTCGTAATAGTAAAAATGAAAAAAAGTTTTTTATATGTCTCCAACTCAAGCATTTATATTAGTAATTGAATACGAATTCATTTGAAATTGATATTGTGGTTCTGAAAAGAACCGTTTTTTTTTGTTTGTACCAAGCTAATATTAGCGATTGATTAGGCACGTTCTCCGCGAATCCGACTAGCCAATTGAATATCTTTTGGCATGATAGTAACACGTTTTGAAGAATTGAAAATAATGCTCGACTCTCCCTGTATCTCACAATGTTTTTTATCAGAAACCAGTTTGAAATAAACGCCTGGTCGAAAGGTAATATTATTCGCGGTAAACATTTACGTTTAAGATGTTTTCCTACGAGAAATATTACTTCAAGAGAAGAACCACTCCAACACCCTGTATTTCGAAAATTAGTAACCAGTCAGAATATTATTTTCTGTTTTTCAAAAAAATCGCAAACTTGCCACAAACGCTTCTCGACGAGCACATTCCAAATATCACCTCAAAAATTGAATTTGACAGTAAGGTTACTGAAAAAGTGCATTTTTTGACAAAAAATGCATCCAATCACAAAATTGACCTTTTTCTAATTGAACTAGCCTTCTTATTCGAGAAAAAACTACAATTTCGGATTCAAACAGAAAGTGTCAATAGGATCAAGTAAAATTCATGGGGATTCAACTGTCTTTAATTATTCGTAGGCGATCAAAGTCGAAAAATGCAATATTTGGTATTGGAGGAAATCGAATTTTGCGAAAATTTCTATTTCACTTTATTAAAAAAATCGCAAACTTCCCTCGAACGTATCTCGACGTGCTGATTTGGAATATCAACTCAAAATTGAATTCACCGAAAGGGTATCTGAAAAAGGGCAATTTTGCGACGAAAAAAATGCACCCATCCTCAAAATCGATATTTTCTTACTAAAGTATCCTTCAAATTTGAAGAGCAAGTACATTTTCTAATTCAGATAAGAAGTTTCTATAGGATCAATTAATTCTTGAGGAGATTCCAAATTTTTTAAATATCAAATCAAATATCAAAATCGAAAATTGATATTGAAGATCGAATTTTGCTAAAATTTTAATTTTCTCCCTTTCAAAAAATCGTACCTTAACAAGATAATTTCGAATATCAATCACCTCAAAAATTGAATTCGACAAAGTGGTATCTGAAAAATTTTTTGACAGAAAAATGCACCCTTGTGGCCATCTGAATCGAAGAACAAGTAAACCGTCAGATAGTGACAGATTTAGGTGACCCATTTTCGCTTACAAGCCTCGAGTAGGGTTGAAAAGTACATCAATATTGAGTAAAATGGAGGGAAATTTACGAGTGGCTCCTGGGGAGAACATATGGAAAATTCGTTTTTCCAGAACAGATATAAAAGGAGTATGTCGCTCATATTTTAACGCGAGCCGTGTTCACCTAATTATTAATTAATAGAACCTGGCTTAGGAATACCAAAGGCTTTAGTGTTGCAGGTGGCTGAAGGTGAAATGAAGGTGTAATCTTGTAACGAAAAATCGAGATTTTGACAGATTTTCCCACACAAGCCCATCGAAACTATGAAAACTTACATCATCAATAGACTGAAAATCATAATGGCTCGCGTGAAAATATGGGCAACATACTTCTTTTATTTCTGTTCTGAAAAATCGAATTTTCCATATGTTCTCCCCAGGAGCCACTCGTAAATTTCCCTCCATTTCACTCAACCCTATTCGAGGCTTGTATGCAGAAATGGGGCACCTAAATCTGTCACCATCTGACGGTCTAAAGTATATTTTCGGATTTGGAAGGAAATTTCTTATAGGATCAATTAATATTTTTGGGGATCCGCATTTTTGAAATATTCCCAGGCGTTGAAAGTCGAAAAATGCAATATTTGATATCGGAGGAAATCGAAATTTGCGAAAATTATTATTTTTCATTTTTCAAAAAAATCAAAAATTGCCCTCAAAATTATTTCGACGAGCTGATTCCGAATATCTCCACAATAATTGAATTCGACATAGGGGTAATTGAAAAGGGGTAGTTTTTTCGACGAAAAAATGCACTTTTCCACAAAATCGACATTTTCTAAATGAACTAGCAATCTGATTCAAAAACTAAGTACATTTTCGGATTCAAAAGGATATTTTCTATACGAGCAAGTGATATTCGCGGGGATTCCGCATTTTTTTAATATTCCCAGGCGATCAAATGCAATAAATATTCTGTATTGAATGAAATTGAATATTGCGAAAATTTTTATTTTCCATTTTACTATAAATCGCAAACTCCTCTCAAACGTATCTCGACGAGCTGATTCCGAATATCACCTTGAAAATTGAATTCGACAAAGGGGTAACTGATAAGGGGTAGTTTTTTCGACGAAAAAATGCACCTTTCCACAAAATCGACATTTTCTAAATGAACTAGCGCTCAATTTCTAAAACTAAGTACATTTTCGGGTTCAGAAGGAAATTTTCTATACGAGCAAGTGATATTCGCGGGGATTCCGCATTTTCTTAATATTCCCAGGCGATCAAATTCGAAAAATGCAATATTCTGTATTGAATGAAATTGAATTTTGCGAAAATTTTTATTTTCCATTTTACAATAAATTGCAAACTCCTCTCAAACGTATCTCGACGAGCTGATTCCGAATGTCAGCTCAAAAATTTAATTCGACAGAGGGGTAACTGAAAAGGGGCAGTTTTTTCGACGAAAAAATGCACCTTCCACAAAATCGACATTTTCTTAATGAACTAGCATTCTAATTGAAAAAATAAGTACATTTTTGAATTCAGAAGGAAATTTTCTATAGGATCAAGTAATATTCGCGGGGATTCCGCATTTTTTCAATATTCCCAAGCGATCAAAGTCGAAAAATGCAATATTCTGTATTGAAGAAAATTGAATTTGGCGAAAATTTTTATTTTCCATTTTACAAAAAATCACAAACTCCCCTTAAACGTATCTCGACGAGCTGATTTCGAATTTCGCCTCAAAAATTTTATTCGACAGAGGGGTAACTGAAAAGGGGCAGTTTTTTCGACGAAAAAATGCACCTATCCACAAAATTGACAATTTCTAAATGAACTAGCATTCTAATTCGAAAAATAAGTACATTTTTAAATTCAAAAGGAAATTTTCTATAGGAACAAGTGATACTCGCGGGGATTCCGCATTTTTTAAATATTCCCTAGCGATCAAAGCTGAAAATGCAATATTCTGTATTGAAGGAAATTGAATTTTGCGAACATTTTTATTTTCCATTTTACAATAAATCGTAAACTCCTCTCAAATGTATCTCGACGAGCTGATTCCGAATGTCACCTCAAAAATTGAATTCGACAGAGGGGTAACTGAAAAGTGGCAGTTTTTTCGACGAAAAAATGCCCCTTTCCACAAAATCGACATTTTCTGAATGAACTAGCATTCTAATTAAAAAAATAAGTACATTTTCGGATTCGGAAGGAAATTTTCTATATGATCAATTAATATTCGCGTCGGGGATTCCGCGTTTTTTCTATTCCCAGGCGATAAAAGTCGAAAAATGCAAAATTTTCTATTGAAGTAATTTGAATTTTGCGAAAATTTTTATTTTCCATTTTACAAAAAATTGCAAACTCCTCTTAAACGTATCTCGACGAGCTGATTCCGAATATCACCTCCAAAATTGAATTCGACAAAGTGGTAAATTTGAGAAATGGAATTGCCTTCTGGTGTTTATGCAGACAACAACTAATGAATTCAGTATTCTTTTTGCAAAAAGTGCTCTCAAATACATATGTACGGCAAAGTTTCAAGTTCACTCAAATCAGTCAAAAAATTCCAACTTTACCTTGTTTTTTTCTTCTAGAAACCGTAAGTCTAATACACAAAAAGTATCCTTATTCAGCAGTAGATAATGACAAACGTTATCATACAAGAGAAATTCGGAAACTACTTTTGCGAATCCCAAAACTGGCAATTACAAAATTTTCTTTGATAGACATATGAAAGTAAGAAAATACATGACTACCTTCCGATGCGCTACAGGACAATAACAATTTTGAAAAAAATTCAGGAAATTAATTGGTGTTTCTGTAAAAAGCCTACTGTGACATAAACAAATATTATAATATTACATTGCAATGATTACTATTTGTATTAAGTATTTCCTTTTTTTGCTTGTCTGTAATGTTTCATTTATTTATGTACATTCATTTCAAATTTTAAAATGATTGTTTATCGTATTTCATATTTCTAAATTTGTATGGCTCTATACAATTTTCATTGATTTACTTCGTCAATAGAGATTATTTTTTGAACAATGAAGTATATTCAATTTGATTTGATTCATTTCTTTCTTCAAAATTCTGCACATCAAATGATAATACTTGAACTATTTCTCATACTATCATTCTATGTGAACTTCCTGCGGTCAAAAGAATCCAGATAATTTCCAGCTTTCCTGTCGTAAAACCCATTTCCATCCACGCGATAAATTCCGCGCTCAGCTTTCGTCTCATTCCAATTTTCCGAGGATAGTTTCATGAACATAAATGGCATAAATTCCAACTTAAACTCCGGAGACTATTACCCCCATGCTGTTTCACGGAAGCTATCTGCCTCATGCTCGTATTTTGAATAACTTCGCACTATTACATAAACCATCGCTACAGATGTTGTAGACAGTCTGTTGCTTTGATAGCTAGGATAGTTCCTCACAACAACGCAGAAGGCCTCTCTGGTGCGAGATTGTTTTTGATGGTTTTCCTTTATAGTTTATGAATTTGAGGTGGACTTTCAAGTCTATCCACAGAAATAAATACACTGCGTCTTTCTGAAATGGGTATTCAACTCACAGAAGTTACAGTAAATTAACTTTCATTCAATTCTTGCGTCGACTCGTATAACTGACGAGTTATTATGTAGCAGGAAAAAGGTAAGACAGGACAGGACAGCAGGAATGTATTACTTGTAAATATGTGAAAACTATATCTACCTGAAAAATGGAGTTAGACCTGAGAGGCAGGAAGTATCGAAGTTTGGTGCAGTTGCCAAAAGATACTGACCTTGTCTATTTGTAATGGTCTATTGCATCGCAAATGGGGGAGCCTAGATGGAGCAACTATAGTTTACCAACTGGTCCTGCCAAAGGCACATATTGAAACTGTGCTTATCCAACTTCAGTGGACACTTTGGAACCAAGAGAATAATCTAATCTATTCGCTGAATTACCCTCGAAGAAGAATGGTGAAGTCAACCAAAAACTGAAAGTCGGTGAAAAATGGCGCAAAATCTTTGTGATCGTAACCAAACGTGTAGAGGCCATTTCAGGACCGGAAATATTAATTTATATGAGACCAAACGCAAAGTTGAAATATCCTCTCAGGTCATAAAACCATCTACCACTTGTGTTCAACTATCAGGTGACCGACCATTTCAATGTTATTTGGGGATGGTCTGAAAATATTCTCAGAAATACATTAGATCATTTTCCAGTGTTTAAGAATGAACGAATATTTCCAAATGGGACATTTCAGAATGACGGAAGTGTTATCGATTCTGGCTTTTCATTTACAAAAGTTTACATTCTGGCGCACAAATCCTTCTCGAGTTTAGAGAAATTATTTTAATTAACAGAGTTGGGCAGAAAAAGTAAGTCGTAAAAGTTGCTATCATATTAAGTTTCACAACGAGTTTTCAGTCCAGCAGGAGAGGAGAAAGAACAAATGCAGCAACTGGATATAGAAGGGCAAGATAAAAATTTAAAATTCGGTCAGGTACGATTCCTAGTTTCTTGACAATTAGAATCCAACATTCTCAAATATTTTATATTTTTAAAGACTCTTCTCGTTCGAATTAGTTGTGATAAAACTCTATTTAACAAAATCAGCTTTTGTGAGATCATGAGTCCTGTAGACTTCGTTTTCAAATCACCAGTAACAAAATGAGAAGGAATTTGACAGGAACACTCCAGGGACTACATTCGATCCAGGCGGTGCTGTTTGACTCTACCAACCTCAGAGAAAAAAAGAATATGCTCCAAGCTACAGAGGAATTGGACATCCCCCTACCTTATAAAGAAAAATATCAACGTATTGGTATACCGCATCCAGCTACCCCCGTGGAGCGAACCCAAGGTTATTCACGTAGGGAAGCTAGCGAAATATCCAAGACGCGATCCCCCAAATTGGTTCCAGAAAGATAACCAAAATGGTGAAGGTGAATAATATGAAAATACAAGGACCTGAAATAACGGATTTGGGGTCCATTTTGTGACAGAACGTATCGTATGACCGGACATAATAATTTACCCAACCCCTAGTTAATTCTCTCAGGTCAAGAAACCGTCGAACACTTGTGTAGAAATAACGTTATACTAACAAAGATTCTCAGAAATACATTGGTTACGAAGGAACATCTTTAAAACGAGTGTATCATATTACTTTTAAGAGACTTGTAATAATATTTCCAAATGAGACATTTCAGAGTACCAGGAAACCTTTCAATATCCCAATAGTTTGCATATGTTATTTTTGTTGAGAAGCACAGATTTTTATGATAGGCCACCCAGAAAGCACTTTGCAGAGAGGGTAGGTAGATGATCGAACTATGAAATTGGACACAATTTCGAGAGTTAGTCTTTCGTTTCATTCGTTCAGGTCAACATGTGTGTGCGCATTTTTATTAGTTTACTCAAGTTATTGTAATTGTCAAATTTCAACTCTGTTCAACACAATATTCAATCTGGGTACTATCGTTAATTTTCATTCTTTGTATATATATAAAGTCGATCTTTTCCACCTGTCTCTAAAAAGTTGATTCTTCTAATCAACTCTTAGTATTTGTTGTATTTGAATTATTTCGAGTCTTTTGCATTTTATCTTGTTAAATTATTAGTAAATTGTCTGGCTTCATTCACGTTAGATTATTAGTTAAAATCAGAAGTTGCCTAATCAATTAATTTGAGAAATGTCCCTAACACCTTTGTTTGCTATTCTTTATTGTTTTGTTAATAGATATAAGTGTTATGCATTCTGGCTTTTTATTCTCAAAAGTTCACATTCCAGTTTACAAAAATCCTTTTGATTTGAGAGAAAAATATTTTAATTAGTAGAGTTGAACAGAGTAAGTAAATTTGAGTGCTAAAGTGAGTTCCGCGACGAGTTCTCAATCCAGCATCTAGTATAGAAAGTCGGGATCATCTGATGAAAAAGTAAGGTTAGTTAGAAATTTTAAATGCTGTGAGGTATGATTCCTAGTTGCTAGAAAATTAGAGCCCAACGTTCCAAATTATTATGTTTTTAACGACTCCGCTCGGTCGATTCAGTTGTGATAATGCTCTATTTAATTATAAAGACAGCATTTGTTACAATTTCTAGCACAACCGGAAGTGCCACATTCTTGAAAATATTTTAGCATGATAGCCTCCATCAACTGTAGTGAACTGTCAAACTTTCCAGAGGGAAATCCCATATGGAATTGGAATTTTTAACGAAAAATACAAATTCCTATTGAATAAATATGATTCATTTGACAGATATTTCGATTTTGGTATTCCTTTATTATTATATATTATTATATTATTATTCGTTCACGTTCTGTCACTTCAGTAGAAAACTGAAGGAGCTAACCATGAAATCAATTCTCCGTTAAATGTCAAGTTGAAATTATAAATTGCGTCCGATACTCACCTCTGCTGCAATGTACGCAGGAATAACGCTCAGCAGTAACTGCTCTTGTTGCTCTTTCTCGCATTCCAGCTTCACCCTGGACTCTATGCACGTCCTTGTCCCGACGAACGTCCTGCGATGTGCCTCTTCCGTCATGTGTCGATAATAGAGGCCTGTGCAGCTAGCTGCGATTAGCATGACTGCTTCCGGTACCAACTGAAACAAAAAATCGTAAATGTAGTAATATTTCATTAGGAGTCTGAAAATAAGGATTTTTCATTATTTTTTATAACAGTAATTATTGTGATACATTTCTATAAGATGTGCAAGTCTTAACTAATACTTAACAAATTCGGGATATGTTGAGAAAGGGTTTTTTTAAACTGGGTTAGTGAAGTGGAAAATATATCTACATTTTCCAACCTATTGAATTGTCTGCATATATGAAACAACGGACTGTGGAAATGATGGTAAGAGTTAGTTACATCTATGTGAAAAGTTATGTTCGATCTCGAAGCGATTCGCGGCATATTGAAGTTAACTAAGGCTAATAATTGTGGTGAGTCAATAAGATTATGTATGACTTTGTAAAGGAATGTAAGGTCGGAAATTTCCCTACGCTTCCTCGAATTCGTCTAGTAGAAGTTGGTGATCATAGTGATTCACTGGATAGGTGCCATGTTTTTTAAAATATAGAAATTTAAGAAACTTATGTTGAACTTTTTCTACAGAATCGATATATTTATTTTGGAATGGATTCCAAACAGTACTGCAGTATTCAAGCCTGGAACGTACTAAAGAAAAATAGATTTCTTTTATTGCCTTGATAGATGAAAATTCTTTACTATTTCGGATAACGAAGCCTAATAGTCGAGAAGACTTTGAAGTGATATTTTCTATATGCGATGCGAAGGTTAATTTATTATCGAACAGTACACCTAAATCCTTACATTCGTTTACGCGGTCAATTTTGATATCATTCAATGTATAATCATGTTTCACTGGCGACAATACTCTTGCATAGGTTGACATTGAGAGGTAAATTATTGGAGTTACACCATTCAGTCAAGTGGTTGAGATCGTTCTGAAGAGTATCAACGTCGGAGTCATCTTGTATGGTTCTAAATATTTTGAGGTCATCGGCAAACAGTAGTTTGTTGGAACTAATTGAATTACAGATGTCGTTAACGAATAATAGAAACAAAAGTGGTCCTAGGTTGGATCCTTGAGGAACCCCAGACGTTGCCGAAAAGTTAAAGCTTCTTTCTCCTTCATATTCTACATGCAGTTTCCTGTTTGACAAATAAGACCTCAAAATATTTTGAATTCTTATAGAAAACCCAAAATTTGGCAGTTTATGTAGGAGATGTTGATGAGATACTTTGTCGAACGCCTTACTGAAATCGGTGTATACCACGTCCACCTGCATTTTATTATCCAGGGCATCGGACACGAATTGGGTAAATATGCATAAATTTGGAATCGTTCCACGTTTTTTAACAAATCCATGTTGATGTTCAGACAGTGATGTTCTTACATGTTCATATATAATATCAGTTAAAATTATCTCAATTAGTTTAGAAAAAGCAGATATTATAGTGCTATTGGTCTGTAGTTTTTTATGTTCGATACACTGCCGTTTTTGTGAATTGGGCATATGCGTGATATCTTCCAAATATCCGGAAAAGTTGCATACTTCAGAATTGAATTGTAAATTATATACAAGGGACGAAGAAGGCAGTCGATATATTTTTTCACGATTCGAACAGGAACGTTATCAGAGCCACATGTCAGCTTATTTTTCAGTTTCTTGGAGGCGGCAATTATTTGTTCTATTGATATTTCAGGTAGGTCCAAGTATAGACTTGTATTGGATGCTGCTTGATGTGATAAAGCCCGATTATCAGTGGTAGGCGAGTATGCAGTGCTAAAGTGTGTGGCAAAGGCGTTGACAATAGCGTTTGGTGAAGAAATAGTTTCATCATTGTGAGTCATCTCCCCAGGGATTCTTGCTCTACTATTTTTAGAGTTGACAAATGACCAGAAACCTTTGGGGTTGGATTTCAGATTATTTTCAGAGTTGGTATTACATTTTTTATAAGCTTTACTAATTTCTCTTTTGACCGTTTTTCGCAAATTTTTGTATTTTTCAAGATAATAGAGGCATCTACGTTTTCTATGCATTTTCAAATAATGGGTTTTCATATTAATACTATTTATGAGCTCCTTCGTAAACCAAGATGGATATTTTTTTGATATTTTCTTCGCTAAAGGAGTGCACTCTGAAATTATAGATTGAATAATATCGTTGAAAGTACTACACATCGAGTTCACATCGCCATACTCTTCCAAGATGTCCCAATTGGTGTTGGTTATCATGCGCGAAAATTTTGAGTGATCCATTTTGTTAAAGTCAAAACGTTTGGCCACAGGCAAGAATTTTTTTGACTTTCTACAATTTATTTCGACATTAATGGCGAGAGTAGGGTGATGTTGATCCTCTTGAACTAATGACTCTGATTCTAAGTTAACATTACAATTAACATTTCTAGGCGCTAATACTAGATCGAGAATTCTATCGTTCTGATTACATATTTGGTTGGTTTGAGAGAGATCACAAAAATTAATGAACGTTAGAAATCTGCTGACTAGATTGGTGATTTGTCTATGGAGAACATAATTTTGAAACTCTGTGATATTGAAATCCCCGATTATAACCGACGGACTGAGGTTTTCTAGGAAGTCAAATATTATATCATAATCACTAAGTAAAGTGCCTGGTGGCACATATAGAAGTAAGATGTTAATTGAAGTGTTATTAAAAATAAATATTTTTACGCTTACGATATCTACAGAAACCACTGGACTTTGGATATTGGAAGAGACAGATTCGTAGTGGTCATTGTTCACTGCCACAATGACTCCCCCGCGCGAGTAACAACTTCGTCTAATTGTTACGAGTTCTCTATTTTGCTCTTTAGGGGAGGAAGGTTCAGGGTGGTGAACTTTTTAAATTTTTTTTCAAATCATTCGATGGTCCGATACTTTTCACGATTTTTACAGATTTTTTCGATTTTATTTTCGCTGGTTTTTGCATGAAAGTGGATGAGCATGAACCCACCATCAATCAATTTTCGGAACTGAGAAAAACTGTTAAAAATAAAATAAACATAGCATTTAATAAATTCTCAAACGCAGCTGAAACTGGTATCTTATCAGACAGTTCGAAATTCTGGTCATTCATACACAGTAAAAAAGGTCATTCGCGTATACCGGGTATAATGAAATATGACGATGAGGTATATGACAAGCCTGAGGATATTGTCAACGGATTTGCAAGTTATTTTAGAAGTGTATACCGTATGCCAATTTTAAAGATGTTGAAGATGTGCTCTAACAACTTCAAAGTAGTAGTGTATGTGAGCATGTGAATTACCGAAGAAGACAGAAATCTTTGGGAGATCGTTTGCTAACGAACAGTCGTTACCGACCGATGATGAACCCTTTACTCCCATAAACACCTAACTATGTAGGCTTATTATGGCAAGAACCTGTCAGAAAACAACTACTCCCCTGGCTGAGACCACGACGGGTATTGAATTAAATCTAACAGCTACTTGTGCAATGTTCCTCAAAACATCAGAGGACGCAATTGCTAGTGCCCTCTATGTGAATTACCGTTTTCATTTCGTTCATTTGTTCGATTATTTTGATGCTTTCCAGGAATTGTCATCATTATTGTGCCACCCAGTAGGCATGAAAATGGACTTGGTTATTATGTCATATGGTATGTGCCTGGATTTTCGAATATCAATTACGGAAATGAAGAGTCGTCCAAACAGAAACTAGATTAAATCTGTCTCGTTTCCATAAAACTATAATTAAAATTAACATCGTAAATAGTCAGTTGGTGGAATTGGTATTTAAATTAATCAGTTGATAATTCACTGTTTGTTTGTTTTTTGGAATTTCAATAATGAGTTTTGTTTCAATGATAATAGGGCAATTCGATGAGGTGATTATTTTCGAATGTTGTAACAACTTCCACTTCCTACTTTTACCTGCTCAAAAAAATGCAAAGTATAATAGGACCAACTGTGTATAAAATATTGTCAATACAAGTTTCAGAATCACTCCATATGCGAGTTGGTTCGCAAATAATTGTAAGATGTGAATTGATCATTAAATGTGTGTTTTGAATCGAAATCAGTATGGGAATGTTGATAAGGTTTCTATGAATGACGTTATACAACCAACTATGAACATATATTGAAAGTAGGTCACCACAGGGTAAAGTCTACATTGCTCTAAAGCTTTCTAAAAATTAACAAAATGAAGTAGCGAAAATTTACATGCCACAATATCAATGTTGATTGATTATGTCAAAATTCTTGTTCTTACTACATAGCTCTTCAACTGTTCCATCAAAATAATCAAAAAAGTGACCGTGTTACCCAGAGGTGATCTATATATTGACAAAAATACAATGTTTCTACTTTTTGTCTTCAATGCTATACCACATATATCAACTATCTCGATACTAGTATCAAGGCATTTTTATCAACACATTTAAAACTTGCACACTTATGTGATTAGAGCCAGTTTTCATTTATACATAAAATATCCGGAGAGTGAATCTAGAATTAACTCCATATCAAGTGATTTATTGGAGCAAAAATAGTCTGCCAGCATGTTGCTTCTGCGTTGTCTATTGACAGCGCTTCAAAAAATGTAGGAAAAAGTATGCTATATTATGATGATTATGAACTGATGTTTGAATTTCTCATAAAAACCGAGAAAATCAATGAGGCAGACATTCAAAAGTGTTGTAAAAAGTTTGGATTAGTCCGAAATGCGCATGTGCGTCCTTATGGCGAGTTGTACAAAGCAGGTTCACCATCAGTTTAGCTAAGCTGGATTCAGTTGATAGAGATTAGCCAATGAAATATCTAGTACATTAGCAACAGGACTCAGTTTAGTTGAACTGTTGGTGAACTTGTATTGTACAACCCGCCCTCAGTATTTTTTGTAACACGCCCGGTTTTAGTCAAATAATATGGTACTAGTGAAGATTAACAAACGTTGTTAATTCTGAATCTCGGGTAATAAGGTATTGGAACACTCAATGCTATTTAGCCGATTTGATTACATCTTTTCACATATTTATGATCTCAAATATTCAGCAAAGGCCATCAGAAAGTAGAGTACTGTTATTATTATTCAAAATTATTGGAATATATTGGAAAATAAATTGAAAGCACAAGAAACTATGAAAATTGAATTCTGGTAATTTTATGAATAATTTAAACTCAAATTTGTATTTATAAAATTGGATGCGTCCATATTATAAGAAGCTCAAGGTTTTCTTTTCATAGAACGATCAAAATATGTTAACTGCATTTAATTTCAATTAAAATAATTTGAAGAGATTAATATATTATTTCTACGATTACTTCTGGTTGTGTTACCTTAGTGCAATTTCCATAATGGGGGTTTATGAAAAAGTGAGACCAGAAGCATTTTTCTCTTCATCAAAGAAAATCACTTCCATATTGACATACATTTTCTGAGGAGGGTACGGCTGTATTGCCTTTTTTACATAAATCTTCATGAGAAACATGCCACAAATTACAATCTTCTCACTCAAGTGTTCTGCATTGGGGTTTCTTCCTGAAGACATTGACCAGAATCATGCCTTTTGTGTCAAGCTATAGTAATAATGAGCTATTGTTTTACTATTTTGAACAAAGCATAGGTACATAGGACTTTATCTACCAAAAATTATTTATTTCAGGTACGTTTCCTTTACTTCCACACTACAACTCTAAACAGGTAATTTTTTATATGTATAAGAAACGGTTTTATTAGAAAATATCTTGAAGGAACAAGATTAATGCAAATTCACGAATTATGAAAGAACCAACGGAAACAAATACTACCCAAAACGACTAGACAAAATCTGAAATTCTTAAAACCGTCTCTGATCTCTGTCTTAGTGAAAAAGAACTGTTGCACGGTCATTATAATTACTGTAGTATACCATATTTGTGTCGTCTGGTAGCAAAATCAGCCAAGTTGAGTTTAATTTTTTTTAGTTCCTCCATTACCATTCTCACCTATTAGCAACGAGAAATAACAACAAACCCTGCCAAATCCTTGTGTTTTCAGGGTTATAAAATTCCGGTGTGCTGGAATATCGGCAAAATCCACCCGTCTGAGTTTTTCAAAATCGGCCATCTCCAAATCCGCCAGGTAACGCCAGTCAAAGCTCAATTCAGTTGGACTCCGTTTCCAAAGTTTGAATATTGTTTAGGGTCTGAAATGGCTCTGAGCCTCAAATCCAGAGTTTCTATTATTTTTTTCTTTCTTTTTTGTAAGTTTAATTCATTCCGTTTTCAAAGTTTACTTCTGTTGAATTCAGTTCAAAGTTTGAATATTGTCTGGTAAAGTTATGACACAGAAAACATTGTAGATGATTTTTCATGCCAAAAACCTCATTATTATCTCAATTTTCATCAATATTTTTGCTCTAGTTTGTTGCAAAACTGGCCAACTCTAAAATTGGATGCAAAACCGGTCAAATCCAAAATTAAATTTCGAAAAACCCCCTCTTCTCTTATGGTACTTCAAAACCTGCCACCCTAGTGTTTTATGAACAAAAAGAGTTTTGGTGCTCATCTCGGTTTCCCTACATGTGACAGAAAATCTGCTCTCCTGAATTTTTTTTGTTCTGGAGTTGGCCGGTTTTGCAACCAGACGATACATTTCTGGTGATAAAGATCAAAATTGAACCTTCTATAACCGACTCCTCTTATCATTATCCTTATGATCTAAAAACCTATCAACTTCTTTCCATGCTGGAAACACATACCTGCATGTAATAAGAGTGATTCCCCAAGCTGATCCTGTACGCTATCGACGTGGCGAGATGCGCGACGGTCACGATGGTCGCCAGAGCCAGCGCGACCGGCCGCGCGACCGGCAGCATCGTGTGAATGGCGATTAACAGGGCGAACAGAGGCAAGGGGGCGTGTCGGCCGGCCAGCAGCAACATCGCAGTGGTGGCGGCGATAACGATTACGAGGGAGGAGAGGAGAGACCAGGCTTCTGATTCCATCACTACGGGGAACTGCGATGCCAAGAGGACGACGATCAGAGTGAAGGTCAGCACGGATATCGTGGTCACGGAGACGATGCTCTTGTTGAGGTCCTGGAATAATAATAATAATTGATTAACCTTTTTGGGATAATAGGTGCATATGGTAGGTCAGATGAAAGGGATACAAATATATAAAAATAGTTTCAAATATAAATACAACGTAGAGATGAAAAACACCAGTCACATTAATTGAATAAAAAATTCAACGTCACAGCTTCACATACAGAACTATGAAAGAAGTACACAAAATTCAATAAATAATTAGGAAGTATCATTCAGATACTCTTGCAGAGTACAGTAGCGTCCTCCGAATCTTGTACGATACGTATGTGTTGATGCAATTGTTTCGAAGGACTCACGGTTTTTCTTAGCAAAGACCCCTCACAAATCTTATGGAAAGTTCTTGGCATCCCGAATAAAAGTGTCCACGGGCACAAAAAGATCCTATGAGTAGTCTCGGAGTTATGGGACCTACAAGTCCCAGAATTTTGTGATGTCGCGCCTGTAAGTAGCTGGGAGTGAAACTAAACGTAAACTTAGGCTAAGGCTGTTTAAAAAAATAGTATTTTTGAATCCTGCAGTTCAAAAGAAAATGATGGAAATGTCGGAAAATCCAGAAAAACTTGAAGAAACTCGCTCAAAATCTACATTTTTTGCTGTCGAGATGTAGAAAGCCTAGATTTTTTCAAAAAAATTATTCTTTTTCAGAACTTAGAAGCTCTCGCTTAATGCCAAAGTCTGGAAAAATCGGAAAATCGATAAAAATACTGAAAATCTTGGAAAACTCTTCTCATTTATTTATTTGTTATTGAAAAAACCCATAACGAATTGTCAAACTTTTAAATAATTATGCCATTCGGTTAACCTGGCTGTGTTTGTGTGGAAATACGAATATTCCTGGTTTCGTAATAGTCCGGGAGCCAGTAACAGATTTCCATGACCAAGTTCCTCTCAAGCGAAAATTAGTGGAATGCATCAGAGAGATATATTATAAAGCTTCGTGAACGTCAGCTGCGGTTCCGTGGGGGGGATGAGCGGTGGTAGCCTCCCACGCACAAAGAAAAAGAAATGTATTCAATTTTGTTTTCCTACCTGAAAACATGTTAAATTATCGCTAAAGCAATGTATTGAAGAAAGAAAAAAATCAGCTGACTATAGCATGGTGTATTATACGACAGCTAGTTGGTCGAACACAAAAAAAATTGTACCTTCTATGATTTCCTCTCAAATAAAATTTTACCTTATATTCGGATTGCGTCAATTTAACATTTTTCGGGGAAGGATGACATAATTGAATATATTTTTTTTCTTCGTGCGTAGGAAGCTACTGTGCTGATCATTCCCCCCCCCCCCCCCACGAACGGAATCGCAGCTGACGTTCACGAATCTTTATAATACGACTCTCTGATGCATTCCACTAAATATCACTTGAGAGGAAATGACTGACCAAATTTTTACCGGGCTCCTGGACTATAACCAATTGTAAAGCAGATTTTTACGATCTTTTTCATAGTAATTCATTAGCAGAAATTGATTAGTTTTCACAAGCCATTTGAATGGGAATCAATCAGTTATGGAAGATATTGTGCCAAAAAAGTGCCTTGCAACAAAAATCTTACGTTTTTGCACGAAATTTAGTCTTGAATAGATTCTATGAAATGTAAAGGAATAACTGACCGTTTTCAATGGTTTTGGCAATCATTACATCGCTGAGATCATCCTAAAGAATCAAACGGAGTATTTAAATCAATTTCTGGTATACGAAATTTGTAATTAATCTTATTTTTCTCTCTTAGATTTGTCACCACAGTGGAATGCTGCTGTGAATCGAACTGGAGGGAAGGCTTTAGAAAATTGGCTTTCGAATGTCCAGTTAGCTTAAGATAATTTGTTGTTCTGAAACTCCTGCTTTGGGAGTGATTAGTAATTTTATTTTTAAGATCTACACCAATTTTTTCTGCAAAAATTCTGGTCAACCAGTTTGTACAAATCTTTCAAGCAAGTTTTGGAAGCTGTTGATTTCTAGGCACCTTGTTTCAGGATATTTCTGATGGTAAATTCTGGTGGCGAGTAAACAATTCTTTTCGGACTCTCCAAGAACAAAAATCATATCTACAAGTTCTTCTTTGTTGAAATTAATTTCAGCTAACTTTCAAAACTTCAAAATTGACATTGATGGTAACTGACTACTGCAATTATTTTCCTCATCTGTCAGAATGTATGTATGTACTCTGATCTGGTGAAATTGACTTCACGAGGAGTCAGAAACCAATAAAACAAACGAAGAAAAAGAAGAAGTATGAATCCACGATGAATGTTGTCCAACCAATTAGCACTCAATAGCAAACGAAAATAATTTTCATGTGAAATATCCATTTACTGAAAAATTATTCAAAATCGGGAAGCAAACACGCGAAATAAAAATAAAAGAAGTTTGTATTCGCTAAAATAATTGAACTGATGTGTTTCCATAACTCTTATAAGAGGTGTCAGTAAAAATGAGGGTTTACATACAAAAAACATTCTCATGTCAATCCTACATCACATGGTCGAAAACTATACGGAGTTTTCCATTTGAAAAACTCGAAAAAAATCAATTCAAAAACTTCCGAATTGTAAAATAATTTTCAGCCACCCTATTCTTCCACTTCTTCTCTTGTTGAGAAGTTGTGAGAATTATCAAAAATATTGAACACAATGAATTTCGAAAAACGAGTAGCAGGATAGCGACCTTCTGGGCCTTCTTTGTTGGGAAATCACATCGCGAAGGTTCCAACGAAACTCCGCAATAAGGCACAAAAGAAAGACGTGACAATGCAACTCCAATATTTTGAAGAGCCATCGAGATTTGAAATCCGCGCAACAATACGAATTCCTCGTATATCCGTTTATCATCCGGAAATTTTTATGGCTGTGGAATGCTCCGGGGAATTTCAGAGGGCAGAGAGCTGGTTCGTATTCTTTAGCCGGAGCTGAAAGGGCTTGTTACCTGAAGTATTTCCAGGATGACGATTGAGATATGTAACAATCTTTCAATACTTAAGTCCTGTAGATGAAATGAGTATCGTATATAACACAATAGTTTATATAAAATAGCGTTCCATTGGGGGAGTTTTCCATGAAAGTCGCTTTCCTCTAGGAAATTATTTTTTATCGAGATAATTCAAACGGTTAATACACTAATTATCAGGAAAAGTATCAATTAATTACATGCTTTATTGTCAAAAGAAACAAATCTTATCGACAAAATCATGTAGTATTACAAATTAAAAAAAAAATAAAACACAATTATTCCAACAAAAAAAATGTACGAGATGACATCTTATGGAAAAAAGTCTTTCGGTGAAAATTGCTGATTTTATAGTCTACTGAAATATACTCAATATCCTGAGAACATCTGATATATTTCGTTGAGTGTCTCACAATAGTATATTGTGTAACAAGTGCAGAAAAGTGCTAATTTCTCACGAGTTTGAAAAAGTTGCGGCACGAGCGCAAGCGAGTGCTGCAATTCAAACGAGTGAGAAATTGCATTTCTGCTCGTGTTACACACTATACTTTTTCTACAACACCCTTTTTGCTAAAAATAATACTATACTATAAGATGGAATGAACTGTCATTGACTCATTCTTATATTTTCCTCTTGAAGTTGAAGGTAGTAAATTCAATGACAATGAATTAACTTGTTCTCTTAGTTCTGGCGGAGTATTTTCAATTTCAGAACTGTCACTATCTATTTTAGTTCAATCTCATTAAAAAATGACGGGACAAGAATATTTTACGAATATTTTATGCTTGACGTTTGTTGACATTCAAATGATTCGATAGATGTTGCTCCGTTGCCTAGCAGTGGATAGTGTGTATGTGGGTATTTGAGACAGCAGTAGTGATGTCTATGACTTTTGTTCAGAATGTTATGAATTTGTACGACAATTTGCCTCATATTATATAAACCAATAGACTTTGTCTATTCATTCTTGAAGTTGCCTGATCGAATATCCCTTCGAAAGGCAGAATTTTCAAAATATACTTTCACCTTGCTGTCACGAAAACTGTATTGCTTAGAAATTAGGTACTGAAAAATTTTGGCACAGAAATGTCACTTTGTGGCACAGAAATGTCACTTTGCGGCACACTAATGTCAAATTTCAATTATTGTGAGAAATAATCATGTTTGCGAACGTAAAACTATGCAGAAAAGCATGTTTTGAAGTGTGGTTGTAGAAAAAATATATTTATAAATTACAAAATCTTAAAAAACACAAAATTGATAATTTGGCGCCCTCTATCTCCGAACCTTTAGATATTACGACGTAGTTAGGTTGATAGGAGATGACTCTAGCTCTATGTTGAGGACGAAGTCATGATTGAATCCTCCAGAATAATCATTACTTATTCAAACTGAATGGAGCCTTCCTTGTGTGTATTTTCATTTTCATTTTGTTTTGAGAGATCAACTTCCATTCTGATCTATCATCAATAATAATTAACTTAATCAACTCATAGCCTCGAAGGTGAATTATTTCAGCTAAATATTGATTAAATTGGAAACTACCCTATACAAAAGAATTTTTTGATTCATAGAAGAATCATTCACGATCTTAGTAACGCTCAGTTGAACAACAATTGACTATCCATTACAAATAATATGTAACTGTTTTTCATTTATATCAATATAATATGGACCATTCCTCATTCCAAACACTCTGTATTCATACCTTCATTACATTTTTGTCGATCAACAAACCATTCTGATTGATCCCCGCAATGATAAACTTAATCAACTTATAACCTCTTAGGCGAATTCATTCACTGCAGAATTGAGTATATTGTTGACAACCCTGTAGAAAAACAGTGCCGTTTTTTTATTCAGTATCATGGAAAAATATTTCTCGCGAATTTTAGGAATGCTCGGTCGCACAAAATATTGGATATAAATGAGATGTTGATGCTTTCTTATTCAGCTGAATTTCTTCAAAAATCAAAAAATTCATGATATGGCGCCTTCTAGCGCCGAATCTAGTCATACGATCCAGTTGGGCCAATGGAGACTTTTACTCAGAATTGCTCCATCTACAACATATCAAAAATCCTGCCATTTTCACCGAAAGACTTTTTCCCATAAGATGTTTGCTATCGTGTTTTTGATTGTATTTTGACTCATCTGTGAAAGTTTCATCAAAATCGGTGAGGTTGCCGTTTTCTTAAACGAATGATTGACCAAATTGGTGCAAAACAGGGTTGTGACAACGTCGTGATGCAACGCAACTTATGTTGATTGCGCAATTTTTTTAAACACGTCGCCGCAACGTTGAATTGCTACTTGGGTGGATGCCGTGCGTGGGCCTACGTTGGCTCAGTGTGTACGGGCCTTAACATTGAATCTACATTTCAGGCCGACCCTGTTACATTGCCAAATAATCCACCGGCACCGCATCATTATTGTTTCCAGAACAATTGCTTTCACGAAGTGCTCCTTGTCGCAGAAGAGGAACAAGAACACTTACGATAGGGGCTTTGATCTGTATCACAGAAGCAGGATTGCGGTGCATATCTACCCCTAACCGGATTAGAGACTCCATTAGGTAGGCGTCTTGCTAATATCGGATAATAGAGCGGAGGAAACCCACATTGATGCGGTTACGGTCATTATCCAGTGCTGCAAGGATGTAGGTCAAGGAAACATTGATGATCCTATGACTCAAATGTTGATACTACGACAGAAACCTGAATACCACGACTTTTGTGGCACCTGTACACGAATTACTCTAATTAATCATTAGGAATTATTGAAACTTTACTTGGTGACCTTCAATAATTGGATACTACGACCGGTTACGTCGCTCGATGTTTTTCGAGTTTCAGAAAAAATTTAAAATTTTTCTAAGTCAACATCTCAATTTTTAATTTTCATTGAAAATTTCACACTTCACTTTTTTAGCCAATCAAAAAATTGGTTTTTGTTCAGTTGCCATGGAAACCAAAAATACTTCCAGAAATGTTCATCTTCCAGGGTACCATGAGCGAAATCAATAAGAGGAAATTTTTCTGTCGACTATTTGATATGTGACAGTTGGCATTTTGATTTTAGGTACAAAAAAAAGTATTTTTCATATGAAAGCAGATAATATTTTATGATAATGTATTTACTAGATATTTCGATTGTGTCTGAAAATATTTTGAGGACTCCTTGCATTTCAATAATGAATAGGTCTATCGATAAAAAAATTACATCAATCAAATGTCTACCTATACTTGACTACATGAATTTGATATTTGAATTAATTTTATTCAACTTCCAGTCGCTTTCTTTGTACAACGCTGATTGATTCCTCGTTTTTGTTTTTCCACATTGCATTTTTTATTCAAATAGGTAAGATATGTATTTCACTGATGGCTGACTTCTTTTTTCTTCAAAAAGTTCTTCACAATTGTTCTTCCATTGTTTCTTATCCAATTATAAAGTATTCTCCGCAATATTATTCTTCTGAGACCTTGAAAACAACTTTACAACAATACAAACTAGAAATATTGAGCAATGGTTAGTGGTTAACCTGTCAATGAAGCAAGAGGTTTGTTTTGGTTCCAGGATGGAACTGTCCCGGAACCTATTATGATAGAACTAATTCAGAACCTCCTTAAAATGAACCAAATCAAACCTTACGATAAGGCGCATTTAGTATATACCTCGGACCACTCGGATCGAAATGGTATCATTTGTTTATTGCAATCCGACGTAGACGGGGTACAGCAGTTTAGCTTTAGTGTGGCACCAGAGCATGCACAATTGAAAAACGGTCAAAAACAAGCACTATTCCGTTCTGTGACGTCTTATACCAGTTTTGACCTCGATCGACTACGGCGAATATTCGCAACGGTATGAACGGGCCTTTAGATGTGAAGATTTAAATTCCATGAATTCTAAACTTTTAGCATTCTTCTTCATATTTGTATAGAGTAGTAGTCAAAACCAATAAGACACCTAGAAAAAGTGAGAAGAGGCGAAGTCTTCTTTCCAAACAACCAATCAGAGATTATGCGCATGCGCAGTATCTAGATAACGAATGGCACTATCGAGCACTATTTTACGCACACCGCCACAATACGAATGCGTATCTGTCTTTGTGTCAACAAAAACCTTTCATGGCCCACTGATGTTTTTTTTTCTTTGGTGTTTTGGCATCGACTGCTATGGTTATTGGCCTTGTATTCTGGATGAGTCTTGTTACTAACTCCATACGCCACCTTAGGAGCAGCACCAAAATTGGAAGAAAAAAAAATTCTCAAAAATACGTTATTTTTCAAGAAATGAAATAATTTTATTGAACTTTTTGTACATCTTTTTAAGGGCAACAAAACTGTTCTCACAAATGTTTTTGATATCTCGTTTGATTTTCGAGATTTTGGTATGTTTGGAAAAAAATGCTAAAATTGTTCCAAGTCCCTTATTCTTCGTTTTTTCCAAATATTTCCCGGGCTATTGGTATTATAAACAGAATTCATCCAGATTATTTGTAGATCTCTAGAAGGTTTATTTTTCGAAATATGTAAAAAGTTCATGGTACCTTTTCTTTAGAACTATTCGAGAACTATAAAACTGTTCATATACATTTTTTGATATCTCGTTTCTTCATCGAGTTTTTGGTGTTTTTAAATAAAAAACGGTATATTTTTCCATATCTCGATTTTTTTTCCAAGATATGAAAAAATTTCATAGAAACTTTTAGTAGATCTATTTGCAGACAATAGAATATTTCATTTACATTCTTTCGATATCACGTAGTTTCCGAGTTTTTGGTGTTTATAGATTTTTTTCCAAGTTTTTTCGGTATTTCAATGATTTGGAAGAAATGGAGAAAATTTCATTTGGAATATCGTCGAGGATCGCATACAGTGCAAAAAAAATCAAACTTTTTTATTAGTACGGGCAGTAACTCAATTTTTCGTCTTTTTGAAGTATTGATGTAAAGTAACAACATTTTTTGTAGGTTTCTTAAAGGCGGTAAAAAAAAACATCTCGTTGAATTGTGAAAATATCTATCGTTTCCGAAATATTCGTTATTGTTCAAAAATGCACATTTCCAATTTTAGTTGTGAGGGATTTTCACCATTTCCCGATCGGTTTTTCGAAAAACCTTTCTTCTGTGATCCGTTCAGTCATCGGAACTCTATCGATTGCAATTGAGTGATTTTTCAAAAGGCCATATTTCCATCTACACCCAAAAATAAACTTTCGACGAAAATCAAATTCTTAAAGGTTAAAGGTTGAAAGGTCAAATCCTTAAAGGTTAAAAGGCATCTTCTAGCGAAGATAGAACCATTTCATACAAAAAGACAAATTTCCACAAATGATTTCCTACGATTTCCACACGATTTCCTAAAATATGTCTTTTTTCCTGTAGTATCGAACAAAAGGTCTTATTTTCAAATAATAACTGATAATTAATTCTATTATTTTTCAATTTCAAACCATCAACAATACATTTGGTCCGAAGTAGTAATGTACATTGATTCCATTTTTAATATTTTTTCTTTAATCTATAATTTCCTACCATCTACAGAAATATATGTTTTCAGAAAATGTTTCACTAATGGAAATATGGCTGTTTGAAAAATCACTACTCAGTTTCTAGTTTAGCCTCATTTTGGGTTTTGACGAATAAAAAATGTCTTCAATTGGGCGTGTTCACGAGTTTATATGAATATATATTCATCAGGAATTTGTATTATTTAGACTAACAAAATAGTTTTTTTCTTTGTCAATTCTTCCCAAATACGACGTTTTTAAAAACTTTGATAGCTTGTATCTCAGACACGACACATACAAAATCATTTAACTAACACAATTTTTTAACAACTCATAAGGCTATAACTTGAAAATTTTCAGCAA
The DNA here is from genome assembly GCA_944452925.2 of Chrysolina oricalcia. NCBI lineage: Eukaryota > Metazoa > Arthropoda > Insecta > Coleoptera > Chrysomelidae > Chrysolina > Chrysolina oricalcia. The sequence goes on from OX101813.2 coordinate 72,276,310, forward strand.
AGGACCCCGCACTTTTCTTATGTAAAGTGGCGACCGGTCAAATTTTCTGAAAGTTTGGTATGTTGTTGTACCCGACTCAGTAACCAAAAGTGTCAATGGGCCCAACCCAATCCGATGGCTAGTTTTCTAAATACGGGGTGTTAAAGTTGAAAATTGCCCAAATTTTCTGATTTATTTTTTATTTATTAAAAGTTAGATCGGATTTCTGTTGCATACAGATGTTTACTACATGTTCTACTAATGAAATTAGTGGATACGTATGATTAAAAATATATATATTTACAAGGTGATTCACGAATGTATGACGGTAGTTATTTGCCAAAATTCACTTTTTCTACTGTGACGTCAGGGAGGCATATTTTTGAAACGTTCTCTTCGATAAAGTATTTTGACGAGAAAATATTGCACAGTACATATTTTTTATACAGGGTGTTTCACAGAGAGAACCACTAGACAAAATTATTTTCTTTTAGGATTAATTCGAAACCCTGTATTTATAGATTGATTTTTGGGAAAAGTAGTACCACAAACATATGTGTGTCTCTAATATCCAAAATATTCAAGGTGGTTTATTCATAGGAAGGTATTCTATTTTGGGAAAAGTACAAAAAACATGATTTCCCCTGTCAAATGTAACTATTTTCTCACTATATATTGATTTCCATACCATCTTCAGAGGTATGAATTCTGAATCCGATACTATGACCAGTTTTCGAGATACAGGGCGTTAAAGTGGAAAATTACTGATTTTATCGGTTTTTTCTTGAAATTGAAAAGCCTTATTGATTTTATGTTGCGCCTATGAGTTTAATATGAGTTTCGGTCAGATGTACATGGAAAGGTTTAGCTAAAAATATTTTCTGTTACAGGGTTATTCACGAATAAATCACAATAGGTTTTTGCAAATACTCAAAATTCTACAGTTTCGTCACAGATAAATTATTCCATGAAGTTAATACCTAGTCGTTTATAATTTTGAGTCTGAAATGATTACTTTTCATACAGGGTGAGACATACAGCCAACCATACCAAAAATAATTATGCTTTGAAATAATTGAAATGAGAACTTTTTTAGTGAATTTTGAGTAACTGTATAACATTACATCAAGTATGCATAACCGTAAAAATTTTAAATATACAAGGTGATTTAGTTATAATCACCTACCAAAAATATACATCTTTGTCCGATATAAGTAATCGACCACCTTTCATACACGTGGCAGCAAAAATGATAATAAGAATTTTTTTCATTTATTCAACACTTTATAAACAAATATAATTTAACATTTATGATTCTTTTATGATATAAGTACAATATCTATGAAGCATTTTGTTCCTGTTCAGCATCAGAGTGCTGGTAACGGAACAGTATATAACTCGCTCTACACGTATATTGTGAAGTACCTACCTATACAAATAGGTTCGAATTATACCTACACAAGAAGATGGATAAACACCATCTCTTTGGAGGTGATAGCGCAGTGGGTAAACGCTCTCATAAAGTTACTCAAAATTCACTAAAAAAGTTCTTATTTCAATTATTTCAAAGCCTAATTATTTTTGGTGTGGTTGGCTGTAACGCTCACCCTGTATGAAAAGTAATCATTTCAGACTCAAAATTGTAAACGACTAGGTATTAACCTTCATGGAATAATTTATCTGTGACGTAACTGTAGAATTTTGAGTATTTCCAAAAACCTATTGTGATTTATTCGTGAATAACCCTGTAACAGTAAATATTTTTAGCTGAACCTTTTCATGTACATCTGACCGAAACTCATATTGAACTCATAGGCGCAACATAAAATCAATAAGGCTTTTCAATTTGAAGAAAAAACTAATAAAATCAGTAATTTTCCACTTTAACGCCCTGTATCTCGAAAACTGGTCATAGTATCGGATTCAGAATTCATACCTCTGAAGATGGTATGAAAATCAATATATAGTGAGAAAATAGTTACATTTGACCGGGAAAATTTTTGAATACAGGTTGTTCATGTTTTTTGTACTTTTCCCAAAATAGAATACCTTCCTATGAATAAACCACTTCGAATATTTTGGAGATCAGAGACACACATATGTGTGTGGTATTACTTTTCCCAAAAATCAATCCATAAATACAGGGTTTCGAATTAATCCTAAAAGAAAATAATTTTGTCTAGTGGTTCTCTCTGTGAAACACCCTGTATAAAAAATATGTACTGTGCAATATTTTCTCGTCAAAATACTTTATCGAAGAGAACGTTTCAAAAATATGCCTCCCTGACGTCACAGTAGAAAAAGTTAATTTTGGCAAAAAACTACCGTCATACATTCGTGAATCACCTTGTAAATATAAATATTTTTAATCATACGTATCCACTAATTTCATTAGTAGAACATGTAGTAAACATCTGTATTCAACAGAAATCCGATCTAACTTTTAATAAATAAAAAATAAATCCGAAAATTTGGGCAATTTTCAACTTTAACACCCCGTATTTAGAAAACTAGCCATCGGATTGGGTTGGGCCCATTGACACTTTTGGTTACTGAGGCGGGTACAACAACATACCAAACTTTCAGAAAATTTGACCGGTCGCCACTTTACATAAAAAAAGTGCGGGGTCCTTTGACCGAAAAGACCGGAAAGTGGCTTCCCATATGTTTTCGTGCGGAGTAATTTTTCTTTCCTTCTCAACTTTATACATAATCTACACAGACTATTTTGTAAATCATTCGTTGGTTGATAAAGACACTATATTATTATAATAAAATTTCAAAATCTCAGACGAAAATTGCATAAAAGAAAATATATCTGGTAATATCCATTGAGAAGGAGAAGTGATCCTTGCAGATAAAACGACTTCCTTCGCTCATTTTTCAGACGCTTACAAGCTGTTAATCGGTTTGCCAGTCGAGTACTAACAAGATTATTCGGCAGTTTCAGCATCGCCAGTCAATGAGGATGAATGGTAATTTAGATCGAAACGTGCACGGCTATTACATGCGAAATTGCGGGGAAATGAAGGGTCCGGCGTATATTTCCTGGTCAGCAGAGTTAATTAGGCCGGGTCCTGCTGAACGCAAAATGTGTTACATGGGTGCAGGGGATGCTGACAAGCACGTAGGAAAATGTCGGCGGTAGAAGTGGAGGTGGCCAGTGGGTAGAGTTGTGGAGTTGATTCAATTAGGAATATATCGATAGAAATAGACACCCTCACCCCCCCCCCCCTTTCGATCAATTTATCCTTATTTCTTTTTCTTGAAAATGGCTCCAAAATCGGAGCCGAAACGTCGAATTTCAATAAATTCTAGACGCGGTTCAAACCAAACTTCCAGTTTTCATATATATATAGAATAGAATAGAATAGAATAGAATAGAATATTTTATTTAACTACGTTACATGTTATGAAATGTGTGTAGCAAGTCATGTTTGGTTTATGTATGAAAAATATATAAAAATGTAAAAATTTAAAATTGTAAAACAGAATTAAAATTAAAATTTACAAGTAAACAGCGTTACAACACAACTTTACAAACACAAGAACTCTGTAATTATATTTCTTCTTAAATTAAAGAGAAGCAGTGACATGTGTGTTACCACAAAAATGTGTTCTGAATTCATTGACAGAATAGAAGCAATACCTCAACAAATAATTTTTCAATTTCCTCTTGAAAGTTTTCAAACTGAGCTCCTTGAAATCTTGAGGCAGGATATTGTACAGAGAATAATCTAGTGAATTTTTTTGCGATACGTGCAGACGAAATCGATTTATTCTAATGTGATGGGAGTTTCGTGTATTGTGTCCGTGAATATGAGATTGTTTCGTCAAGGATGATTATATATATATATATATATATATATATATATATATATATATATATATATATATATATATATATATATATATATATATATATATATATATATATATATATATGAAAACTAGAAGTTCGGGTTGAACCGCGTCTGGAATTTGTTGAAATTCGACGTTTCGTCTCCGATTTTGGAGCCATTTTCAAGAATAAGAAGGATAGGTATAGTGAGGAAACGTGATTCTACACTGAGGTCTCAGTCTGCCTACTCCTCAGGTATTATCGCGTTAGGATTTTGTGACTTGACGTCGGGGTCTCAATTTGCCTACTCCCCAAGTCTCGTCACTGGCTCTCTCTAAGGTCTCAATCTGCCTACTCCTTCGAGAGAACTGAGGATTTGCGGGTTGTGGACCTATATTTATACTAGGTTTAATGACCGTGTGGGCGGGGCTGGCGCGTGATGAGCTTTGTGCAGGAACTGGGTTGGCGCTAGAGCTGTGTGCGGGAACTGGGTTGGCGCGGAGTGAGGGGATGTGAGCAATGAGAGGCTTCCAGGTATTGGGAAGTCTACGTCCATCGTCGCGGGTATTGAGGCAATTAGGGCGCTTCTCTATCTCAAGGGCTTCGCGTATGATCCTGGTTTGCAGAGTTTTCTCGGTTGCAATTGTTTTGGTGTTTTTAAAGTCTATTTTGTGGCCTGTGTCTTCACGATGTTTATAAAGTGCGGATGTGGATGATGCTTGTCGGACTGCGAGTTCATGTTCATAGATTCTAGATGTTATTCGTCTGTTAGTTTGGCCAATGTAAGTTCTGGGACACTCTGAACATGGTATTTCATATATGCCTTGGGATTCATTTGGTATTGTGTCCTTTGGAGTTCTCAGGAATTTGGATATTTGGTTGTTGGCTGTGAAAATTGTTTTTATCTCGTGTTTTCTCAAGATATAGCTGATTTTGTCTGTCACACCTTTGATGTAGGGTAGGAAAGCTTTGTGAGGCTGAATATTGTCTACTTGATCATCCGTTTTGGGAGAGCGGGTCAGTTGATTGCGGATGGACTTGTCGATTTGGGAATTGTTGAAACCATTTTTATTATATATATATATATATATATATATATATATATATATATATATATATATATATATATATATATATATATATATATATATATATATATATATATATATATATATATATATATATATATATATATATATATATATATATATATATATATATATATATAGTTTTCTTATTTCATTCTGGTAATAGAGCTATATACTATTGATATATCTGCACTGAATGCATGTAAATGGTTTATATGTTTCTATTTAGTATAAATAAGTAAAAACAGATTGTTCAACAGTTTGTATCGTGGTAAGGTTTCCTTGTTTACAGATCTCTGTATTCATAATAGGATATAATTCACAACAGGGTGGGTTTCATCAGGAACTCGGATATTTTTTGAGAGATGCAATGATCTGCATTGTTTGTAAGTGAATGTGAACTATGAAGTTTAAAAAACTCTCACCTGGGCATGTAGTACACAAGTTGTTATGAGAAGTCCAATACTCGTGATGGTGGCAATGGAGAGGCAGGAAAGGTAGAGGGCCTGTTTTAGGCGAACGCAGTAGCGCTGATACAAGGATTCCAACTCCATGCCGTCCACTGAAAACAAAAAACAGTTATCAAGGACTACAGGAAATGAATGGGTGAACAGTAATAACAAGCAACATCAGAACTATTAAATTTTATTCTAGATTTTGATTTATATTTTTCGTTCGAAATTAAAGGAAATAGCACATTCGATTTATTACTATGAATTTATATCAACAACACTGCGATTCTGTGGAAAGCTATGAAAAAAAATTCAGCTACCAACAACAACTGATCCACACGCTAGAATGTTTTGGTTTCAGGAGAGTAGCGAATGACCTAATAAGCAGTTATCTACAAGGACGGAAACAAGTTGTGAAAATTGGGAATGAAAGCAGAATAATGGGAGGAGTTGAATGTGGTGTTCCTTAAGGCACTCTACTAGGTCCAATGTTATTCAACATATATCTCAATGATTTATATCAAATCATAACAAGTTTTGCAGATGATCACTGAAAAATAAAGTTGAGAAAGATCTCGGTTAAAACACTAAAACTCAATCTGTATCCTTCACTTCACATGCTAAAAATTTAGCAAACTTTCCAAATCTCAACACAATCATCCCAAACGAATCATTTGAAATATCTTGCGTTGAATTGTCAACTTTCAATAAAACACTCCCTTCTGTGCTGATCTTCTTAATCCCCACCAATTCATACCTTTCCACGTGTGAAAATATCCCCGCCAGATTAGTCAGAGCGATTTACAACCCTCTCAGAGGAAGTAATTAGATATTGCGTCGTAGACGATTTTCTTCTTGGTTCAATTAAAAGTTAGGGAAATTAGTTTTCAGGCAGTTGTCTTTCGCGGTGCACGTGATAACAATATTTTATGTGTAATTAGGTTTGTTTTGTATGGAACGAAAGACGCCTTTTATAGCGGTGGTTGAAGCATAAAATTTGGTAGCTGTACTGGCAGGGGTTGTTTTCGATAAATAATCAGGAAAGTATATTGAGATGAATGCGGGTCGACGAGAGGGATGATAAATTACTGTTATGAAAGTTGCTTTTGTCATGGTGACTTTGGTACATTTATCTTGAACAGAATTTTTGGCAATGTTTGACAAGAAGGTTGTGAACAAATAATGCAAAATATGTCTTGGATGTTCCTCACATCTGATAATTTTTATTGTTTGAGGTTAAGTATCGACTAGCATTGTATGTATTTGCTATTTGGGCACTAATTTACTTGGACGTCTTAGGTCTTCGGTTATTTATCATTATAAACGCTATAGGAGCAAACTGGACCTCTTCTAGGTTATCAAAATCAGTAAATATGTAATCAGTAGTGCGGCTTTTTTCAGCCTTTCCCCTGTATACTCTTTAAAGTCACAGACACTACTTTTTGAAGTGAAACACATTGTGGTTGCCAGATAAAGAAGGAAATGGGGGGAACATCAATTCAAAAATTCTAAATGTCATGTGGGTCACAATAAACATCACTGAAAAGAGAATTCAATTCTCTTTTCAACGATTTGATTTGTTTTATTTTCGTTAATACATATTTCCATAATTTTGATCTCTTTGATATGCTCCCAGCGCCATCTGTCTAGTGATTGGAATAATAATAATAATAATAATAATTGATTTTATTGATAGTAGTGCATACATAAAAGATACAGAACGTTACAAAATAATCCTGGTTGAGAATGCAAATACTATCAAAAGGCAGGATTCAGTCTCTCACCAAGTCGTAGACTCGGTTCGAGCTTGCTCTTCCATACAACCAGAGAAATGTATCTTCTCTCAAAAAGTAGTATTCAAATCCGCACTTATACTTGATATTTCCAGTGTATATGGTGAAATAAATTTTCGAGTCACTGACCCCCCGATGCCGTTTGAAATTTTTAATTGATGTTCCCACCTGCCCCCTCTATCAAACAATCACAATGTCTTCTATTTCAAAGGTCGGTGAAAGTATTCAGAATTGTTTTTTTTCCATATTTGTACGTCAAACCGTTCACAAGTTAACAGGGATGGGGGACTAAAAAAACCCTTACCATACATATAGCTAAACCACAGCATATTTGAAACATAATAAGTTATATTTTCACCAAATTTCGTGTGAAAAAATTAATCTTTACGCGAGAAAAATTCCCGGAAAATTTGAACTAATTTAGAAAAATATTTGATGAAGAAGTTGTAGATCTTTCCATTTCCAACAACTTTGTCTTCTAACTTTTTTTGGTAGGATGTCAACTTTCGTTGTCAATCGCGAAAAACCGTGAAAAATCACTTTCAACCCCTAAAAGTTCACCCCGTTCCACCCTTCTCTATTTTTTCGACTCCAATTAATTTTTCCCGTCCTTCGAACAATATTTTGCCCCTATTCCAGTAGGTCTCATGCTGTTAATATTTTTTGTTATCTCGAAAATGCATTAGCACAGCTCTATAACTGAATATCTCGATGATAATCTGTGATATCACACAATTTTTTGATATATTGCAATCTTCAATATTTCCACTTATATCCACTGTAACGTTCAATGGTATCATTGTTTATATAGAACATAGTTAGTCAATGCCTGTGGAAAAGGTATTGGAATTGTTTATATAGAAGTAACATAGTTAGTCAATGCCTGTGTAATTGGTGTTGGACGCAAACGCGAGTGTCATCTAGCGTGATTAGTTACAAACATGGATATTTGACGTCATTTTAATGCAGGTTTCTTCAAAAAACCCTGATTTTAATGCTTTTCCATTGTTTCAATCAAGTTACGACATGACTTGGATGCGAGCTCACTATCGCCATCTACATGTCGCATCCATTTTGATCCAATTATAATCTCATAAGGTTGACTAACTATCTTCTATATAAACAATGATGGTATTTATTGTTTCGATATATTCTATTGACCTAATCAATTTCATCTTTAATGATCTTACTGTATAAATTCATTATTACTAATATTATTTATTTATTTAATTATTTGATCCATACAAACTTATTAGTTTTATTACATGTATTCTTATTATTAAGATTATACAATGTGAGTGTAACTTAAAAATTAATGTTTAAATTCTACAAATACTGTCAGAACTGTTGTTACAGATTTAAGTGCATATATTTTTACGAAGATATATTCAGTATAATATTCAGTATTGAGTTATAGAAATTTGGAATGTGGTAAAGTCCAATCAATATCTGCTATTTCATTAAATTCATTAGCTAATATTAACATGGTTGCAAGAGGTGCTCTAGTTGTAGACATCGACACAGAAATATTAAACATTGTTGTATTATATTATATTATATGTCGAGTACGGCGTGAAGGAACATGAAACGGAATCATCTGAAGGATTTCGGGGGAATCAATACGATTATTTATTATTTTATAAATGAATATTAGGGATGTCAAATTGCGTCTTTGTTCTAATGTTAATATTTTGAATTCACTTCTTAACCGAGATATTCGTATTAAATTGTAATCAGGCCATTTATGAAATTTTTTAAATAAAGATAGCGAAGAAATTTGTTTTGAATCTTTTCGTTTTTTTTCCAAATAGTTTTGTATTCTCATGTCCAAATTATTGAAGCAAATTCCAGTTTCGGTCTAACTAGAGTATAGTAAAGTGATTTGATTGTTTTTATATCATTGAATTCACGCGTTTGTCTCATTGAATATCCCAACATACAGATTCCACTAACGACATTATACGAGGATATATTGAAAAATGCTTAGCCTGCTATAGAACCAAACAAAATTTCAATGTCAAAACATTTTATTACTCAACAAAATATTCTCCTCTAAATTGGATACATTTATTACAATGAACCTGCAACGTCTCTAGACCTTTCAAAAAATGTTTCCTCTTGCTCTGCAAACCAGACCTCCACAGCTTTTATTACCTCCTCGTTGGAAGAAAATTTACGACCTTTTAAACTTTTTTTCAGTTGAGGAAAGAGATGATAGTCGGACGGAGCCAAATCTGATGAATAAGAGGGGTGTTCTAGTAATTCAAACCCTAAATCACGAATTTTTTGCATGGCAACATGAGATTTGTGTGCAGGGGCGTTGTCCTGCAAAAACAAAACACATTTGGATAGCTTTCCGCGTCTTTTCTCTTTAATTTTTTCCCATAGACTGGTCAGTAATGTCGAATAGTAATCTCCAGTTATTTTTCTACCCTTATCCAAATAATCAATCATGATTACTCCATGGCAATCCCAAAAAACTGAAGCAAGAACTTTTCCAGCTGGGTATTAAGCGAATCTTGGTAAATCTGATTAACTCTTAACCCTTTCAAATACAGGTAATTTTTCGATTTTCACAATTTCGGTGGACATATTTCTTCTTTTAATTTATTGCGTAACTCTGGTTTACTTTTTTGACATCAAACTTCACAATGACACTTCTAATAAGTTTTGTTCGTTGCTATGGTAACGCAATATTTTGTTTATGCAGGGAACTGGTCTAGGCTAACTAGATATCAATGCATCCTCGTATGATTAGTGAAGGAAAAAGTATATTATAAGTAAAACCTAAGTCTTTCACCTCAGTTTTTCTACCCAGGACCTCTCCATCCATATGATATTCAAAGTAAATCAAATCTTTCAACACTTTTTCATATTGAAGAATAACTTATTAGTGTGACTCCTATTCACAATGTTGTTGAAGTCTATTTGCAGTTATACGCAGTCTCTAACAGTTTGAACACGTTTAAAATTTTTGAGATCATCCGCAAAGAGCAGACAATGTGAATGATGTACAACCGAAGGCAAATCATTAATGAATAATAAGAATAGAAGAGGTCCTAGAGTCGATCCCTGAGAAACACCGGAAGTGTTTCCATTATGTTTAACAATGAAATATATATTTCTTAAGTAGTTTTTAATTAATTCAAGAAAATTCGTCGCTGAATAAAATTTACAAATTTTTTCCAAAAGCATATCATGATTTACTTGATCAAAAGCTTTACGGTAGTCCGTGAATACTGTATCTAATTGAGATTTATTTTTTAAAGTTTCGAAAGCATGATTGCTAAATATAAATAAATTAGTATTTACTGAATTCTGGATCATAAAGCCATGCTTATGCTTATGAACGTTCATAGGGTGTTTTTCCGATTTGCGAATCGCAAATTTTTTTCCATATTTGTACTTCAACTCGTTCCCAATTTAATAGGGATGGGGTACTAAAAAAAGCCCTACTATACATATAGCTAAACCACTAGCCCATATCATCAATCAATTAGTATGTATTGGTTAATTCCCCGATTGTCAAATTTTCGATGACATCATGATAATGAGAAAAAGTGTTTTATGACCATAGTTTTAATGTACTCTCAAGACGATGGTAAACAGATGCATAATGACTGTTTAAGAGGCTAGCTGTGGATAAACAGTATTACCAAATACTTGATATTTTCGGATTGTAAAATTTCAAACCCATCTCCTTCTGATATTTCATAAAACACTGTAAGATTTGTAGACAAGCTGCATAAGGGTAGCAAGAAAGCATTCTTGGGATCAGTTGATAACTTCCTGTTATCTAACAATTTTTGAGTAAAATCATTTGCAATCTTCACCTTTCAGGTCTATCTTGGTGACACCTTTGTCAAATATAGCAGTATCATATGACATCTGGACGAACTACCTTGTGTATCTAATGAAAACAGAGTCTTTAAACATATCCTCAATAAAAATGGATTTTTGTAAATCCACTCTTCCACAAATTTCCAAATGTTGGAAAATAATCCAACAGCGCTCAAAGACTATCGAATGATCCCTGCACAACTCCTAGCAAAGCCTTCCTACAAGAACACAATTTGCAATGCTCCCTGTATCAACTAGCAAATGTTCAATGGAAAACTAGTCCGCAGATGTCACAGCTTTGATCAACATTTGCTAGTTTTGTGATTTTGATGAATTTTTTTTTTAATTCTTGTAACACCAAGGAAATATTCAATTTCTATCCGAGTACGTGATGTCAGGAAATTTTGTATAGTTTCGATTTTTCCGTGGTTAGGTTCTATATCATCCGGCGTTACAACGTGCCATAAAAATTATACTTCCTTTAGCAGGAATTCGCATTCATCCAATGGAATTTTTATCCTAGCATCGCGCGATTTAGCAAAAACCAATATCAATTATGTCCTGTGCTGAAATTATTATATAGTCCATAAAGACCATACAGATTTGTTTTGTAGATTCTTCAGGACTTCATCCATGACCTTTGGAATGTTGTCGATGAATTTTTGAGTCCAAAAGGCCTTCTCAGGTTCTCAAAGTACTGTTTTTTACACTGAAATATTTTTTTCTGCTCAACAGTTACCCACCCATCTCAATTTTATGGAATCCGCGATGGAAAGAAGTAATCAACTGCAACCCCTCAATTTGTACAATTTCTATGGCGTCACACTTGCCAGCTATTGCAACAAGGCAAAGGAAATATAATTTTTTTTAACTCTTTATGTCAGCCGAAATGTAATTAATTTTTTCAAAACTGATTGTGTTGACATTCAATACGAATATATAAATATTTTAGTACTGAATATTAAGTTATTTGTGATTTTCACAGAAAAACGTGATATGGATGCCCCAAATGGCCATATGTATAGATACAAGGCATTTTTGAAATTATTATCCGCAATGGTAACGTTGAGTGAATCAAATAAATCAGGAAATTTGTAATTCTTCTCTAAGCGTGTTCTCTTATCTTCGAAAACTGTTTCAACATTTATTCTAGCCAAACTCCAACAAGTTCAATACGAATAATCCCATTTGTTCCTATTTCACCGTCAAGTAAGTTACCTAATGAAGCCTCCTAAGATCTTTAAATGCCAACGTGTCTCAATTGAGATCGTGATTGGGACCGATCGGCATGTGACTTCTTGGGCATTGAAACGAATTAAACACAAATGATATTTCATGAACATTTAGCTGTGAGGAAACTGTGGGCACGTTGGATTTTGCACAACTTGAGAGAAGCCCAAAAAAGGCCAAGGTCAAATGAAGCAAGAACATGCTTAATGAATTCAAAATTTAATCAGACAGTTAATATCGCACAGGACCGATGGTCCTGTAGTAAATATAAAGTCTATACGCCGCAATATTGTTTGTCCAGCTTCAGATTTACAAAAATTATTAATTTTTTAAAAATGGTCGTTTTGTCACCAGTATTGTGTCACACATGACAAATCATTCAAAAGAGTGAACTTTTTCACACACTCGTAGACAAGAGAATTGCGCATCATCAGTATACAATAATAGCTATCCCCGTATTTGAATTATAATAATAATGTATTTATATATAAAATTGCACACGATACAAAGTCTGTTGTGCATCATAATACAGTAATAAATCTGGAAAATGTCAACGGATACATGACTAAGTACAAACATACACCCAGTATTACACAAATCATAAAAACAATGAATATTATATAATAGTAGATGATTAAATAAAATTAAAGTGTTACTGGTCGATGGTATAACAATTTTTATCCAAAATAAATCTTTTCGTAATTTTTTTGAATGTGAATAAATTTTCACAAACTGTTATACCTATTTTCTGACAGTCTATTATAAAATTTACATGAACCACTTTTTTTAAACAGAGTGTACGATATTGTGGTAATAATAACAAGTGATTCCTTCTTGTATCATAATCAAGTGAACATTCAGCTACGATTTTCTGATTTTTAAAAATGCATTTACTTCAGAACAAGTTTGGAGGTTTTTCCAGCTTCGTTTTTGAAGGCAATCAAGTCTCTCTCAGCTACCAAGATATTTGTATCATCAGCATAACATAGTGTTGTGTTGTTATTGATGTTTAAATGTCTGATTAGGTCATTCGTAAAGACTATATGAATAAAGGGACCCAGAATTGATCGTTGTGGAACTCCATGGAGTATATTTACAGGACCACTTCATGCTTTATTTAGTCTTACCACCTGATTGCGAATGGTCAGATAAGACATCATTAGTTGCATATCTTCATAACTTAAAAACCAATAACCTATGATCTACACAGTCAAAAACTTGGGAGAAATCGAGAAATATGCTTATCACGTATTCGTTGTTGTGTGGGATTCACATAGAGCAGACTCGGTGCTCTTGTTTTTGGTAAAACTATGCTGAGATAGTGAGAGAAGTTTGAAATTGCTAAAAGAGTTGTCAACGGATTCTTGACATTCAGTTTAAACAGTTTCGAGATGCTTGATGCTTGTGCAGATCTGCCCTAACTCCGCTTCAACAGTTCTACCTTACTTTTTGAGAGGAAAATAATATTTTTTTTTACTTTATCAACAATAATCAGGCTAGCTCACCATTACTAAACCAAAACAAGAGCCATTGTTAAACCACTCTGGTTTTTTGAGAGAAAAGAGTTTTGTGCCTGCAGCCTCATTTCCGTGTTTTGGGTATACCTTCGTTAAAATTTCAATGAAAGGGTGCCTTCATTCTTTGACTGAGCGCTATGAAAATTAATGTTTGTTGATGTTCTTCGTTTCAGTTCCAAAAGGGAATAAAACCGCAACGTAAGCAAATACTGCTCCAGGCATTCCCGAAATCACTGCGCCGCCGACTTTCAGTTGTTTTTGTTAGTGTCCTAATGACGCTTTATTACAAATGCCTCAGGATAGGATTCCGGTATGGTCTGAGTGCTTCGTTTAGCTTTGATGAAATGGAATCCGAGATACCTCAGGTGGATTTGATGAGGTTAGAATAATATGTGAATATTATGAAATGTATTTTATGTAGCTTAGTCTTCACAAGGACAAGTCAACTCTAATAACACATGATGGCACCACATCAATTGTGCCTTCAAAACCTTATAAGAATCTTTACTGTCTTTTATTTTGAAAATATTGGAATTTTATTTTACGATGTTACAGTCCAACGCAGATATAACTTTGGAAGTTTCAATTTCATTCAAAGTTATTCCATTTACTTGAAAAAGTATCTCTATAGTGTCATAACTTAGGTTCTTGTTTCCAGAAGAATGGTTATTTGACTGACTTTGCCCGACTATTTTGTTCACTGAGCAAAATGATCCTATAGTATTTTTATTTATGGAATCATAAACCACCTCAGTTTTTCTATAACTGCCATGATTCGGTAGTTGATGAAACTTTATTCGGGGTCACCAAATATGGGTTTTACTTAAAAAATGTATATGATTCAATCAAATATACAGGGTGTTATTTAAGTACGTGGCCAAACTTGAAGTGGTGATTCTTTGAGTGATTCTAAGACGAAAAGTTCATATAAACATAGGTCCGGTAATGCTTCGTTTTCAAGATACAGGGTGTCAAAATTTTTAAAAGAAATCGTTTTTGTCGTAAATATCTTAATAACCCTTCTACCGATTTTATTGAAATTTGGCAGTATTATTGAAGGTCGTAAAGGGCGAATTTAACCCTAACTATATCAAAATTATCATGTCCAGTGGCGTCCCGGAAGGCAATGTAACTAATATTTTTGACATAAAACATGTGCGCCACTGATTTTTTTGCAATTTTTGTATTTGTTTCACATTGAGCAACTGAAATTACAACTTTTTTATATCTAGAATTTTTTTCGTATCTTGCTTTGTTTTTGAGAAAAAACATAAAAATCACTTCATTGCACATCCCTGTGACAACACAATAAAACATTTCAACTACTAAACCATCAAAAACTGGGGTCTTACTAATATTTTTTCATATCAATACTCTATTCTAGTCTTAGAATTTTCTATCAAAGTTAATGCAATGAAAAAAAAAATATATGTATGTATGAATTGCAGCACTTGCCTTCGGCTCTTGGCTTCGGCTCGTGCTGCAAAATGGGCTCATTGTTGTCCATGGACATGCAATAAAGACATTTTTATTTATGATTAAACAATTAATATTACATGGAAGTCATCTTTTAATTTTTTTCGCTCATATTACCTGTTTTCGATGAAACAAATAATGTTGTTATGTATTACTGCAGTGTTTTGAAACTAAAGTAAGAGGGCCATGGACGGAACAACAAGTGTTCAAACAAATTTAACTTCATAACTGTCACAAATTGAAACGGTACATACGTAATTATTTGATAGTAATTATTTGAAGTGTTTTCAAGAGTTTTGAGATAGAAAATTAGTTACTGATATCTGAAAATGGTTCGGTTTACAAATTCGGAAATGGCCGATATGCATTTTGTCTATGGAATGGCCCAAGGCAATTCCAGAGCGGCTAGACGCATTTATCAAGAAAGATATCCTCATCGAAATGTTCCAAATAAGCAAACATTTGTGAGAATACATGAAAGGCTGTGCAAATCAGGCACCTTTCAAAGGTCGGCTGCTCTTATTGGGAGACCTGCAACAGTGGCGCTGGAGGAAGAAGTTTTACATGAAGTTGAGCGTTGCCCCGATACAACCACACGCAAAATTGCACAACAATTAATCATTTCTCACTTTACTGTATGGAAGATTTTGAAAGAGTACCAACTGTATCCTTACCACATACAGCGTGTTCAAGCGTTATTTCCTGCGGATTTTCCCAAGCGAGTTGTTTATACTACGTGGCTTTTGCTTTTGCTTTTGGGAGATTTTCTACAAAGACTTCTTATATTATGTATGCTAACATGTAAAGAATTGACAGTGTGGTGGTTTTGACTTTGTCGACAAATGTTTCCATTTAGACAGTAAAGTATATTTATCTATCTATATATCTAATAAATCTCCAGACAAGGTGGCATAAAATCACCATTGCTACCATCTATCATATCAGAAATCATGAAGCCATTAACAGACATTATAAATAAATCACTGAGAACAGGAAAGATTCCCACACTTTAAAAAAATTCAACGGTCATAACCGTTATTTAAGAGTAGAGAAAGTGCAGAAAGAACAAATTACCGACGAATTGCATTGATCTCTAGCTTCAAGAAGATTCTAAAAAAAAATATCTAAAATACGTTAACTAACAGTCTGAAGAAATCATATCGAACTCACAGTTTCTATTTCAAGATGCCATTCTACAGCCAAAAATAAAATGTCTAATGCAGTTGACAATACGCGCTCTAGCCTTCAGGAGGCATGATGTACCATATTTTTTATTATTTTTACTGATTTTACCGATTTATGTTTCGTGAGTTTTTGTAATAATTGGTATAGATCCCTGTAGAACTCCTTTTTTAATTTCTGAGGACTCATTTAGAATAGTTGACACCTGTTTTACGATATTATCGTATCCAAAGCAACTCTAAGGAGTTGCGTAAAGTTCCATTTTGAGAATGAGTAGATTATGATTGACACAGTCACAAGCTCTGGAAAAGTCTATGAACAAACCACAAATCTGTAGTTTGTTTAAAGCTGTTGTCGTTAAGAGTGTTCATCACTTATAGTGCATAGTGGATCTCAATTCACTTAGAATATTTCCATATTCGGAATCTCGCAAATAAAAATATTTCTGTTCATCAAATCAAGAGTTTTTCATTTTGTTGCGTAACTGCAGCAAGAAAATTAGGTTTTCGTTCCGGCTGTTGACAGTCCGCAAATTTCGTGCTTCAGATTACTCCATATGTAATTTCAGCAAACGTAATATGTTCAACGACCGAGAATATTCTGGATGTGGAATGAAACACACTTCACTTTTAATATACAATGGTTGACATGTACACAGTTATATAAGGGCAGTTTTAGATATTACGAATGATAGAAACTTATCGTTATATTATTTGTTACTATTGACCACTTCAACATCCTGCAGTGAAGTGAAATATTTAATGATAACATTTCAATTCCATAAAGAATAAAAGTTTAAATATATAAGCCAGATATAGAGTGATTTTATTTTTCCTTCAGTGAACTTGAAATTTTCAGAATATACCAAATCGACCATTCTGAATCGATTGGCGTTCGCAGAATTGCTCCATCTATAACCGTTCTCCAATTGAAAAGTTCATATTGAGTCGAAAGGAGTTCTTTTCCCTCCAATTTTTTTTTCAGATATTCAAACTCAGTTTCTCAAAACTCAATTTTATCTTGTGCTATGCACATCAAATTTTAGTCGATTTCGATTCAAATTCATATTTTTTAGGCTTTTCACGAAACCTCTGCAATTTCGAATTTTCGGATTGATCTGATATCTGAGCATATGCAAATCAAATAATTTCGGAATCAGCGTGAAATTTCACGTATATGGTGCGAATTTCAAATTTTTTTAGAGTAATTATTTTTTCCTTCGATGAACTTGAAATTCTCAGAATATACCAATTCGACCATTCTAAATCGATTGGAGTTCGCAGAATTGCTCTATCTCTACCCGTTCTCGAAGTGAAATGTTCAAATGGAGTTGAAAGAGTTTATTTTGTGGTGGTAATTTAAAAAAATTTGTCTGCTGATATTTGCCATTCAAACTTACAGAAAATACTAACTCGATTATTCTGAACCGATTGGCGTTCACAGAATTGATCTATCACTAACCGTTCTCTAATTGAAAAGTTCAAATCGAGTCGAAAGGAGTTTTTTTCCTCTAAATATTTTCCTCTTATTCCCTTTTCCGACTTAATCTTATATCTGAGCATATGCAAATCAAATATTTTCGGAATAAGCGTGAAATTTCACGTACATGGTGCGAATTTCAGATTGATCTGCTGATTTTGTTTTTTTCGAGATTTTTTTTTCCTTATATAACCTTGAAATTTCCAGAATATACCATTCCGACCATTCTGAATCGATTGGCGTTCGCAAAATTACTCTATCTCTACCCGTTCTCGAACTGAAATGTTTAAATGGAGTTGAAAGAGTTTATTTTGTGGTGGTAATTTAAAAATTTTTGCCTGCTGATATTTTCCATTCAAACTCACAGAATATACTAATTCGATCATTCTCAACCGATCGGCGTTCGCAGAATTGCTCTATCTCTAACCGTTCTCTAGTTGAAAAGTTCAAATCGAGTCGAAAGGAGTTTTTTTCCTCCAATTTTTTTTTTAGATTTTCAAACTCAGTTTCTCAAAATTCAATCTTTCTTGTGCTACGCACACCAAATTTCAGTCGATTCCGGCCATTCTGAATCGATTGGCGTTCGCAAAATTGCTCTATCTCTACCCGTTCTCGAACTGAAATGTTTAGATGGAGTTGAAAGAGTTTATTTTGTGGTGGTAAGTGGAACATTTTTGTCTGCTGATATATTTCATTCAGACTCACAGAATATACTAATTCGATCATTCTGAACCGAATGGCGTTCACAGAATTGCTCTATCTCTAACCATTCTCAAATTGAAAAGTTCAAATCGAGTCGAAAGGAGTTTTTTTCCTCCAAATATTTTGTTTAGATTTTCAAACTCAGTTTTTCAAAATTCAATCTTTCTTGTGCTACGCACACCAAATTTCAGTCGATTCCGATTCAAATTCATATTTTTTAGGCTTTTCAGGGATCCTATGCAATTCAGAATTTTTTACCTCTTATTCCCTTTTCCGACTTAATCTTATATCTGAGCATATGCACATCAAACATTTTTGGAATCAGCGGGAAATTTCACGTATATGGTGCGAATTTCAAATTAATCTGCCAATTTTGTATTTTTTGTGATTTTTAGGGGTCTACCCCTTACAACTTTTTTGGACTGATTTTTTCTCTTCGATAACCTTGAAATTTCCAGAATATACCATTCCGGCCATTCTGTATCGATTGGCGTTCGCAAAATTGCTCTATCTCTACCGGTTCTCGAACTGAAATGTTTAGATGGAGTTGAAAGAGATTATTTTGTGGTGGTAAGTGGAACATTTTTCTCTGCTGATATTTTTCATTCAAACTCACAGAATATACTAATTCGATCATTCTGAACCGAATGGCGTTCGCAGAATTGCTCTATCTCTAACCGTTCTCTAATTGAAAAGTTCAAATCGAGTCGAAAGGAGTTTTTTTCCTCTGAATATTTTTTTCGGATTTTCTAATTCAGTTTTTCAAAATTCAATCTTTCTTGTGCTACGCACACCAAATTTCAGTCGATTCCGATTCAAATTCATATTTTTTAGGCTTTTCAGGGAACCTATGCAATTCAGAATTTTCTACCTCCTATTCCCTTTTCCGACTTAATCTTATATCTGAGCATATGCACATCAAACATTTTTGGAATCAGCGGGAAATTTCACGTGTATGGTGCGAATTTCAGATTGATCTGCCAATTTTGTATTTTTTGTGATTTTTAGGGGTCCCACCCCTTACAACTTTTTTCGACTGATTTTTTTCTCTTCGATAACCTTGAAATTTCCAGAATATACAATTCCGGCCATTCTGAATCGATTGGCGTTCGCAAAATTGCTCTATCTCTACCCGTTCTCGAACTGAAATGTTTAGATGGAGTTGAAAGAGTTTATTTTGTGGTGGTAAGTGGAACATTTTTGTCTGCTGATATATTTCATTCAAACTCACAGAATATACTAATTCGATCATTCTGAACCGATTGGCGTTCGCAGAATTGCTCCATCTCTAGTCGTTCTCTAATTGAAAAGTTCAAATCGAGTCGAAAGGAGTTTTTTTCCTCCAAATATTTTTTTCGGATTTTCTAATTCAGTTTTTCACACCAAATTTCAGTCGATTCCGATTAAAATTCATATATTTTAGGCTTTTCAGGGAACCTATGTTATTCCCTTTTCCGACTTAATCTTATATCTGAGCATATGTAAATCAAACATTTTTGGAATCAGCGAGAAATTTCACGTATATGGTGCGAATTTCAAATTGATCTGCCGATTTTGTATTTTTCGTGAATTTTACCGCTTACAATTCTTTTAGAGTGATTTTTTTCCTTCGATAAACTTGAAATTTTCAAAATATACCAATTTGACGATTCTGAATTGATTGGCGTTAGCATAATTGCTCTATCTCTAACCGTTCTCGAATTGAAAAGTTCAAATCGACTTGAAAGTAATTGTTTCCTCCAAATAATTTTTTTCAGACTCAGTTTTTTTTACGTTTTTTTTTGTGGTATGTACACAAAATTTCAAGTCGATTACAATTCAAATAAATACTTCTCAGGCTTTTTACGGATTCTCTTTTATTCCCTTTTCCGGGTAAATCTTGTTGTTTTGGATATCACCATAAGCAATACTCTTACTACTCTTACTACTTTCGTGAAAAAACTAAATGAAATTCATGTGAACTGTATTTCTTATTTGTGATATTCATCACTGAGGCATTATTTGTTTACTCACTTTTATTTTATTGTTTAGAGCGATAGCTAATCGAAAAATTGACAAAATGTTCAAATAACATTTTTTTATACTGATATTTTATTCATTTATTTATGTGTAACTATATATGTGTGTATATATGTGTATATGTGTAAATATGTTTGTATGTATGTATATATATATATGTATATGTTACTGTGCGTTCGTATCTTTGTATTGTCTATCTTAAGAGCGACAGCTGAGATATGAAAAATTGACTAAATGTTCAAATGTTCATTTTATTTATATTTTATATTTTACATGTTTGTGTGTATCTCATCTTTGTATTATCTTTGTATTGTTTATCTTTGTCAACTTTGTCAACAAAAACTAGATTTTTTCGCTAATAAAGTTTATTTTGATTTGATTTCATTTCATTTCCAAATAGTCTGGACAAGCTATAAATACCGTCTTTCCACACAACCCTCTTGTATGCTATATTGATTTTCGTTTCGTGCAGCCAAAAAGCAAAAAAAGGGGGTATTTATAAAACAACACGGGCTCGGCCCAATTATCCGATGTAGCAGGCCGTCAATATTATCTCTGATCGTAACGTCATCAAAAACAATGAAAACGCCCCAGTAGCATCATATTTTCCTGTAAAAACCGATATAATTGGAAGTCGTAAAGAAAATGTACGAGACACGGTTCAGAAATACCGATAATGTCCAGTAATAATAGCACTTGCATTTATTTTTAGAGAACGATAAAAAGGCGGTAAAGGAAACCTAGTGAATCCATTATCATTTCAGACAATTCATTGTCATCACAGTAATTATTATTAATGATTCATAATGTGCTGGTATGTTTGTTGTTGATTCATTTGTGTGGCTAATTGATTCTGAAACAGTATGTCACATAATTTCGTGTTGATTAATACATTGCATGGAGAATACGAACGAAGTTCAGAACATTTTGACGGAAAATATCAATAGATTGACCTGATAAAATAAAACCCTTCTCTCCAAATATTTCCAACAAGTGAGAAATATTAGGCAAATATCTGACAGAAAACAACTTCTTCCCTGGCTAGATTTTATTGGTCCATTTAAAATAACCTTCACAAGTTATGGGACAAGTCGCGAAAAATTTATTATAAGTAAAAAGCTACAAATTTGTCAATTTTACAATTAGACCGTCAGATAGTGACAGATTTAGGTGCCCCTTTTCGTATACAAGCCTCGAAGAGGGTTGGAAGTGAATCGATGTTGAGTAAAATGGAGGGAAATTTACGAGTGGCTCTTGGGGAGAACATACAGAAAAATCAAAAAGAATTTCCATTCAATTTTCCGACGACAAAATCTACTTATCCATTCGCGCCACCCAAGCCATTATGTTTTTCGGTCTAGTGACGATGTAGGTTTTCATAGTTTCGATGGACTTGTGTGGGAAAATCCGTTGAAATCTCGATTTTTCTTTACAAGATTACGCCCTCATTTTAACCCTTCAGCCACCTACAACACTGAAGCCTTTGGTATTCCGAAGCCAGATTATATTAATTAATGATAAGGTGAACACGGCTCGCGTTAAAATATGGAAAATCGAATTTTCCATATGTTCTCCCCAGGAGCCACTCGTAAATGCCCCTCCATTTTACTCAACATCGATATACTTTTCAACCCTATTTGAGGCTTGTATGTGAAAATAGGGCACCTAAATCTGTCACTATCTGACGGTCTTAATTCAAAACATAATATATATCATATATATATATATATATAGATGTCATGAATAACTTCCTTTTATATATATATATATATTATATATATATATATAAGTGAAAATAGAGTATATTTCGTTTTAATTCCGAGAGTTCTAACCTTTGACAGCTGTTTCGTGCTAACGCACTCATCAGAAAGGATTTATGGAGCTCTCGAAATCAAAACGAATCCACTCAAGAATTAATACCGTGAGGCAAGACAGAATATAACAGGAAGTTATTCATGACATTCATGACATCTACAGTCACTAGTTGAAACTTAATTTGACACGAACCAAGGAATCCAAAAGTAGAGGTTTGTCCACAAATTGACAGGCAGCCAACAATTGGGTTGGTCAGAACAACGAATTGTTGGCTGCCTGTCAATTTGTGGACAAACCTCTACTTTTGGATTCCTTGGTTCGTGTCAAATTAAGTTTCAACTAGTGACTGTATATATATATATATATATATATATATATAATCACGATGGATTTAGCGAGGGGCAATATATGAAATTATAAGTAGAAAAGTTATTGGGTATAACCCTCAAAATGTTGTGCAACCGTAGACACGTGTTTCGAGCTTAAGCTCTCATCAGTACGGTAAAATCAAGTGCAAAGATGTACAACACTTGGATGTAAAAATAGAAACAAAGGAAGTCAACAACAGGAAGCCAACCACAAATGTGTGGCTTCGGTTAGAAGACCTTGTGGTTACAAGGTAACAACTAACGTCGCCACTGATGCAGCTATAGCTACCAGCGTGACAATCCTACACAGGAAGATACAAATCACGATGGATTTAGCGAGGGGCAATATATGAAATTATAAGTAGAAAAGTTATTGGGTATAACCCTCAAAATGTTGTGCAACCGTAGACACGTGTTTCGAGCTTAAGCTCTCATCAGTACGGTAAAATCAAGTGCAAAGATGTACAACACTTGGATATAAAAATAGAAACAAAGGAAGTCAACAACAGGAAGCCAACCACAAATTTGTTTCCCCGCTTTAAATAAACACTCAATATATTTCAAAATATTTTTATAAAAAGTACCAAAGTGAACTGTATAACTTTTATCTGAAACATTTTTTCATGCTCCTGATGATAGACGAGATACTGTACTTCCTCACACTAATGAGCCACCCTGTATATTTCTTACGTTAAAAAACATAAAAAAATAAAAGACAAGTTTTCCATCGTTTCAAGCATGAACGATGAAAGGCAAATTGGTATGAATGCCTTAACCGGAGTGATAACCTCTATTAAACTTCAAAGAGAGGGAGACTCATCCTCATTTTATGTCACTAAAGAATGTTCTATTCAAAAGTTGGTAGCTAAAAAGATGTTTGAACGATTGAAGATCTGTTTTAAAACTATCCCAATGATAACGAGCGCGCGAATGTTGACCAATTTTTTGGTTCGAGCATGTTCGAGTATTGTTTGACGGTTGTAACTGTCAAAATCCCATATATCACTAGTTACTCTCAAGAAGCTGTAATTCTGGCCACACACCTTTGGAGTTTCAGTGTTCTGGATAAGAGAATTATTCAATCGGTGAGGGTAATGAAAATATAACCATTTACAGTAGAATCAACAACAGAGACAATATATTTTGATCGATATTTCTTACTTACTGCAAAAAGAAGCAACATCAGTTGTTGATGTTTATATGTTTGACTAGCCTTTCATTTCAGATAGGGCCAGGAAAATTATGAGAGGCTTTTCCAAACTTTCAAGAACTCTTCTTAAATAACAGAAACAATAAAATTGAAAATAATCAGTGAGTGTTTGGAAATTCATCAGAATCAGTACCTGAACAATGAGTAACAATGATAGTGATGGAGTGGAAACATATCATACTGAAGAAAATGTAAATAATGTGGAAGCTGAAGAAGGCCCACCTGATATGATATGAAAATGGCATGAAAATTAGAAACCTATAAATGTATTTGAGTTTGATAAAAGTCCATTCTAGATTTCTATTTATCACTTTCCAAAAAAACTTTCTTTGACAGAGAGATACAATTTTTTCTATTTCTTACGGTGCATGGAATGTTTATAAACATGATAAAGACAAATTCAATCGAATGTGAAGTGTGTCCCTAAATACCTACCCAAAATATATCCAAATATATCATAGACTTCTTTGTGTGACTATACTTTTTATGTGGGACGGGCATAACCGTCATTCGCAGTGAACTGATTAGTTGAATTGAGAAGGCAAATTATGGATATAACCGTCAATGAGATATGTGTCAAAATATTAAAATTCATCTTTTCTTACTTTTTACAATCCAAAAATTAACTTATCCCAACTCGAAAATGAATAATTTGAGACAAAATTGAAATTAAAATATGTGCTTTATATGCGCCACCCACTTTTCGTCTGCAACTGTGTTGATGTTGGAAAATAGTGTCAATTGAGTTTCCCCTTGATATCATCAAAACATTTTTCAACAAATTAAATGTAGAGCTTGTTTTCATATGCTCTCCACAAAGAAATTCCTAGTTGAATTTTTGACTCTATTCAATAAAATTACAAGCTATCTCTTGCAAGTTTTTTCAACTAAACCGCCAAACACCACAACACACTTGATGAAAAACATCGCCAATCAAAATGCAAGCAAACAACGTTTGTCCACAAACGCATCGCATCTACCGCAGAAATGCGAACTTTTTAGGAATCTGGCAATAGAAGGGAAGTTCATAATTAGATTCACAGTCACTGAGGTTCAATCCGAAAGGCAATCAGCAGCACAAAGCGTTCATTTGGGAGTATTGCTTGTAATCGAACATCAGCAGGATTGTATTACACTTTACAACGTTGTCAGCAGTGATGAACAATAGTGGATGCGACTGGATGGCAATATTGGTAACTCTAGTTGAGGTTACAAATAAAATCAACACAAAAATAGTTTTAAAAAGAAGCTTTTATTTAAAAACTTTTGAACTTAAAAGTAAAAAAACATGGACCTTTTAAACAATTTAATATTTTCTCAAAAGTTTGAGGCTTCGTTTCAAATGTGTGATGACTGATGACGTTTCAAGCCTCAAGCTTTAACGAAATTATTTCTATTTTTGAAAGATTTTCATTTCCAGTGTTTTAGTTCAGTGTTCGTCATATTATAAATGGGTCTTTTCTGGGTGAAATTTTTCCAAGCAGACTGAAAATATCACGTATAACAACTGTTTTCTAAAAAAGCACTCTTGATGATATGGAAAATTATAGACCAGTATCTCAACCTCCTGTGAAACCGAAAAAAATGTAATACAGAATGCTGATTTCTTTGACGGGATTCCTGTTGAAGAATGATATAATTCATCGGAACCAGGTTTTCATGCTCCATAACAAATTAAAAAAATTTACATCCCTCTGTCTAAGGAATCTTTTTTGAAAAGTGTTGAATTGAAACAAATCTAGAAGAATCCACTTATAAATGGTTATATTTTCGTTACACTCACCAAATAAAGAATTTCCTAATTACCCCAAAAACGTGCTGCCAGAATCACAGCTCCTGACAGACTAATTAGTGGTGTATGGGTGTTTTGACTGCTATAACCGTCAAAACAATACATGAATAAAAAAATGTGCTGAGATACGCCTGCTGTCTGTGGGATAGTTTTAGAATACATCGTCATTCTTTCACACATCTTCTAAGCGATCGACTTTTAAATTGGTCCTAGCAACAGAAAATAAGGATGACGGCTCTAGCCGTCTCAATCTGAAGTTGAATAGAGGTTATCACTCTGACTAAGGCTTTCAGACCAATTTGCCATCCATCGTCCATGCTTAAAACGATAGAAAAACTAGTGGATAGAAAGATATGCAATGATGATACAGGTTATCCATTTTCTCGATGTACCAACAAGGTATCAACCTGGAAAATCCTGTCAGATGGCACTACCTAGTTTAACACATCATACATAATATGATGTGTTATCAAACACCTATTATCAATCAACCGCTGACTTCTGGAAATCAATCAATCAAATTCTTTACTTTTCTTAAAATGACAAAAACTGGATTTGTATAGGAATAGTCATAAATAAGTTAAATACCAAAAAACTAAATGTTTACAATGAAATTCACACACACTTTTGAATCACTAGTCAGTTAAGGCTAACAAATTCATTTAGTTATAAAAACATTCATCCAATAAGAACAATTTCAAGGCCTTCTTGGAGTCCGTCAGTTTTTTGACAGATTTTATGTGACTTGGCAAATTATTGAAAACTCTAGGGCTCTTGAAATCTGAAGGATTTTGCGTTGTGTACTTGGCAACAGAATTCTTTTTTCGGTGTATCAATATTGTGAATATCTTTATTCAGTTTGATATTGCTTTTATTGAGAAAAATATAGATAGCTAATTCATATATTTATAAGTCGTAAAGAGAATTCTGGATAAATATCGCTTTGGAGTATTGAATATACACCGTAAAATGAGTTTTTGTATAATAAAAACTTTTTTGCTCATGGTTGAGAGTCCCACAAGCAATCACCATAACGCAACCTAGATTCAACCTGACCATAGTAAATGCTTTTCAGTTGATTATTATCTTAAACCATTCGTTAGTGATTGAACATATAATGAATTGAGCCCAATTTGGAAATTATTGTTTCTGAGTGTGAATTCGAGTTGAGCTACTGGTCTATTTTACTCATTCACAGTTTAAATTCACTTGTGTTATTAATATTCAATTCTTTTTGCTTTGGTTATTATTAAAACGTATCAATTTGGTTTTTGTTGTATTGAAAAATAGGTCCTGCTTATTGAAATACGTGGAAGTTGCATTCAAGAGATCTTCACATTGTTATTTGAGAGCTTCTGCATTTTCAGGAGAAATCAGTAGTGATAAGTCATCTGCATACGTAGTAAATGAAGAGTGGGATATTTCTTCATCTATATTGTTAGTATAAAGCAGAAACAAGACTGGCCCCAGAATAGAACACTGAGGTACCCCATACCGAACCAAACTCATTTCTCTATATAGTAAACTCGAGATAGATAATTTATGTTAATCAGGATCGAGATTGGTTTCGACACAAATGAAATATTCCTTGAAATTGAATTTTGAAAATATTTGATACGAAAAAAATTATTGAACAATATTTCTCACATTGTATCACAATTTATTCGTGTATTAAAACGTGTAGTCACCATCCCATAGTTGTTATAGCCCTTCAAAGCGATAAAAAAGGTTTCCTTACTTATCTAGTGTTATTTCTCCAGTTATGGAAACAGATGAGTCAGCTGTCATTGAATTATGTAAATTTCTGATTGCGACGGTGTCTGAAACTGCTGATATACTTTTTGCTGGGGGCCTATGAGAGAGAGAGATAAGAGCGATCTCATTATTTCAGTCTAAAAATTCATACTTTCTTTGAGTGAGCTCCTAAAAAGTCATTTTGTCGTCATAATTCAGACGAAATTGGACGAATTTGCATGTAATTAGAAAGAAGTCACGATTGAATGGTGCCAGGTTTTCGTTATATTCGTTCTGAAATTTTTCGTTTCGTGAAATGGATTATTTAATGAATGCTTTTAATTAAACGCCTTCGAGAGGTTCTTTTAGAATTATCATAATATCGATTCTGAAAATCAAAGATTTTCACGGTTCAAGTGACCCTTGAGAAAACCAGGGGTAGATATAGATCGTGGATATTCACAATAATTATTTGGATTTTTTTTTCACTATTTTATTCATTTTATCCCATATAAAATATCCATTCACCATCTGCACGTTTTCTACAGCTGTAATATTTTTCTAATCAATGATAAAATGGTAAAGGCTTTCGCGGCCGAAGTTTTCAGTGTCACAATTTTCACTCGGATTTGAAAGCCGTCGTTTTTTGGAATTTCTTCCTAACGTTTCGCTAGCGCGAGTGGCTAGCTTCTTCAGAGGCTTATACATCATGAATAATCTCAGATGACTGGAGATTCCGTCTGCGAAGATTGTATTTATTCTGATTTAGGTAGTCTCGTTCGTTCATTACCGTATCTGGATTTGGTACATTCTCACTAACCCTAATTGACCCCATTCTACCTGTCGGCTTAATGTCCTTGATATCCTTTGTTCTTTCAGAATTACTTATTCTCGTATCTGCGTTAAGCATATTTTCGATAACATTAATTGACACCTTTTTGCCTGCTGTCTCAATGTCGTATTTTTCTTTTGTTACTCTGGAATTTCTAAGAATGGGATTCAATATTCGGTTGAGGTTAACAGCTTCTTCTTTTCTATTGAAATTCTCCGTGTGTGGATCTCTATTGCCTCCCGTACAAGTCGGCTATGGTATCCCTGGTTGGGGGCAAGAAGTTTTACTCCTCAAACAGAATCTTGTGGTTTCCTTCACTGAGCGCGTGTTCTGCCACTGCTGACTTGTCCGTTTGGCCTAATCTGCAGTTCCTCTGATATTCCTTCAGCCTTGTTCCCATCGATCTTTTTGTTGTTCCGATGTATATATACTTTTCCGCAAGTGCATGGTATGCGATATACCCCCGCTGCAGATAGTGGATCTCTTTTGTCTTTTGCCAACCTAAGGCGTTGTTGTATTTTCTTGGTGGGTTTGAAGACCGTTTTTATGTTGTGTTGCCCCAAGAGACAGAATTGGAAAAGTCTTGGGGCAACACAACATAAAAACGGTCTTCAAACCCACCAAGAAAATACAACAAAGCCTTTGATCGGCAAAAGACAAAAGAGACCCACTATCTGCAGCGGGGGTATATCGCATATATGCACTTGCGGAAAGGTATACATCGGAACCACAAAATGATCGATGGGAACAAGGCTGAAGGAACATCAAAGGAACTACGTGGTAGAATTCGCTGATTTCCTAAATTTCAAAATGTGTCATTGAGATCTTCATATCTCAAATGTATCGAAATATATATTTATTTAATTTTCACATATAGTTTTTCGCTTGTATTTAGTTATGAAAATTTGGATTTCAGAAGTGTTCTCCCACAGACATTCTACGTCACTGACACAATCCGACAACGTTGGAATCGTGGAGGCATTTGTCGATTGAATATTGTCAAGTCACTAATGTCATTTAATGTACGATCTGTCAGAGCTCTTACTGTTGATAAAAAGGCTGCTGATATTATATTTACTATAGATTCTTGAATAAGTATGTTGTATGCTCGAAAACGTAAATAATCCGAAACTTACCTTGGGATGCTACACAACATTCAAGTCACAATATTTTATTTCATCATTACTGTTGTCAATAGTAGCTACAGCAAAGTATGGTTTGTTTGATAATAATAATAATAATGAGGCTCTTTATTGGGTATGAAAAATACAACGAAAACTACAGTGGGACACCATAGTTTTTGTGCTTCGTACTTTGTGCTCAGGAACTATTCGGCACTCGATACAAATAGAACCCTACCTTTCCAACTGCATATAAACCACAACATCATCATCATAGCCTGATCAAGCAGCCCTATAAAGGATATTCATGCCATCAGAATGAATTCCGAATAAACAGAACTTTCATACCTTTCATCTCCACTCTCGAATAGTTTGGATTGCGAGATAATAATGCATGAATCATTATATAATTTACGGGTGGCAAATTTCCACTGCTAGTTTTAAAAAAGTTTTTCTCCATTTTCACAAGTTGTAAAAGTGATCTTCCAATAACAATTTCACGACAAGAATAACATAAAGAATGTCAGCAACTTAGGTCAAAAAAAAATACTAGAATCTAGTAAAGACATTCTACGTCACAAGAGTATACATATTCTAATTTTTCCTATATTTCAAAGGCTTTAATTTTTTTTAAACTGAATGTTGAGTTGAATCTTCCACAAGGTGGGGAGCTAATGCAAAATGGTTTTAAAAAATAACATTCATTTCAATTTTGGAGTTTTAGGAAAATAGCGAATTATTAATGTTGTCCTAAATATAATTTACTGACAATCCCAATGCAAGAAAATACAATACAACTTTTCTGTAGACACGTATTTTCAGCTTTGGGGTTGCAATTCATTTTTATTTCAGAAAATCTTCGGTAATAATCATACTAATTATAAATTACCTGAATAACCATTTGATTAAATGTATTGAACAACAATGTTCGAGCATATTGCCGTAGGTGTTCGAATTGGGTCAGTTTTTATTGTTATTGTATTGCTCAACGGTCCGAAATACAATAAACGTAATACCTACTGAATGAATTGAAATCGTTTTATATGTATCCAGGGAAATTACCCAAGTGATGTTACGATAATTTAATATTCACAAGGTTATCCTCGCGATTCAAAAATGATTGCGGCAAATAGCAGCAATTCAGTGTTCATCCTGTTTGAAATCGTTCAAGATCTAGACAGTGGTGTACATATTATTAGTCTAGTCTACCAGAACTATTTTGGTGAATTTCTCTTCAAGGGCACCGGAATGACATCTAGAAACTTTTTGAAAAATTTGAAGGTGCGCCGGCAAAAATTTTAAAAGTTATTTCATAAGAACTTCATAAGAATTTTTCCAAATACCGTGGAAACTATTAAAGATATCCAAAAGTTGAAAAAAGATCCTGAAAGAGGAGGAAATTTCCATTGAAAAATCCACGCGTGCGCTGACTGATACAGACCCTTGAACAATTAAAATAATTTCAACCCATTCTATATCAATATTAAGAAATATAAAAATTCACTTACTTTTTAGACACTTCAATGAACGAAAATCAATGGAAAAGTTTTTCCCGTAATTATTTTATTACATACCTATGCTTTTGTTAATTAACTAGTTTTTCCAAGTTCTGAATTTACGTACAAACCCTGATAATTGTTATACTAAAAACCTCTAATTTGTTGAAAAAGTCCATATCTCGAAGTGGAGTGGATAGTTTTTATGTAAGAATAAATCTCGATTGGCAGATTGAGACCTTAGAGAGAGCCAGTGACGAGACTTGGGGAGCAAGCAGATTGAGACCCCGACGTCAAATCACAAAAAACCCAATTTCTTGAAAATGGCTCCAAAATCGGAGCCGAAACGTCAAATTCCAACCTGCCTACTCCTTGATCTCAAGGAGTAGGCAGGTTGAGACCTTGATATCTCTCAAGACCACGACTCGAGGAATAGGCAGATAGAGGCCTCGCAGTCACACTCTTGAAAATGGCTCCAAAGCAGGAGCCGAAACGTCGAGTTATAAACTCTCAACGCGGTTCAACCCATGAACTTAGTAATGTACATATTTCTGACCGCGGAAACCTTTCCGAACATATATATATATATATATATATATATATATATATATATATATATATATATATATATATATATATATACATTTGCACCACGGACGGCCTATGGCTTTGTGGTTCTCCATGTTTATTTGTAAAAATCTTTAATGTAATTTATATCCATTTTATTGAAATAAACAAACTTATTATTATACAGTGCAATTAATACTAAATTGTGGTTATTTGTAATGAAATTTAATCAATTAGTTTTCACCACAACCCAAACCCTATTCTGACGCCTCTGTCATCAAACAATTGGCCTAAGTGGTCGCGTCTAAAGAGAAGCGAAATCGTCATAATTTGGTCAGTTGTTAACCTCAGTCGCTTCATTCGAGTGTAACATCAGCATATCACCAACCAAATTGCCTCCATTTCTATCCACCGTAACATTTCCATATGGCAGAAAATCTTATACCAATTTGACGTTACTCGAACAGCGTGTTACATTTGCGGTTACGATGACAGAAATCTGCGGACCATTTCTGATTCATGCAAATGCAGTTGCATATTCGCTCTGGATATCTTTCTATTCGCAATGGCTGTTTTCAGACAAGGAATCGTTAACGGATTTAATATCTAATTTTTATTTGCATTTGCTTGTTCGTGCGCTTATTCGTGCGTAGTTTTCCTTTTCATTTTATCGAAGCACGCTATGGAAACAGGGCCGATGAAGGATGATTCCATTTGATAGTCCCAAAGACAGTTAGGTGCATTGTAACGTTTTTTTTATTATCAACTATTCAGGGTATATCGAAATTTTCAATCATATCTTACATGCATTTTACCACTATTTGACTTCTGCATTCATTCAATAATTTTCAAACACTAACAATACCTAAATTGCAATCAAAATGTTGCTTTTTCGAGACTTGAAATCCATCCCACTATTTCTCAACTGAACACGAAAGTTTCACCTACGGCACGATATTCTGTGTAGACATCCCCAATGCGTATTTTCATAATACTACCAGGTATATCCATTTTACATATACAGAATCATGTTTTGGTAACGTCATATTTCAAGTTATCCCAAGGTTAGGCTCATTAATTGTCATTCGTAATTCAGCTGTTTACTTCCTGGCACTCTGTTTACATTTTTCATTCCACGCCTTGAGTTTGCGCACTAAACGGAATAGGCCATAAACTTGCGATTGTTATGACTTCTGCATTCAGCTGGAGTAACTTGGAATATGACTTTCGTTAGCTTCACAACCGAAGAGTCGAAATTGGTTATGCCATGCAGTAGTACGCAGGCGTGTTTCATTTGAGGATAGGGCTTCATAAAATCTTTCTTGCTAGTGGAAAAAGAATAATAAGTTGAGAGTGTAATACTTCGAAAAGTGTACTTTAATTAGCTAGATATCTTTTTGAAATAATTGGGGCTAATGAGTTGATAAGATTTCTGATTCCATTTGAATCATCCGTGAAGGGATTATATTTTGCAACTGCCAAAAGGTTCCAGTTTTTGTTTAGTCGTTTGAATTGCTTTGTATGCATATTTCTGAACCATTTATCTCTTCACATGGTATTCTTCTATCATTGGGCAGTTCTTCATGTATTTCAGGATCTGATTAGTACGGCCTTTTGGGTACTTGGCCCTATGTGCCGCTGTTAACCCTTTGACCAGGATATTTTGACATCTGAAAGAGCCTAACGAAAGCATCTTCCACTGTGGGAGCACCTAGACCTGTTCTGGACAGAGGTATTCATTAGGTCATCCAAGTTGTTGGACAGAATGTCAAGTTCTTGTTGCATTTCGGGGCTTATTTATATGGCACTATAGTTCTGTCCCTAATACAGTATTTCTTTCCTTTCTGGAGGAAGTTTTATGACCCTCCGTTGATGTATGGTATGTCTTCCTGGTGACAATCTTCCACCTACTATAGCCATGAAGTAGGGCATTCATGTACTGGTAGCGTTAACTTTCGAAGAGGCAACATTGCAGCTAAGATCAGCCTGGTTGAACCACCCCAGTTGAACCGACTTTGCACTCCAAGTACCAAATCTAGCACTAAGTATTCTACCATGTACTGATATCCTTTTTATAGCATAACCTTCAACTCAACGCTAATAAGTGAACGCTACAAGGTAAGGTGCACCATACTATTGCGGATTGTTCAAGAAATATTCCTTTTTACTACCCTACTGTATTTTGTGTGTGATATTGGATACATTTAATCCTTTTTCTCTCTACTATTATCTGTATAATCTCACCAAAGAGGTTTGTTAATGTTTGAAACAAAATTAGTCATTGAACTATACCTGTAGACCAGTTGTAAGGCCTCTCACTACAATTTTAATGAAATTCAGGTATTTATTTAGCTAGTAAGTTTGTGTGAGTACGTACCCGTAACAACCATTTCACTACTATCATTTTTTTATATTAATAATAATACTTCTTCAAACAGTAAGCTGTTTATTATTTAGATTGTGATAAATTTACTTTTTAATACTTTTCGTGTTATATGGGAATCAGTATAAATAATCTGAAGTGTGAGCTTGAGTTCATATATCTGGCGCCCGCATGCTTATAGCTCATCACAATTTGTTTTGTTATGAACCACTCGTCTCCACTTGAGTTAGTCGCGAGCCACCCTGTCATTCTAACAGCTTAGTTGCCATCATAAAACCATAAAGCTAATTAATACAGTTAAGGGCCGTGGTGGCCATGCTGGTAGAGCGAAGGGTCGGGGGTTCAAATACCAGCATGGTCATCGGTCTCGTGCATGGCATCACACGTTAAAAGGTAAGGGCTGCGTTTTCCCTAGCTCACACAAGTCTCTCGAATGCTTCCGAGGGTTTTACACATAGATATTTTTAGGGTTAAGTGGAAGAACATAAAAGAGTATCACTTTCTGCTGCCGGGTTAAACTTCGCCCTTTATTTTCTAAAATATATTTTTAAGGAGTATAATTTTTATTTAAATATACTGAAAGAGAAAATAATAAAGACGTTGTTATTATTATTATCATTTGTGTTCAATTGTTGTATTATTTCATCCCGTCATTCGTCAAAGACTATATGATGGTAATGCGCCACCAGTATATTTTAACTCGTCTTGACTTAGGTATTGAGGCAGAACTAAGTTAATTGGCACGTCAGGATTGGCATTTAGACAACTCACATCACACTTGGTTTCGGAAAAGGCGGCATGTTTTCTAAAACTTGTGTTACATGAACTTTTTGGCGAGCACTGTATATCTTGAGCTAGTGAGAGCCCATTTTCGATAACGGTCTGACCCTGAATTAATCAGCGAAAGTCCACGATGGAAACAGGACGCCATTGTATAAATTTGAATGCATTAGCTTTTGTTTCCATATCTTTGATGTGGAAATCGGAATCAGACGGAGTAAATGATTCATTGTACCCTTGAAAGGATTCGGTACTGATTGTGTGAAATTTCTGGTGAAATAATCTGTGACTGTTGTTGGGGTTTCGAATTATTATTTCCCTCCTACCATTGTATTCGATTCGAAATTAAATGCAAAAAACTAGCACAGAGTGCCCACCAAGAAGGAGACAACTCTCAATTCTTATTCTTGATTCCAAGAAGAAACGTTCCTGTGAAGTGTAAAAGTTTATCAATATTTCTTGCAAATGCCCTTTGTTTGAATAATCTCGGGCAACTTGTGTGATCTCAGCAAGGCATTCGACTGTGTTAACCATCAGGTTTTATTGTCAAAATTGTACAGCTTTGGAGTAGGGGTTCAGCTCTTGGTTGGAAATCATCCTTCTTAGTTAATCGACTGCAATACGTAAACATACCAGAACTAATTTTTGGAGCAGTGACACGTATCAGTTCTAAAACTAAACTGGTAATCATAGGAGTTCCGCAAGGGTCTATACTGGGGCCAATTTTATTTATGTTGTACACCAATGAGCTTGATAACTACTTGACAGAGTCTCATGTAACGATGTATGCTGATGACACCTCTTTGATGGTATCGGATAAGGACGAAATTAAAACACAACAAAAGAGTGAACAAGTTTTGGACTCTATTTATGCATGGTGTGGCTTGATTTTTCTATATTTGAATGCCCCTAGAACACAAATGGTGAAATTTTACAGCTAGCAAAAAAACTGTTGTCTCTGTCAACGATGTAGACAATTCAAATGAAACAAAATTTTTGGGTCTGGTGATTGATTAAAATACTAACTGAAAAACTCATTGTATGTACTTAAAGAATAAACTGAACTCTTGGTGCTATTTGTTCAGAAATCCCAAACAAGTCTTAGGAGAACCTCAGCTATCATCCTTGTACCACTCTCAAGTAGCGTCTCGAATTAGGTATGGTATATGTTTGTGGGCTAACTCAACTTCTATTCATGATGTCTTCATTTCGCAAAAAAGAATATTAGGAGTAGTGGCAGGCGTTCCTTCATCCTACTCTTGTAGGAGATTTTCTGCCAAATGTCATGTATTGTTTGTTTTCTTTGTACATTTATGAAATATGCACTTCTATTTTTGAGAACAAAACTAAATTTACTCTGAATAAAAACTACCATGAAGTGAATAAACGACAAAAAAAATCACATTCCATACTGTAAATACAGGGTATCACTAAACTCACCTGCAGAGATGGGTTTGATGATCGACAACAAGTTGCCGCAAGAAATTGAAAATATAAATGTAAGTAGGGAGTTCAACACATCCCTAAAAAAGTTTCTTGGAGAAAATTTGTTTTTAGTATACAGGGTGTCAATTTGAAAACTTCCCACCCTTAATATCTTCCTTCCAGTAAACAATATGAGTAATCGAAAAAACAGGTCAATTTTATTGTCAAGGGGGACACTTTCACGGACTATTTGTAGCCCTCGTGGTTCAACCCCCTCGGAGGGGTAGATGTTATCCTTAGAATTTTAAATGGGAAGGGGGGTCAAGTGGCACATCATTTTGATGGGGGTTCAATTCTTGTTCCAATGGTACCCTGACTTATTATTTTGTGATGAGCATTTTCCGAAAAATTGCGTTCTAAACTAACAGAAGTAATTATTAGAACGCCTATACTGAGATGCATTATTGTTTTGACTCCCTTTAATAAAAATGGTTAGAAGAGTAGGTGGCACCGCTCTAACCCTTGAATGACAGGAATAAATTTATTACGCATGGGATTTTTTATTTGGTGGTTATTTTCCTTCTACACAATAAAATTTAATTTGCGAGAAAGACATTTCCAACATAAAATCTACTTACGCTTATCTTATTAGCTGTTCGAAATGTTGTCCATTTTGCTCTAAACAGTAATACAGTCTGTTTTCGAACTCCCCTCTAACATTACGGAAAACTTCACTAGGAATTGACTGGCATGCTGCTGTAATTCGTCTTTTAAGTTCGTCAATATCAGAAGGTTGTGTTTTATAAACAACGGATTTAAGATGCCCCCAAAGAAAGAAATCTAAGGGTGTTAAATCCGGTGATCTCGGAGGCCATTCAACTGCTCCCCTTCTGCCAATCCATCTACCCGGAAATCTCTCGTTTAACCACTGTCGGACGGGAAGAAAATAATGAGGTGGAGCACCGTCCTGCTGGTAATGTAACAGATCCTCCTGCAAAAGTTCATTACCTTCTGCATCAATTTGAGTTTCTAGCTCGTGAGTTATAAGAGGATCGATAGTCTCTTCAAGCATATCAAGGTACAGATTGCCAGTCAAGTTTTCTTCCAGAAATAATGGACCAAGAATGGCATTTCCAAGAATACCAGCCCAAACATTAACTTTTTGTGGGTGTTGTGTATGCCCTTCCCGAAAAATATGTGGGTTTTCGTCACTCCAATAGCGACAATTTTGTCTATTAACATTGCCATTCAGAAAAAATGAACACTCATCGCTGAAACAGATGTTTAACAGAAGATTAGGGATGGTATTGACTCGATGAGACATGATTTCACAAAACTCTATTCTTCTATCATAATCATCCTCGTGGAGCTCTTGAAGAATCTGCATTTTATATGAATGAAATTTATGCATTTTCAATGCTTTTCTTATAATCTCGCGTGACATTCTGATACTGATCGTAAGGAGCTCGTGGGCTCTGCAGCAAATGTTCCCAAAACTTCAATTTGAGCTGCTTCATTTAGTACTCTGGGGTTATTTCTTTTTTTAATTGTCACTGAACCAGTTTCGTAAAACTTATTCACCAAATCAAGCACATACCGGTGACTTACATTACAATTTGGATGTCTTTCGTTAAAAAGACATGCCGCCCTTCGTGCGCACTTTCCAACTTCTCCATAAATTACAATCATTTCAATTCTGTCTTGAAGAATGTAAACCATTTTTACACTTTTATACACTTATTAAAGTAATTCCTAAACAGCCCAACAGGTACAACGTTATTCACAATACTACCACATAGTTCAAATTTGCTAACCAATTTTTTGCCGGAAAAGTAGCAAAAAGGGAAGGCTATCTGTACAATTTCTGCGATGACACTTAAAAATTCAGCATTTAATAAACACAACTTTACTACCATCTACGTTTTACTATTAGACTACTTTTTTATGTAAAGTGTTTGGAGCTAATGGCTAATGTTACCCCTAATACAGGGTTGGAACGGTACCACCTAATATTCTAACCAGTTCTGGCCAAACCATGCATCTCAGTATAGGCGTTCTAATAATTACTTCTGTTAGTTTAGAACGCAATTTTTCGGAAAATGCTCATCAAAAAATAATAAGTCAGGGTACCATTGGAACAAGAATTGAACGCCCATCAAAATGATGTGCCACTTGACCCCCCTTCCCATTTAAAATTCGAAGGGTAACATCTACCCCTCCTAGGGGGTTGAACCACGAGGGCTACAAATAGTCCTTGAAAGTGTCCCCCTTGACAATAAAATTGACCTGTTTTTTCGATTACTCATATTGTTTACTGGAAGGAAGATATTAAGGGTGGGAAGTTTTCAAATTGACACCCTGTATACATATATTGGTAATTAATGTTATTCTGTTCCGCTTTCTCTATGTTTGACCATTCCTATACATATGTCTCTATGTTTTATAGGAAAAAAATAATATTTCATGTGAGTATATTGTGCATATTATATATGTTACATTTCTAGTCTGAGTGATTATTTTGACGTTTTTTATTTAAGTTTACCAACAACGTGACGTATCCAATATCATGTGAATCCTCAAAAAGAACCAATAAATATTATTGTTATTATTAACTCAATTAATAAATCTCGACGATATAGATTGAATGATAATCATCGACCTGTTTGAAAACTGCTCGTTTCACTTTTTTTATTTTGATGGCGATTCGTTATGTACACAATTGTAGTGATTGTTTTTCAATTAAGAAAGAAGACCGTCTTATCTGAACATCATTTACGGAAGTTGAATCTAAAACAATCATGTGTATCCATCTCGTTATTGAATATCAAGATTCAACATCCATAATTACTTTTTTCAATTTGTAGATACATGGAGAAAGTAATTTTTTATTAAACAATATTTGGCAAGAGTGGTGGTAAAAAATCATTGCAGCTCTTTCTCCAATAATGTTAAAAACAAGGGTACTCAATTCATTATTCAGTTTTATTTTTCTTGTACATTGAGAAAAGTTTTGAAACTCCTACAGCTACGGTATTTGCCCGAAACTCGAGGCGTAGTAAGAATTCTTATTGGGAATAAAACTATCAGTAGAAATGGAAAAATGAAATTTCCATATCATGCAAAACTTTGCAGACGATCTCTCCTTAAAGCCGGTACTATACAGGGTGTCTCCTACCTTACCTACTTCAGAGTTTCAAATGGAGCATGTGTCGATTGATAACTCATTCTGAAGGTGTTTGGGAAGCCTTTTTTAGGCAAATGAAGTTCGTGAAATTGTCAAGCTGTATGTACGTACAAATATAATTGGTGGACGAAATTTTGTCATCTGACTAGAAGCACTGATGATAACTATTATAGTCGAAAACGTGAAATTTTTTTTTCACAATATTTCAAGTCTCCTCTATATGGGGGGGAATCTAATGCTTGCCTATTCATCATTGTCACATAGTCGAAAAATGCATTTTTTTCGAATAAATTCTGATTCGAAAAGCAAATACATTTTCGGATTCAGAAGAAAATTTTCTATAAGATGAAGTAATACCTGTGATAGTCCGCATTTTTTAAATATTCCTAGGCGATCAAAGACGAAAAATGCAATATTCTATATGGAAGGAAATTGAATTTTTCGGAAATTTTTATTTTCCATTTTTCTAAAAATCGCAAACTGTCCTCAGATGTCTTTCGGAGAGCTGATACCGAATTTCACCTCAAAAATTGAATTCGACAAAGCGGTTACTGAAAAAGGGCAGTTTTTAGACAAAAAAATGCAGCTATCCACAAAATTGACATTTTCTTAATGAATTGGCATTCTAATTAGAAAAAATGTACATTTTCGGATTCAGAAGGAAATGTTGTATAAGATGAAATAATATTGGCAGGATTACGCATTTTTTAAATATTCCCAGGCGATCAAAGGAGAAAAATGCAATATTCTATAGAAGGAAATCGAATTTTGCGGAAATTTTTATTTTCCATTTTTTGAATGGTCGCAAAATTTCCACAGACGTGTATCGATGAGCTGATTCCGGATATCTCATCAAAACTTGAATTCGACAAAGAGGTAACTTGAGAAGGGGAAGTATTTCGACGAAAAAATGTACTCATCCACAAAATCGACATTTTCTAAATGAATCAGCATACTAATTCAAAAAACAAGTACATTTTCAAATTCAAATGAAAATTTTCTATGAGATGATAAAGTTTTCTAAGAGATGATGAAATATTCGCAGGATTTCTCATTTTTGAAATATTCTCAGACGATCAAAGTTGAAATATGCAATATTCTGTATCCTTAGAAGAAAATCGAATTTTGCGAAATTTTTTTTTTCATTTTTCAAATAATCGCAATCTTCTCTCGGATGTATCTCGACTAGCTGATTCCGAATATCTTCTCATAAATTGAATTCGACAATGGAGTAACTGAAAAGATCATTTTTTTCGACGAAAAAATGCACCTATCTA
The DNA here is from genome assembly GCA_944452925.2 of Chrysolina oricalcia. NCBI lineage: Eukaryota > Metazoa > Arthropoda > Insecta > Coleoptera > Chrysomelidae > Chrysolina > Chrysolina oricalcia. The sequence goes on from OX101813.2 coordinate 72,316,892, forward strand.
CAAAATCGACTTTTCCTATATGAACTAGCCTTCTAATTCAAAAAACAAATACATTTTTGGTTTCACAAGGAAATTTTTTGTAAGACAAAGTAATACTCGCGGATTTCCGTATATTTGAAATAATTCCCAGGTGATCACCAGGTTTTTTGGAAAAGTAAAAAAGTGCGCGCAAAGATCTAGAAACCGTTCTCTGATTGAACAAAAAAATCACTTCTTGAATTTTATTCCTGTACATCCATGTATATGTAAATGTGACTTTTCCTTGTTCAAATCCTTTTATCACGAAGCGGTCTCATGCTGGGAATTAATTTGAACCTCGCTTTTTCGGGATTCATTAGAGCAGTATTAAATCTTGTTCGCGCCAAATGTCGGTGTCAACTGGTGTGGAACAATGAGAATGAAACGTTTGCAATTCAAATCAAACATTAAACCATGAGCAGACAGAATTCCGTCGGACCTAAAGCGACTACAGAATTCTAATAATTCCGGATATTACCAAAGAAGTTCTCGCTACAAGAGAGTTGAACAAATAGAGAAAAGGAAGACGAAATTGAGAGCACCACATTTTGACCCATAAACGGGGTTCAGTGACAAATTTTTATTGAATTATCTATTTCAATAGAACAGTCATTTTACGTATTTCAAATGTAAACAACAATTACAGGAGTTACCTAAAACTAGCTCTAATCATGATTACAATCCTCGAGGAGCAGAAAGATTATTTAAACAATTCTCAAGGCAAAGGTCCATTGTTGGCTTAGATATAATAATAATAATGATAATAACGTTTATTCAGGAAATCAAAAAAAGAATAAAATGTATAAATGTATAACAGTAAAGAATATATAAAATTACACGATAAAATTGTTTCTCTAAATAAACAAGAAAAAACCCACAAAAGGAAACCTAGTGCGTGGATATATCCATGAAATAGAATATAAAATAAAATTTAAAACACACTTACATCGGTATCAACATGTATACATAATACCAATTAATAATAATAATAATGAAACAATAAAGTAAAGTAAGTGAGTAAAGTAAGAAAAAAGTTAATTAATAGAGAGGAAATAGATGATAGATAGATAGATTTTTGAGAAATTTACTGTTTAAGATAAATCAAGTGGTAGGTGTCATTCTGTGTACACAGTATTCGTCTATTTTTTTCCAGTAAATTTCAATTCGTTTGTTCTATTAATTTTGGGAAGCACTCTCGTCCCAATTGAAAAATATGAGATTTTAGTAGTTTTTTGAATTTATGTGTATTTTTCGTGTCTTTGATGTTATGTGGAATGGTGTTGGAGCTAGGAATAGGCAAGCTCATTGTCCAATGGCTTTCTGCGCTAGAGGTATAAGCTGTGACTGCTTTTGTCGAGTGTTATAAGTATGTTTGGAATATGAGAAATTTTTTGTTTTGCGATATCTCTCATCAGTTTTGAAATAATGAAGTTGGCGTATATCCGACACCCCGCTTTGTATAAAAAGTTCATTTGATGAAAATGATATTTTTCTTGTATATTTGAAGTGGATATAAATGATTTTTCAAGGCACTTCCCCAAACGACTTTAGTATGTAGTAACACCGCACCTAGTAACACCGGCGACACATTGGTTCTTTGTAATATACAGGGTGATTCATTAAATGTGACGACCGGCTTTATTATCAGATATAATAAAAGTTATCAAGAAATTTGTTAAATCAAATAATTATAACATATTCACCTTCATACTCAATATATTTAATTCAAATATGTATTCAGATTACACATACAGGCAATTACAATACAAAGAGAATTTATTTATTATAGTACAACTCCCTGTACATTTATGCTGATTTGGAATTTTGGCAATTATCTGAAACAAACTCAAAAGGCTCGGGATAACAGAATTGGGACGAGTATTGCTGTACAAGGTGGAACAAATGCCCAAAATGACTAATAATTAGTGACTCACACGGTATGTGCCGGCGATGAAGATCTTCATTATCTGTCGATTATGGGGATATATTTCCGAAAGGATTAAATCATGTGCACATCATTTAGATAGGCAAGGATATATTTTAGAACCGTCCATTAGGTAATAATTATTGGATAATATAACATTATCCGATTATAAGATGAGAAATCTTGTAATTTTTATAAAGATATAGCAATAAATCTGACGAGAATATAACACGAGAGTAGTTTGAGTGACAATGAATTTGAATGTTTATAGATATATTATAAATGCTTAATGAATAATAAAATGGCCTAGATCAATATTACACCACTTGTAAATCTGGTGCTAGGAAGTGTCGATACCTTCCACATAACGAAAATTCGTATGCTTTCTAATGCAGTATTCTCCCATGTGAAAGCGAAAGCTGCATCATCATGCCGTTGACCAGGATCCGTATAAGATGCAACAAATATACATAAATATTGACCATTTTTATTTAATTTTCTACTTTATGATTAATTCAAATACACATGTTCCTAAAAAAATTGAAAAAATACATCTAAAAAAGAAAATTTTAGGTGACCCTGTATAATAAACAACAACAACAAAAATAAAAAATTCCTGTAGTCCTCGAATCTAATATAACAGACCATTATTGCATCATAAACCACTTCACTACACCTGAAATAATACGAACTGATAAACCACAAAGATTCAGAAATCTATTTAATAAACATAAATTTAAAGAAAAAATCAAACAGGAAAATTGGCTGGATTTGTATACTGAAAATAACGTTGACGTGTGTACCGAAAATTTTATAAATAAAATAAAAAACCATTTGGATAACTCAACAACAAAAATAAAAATTAGGAGAAACGAAATAAGAAGAAAATGTTGGATAACTGCGGGAATAGTAAAATCTACACATGAAAAAAACAGACTATACAAAATAATGAAAAATCAACCAACAGAACATAACAAAGAACAATTTAAAAACTACAGCAATAGGTTAAATTTTTTAATAAAAAAGGCGAAAAGTGACTACTATAATAACAAAATAGAGGCTAATAAGAACACGAGTAAAAGCCTATGGGAATGTATCAATGAAATTTCAAAAAATCATAAACAAAAAACAGAAATTAAAGAAATAAAAAATTACACTGGAAAAAAAACAAATGATTCTAAAGAAATATCTGATGAGTTTTGTAAACATATTACTGATATTGGTGAAAAAGTGGCAAAAAATTTAAGTAACAAAATGGAAACAAAACTTGTTAGACATAAAAATAATCCAAATTCAATTTTTTTAACTGAGACGAACGAAGCAGAAGTGATAGAGATTATACTGAATCTGAAAAATAACAAATCACCGGGTATTGACAACATAAAATTTGAAATTCTGAAAGATATCAAGGAAGAAATTGCACCTCCGTTAGTTTATTTAATAAATAAGTCCATGAATGATGGAAAACTTCCAGAAATCTTGAAAATTGCTGAAATAAAACCTCTCTTCAAAAATGGTGATAAACTCGATGTTACGAACTATCGCCCTATTTCGTTGATATCGAGCATGGGAAAAGTTTTCGAAAAAACCTTACAGAAGAGGTTGGTTTCATTTCTCGAAAGTTATAATATTTTATCGAGTAGACAATATGGTTTTCGTAAGAATAATTCAACGTCTGATGCAATTGCCAGATTGACAGGGTTGATAAATAATGCAATTGACAAAAAAAATCCTTCTATTTGTGTTTTCATAGATCTGGCAAAAGCATTCGATACCGTTGACCATTCAAAACTACTGTCAGTGCTCTCAAATATTGGCATTCGAGGAGTTGCTCATAAATTACTTGAGAGTTACTTATGTAACAGGAAACAATGCGTCAATATCAATGGAACTATGAGCAGTTATCGAATGATAAAATATGGAGTGCCTCAAGGTACTGTTTTGGGGCCAATTCTTTTCAATTTGTATATCAATGATCTTTTCGAACAAGATACGTGTGGGAAAGTTGTGAGTTTCGCGGACGACACTGCCGTTTTTACGAAGGAACTGACTGGACCACTCTCAAAAATAACATTGAAGTTGATTTTCAAAATATAATAAATTTTTTCAACGATAGACTACTTACAATCAATTTTAAAAAAAACTCACTTTTTGCCGTTTACATCCTACTCTACAAATTTACCAGAATATAAAGAACTGGAAATACCATATGATGACGGAACACTTTTGAAAATAGAGTCTGTCGATAAGCTTAAATACTTGGGTATATATATAGATTCTCATTTGAAATGGGAAGATCAAGTTAATTATGTGATGAAAAAGTTGCGATTCATGGTCTACAAATTCAAAAACATATCTAACATCATTAATATAAAATATCTGAAAATATTGTACCATGCTTTGGTCGAAAGTCATCTTTCCTATGGAGTCATTGCATTGGGAGGAGCCTCAAAAACACTTATCAATAACCTCCAAAAAATTCAAAAGTGCATTCTTAAAATGATGTATAAAAAACCGCGAGATTATCCATCCTGTAGCCTATATCAAGAAACAATGATAATGAATGTAAGTCAGATATTCGTTTTTGCGATCCTCTTGAGGCAGTTTAGACATAAATCGTCGTTGGTACCTATTCAGCACCCTTACAACACAAGACATAAAAGTAACGCTGTGATACCAAGAACTGAAAAAACGATAGGACAAAAATGTTACACTTTCTTGGGACCAAAACTTTTCAATGAGCTACCGCCCGAACTCAAAACGATCAACTCATACGAAATGTTCAAGAAAAAGGTCAGAACTTGGCTATTCAGTATTCCGTTGGAAACACTAGAAAGCTTTATAGCTACAAGCAGAGTATGTTATAGACTTGCATGAGGTGTTGCTCATGCCTGTAGATGTTATTATTCCAATGCGACTTTATTGCCAAAATATTTCCTCAATCTGATATAAAATTTAATATTTTAGAATTGTGTTGTCTAAAGCTTTTATATAAAATTTTAACAATACCAATTATTTCATTTTTAATTGTTCAATCCTTTAGTTTGAATTTTGATTGTTTAGTCCTTCGGTTTGATTTTAAACTTTTAGTCTTAATAATTTTTATATTTATTTAATTTTTTATTTTAACAAAATTAGAAAATATTTGTATTTCAATGGTGTTTATATTCAATATTTTATTTTATTTTTAAGATTCATCTGTCTTGTTATTTAATTGTTCAGATATATATATATATATATATATATATATATATATATATATATATATATATATATATATATATATATATATAGAAAGGGTAGTCGTTGCTAATACTAATCCTACAATTCCTACATTCACTTCACTTCCATATATAAAAGATATTACACCAAGATTGTCCAGGCTCTTTCATTCAGTATGTAATGTAAAAATAGCAAATAAAACTATTTTACCAATAAGATCAATTTATTCAAAAGTGAAGGATAAAATTCCATTAACTTCCACTTCAAATGTAGTATATAGCATTCCTTGTCAGGACTGTGTTAAAAATTATATTGGCCAGACTTCTAGAAGCCTTAAAAGTAGAATCTCCTCACATAAAAGTGATTGTAGACTTCATCCTGAAAGATGTGCTCTTGCTGATCATGTAAACAAATTTGACCATCGAATAAATTATAACTCAACTAAAATATTAGCTAAAGAGACACATATGACTAAGAGAACTTTTTTGGAAATGGCCTTCATATATCAAGACAAAAAATGTATGAATAAAAGAACTGATATAAATCATTTGAGTGAGATTTATTCCTTCTTATTGTCGTTAGACCACACTCTCCATATGAATAATAATATCTCCATAACTACTCAATTGGAAATGTAATTTTTTCCTAACATACAAAACAACAGTCGTATATTTCAACAGTTGGTACTAGATTACAGTTGGTACAAGATTACAGTTGGTAACATTGACTTGAAAATTACAGATTTCTTTTCTATTGACAACTGATTTGTGTCCCTTGGATACAATCAACAAGTCTTTTGTTTTTCGACTGAAATTTCAAAATTTTCTGTTATTTATATTCGTAAAGTCTTTTTTCCTTATTATTTACAATTTTAAGCTGTAATGTCACTATCCAAAGAACTAAGAACATGTCAACTAACCTCACTATAGTTGTAAGTAAAATTTTAATAACATCAAAATGTATAATTGACATAATAATTCTTTGTAGTTCCCTGAAGATGTAAATAAAATTTACGAAAGCTTGGAATAAACTCTATAAAAGAGTACACTTTTGACTTTGCTGCAATCCCCAATATTAACTGGTTTTATTTTATATATATATATATATAAATATATATATATATTTACATTTTAACAGAATTGGGAACATCTGTATTTAACTGTCGTTCACTTTTAATGTTTGAACAAAGATTTCATGCCACGCGCGGATTCATTTCCTTGTGGTTTTTCTGTGTTTATTCATTAACGTATTATTGTTCTTAAATGTTTATATTTTAACCAAGACTGTGATGATGATGTATGAATTGACTAAATTTGTGTAAATAGACCAAATAAAGTCTTACGTAAAAAAAATAGTAATCTCAGATCACCTAATTTCAAAATCAAATGATATTTACCTATTTTGCACTACGAGCTTTTGCGATTGACTGATTTTGTTCAAAGAATTACATAAACATTATGTAATTATTAATAACTCTGTGTACGGAGTTTCAGAACTTTTCATTATAACTCGTGTCGAGAATATAAAGATTGCAATCATTATCCTATACTGTTTGTAACAAAATAATCGCCACATTATTGATTCTCTAAAGGCATAAGTAACAACGCTGTCTCTTTATGTTTGACACCCTGTATCTCAAAAACTGTCCATTAGATCTCGTTGTGCCCATAGAGACATTTGATCAGGACATCATAAACTACATTATACTAAATTTTCAGCCAATTTGACTGAGACCCATTTTCCATAAGAACCGTGCGAGGTCCTTTGGCAAGGGATTAACATTCTTGTAGAGAATTGTTTTTCGATAAACCCTATACTTTCCAAGATAACAGTAGCATGCCAAATTTGGTGGTGCTACGATCGATCATCGTCTCAATAATAATAATAATATTTATTTCGCTTGTTAAAAAGTATAAAATTATAACAATTAATATTTCTGTACAATAACAAGGAAGACGTCAGTGTAAAAATAAATAATATATAGATATAAACAATAAATTGACATGAAAAAATTGACTAAAACATATGAAGATAAGTTACATTTTATAAAAATTGTTATTAAAACTCCTCAACGGTGTAGCAATTTTTTTCTATAATTTATGCTTTTAGTTTCCTCTTGAATATGGAAATATTCACTGAATCCTTAATACACGTATCTAACTTGTTATATAGTTTCGGTCCGAGGTAGAGATGACACTTTTGATAAAGAGAGGTTCGGTGGGGATTCGGTATTAGTAAACCCCTATTAGTAGCTCTAGTTCGATATGGATGGTCTCGTTGATTTGCCATAAATTTTTGTTTTTTTTTATGAACGTATATGCACATCTCATATATATATATATATATATATATATATATATATATATATATATATATATATATATATATATATATGAAAATAGGTAATTCGTGACTGACAATAACTGTAGAATTGAAAATATCTTGAGGTTTTCTATATATATATATATACAGGGTCACGGTCGATGGTACCTTAGACGTTTACGGAGAACGGGACATAGGATCATTCTGAAAATTTGATTTCTCAAGTAGTTGCTCTTGGTCTATCGATCTAAAATATTTTCAGCAATGCAGCGTTGCCGCTTATACCAGAAAGTAGCAGCATCTTTGTTATTTCAAATGGGTCACCCTGTATATTACCGCATTTTTGAACTTGTCATTCCTTTCTGATTATTTCTGCCTCATACTCCCCTATACCTATCTCTAACGGTTTTTGAGATATTGGTTATTTTCCATATTTTTTATCCAAAACATAGCTCGAATTGAATGTTTATTTCTGCGGTATTTGGATTCTTAGGAAGTTGCAATTTTGTGTTTAGTTCATCAAGATCATGTTCATTGATTCTGTATAGAGAAGTTTGTTCTGCGTTATACAGGGTCGTTCAAAATTCATGATCTTACTGCTAGATACGAAAAGGGTTGAATGTGTGTTTTTATTATATTGAACATCCTGTATATTATGAAATATCCTGAAAGATTACTAAATTCCCTTCGAATTGATATATCATGTTACTATACCTATTTAGCCAGAATTCCGAGATAATAGCAATTTTCACTTGTAATCTCCCAAGTGCTTGAATTATTGCCGAAAATTTTTCAAGTATATGAATTTTCTTTGAAGATTCATGTATGAGATAAATTTACGGCAATTAATTCAAGCACGAGGGGGATTCGGTAAGAAAATTTCACACCGAGAAACGAAAATCATCCAACAATTCATAAGAAATAACTAACGATGGTTTCATCTGAACTATTTATAACCACTGAAATGTTGATATGTAAAATACTTAAAATTTTCATCAATAAATGTTTTTAAATTTGGAACAAAAAAAAATGAAAAAGTTATATTCTTATAGTGGATTGAACCATCGATCTAGCGACTCATAGGCCGCAACACTACCGCTGAGCTACGGGACTTGTGATAAAAACTTGTGACAACTGGTGTATTGAACTTCTTCTGAAATATGATTTCAGAATTGACAATTTCTGCAATAATCGTGGAGAAAATATTTTCAGACACATTCCAAATATCTAGTAAATACATAATTATCTCCTTTCATATGAAAACTAGACCTCCATTTGTACATTAAAGCAAAATATCAACTTGTCACATGTCAAACATTTATTGACGAAAATGTTGTTAAGTATTTTAAATATCAATATTTCAGTGGTTATAGATAGTTCAGGTGAAACTATCGTTAGTTATTTCTTATGAATTGTTGGATGATTTTCATTTCTCGGTGTGAAATATTCTTACCGAATGCTTGAAACAATTGCCGTAAATTTATCTCGTTTCAATGAAAATTCATGTACTCGAAAAATTTCCGGCAATAATTCAAGCACTTGGGAGATTACAAGTGAAAATTGCTATTATCTCGGAATTCTGGCTATTTAGGTTTAGGAACATGATATATCAATTCGAAGGGAATTTAGTCATCTTTCAGGATATATCATAATATACAGGATGTTCCATTTAATAAAACGCACTTTCAACCCTTTTCGTATCTAGCAGTAAGATCATGAATTTTGAACGACCCTGTATAACGCAGAACAAACTTCTCTATGCAGAATCAATGTACATGATCTTGATGAACTAAACACAAAATTGCAACTTCCTAAGAATCCAAATACCGCAGAAATAAACATTCAATTAGAGCTTTGTTTTGGATAAAAAATATGGAAAATAACCAATATCTCAAAAACCGTTAGAGATAGGTATAGGGAAGTATGAAGCAGAAATAATCAGAAAGAAATGACAAGTTCAAGAATGCGGTAATATACAGGGTGACCCATTTGAAATAACAAAGATGCTGCTACTTTCTGGTATAAGCGGCAATGCTGCATTGCTGAAAATATTTTAGATCGATAGACCAAAAGCAACTACTTGAGAAATCAAATTTTCAGAATGATCCTATATATATATATATATATATATATATATATATATATATATATATATATATATATATATATATATATAGACCGGCAACTGCGAGTATTTTTAGTTCTCCAAAAGAATTTCTGCATGTCTGCCGCCATCCTAATTTGGCAATTATTCTGACAGCATACTTTTGCAGAAGAGCTCATACCCCAGTTCAAGATTGCATAGCGTAAGTGACAGCCAATAGTGACATGATACAGATTCAATAGAACTTCCTTTCCACAATGATTTGACATAAATCTCAATGCGTAACACCTATTTGGACTAGATTATTAGATGTATCCGGAATATTATGAAAACTCGAGACACCAAATTCCATCTCAAAATTCAAGAAATTGACAGAGATGAAATCAATAAACCCATCTGCTGGAAAGACTGCTATGAAGAAAGAAAGCCATAGTTCTAACTTACATTTCACTCAGTTTGATGAGAGATTTCTTTATCCCTGTAATTTTCCATCACAGCAGTGCCACTTCAAAACTTCCAGCAACTCGCGTAGAGATAATGAGGAAATTTGCATTCCCAAGTCGAGTCTACTTGCAACAGAAACCACCGGGGCCCGAATCGAACATTTTGCAATGTAAATTATTTGTAAAGAATTCCCCTCGATCACTCGACTCAACAGTATATTAGTCTAAAATGTTTACTCGGGCGCGATATGCAAAACACATCGGATAGGAGACTTTTTCAGCGGCTTTTCGAGCAACTTCGAAATTAAATTTCAATGGCCGGAATCTCGGAAATAAAGCGTTGATGAATGCCGTTGCGAGCCGGCATTATTGGATTTGTGTTTACAGAGTTTTTCCTATTCCATTTCCAATTGACTTTTCCCGCGAGTTGATCTGAATAGGAAGTGATTTTCAACTACAGTGTGTCGACTCTGCAGGGAATTTGTTTCGATTTGTTCGTGGCGAAAGCTTCATTAAAAGTTATGGCGAAGCAGATATTTCACGAAAGTCATTATTTTCAAGCTATACCGAATATTTCCAATATCGATTGAGTTGCTGTATCTGTTTTAGAAGTTTCAGAATGATTATAGAGATGTTCATAAATACAACTGATGATGAATCAATTCGTTCAAGTGGTCAAAAAGATTGATTACTTTCTTTTTGGAAGTCCGTTGTAAGAATTGAAATATGTCTAACTGAAATTGTATGTGAATTAAAAGTATCGATCCAATAAAAATCAGTAACGGTGTTCTAGAGAACCGATATTCGATATAGAACGAAATCGAAATTTGCAAAAACTTTATTTTAAATTTTTCTAAAAATCGCAAACTTTCCTCAATCCTATCTCGACGGTCTGATTCAGAATATTACCTCGAAAATTGAATTCGACGAAGGGGTAACTGGAAAAGGGGGATTATTTCGACCAAAAAATGCATCAATCCACAAACTCGATATTTCTTACATTTCTAATTAGGAAAACAAGTGCATTTTTGGATTCAAACAAAATTTTATAAGATGAAGTAATACACGCGGGATGCCGCATTTTTTTAATATTCCCATGGGATCAAAAATGCAATATTCGATATGAAAGGAGATCGAATTTTGCGAACATTTTTATTTTCAATTTCTTCGAAATATCGCAAACTTTCCTCAGACGTATCTCGATGATCTGATTCCGGAAATGAACTCAAAAATTTTATTCGACAAAGGGGTAACTGGAAAAGGGCAATTTTTTCTACAAAAAAATGCGTCCATCCACAAACTCGACATTTATCTAATGAATTAGCATTCTGATTCGGAAGACAAGTAAATTTTTGGATTCAGAATAAAATTTTCTATAAGATGAAGTAACACTCACGGGATTCCGCATTTTTGAAATATTTCCAGGTGATCAAACTCGAAAAATGCAATAATCGACATGAAGGAGATGGAATTTTGCGAACATTTTTAATTTCAATTTTTTGAAGTATCGCAAACTTCCCTCAGACGTATCTCGATGATCTGATTCCGGAAATGAACTCAAATATTCAATTCGACAAAGGGGTAACTGGAAAAGGGCAATTTTTTCTACAAAAAAATGCGTCCATCCACAAACTCGACATTTCTTAAATGAATTAGCATTCTGATTCGGAAGACAAGTAAATTTTGGATTCAGAATAAAATTTTCTATAAGATGAAGTAACACTCGCGGGATTCCGCATTTTTTAAATATTTCCAGATGATCAAACTCGAAAAATGCAATAATCGATATGAAGGAGATCGAATTTTGCGAACATTTTTAATTTAAATTTTTTGAAATATCGCAAACTTCCCTCAGACGTATCTCGATGATCTGATTCCGGAAATGAACTCAAATAGTTAATTCGACAAAGGGGTAACTGGAAAAGGGCAATTTTTTCTACAAAAAAATGCGTCCATCCACAAACTCGACATTTCTCTAATGAATTAGCATTCTGATTCGGAAGACAAGTAAATTTTTGGATTGAGAATAAAATTCTCTATAAGATGAAGTAACAATCGCGGGATTCCGCATTTTTTAAATATTTCCAGGTGATCAAACTCGAAAAATGCAATAATCGATATGAAGGAGATCGAATTTTGCGAACATTTTTAATTTCAATATTTCGAAATATCGCAAACTTCCCTCAGACATATCTCGATGATCTGATTCCGGAAATGAACTCAAAAATTTTATTCGACAAAGGGGTAACTGGAAAAGGGCAATTTTTTCTACAAAAAAATGCGTCCATCCACAAACTCGACATTTCTTAAATGAATTAGCATTCTGATTCGGAAGACAAGTAAATTTTTGGATTCAGAAGGAAATTTTCTATACGATGAAGTAATACTCGCGAAATTCCACATTTTTTAAATATTCCTAGGTGATGAAAGTCGAAAAATGCAATATTAGATTTAAGTAGAAGGAATCGAGTTTTGCGAATATTTGTAAATATAATTTTTCACAAAATCGCAAACTTTCCTCAGACGTAGCTGATTCATTAAATGATTTTTTTTGGGGACAAACTATAACTGTGACAAAAAAAGTGCAAGTACATTTTTGGTAGAAAAAAAATTTCCCTACAAGAGGGAGTTTTTTATTTTTAATTCTATTCATCCTAGCCCAAAATATTCTAGGATTTTGAAAATAAAAATATTTCTCGAACATTTTTTTGACTTTAGGAAATCGATTGACCAATGAACTTTTTCTTATATCAACCAATATACTCTTAACTAATTATTAAAAAAATATCTGCGAGATTGCTAATTACTTGTGCTTTCAGTGAAAAATTTACTCCACCAACTGGGCTATGTGGTAAAACAACTTCCATATTCCTATTGCAAGAGTTTCAATAAGAAATAACTTCCAGAATAATATTACTGTTATTTCCAATTTACTGCCATAAAAGATAAAATCTTGTTCTTTACTGTAGTGATACTTACATTTTTAAATATTGAACTATAAGTAAGTGTTCATTCTGCTCTTTTTCTTTTAATACCTTTCCCAGACGGAACCAAACGCCTCTCTTGCATCGGAGAATATCGTAAAACAAGAAAATCGATAAGAAGGCATCCTCAATAATTTGATGAACATCTAATAGCAGTTGTTTAATGAAATCTCTTCGAACAAAGCATCCTTGATTCCGTGAATCTCGCTTTCCGCCGACTTTGACAAGTACTGCCTTTGTTTTGTTTACAGCGATAGTGCGATGGAACTGATGCGGAGTTTTGAGAGTTTGCAACTTAGCGAAGGCTTTGTTTAGTCGGATACGTAAGAAACAACAGGTGCTTGGGCAGGTGCCAGCTAGATTTCGTGTCGGGAACTTCGCCAAGAGATGTAATTCAGAGAGTTTCACGGTTTCGTTGATATCCGATTTAATTTCGAACTTGTTTGTGTTTTGAATGCTGAGACTACACAGTATGTATGTATGTAGTATGTTTGTGCCGAATTACACCAAAATAAACTCCACTTTAGTCTTAGCTTTTGTTTTGACATGGATTGATAATTGAACCATTTGTTGCAGACATTAATTATTGTCTGCAGAGACCTACCCTATACTGATGAGGGGCAAAACCCTGAAATCGTTCTATAGGTGGTCCAAATGTTTCAATTAACATTTCCATGCAGATATAGCCTTGTAGGAACTCTGCACGGAAATTCATTGGATGTAATTCAACGTTCGTCGTGGTATTATGCAGGAAATTATTTAGTTGTTTTCTGATGGATTTTCGACCCAATTTTTCCTATTGTATAGGATTATGGCAGGACAGGACACTTTGTTTCTTTCTTGACAAACGCTCATTGTGAACAATGTAGATTTTTTTATTTATATTTTTATGTATAGAGAAAATTCTATTTCCAGTCAATTTATTTATTGATAGGCTATAATGATAGATTTTATAAATTTAGGTATCATACAGCATAGTCGGACGGAGCCAAATCTGGTGAATAAGGGGGGTGTTCTAGTAATTTAAACCCTATTCACGAATTTTTTGCATGGCAACATGAGATTTGTGTGCAGGGGCGTTGTCCTGCAGAAACAAAACACCTTTGGATAGCTTTCCGCGTCTTTTCTCTTTAATTTTTTCCCGTAGAGTGGTCAGTATTGTCGAATAGTAATCTCCAGTTATTGTTCTACCCTTATCCAAAAAATCAATCATGATTACTCCATGGCAATCCCAAAAAACTAAAGCAAGAACTTTTCCAGCAGATTTTTGGAAACGAAACTTCCTAGGTCTTGGAGAACCGGAGTGTCGCCATTCCATCGATTGTTGCTTTGTTTCTGGATCGTAGAAATGTACCCAAGTCTCATCCATAGTAACAATTCGGTTTAAGAAGTCTACATCGTTTTCAAATCGAGCACAGATCGAACGCGATGCTACTACCCTTGCACGCTTTTGGTCAACATTCCAAAATTTGGGGATCCATTTTGCAGCAATTTTTCTCATGTCCAAATTGACGTGAACTATATGATGAACGCGTTCGTATGAAATAATCAGTGCTTCAGATATCCGTTTTAGCCCAATTCGACGGTCTGCATCGATATTTTTGGGGACTGGTACAGAAACTGGCCTTCCCGATCGGTCATCATCTTCAATGGAAAATTTACCTCTTTTGAAGCTTGCAGTACAAGGGTATTAAGCATATATTCGTAAATCTGCTTACCTCTTAACCCTTTTAAATACAGGTACTTGATGATGGCTCGATACTCCAATTTTTCAATTTTCACAATTTCGGTGGACATATTTTTTCTTTAATTTATTGCGTAACTCTGATTTACTTTTTTAACTTTACACTGACACTTCTAATAAGTTATTGTTCGTTGCTATGGTAACGCAATATTTTGTTTATGCAGGGAACTGGTCTAGGCTAACTAGATATCAATACATTCTCGTACATAGACTAATAGGAGAGGGCCACGGATGGAGCCTTGTGGAACATATATATGACAATAAGTCATATTTTTGGATAATTTTCATAGATACATTATCGTCCCACATGAATTTTTGTTTTTCTTAGGTTTTATAGTCGTCATCACATCACACTAATGTGGTTGTTGCTAACCGACTATTAACATCTCGAGAGAACATGTGCCCAACCATATCATAAACGTGGCTACAAAAAGAACAACAAATCATCGTTAGCATGGTCGTTTGAATTAAATTGATATAGGTTAATGCCAAGCTAAGTCCGCTCTAGAAATAAGTGTATGAATGTTATTGTAGGTGTGGAGATTGATTCAGTTAGCATGCAAAGGAATAAATAGAAACTTAAATATAGATCGAATCGGGTCCGAGTGTCAAAGCCGTTGAATTCATTTATTTACCCAGGTTTCAGGTTTTCTTTTATCGAACTACGATAGCTACTGGGGTTTGGTGGATACAGGAATATATTCTGAATAGTTTTCCCCATAAATTCATTGTATTATTTACGGTTTTAGGATGCAATGTTGGCAAAACAACAGTAACCTTCAAATAAATGAGATATTTTGCAAGCGGAATTAGAATGGAATTTATTATTTTCAGATGTAATAATGCGAGGGTCCAAACACGACATTTGACTTTCTTTATCTTCCGAATCACTAGATGAGGTATACCAGCAGCATATAACCTTGAAGCGCTAGTATTCTCCAAGAAACTGCACAACCGCTTGTGCATAGTACTCCAAAAACGATTTATAAAAATCAGATAAAAACTGAACGAGTTTTTGAGATATTCAAAAGTTTTGAGATCAAATGGCTCGAAAACGAAAATATAACAATACTTCGAACGAATGTTTTGTAACATTCCTACCTACATTCTAGCATTTCAAATATAATAATAATAATACTAATAATAATAGCTTTTATTGATAGGTAAAAGTGAAAAATATTATAAACTCGTATCTGTATTTTATATGGTAACATTCAATATCTCTAAACGTTTACAATTTTGTATTTTTACATTTCACAATTTAACGTTATTTACACTCTAAGAGTTTCCATAATTTTATATTTTATATGTTATGTTTCATTCTTATAAATGTATTATTTATTTACTTTCATTATATGACATTAGGACATGTATAGGAAACTGTGGTCTTGGATCAAAATTCAAATTCAGAATTTTATATAAGCCATTTTTTGAAAATGTACCTGTTCTTCGAATCAGAAGGCTAGTTCATTTTAAAAATGTCGATTTTGGGGATGGGTACATTTTTTCGACAAAAAAATTGCCCTTTTTCAGTTACCCCTTTATTATCTCTTCAAAATACTTTTTAGACGAGTTTGGGATTTTTGAAAAATGGAAAATAAAATTTTTCGCAAAATTAAATTTCTTTCCATATTGAATATTATGTTTTTCGAATTTGATCGCCTGGAAATATTTCAAAAATGCGAAATCTCCGCGGGTATCACTTGATCTTATAAAAAAATTTCCTTATGAATCCGAAAATTTACCTATTCTCCGAACTATAAGTCTAGTTCATTTAGAAAATGTCGATTTTGTAGATGGATGCATTTTTCCTTCGAAAAAATAATACTCTTTCAGTAAACCCTTTATCGAATTAAATTTTCGAGGTTATATTTGGAATCAGCTCGTCGAAATACATATGAGGGAAATTTGCGATGTTTTGAAAAATGAAAAATCAAAATTTTCGCAAAATTCGATTTCCTTAAATTGATGGATGCATTTTTCTTTGATCGCCTGGAAATATTTAAAAAATAAGGAATCTCCGCAGGTATTACTTGATCCTATAGAAAATTTCCTTCTGAATCTGGAAATCTCTCCGAATTAGAACGCTAGTTCATACAGAAAATAACAATTTTGTGGGTGGTTGCATTTTTTCGTCGAAAAAATAACGCTTTTTCAGTTCACCCTTTGTCGAATTCAATTTTTGAGGTGATATTCGAAATCAGCTCGACGATATATAAGAGTTTGCGATATTTTGAAAAATGGAAAATGCAAATTTTCGCAAAATTCGATTTGCTTCTATATCGAATATTGCATTTTTCAACTTTGATCGCCTGGGAATATTTCAAAATTGCGGAATCCCTGCGAGTATTACTTGATCCTATTGAAAATTTCCTTCTGAATCCGAAAATGTACTTGTTCTCCGAATTAGAAACTTAATTCGTTCAGAAAATGTCGATTTAGTGGATGGATGCATTTTTTCAGTTACCCCTTTGTCGAATTCAACTTTTGAGGTGATATTTGGAATGGCAAATGAAAATTTTTGCACAATTTTATTTCCTTTTATAATAGCACCATTATTCCCGCATACTCCGTAGTTTTTGAGAACTTAAATATTGACTAGTTATAGAGAAAAAAATTATTTTAATGATATGTAATCAACGGTACAAGACCATAATATACCATTGCTCACGAAATAGTGTACCTGGGAACAATACCCATAATTTATATTTTATTTATTGGAAATAATATTTCTTTACAGAAATCTGTATTTTATTAATTTATCACAATAAGAAATAAGATAATTTTAAAGTGCAACCTAATTTTTATTTGTGTGCATGAGTAAAAAAAGTGGAATTTATAATTCAAAATTAATAGGCAATTGAAAATTTCTCAGAGTCAGCAGATTCCTTTTAGGCACTAGTGCCTGAAAATGACAATGAATCATTGAAACGATGTATTTATTCATTATAAATTTCAAAAGTACAGGGGAATTGTTGAAGTGAATACTAGCGGTATCCAGCTTTCCTTTCTCTTGTTCTGAATTCGTATAAATTTCTTGAGGTTCATTGGCGGTAGATTCGGATACATTTCCGACGAAAATGTCGATATTATTAGGAGAATGTCACAACGCTACTGTCAAATAGTAATCATGGCCTGCTTACCAAATACCGAATGGAAATAACATTCTGACATTTTCACAAATAAATGCTCATAAGTCCGAAACTTGACTAGTTAGGTATAGGTATGATATACATAGAAAGAAAGCAAATTTCAGCAGCTTTCCGAATTTTTAATAATATACAGGGTGTTCCATTTAAAATAATCAAATTTCAGCAACTTTTTCAAGCAAACGAAAAAACTGTATTTTTTTACCACCCTGTATTGAAGTAACGGAGATTAGGCTGACGTGTGGGAAGTGTCCAAGTATCACCTAACTCCAAACCAAATCTCGATATCATAGTATTTCTTAACTAAAAGATATCGGCATTTTTAGAAGTCATGATTTTCGAAGAAAAAAATTGAAATTAATTTTTATTTCGAAAACGGTAACAGATAGGTATAGGGAAATATCAAGAAAAGTTGTCGGGCAATTGTTGGAGATTCCAAAAATAATATTATATACAGAGTGTTCAATTTGAAAAATCAAAGTTGCTACTGCTTTCTAATAGAAGCGGCAACACCGCATTGCCGAAAATATTTTAGTTGGCTAGAGAATGTCCGAATATGCCCTCCATTAAATTTTCAAAGTGATCCGTTGTCTGGTTCACCAGAAACGTCTAATGTGCCATCCACCGTGAATCAGCCTGTATACTATATACAAAATGTATAGCACGTTTTGAAAAAAAGATCTATGCAAAAGCCCATTCTTCACTGTTTTGGTGAACCCTGTACAAACGCGCCAAGTGTGTTGATACTTTCCCGTCCTCATGAATGTTATTTTATGTCCGCTAGATGATGATAAATACGCTAACATTCCCTTAATTTGATTCAACCTCAGGTGTTTTTTTGAACTTTGTGAAACTCACGAACAAACCGAAAAAGTTTCAAAATGAATGTAGTTGCAGTTTGTTTGAAACTTTCTCCGCAATAATTTCAACTAATCAGAATTGCGGTAGATCATTTTTGATAATGAAATGAAAGAGTAGAAGTCCCATTTATATTTGTAGAATAATTCAAACTGAGTTATGGAATGAAACAGGGGTGGGATTATGCACACTCGATAAGAGAGCTGTCACGATACGTAGGCTAGAACGATGGTTGTTCCCGATTCGAAACGAAGTCGAAATTATGAAATTTCTTTGAATAGAGATAGAATGGAATTATATCTACCATATAGACCATTGATATCGACTCAAGTTGCAATATATTTTGAATTGTATTCGTTTTTATAATTGATAGAATCTGACATATGTCAAACTTACTACGGATCGAGTGTTCGTAATTGCACCCCAGTATTTAAAGTTCCTGTTGATGCTAACTTCAATAGCGAAAAGGTTTATACAATTTACTTGGCCAGTCTTATTCTGTAACGATTGTTATAATTTAGATTTTGTCACTGTTCTCACGAGACTCGGCAAAATAATAATAATAATCGCCGTCCTCTAACCACACTTTGGGTATATGACTGTTCATGAGGTAGTATTATTATTATCATCATACAATTTACTAGATCGGACTGTTGTCTTATTGTCTATCTGCGCAAAAAACTGACAAAAGCACTAAACAAATTTCCAACATTGGCTGTGAATCTGACAGTTCACAAGTGTGCTGCATGCTTGCTACAAGTTTTATTGTAGGCCAATTACTATAGAAAAAATGGAGAAAAAATAGCAAAAGAATGCAACCATTCAGAAAAGTTGTATTTTTGTGCTCAATGAAACAATAAAAATTTGCGCCCTTGTACGTGGTTGGCAACATTGTTAAAAATGTAAATTATAATCATTTCTGGTTATTTTGTAGAGAAAAAATGCAAAACAGTCGCAATATGATGAAATCAAAGAAATTATCATCCTTTATCTTTCCCCAATTTCTCGACCATTTCAAAGTGAATTATTTATTCTTTCTTTCAATAACTCTGCCGAAAAAAATCTGAGAGAGTGGCAAACTCAAAAAAATGTTTCTCTCTATGTCAGAAGTCTCGCCGAAACTTTGCCACCTCTGCCGATGACAGACAGCAACATAATTTTTTTGTTTATTTTACATTAAAAAATTTAGTTTGCAACCTGAATTGATTATGGACATAATGCGAAAGTTTTTTGTATTAGTCGGGAACGTAGGCAGTAATTTTCCAGAAAATTCCACACCTGTAATTTTGAACCAATCAAAATACGTTATTTCAATAGATCGCCATGGCAACAGCGGTATTTGAGTGGAAACTTTTTTTGTCGTTGGATATCCAACAGCGAATTATACTAGAAATTTTTTGACGTTTACAATAACAGACCATTTTTGACAGACTGGTTTTTATTTGTTCACATAATATTTAGTTTTGATACATTTTAATTACAAAGCAAAGATGTTTTCTATATTCTTTGGACACCTCCTCTCTTCTCAAAGGCGAAAATGCAGGACTTTGAATGTTTTCAATTAAGTGTCTATGTCTAATAAAATATATATAATATCTAGACACTAATTTATTTACCTTTTTCCCATTCAGTACTTTCAATTTTGCGTAGTTCACATGCAAATATTCGTGGACAATTCGGAACAAATCTTCTTTCTTCAAGTTGGGGCCACAATCCTCTATTAATGCAAATAAATAAGTCATGGTACGATGATTGATCATTACATCAGACAAATTCAGATTAGATCAGACAGAGTCAGATCACGTATGGACTAATCAGCACAGCATCGCATGGTCGGAAGCCGAAGTTATCCACAAAGAACAACATTGGTATAAGAGACAGTTTATAGAGTCGGCTTATATTCAGAATAATGACGTGTTCAGTCGGCCGAGCATAGGGAATCGGAATGTGTGGAAGCCAATTATCACTCAGCTAGATCGATTGAGATTTCAATAAAAACTCTGTGTCAAGACCTGTCAAGATCGGTCATCAATAATAACTCACCAAAAAAGGTCGTTTTATCACATTAATTAACATTGATGACCTGAGAGAGACCCCACGAAGATCATAATTACCTTTGTAGCAGGTACATTAGTTGCATGCTATATAATATCTTGTCGCATTCACACATTTGATAACGACAGTAGGTGTTAACTGTTGAAACGTCGTGACTCAAACACAAGTAAATAATTAATTTTCTTTGTTTCTAGACAATGGAAGTCCAGAAGAATTCTACTAATACATTGCAACCACTTTCAAACAAAAAATATGTTGCCGTCATTGGTGGAGGTGGCAAAGTTTCTGCGAGAGAAATGTTTCTTTTAGATTTTTATCGGTCGCGTTATTACCGAAAGTATGAATAAATGATTTACGCCAAATCTGAAAATGGTCGCAAAATTGAGGACGATATAAGTTGATATTTTCTTTGTTCTCTACGTCCTCTACATCTTCTGAGAAATATGAGACCTTCCTGCAATATGTGAATGAAATATCTTCAATATATACCGGAAATTGCCGAGGAACAGAATTTCGATTGAAGTTGCACCGGATGCATCCGATGGGCAGGAATGAAATGATTTTTCACGCGATCGTATTAACTTCGTTGCAACTTTATTACTGACATTTCCTTTGTATGCCTTTATGAGAACTCGGAAAATAGGAGGGAGAAACAAGTGCATTTTTCGAGATGCAGAGGATTCCGTCTAAATTATTACCGTAGTATATTGGATTTATATTTACTACCGAGAATCTTTCTCTTTCACTCATTCAGGTGTATTTGAGTCTTAGACCAAGCTATAAAGATTTCCCTCAGAAAATAAAAGACACAAATGGCTTATAAGATAGTTCGTTAATGAAAACTCCAGTTTTCGCCCCAGGAAAATCGCTTTGTGGAATTTTTTAAACAAGCAATAGTGAAAAAAATTACACCTTTTTTGGTTCTTTGGAAGTTTCTCAAAGATTATTCAAGGAATCGGAACCTTTGTAGAGATTTATAAAACCTAAAAAGTGGATTTTCATTAGACCGTATCGGTGCATTTTCCACTGAGAAAATCCGGGAAAACCTCGAAACAGAGACCAATTTTCAAAAATTTATAATTTGTATAAATCTGATGCTGGACAAACAATATATGTTGCGGAAACTGATATATAATAACATTGTTTAAATATAACATAGTTAGTCAATGGCTGTGGACAAGGTATTGGACACAAACGCGAGTGTCATCTAGCGTGATTAGTTACAAACATGAATATTTGACGTCATTTTAATGCAGGTTTCTTCAAAAAATCCTGATTTTAATGCTTTTCCATTGTTTTAATCAAGTTACGACATGACTTGGAGGCCAGATCACTGAAGTTACGACATGACTTGGATGCGAGCTCACTATCGCCATCTACATGTCGCATCCATTTTGATCCAATTATAATCCCATAAGGTTGACTAACTATCTTCTATATAAACAATGATAATAATATGTGGTTCAACTGTGTGCGAGATGTTTTCTGTCTGATGTGTAGTTTTTGCACAATCGCATTATGAACAATTGAAGGGCATATTTTGCAAGATGCGCCGATTCAAGGGATATCGTATTCAAATTCTGTAAACGGCATCTGGAAGTAGAGATCAATTTGGATGTTCACCTGAGAGGTGGGAAATGAGTTGAAACGTTTGGAGATTTTAACCAAAAAAAACCACGGCAAAACTCGGAAACCAACCGAATTGTCAATATTATGCATTTAGTTAGTACAACCAATTTATTTCTATTCTCAAAAACAGATAAGCACAAGTCAAAAATTAAAAGACTAGATACAGTTAAAATTCTGAAATTTTCAAAAGCATTTCTGCAAGAATTACTACTGATTCGTATGAGTTTATTTGTGCTATAAAGACATCAGAACTTCTAGAGTGAAAACCCCAAAAGTACACTCCATATCTCAGTCTGGAATCCACCTGAGCATAGTACAGCTTCAGCAGCTGATCAACAATTAAAAACCTGCCTTATGTTTTTGAACTGATATGAGTTAAAAATTTTTGTTTATTGTTTGTTTTGTTTATTGGCTCTGAAACTAATGATATCACACTTCCGTTGCCGATGATAGAATCTCATTGAATCTGGTTTTTTTTCATTCAAAAACAAATTGTTCGCAGAAAACCATTTATTTATATTTTCAAAAACTTGGTTACATTTTTCTTTCAAAATTAACTCTGATCTGTCAGAGATTATAATTGACGTGTCATCTGCGTACGTTGTTCCTGGTGTTGTGTATTCCAAATCATTAATATATAATACAAACAATATGAGTCCCAATATCGACCCTTGAGGTACTCCTAATTCAGAGAAAGCAGAGATAACAAACTATTAACCAGTGCGTGAAGCAGCTGATATTGTCAATGAACGTCATCCAGACAAAAAAGTTCACTATTCAACTGTAAGCAGAATTTTAATTAATTTCAATACAGGGTCTTTAGACTATAAGTATAGAAATTAACGTACCAAAACTGTGAGTACTTAAGAAAAGCAATTATAAGTACTTAATAATTCGCATGTTTTCATAACTTGTTAAATAATAAACTAATATGGACATTATGCATTTTTATGTATTTCATCTATACTATGTATTTTGTGTATTGTAAACATTCATATGTTGTAAGGATATGACACGTACAGTCCCCCTCTAGATGGATGCTGGCAAGTACGAATAAATTTATTTAGATAATATGCAGATTGTGGAAGTCTGGATGTAATGATCTACCTCACATATCTTCGTTGATTTTGTTTGCATCAAAGAACAACTTCAAATGTGTGCTGAAATTGACAAGTAAATTTGTTATATATGTATTTTTAAAGTACTTCAAACACAATTGAGTTACCGAAATTATCGTTTTTTATCCATTTTATTCATTTCTGGATTCGCTCCGCTCGTCAAAACGAGTCATATTCGAACACTCAGTAGCTCCAGGGGTGCAATTACGAACACTCGTGAGTTTGACATATGTCAGATTTGAGCAATTATGAAAACCGATACAATTCAAAATATATTGCAACTTGAGTCGATATCAATGGTCTATATGGCAGATATAATTCCATTCTATCTCAATTTCATAATTTCGATTTCGTTTCGAATCGAGAACTTACATCGTTCTAGCCTACGGATTGTGACAGCTGAAGTATCGAGTGTTCATTATCCCACCCCTGACCTATCTGGGCGTCAGTTGTCATTTTCAAATGGATTTAATGCGTCTAGCCTTGAAACCGCTAGTAACGACACCCCCAGTTCTCTCGTGAGTAATAATACTCTCATTTTCGTTTTATGGCTGTCCCTTTCTCTTGCGCCTTATGTTTATTTTTCAGCCTAATGACTCGGTCATGGCTTTTATGTCGGGAAAACGAAATGGATCACGAACATGAAAATTTTCATTGATATACTTGTGGAACTATAAATCCAGAGTATATTTTGTATACATACATAGGGTGTGATAACAAATTTTCTAAAGCTTTTGATGCGGTTGATCATAAACGTTTATTAATGAAATTAGCGACTATTGGATTTCGCGACAAAGTTTATGATCTTCTCAAAGAATATTTGGAAAATGGAACTCAATATTTTGAAATTGGTGAAGCTAGAAATGAACAAAAAGTCTTTCAATTTGGTGTAACACAGAGGTCAGTTTTGAGGTCACTGCTATTTCTTAGACTAGAAATATATCATTATTCTGCTGATCCAGCTATCCATTTCAATCACGGGCTATTTGTATCCCATCAAATGAATCAAATAAACTTCAACTTCATTGTCAATTTTCATTGTTCGCGGGAATAATGAATATTATTATGAAACATTTCGACGAACTGGGTTCAGCTGGATCTGCTGGAGATCGGAGAAATGGAGAAATGGAGATCGATACGGGCCACTTCGTCGAGTAACTTTGAATACTCATCCTAAGAATATTCTCATTGAATTCAAACGGAGCAAGTCGCAAGTATCCAGCTTACCGAAAGTCGGAAATTCACCGACATTGGGATTTGTGGAACTGTTGAGTTCAAACGATCTCAGAGTCAGTGACGGATCCAGGGAACTGGTTAAGGGGTTATAATTAATATAAAAATTCTCGTACCAATAAAAAAAAGTAAAATACGAATATTATACAATAGAACTAATAAAAACAAACATTAAATATCGATGTGTCAGAAAAATGAGATGATAATATATTTCCAGTAAACAATAACTGTCAACATGAAAATAACTGAAAAAATTCAAAAATTTCAGTCATCATATCAATAATCAATAAAAGAATCAACATTCTGCATATGTAAAAACATCAAATGCAACATGTTCCCAAAAGGTATATACAATATACGGAAATAACAATAAATGGGGAGTTTATGTCTGTGATATAAATATAATAGAGGTTTGCGGCATTCAGACAGATTTTTAAAATTCCAGAAAAAAACATTCTCCTCGAGCAGGATTCGACCCACGACCTCCAGATTGCCTGCTCGAGGAGAATCTTTTTTCTGGAATTTTAAAAATCTGTCTGAATGCCGGAAATAACAATGTTAACAATTTTTTTATAAAAACAACGTACCTAGTACCTACTCTATATCACAAAAATTAAATATGTCATCATCCTCCTCATAAAATAACAAAAATGATAAAATCAAGAAATAAAATTTCACCTATCACAAAAATAAAATCAGTCTACATTTCCATGATAAGTGGTCAAAACAGACAACATTTTGTTTATGAATGTTTTTATGAACTGAAAACTGGATTTGCTTTTTCTTTGTTTGAATAATAAAGTCCAAGTGAAAGTGTATCAAAATCCGAGTATTAGGACTATCTAATTTGGATTTTTTTCTGAATTGGTGTATTACTCTTTTGAATATTCTTGATTAACTTGAATGCGAATTGAAGTGCTTTTGAAAAATTCTGAGGGTGGTGACTCCCAAACAATGTTATGCTTCAAAAAAAATTTTTTTTTTGTTTTTGGCTGATGCATGATGACCACACTGTGATCATATATCTGAGTCGGAAGATAATATTTTCGTTATGAATTACCAAATGAATATTATTTCTCAGAAATTATATTCTTCTGGTAGCTCCAGGGGAATAATATAATTTTTGATTTTTTCTACATGACTCTCAAAATACTTGTGTTTCTCAGCATCAGCAATAGTTCTGTTCTCAATTAGAATGTTTGATTTGATGTTTTCATCTGAAAAAAATGATTTCCAATTAGGTTGATATTCATAATGCAATTCACATAAATTAAATAGATAATTGGTGCCGAAACAGAACCCTGCGGAACCCCAAATGTTGATATTACATAGTATCTGCAGAACCATATTAATAGTGGGATAAATCTACTATACTTCTGGGAGCTGAAAGAGCACAATCGGGAATTTTTGTTGGGTTCTGTTCCCAATTTTTCGATCAAAAAAAAATCAATATCATTCATTGTCTTTCATCATGCAACATAATCAGACAAAATTAAATTAATGGAGTACAGGAGACGCTGTTTTCTCCTTTTTGAAAGAGTTATACAGTAGAGTCAATCTCAAGGTTTTTGCGGCAGTATTTTGTGATCTATCGAAAGCTTTCGATTGTGTGAATCATGGAATATTCCTGTGCAAGCTTCAACTTTATAGTTTCAGAAATCAGAGCCTAAGTTGGATTGAGTCCTACCTGAGTGAGCGTACGCAATTCGTCAGAACAAACACTAACTCAGAAACTAAATCGGTCAAACATGGTGTGCCTCAGGGCCCTGTACTGGGACCTATCCTGTTCTTATTATATTTCAACGATTTAGCTAATCTCAAGATTGATGGCAGATTTACTATATTTGCAGACGCCGCTACAATCTTCTGGAATGAAACCGATATTTACAGCCTACATATCAGCATTATAAATGATATATCCAGTGTAAAAAGGTGGTTCTGATCGCTGCCACTGTCGATCTGTCGGGTTAGCCGGCAATATTCGACAGGGGGTTGACATGGACATTGCGACATTGCATTTTATTATTTCTGAAAACTGAAAACGTAGTTCAATGTTATAGCATGTCTTCGGTGAAAGCTGATTGGGCTGTCGAACTATGAACATTTCGGTCGAGGCTGGGTAATCACCCCTTTACCCCTCCCTGGAGCCGCCACTGCTCAGAGTTTGGAGTTCACAGATTCTCAAAGTCGAATAGATGAATCATCCCTGGGAAGGATTCCATGCTGAGTATGATGTTATTAGTTTCAAAGCACATTGATGGATTAAAATCCTCCGGGAGGACCGTTCATTGGGTGTTAAACGTAATGTTTGTTGGAAACTGCCGAACAATAGGACGATTATCGATTGCGGGTTAGTCCGGCATGATCGTATTTCACTGTCACTTCGGTGATTATCGGGACTCCATAAATCATGTCAGTGCTAAATCGCTTGAACAGATTATGTTTTGTTGAATTTTGTGCACAAGTGAGATTGCATTGTCGTTCACTATTGCCCAAATAGTTCCGTAATGAACCTTTCAATTTTTCTCCTCGCATATACAGGATGAAAAGGAATCAATTACGTACTTGGTCTTCTAACTGATAGGCTAATTCGGCCAGAAAATGTAGATTTTGTCGATGGGTGCATGGATGCATGGATGCATATGGCAAAAAATTGCCCTTTTCGAGTTACCCCTTTGTCGAATTCAGTTTTTGAGCTGATCTCGGCATCAGATCGTCGTAATATGTCTGAGAGAGGTTGGCAATTTTTCAAAAATGGAAAATAAAAGTTTTTGCAAAATTCGAATAACGAATATTGCATTTTTCGACTTTGATAGCCTGGAAATATTTCAAAAATGCGGAATCCTGCGGATACTACTTCTTACATAGAAAATTTCCTTCTGAATACAAGAATGTACTTGTTTTCCAAATTAGAATGCTATTTCATGAGGAAAATGTCGAGTTTGAGCAAAGGTGCATTTTTTTTCTTCGAAAACATTGCCCTTTTTCAGTTACCCCTTTGACAAATTCAATTTTTGAGCTGATATTCGAAATCAGAACGTCGAGATACGCCCGAGGGAGGTTCGCAATTTTTCGAAAAATGGAAAATAAAAATAATCGCAAAATTCGATTTTCTTCTATATCGAATATTGTATTTTTCGACTTTGATCGCCTGGGAAAACGTCAAAAATGCGGAATCCTAAGAATATGTTTTTTTTTGTATTTGTCTTTATATTTCACCTTCATATAAATATTGATAATGTTAAAATGTTAAAATTATTCTGCTATAGATTATTCAATACTTTGTATTATTTGTATTTTCCTACAAGTGGGTTTGAGTACCTGTTGGAAATAAACGGCTTTCTTCACTTCACCTTTTAGATAATTTTCTCGTGAATCCAAAAATGTACTTGTTTTTTGAAATAGAATGCTAATTCATTTGGGAAATGTCGAGTTTCTGGAAGGGGGCATTTTTTCGTCGCAGAAATTGCCCTTTTTCAGTTACCCCATTGTCGAGTTGAATTTTGGAATCAGATCGTAGAGATAAGTCTGAAGGAAGTTTGCGGTTTTTCAAAATATGAAAAATAAAAATATTCGCAAAATTCGATTTCCTTCTATATCGAATATTGCATTTTTCGAATTTGATCGCCAAGGAATATTTCAGGAATGCGAAATTGCGCGAATATTACTTCATCTGATAGACAATTTCCTTTAGAATCCAAAAATGTACTTGTTTTCCGAATTAGAATGCTGATTCGTTTAGGAAATTTCGAGTTGTGGGTAGGTGCATCTTTTTGTAGAAAAAATTACCTTTTTCCTGTTACCCCTTTGTCGAATTCAATTTTTGAATTAGAATGTTGAGGTCATATTCGAAATCATATCGTCGAGATACGTCTGAGGGATGTTTGCGATTTTTCGAAAAAATGGAAAATAAAATTGTCTCAAAATTCGATTTCTTTGGAAATTGTATTTATTCTTCGAATTAGAAGGCTGATTTAGAAAATGTTGAATTTGTAGACGGGTGCATTTTTTCATCGAAAAAATTTCTTTTTTCGACTTTGATCGCCTGGGAATATTTAAAAAGAATTTTCTCAGAATGCTTATTCAATCGGAAAATGTCGATTTTATGGATGGGTGCATTTTTTCGTAGAAAAAATTGCCCTCTTCTAGTTACCCCTTTGACAAATTCAATTTTTGAGGTGATATTTGGAATTAACTCGTCGGGATACGTTTGAGGGATGTTTGCGATTTTTTGAAACATCAAAAATAAAACTTTTTGAACAAATTTTCAACTCGAAATTGCAGGATACCCCTAAATATCATGAAAATTACAAAATCATCAGATTAACTTGAAATTAGCACTATATACCCAAAGTTTCATGCTGATTCCAACGTCTCAAAAATTGAATTTGACCAAGTACTAACAAAATGAGGGCCATTTTTTGTGGGAATCACAAAAATTGTTTTTATTTCGTTAATCCTTAATCCTTAATCATTTGTTATTATTGTTATTTCCGTCAACCTGTTGCACTCCTACGAGCAACTCTCAGAAGTCTTCGAGAGAATTGTGCAAGCTGTGAAGATGCAGTCCTCACTTTTCGACGTGTGATGCCATGCACGAAGTCATTAGAGGAAAGAGATAGTTTAAGCAAGTTGAACAAAAAAAAGAATTGGGTCTCACTTTCTGTAAGGAAGTTGTTTCATGACTTTGTCAACCAAATTCTAAGATTAAAATTATAAGATAAATACTTACTTCAGAAATGCAGAAACGAAGTAAGGAATGATTGTGAAATGTTATGTATATATATATACATATATATATTTTAATTAATCAAAACACCTGATAACACCGTGCTCATCGATTGGTATAGGAAACCTATGAGTTCGGGCCGTTATATAAATTATTGGTCTTACCACAAACAAAGTATGAAAGCCAATCTGGTCCAACAAATGAAAACAAGAGTCATCAAGATATCTGATAGATCCTTTCACAACAAAAACCTTAATATTCTGTATAACCTCTTTCTTCAAAATGCATATCCGGCCTCATTCCTCAAAAAAATTTTGTACAATAATTCATCCATTGAAAACATAATAAATCCTCATCAAAATAATTCTTTGTTAATAACTCCAATTAATATTCAGGCTGCAGAGGTCACCCCTCCACGTACCATATATGCCTCTTTACCATTTATTAAAGATATCACTCCTGGATTATCCAGAATTTTCAAATCTTTTTCAGACAATATTAAAATTGCTAATAAAAATGTTTTACCTCTCATGAGAATTTTTTCCAAATTAAAGGACAGGACTCCTTGCAGCAGCTGCTCGGATGTGGTTTACTGTATACCGTGTCATAACTGTGACAAACAATATATTGGACAAACTTCAAGAATGTTGAAAGATCGAATTTCTGCACACAAAAGTGACAGTAGATTGCACCCGGAGAGATGTGCATTGAGTGAGCATGTCTATAAGGAGGGACACTGTATGGATTTTAACTCAGTAAAAATTTTATCCACAGAAAAAAACACTGCCAAGAGGCTTTTTCTAGAAATGGTTCACATAGCACAATCAGAAAATCCTCTAAATAAAAGAACAGATGTAAATCACCTAAGTGAAATTTACTCTTATTTAATTTTTGTTGACAAGCCAAGTGTCAGAGATAATCAACAGATTATCCCCGATGATACTCTTTTCACAGATTGAATCATTCATTTTGCATCTTCATCGTCATAATTATAATTCTCCATTCATTCTAGCGTTAGTTATGCAATTTCACATAAATGTAAGCATTTCATTAATGTTAACACTATTGCAGTTTACTTAAAAGCCAAGAGGTACGCGGGCTCACAGGACAACATGGCGTGATTCCGTGTCTGCCATGGTCCATGTCAGTTGTCGTGTCATGCGCGTGAACCTGTTGCTTCTGCATGATAGACGTACTTCCTCTTCAAGGAAGAACACGTGAAAATCGTGAAATGTGCATCAATTAAAATAATTTTTATTATAGTAATGTCATAGGTGTTTGTAGTAAACAACACAAAATTTTAGTAATGAATTTTTATCTCCAGTCTCGTTCATTTTTCATGTACAATTTTAACATTAACGCCGCTTAACCTCACTACACTGTAAGTTACAACCTGACTGTTTCTTCATTGGTATTTTACGTGTCTTTCTCATATTGTAGCATCCCTGATTGATGATGATAATAAAGATTATCGAAACCTTAGAATCTGTGTAATAGAGTACTCTTATTGGCCTGCTGCATATCCCAAATATTTAGCAAACTCATATATATATATATATATATATATATATATATATATATATATATATGTATATATTTTTTGTAAAATTTGTTTTTACGAAACTCCCAGGTTTTCGGAGAAAACCCCTCAAAAGCAGAGCTTGTGCGAGCAAGGGAGATATATATATATATATATATATATATATATATATATATATATATATATGAATTAGTCTTCATATTATGTTAGTGCGTATTTATATTTGATGATATATGTATAAAAATGTGCTTATTGTCAAAAAATGTAGTTTACTCAAAAATTAATAACCGATTAAAGTCAATTGCAGTTCAAAAATGTCTTCACGCCTCAACCTGTCGTTTTCCAAACAAAAATAGCGATCTGTTTATAGATTTTGACAGTTGTTAGAAAACATTTCACATTAAATTACGTAGTGTTTGGTTGCGGTCTAGTGAAAAATAATTATTTAAATATTTAGATTCATTGGTAGTAAATGAATGATATTTATACATATCGAAAGTTAAGCAGTATATTGGTAATTAATCATTTTTCTTATAAACATAATGAGAACCCACACCCCCTCCAACTGTAGAGTCATAAAAATTATGGAGATCGTAAAGTCCTACGGAAAATTTGTTGGAGTGGCAAAGTGTAGTAAAAATAATTTATTTCAACGATGTGGAAAGTTCGTTCTCTCAATACACTAATACTTGAGAAATTGTCAGAGCTTCAGAGAGTAAACCAATAGCAAGAGAAACTAATGATATTGCTCTAAGAAAAATATTGAAATGTTCTGATTGTACTCATTAAAACTACCAAAGGAACTTATAACAAAATAAACTCAATGAAACAAATAATGGTGATATAAGAAAAAAACTGGAAGGTAATTAATGAAAGCAACAAAATTGGTTACTTTGAAAAATCAGCCAAGGAAATATGTGTTCAGGAAAATTACATATCACTAGTTCTTTTTCACAATGCAAGGAGAAGTTTTCCAAATCTATCGCAGAAACTGAAATCATAAATTTCACAAACGAGTTGAAGGTTGACTCATCTCCAGATCAGTTAAAGAGCAGAATACAAAAATCAATATTTTTTCTTCTTTCTCCGCAATCTGGATTTCGAAATAGTATGGGTGCCGATTATGCCATTTTTCAAAAATAGTATTGATATATTTTTGGATCTAAAAAATCCTTTGGCACTGATTCACATAACTCTCATTTCCAGTTATGGCATCAGAGAAGTATGCTTTGAACTCTTCAGAAGTTATCTAAAACTGATAGACGGCAAGGTTATTTCACTAGTCATAAATGAAAGATGACTTCCTCGAGGAACAGTCTTGATGCTATTACTTTTCTATCTTATATCTATAAGTGCGACTCAAACCATTTGTTAGCTGTTATTTATGAACCCATAATACCAAAGTTTCTGGAGCAATATTCTGTGACTGACACAATCAAATACCTTCGAAATGTCACAGAATACTACCCCAATTGCTGAGCCCTCATACCCTCGTACACCCTTTCCAAAAAGTGAAATATGGCAACATTTCTACTTTTAATGCTTTTGGTGCTTCGTAATTTTATTCTCGTTCTTTCGTTAATCTCAGATGTTAGATATAAGCAAGTATATAAATACTGCACCAACATACAAATTGTGAAAGGCTTTCGCGGCCATCGTTGAATGAATGATGGTTTTTCGGGTTTTTAGGCCGACGTTTATTTAGAGAAAATCTGAACATTACTTGTGTAGTGTTCAGTGATCGAAACTGTAAACATTTCTCTTGAAAATGCCAACCACTCGTATTGGCGAAACGTCGAGATTTTCTCTAAATAAACGTCGGCCTAAAAACCCGAAAAACCATCATTCATGCACCAACATAGTTTGTTTGGTATTTTCCTTTTCTCCATTGGATTCACACCAAATGTTTGAAATATGCATATATGAAAAATATTGTTTGACCATGGCGATTTTATCAATTTAATCAATCTTTCAAGAGATTTTCCTCAACTTTCTTCATAAATGTTTGGATGTCTGATAACGTGATTGAGATTATTGTTGTCCAAAGTAATTTCCTCTTATTCATTGTACTTCTATTCGTGAAAGAAACTTCAATCGAAAGTTCCGGACCAAGCTTTTTCCAGCATGGAATATTCAACTCTATACCAAAATCATTTCTTGGAATCCCTCTAAATATGTCTATTTTTCATCGTACAACTTGTCTCATTTCCCACTCTATTTTACTAACCATAGCGAAACACTTTTACATTAAATTTTCATTGTTCTTAAACGTGCAGCCGAGCTTATTTTCTCGTACGCTTGCCTTCCACCATAAAATTCTCTAATTTATTGTTTCGAGTTTACTGCAGAGGTTCGTGTTCATCATATGTTCACAGTGACGATATCGGATACTATTTCCTGCAGCAGCAGCGCCAGCGTTGGGTTGGATTACAGCAGGAAGTTTCGAAATAGCCAAGAGAAGAAAATTCCTTTTGTCTTTGTAATTGTTATCGTAACTAATAAATATACAAAATAATTCGATTTTGATAAACAATGTATGTTATAGAAAATTTCCTTCTAAAGCCGAAAATGTACTTGTTTTTTTAATTATAAAAATTTTAAAAAATCAAAATTCGATTACCTTCTATCGTCTGGGATTATTTAAAAACTTTGGAATACCGTGATTTACTACATCCTAAAGACAATTTCTTTTGAAATCCGAAACTGTACTTGTTTTTTTAATTCGAGAGCGAATTCATTTAGTATATGTCGATTTTGGGGATGGGTATATTTTTTAGTCGAAAAAATTGCACTTGCCCAGTTACCCTCTTGTCGAATTAAATTTTTGAGGTATCTAATATTCGGAATCAGCTCCACAAGGTACGTATGACGGCAGCTCATGATTTTGCGAAAAATGACAAATAAAAATTTTCTCAAAATTCGATTTCCTTCTATGGGAGTGATTAGTAATTTCATTTTTCAGATCTAGACAAATTTTTTCAGCAGAAATTCAGGTCCACTTTAAAATTTTGTTTGCACCAATGGGCACATTTTTGTACCATTCGTTGGCATTTTCATTTTTCCTAAACGGATTTGGTGTTAGAAACAATTTATCTAAATAAATATGCCTGTTTCGTTTTTCTAGGATCTTTTTCAACAATCTCACAGGGCACACGTTCACATTTTCGTTGCTTGTAGTCAACCACTTACTTTCATCTCCACCTTGAACTGTTTCAGAAAAGAACGTGTTGTACTCCACTCTGTCTGTCAATGTTCCATTTTTGTGTTTTTCAGATTTGCAATAATAAATTTTTCAATGAGAACAATTCAAAAGCAGCGATAAGAAACAGTTTTTTTGAAGTCCCATTCGAGTATTTTCATTCCACTGTTCTGCCATTTTTATAACTTCTTCTTCACTTAATGCTATAAAAGTTTATATTTTTTAACTAAATTGCTCTGCAGTTGCTTGCGTTTAGCATTCATAGCGTTTCTAGTGGCTTGAAATGTCTCATCTTCATCTCCAGATAAAACTCTTTTTCAGCCTTAATGATATCAAAATATATTGGCAAATCGTCAGACAAATCTTAAATAATTATCTGATTTCTGATCCTCTTGCGAACTAAACTACAACATTCACGAAACCCTTCCCGTAAAAATAAAAAAAAATTGATTCAACAGAAAAGTGTAAAATGCTAACATCTTTCATTCCACTAAGAACAAAAAACATGTTATTGGGTCACATCGAGTAAAATTTGCATTTATGACAACATGAACCCTATGCTATTTGCGCTACGATATTTCAATTTCTCGTAAAGATTTTATCAACGCCAAGTTGCGTGCTAGACTTCATTAATTAATTGCAGTTTTTATCGTCTAAATTGCACAATACCGTAAAATATATTCAGAGGTTATGATGACTATCAACACTGCAGTTCTGTTTCGTTGAGTAAATGTCCGCAACAGTGATTATTTTTATTATTACAAGCTTTTATTCAACTTGTACTGTTAGTTTGTAGTCAAATCTTGTAACTGAATTTTAGTCCCCCCTCTACCCCCCCACAATTGCGCTCAAATATGGTACACATATGTAATTTCTATGACAATGCAGTAATTCAGTGAGCACCATATACAGGGCTATTCAAATTCGAGTCTATGCATGGGGATTTCGATAACGGTAAGAGATAGAGGGTTGGTTAAATGGGGGCAAAGTAGCGTATTTCAGAGGTTAATTATATGGATGAAAAAAATCTGACCTAGCTTCTTCAGTTCTGGAGTTATACAGAAAAAATCGAAAATTTCGAAATTCTTCTTTTGCCTATATCTTTTTATTTTACGAAGATTTTTTTTAAATTTTGCCACTTTGCCATAGCAACTTTTTGTAGCCTTTCCAAATATCTGAATAAAAATTATATACAGGGTATCGTATAAATTGGGCCACCCTCAACTTTTAATTTTCAAATACGGACCTGTATTTTTTATTGCATTTTTTTGAATGCCAAGAGTCATGTTTCATATTGACGTAGTATTTTCATCTGAATTACAGAGTGTTTTGGAAATATTGAACTATTACCAGTAAAATTTCAACATTTTTTTATTCCATAACAACTCTAATTGAATAATATCAGAGAATGAGAGGTGAGTCAGACAAATTTGTTCTTTAAGAATAATCAATTTCAGAATTTTCAGATTATCTAGTCTCACTACTTGTTCGGAATAACAATAAAATAAAATCAACAATTCCAAGAGACATTTTTCTTTACCATAATGTAGCACTAGTAGAATAATTATTCATCCCCTTGTCGATTGACCTCAGTAGGTACGAAGAAGATCTGTTGTATGTAACTGTTTCTGCTGAGAACTCACAAACATAATCTGTCACAAACATAACATTGTATTTGATCATATACATAGCTTTTCATATTTTATAACTAATCACACAAGAACTTGTTTAATTATTATCAAGAATTGAAATAACAGCCATTATACGTATGGAGTTAGTAACAAGGCCTATCCAGAACACATGGCTAATGACCATAGCAGTCGATGCCAAAACACCAAGGAAAAAAAAAAAAAAAAAAAAAAAAAAAAACAGCCATTATAAGTAATCATAATCAAAATAAATGTTCAAATTGACGACCTTCTCGTTCCAGACATTTACGGAGTCGTTTTTTTAAGTTATTATTTGCTCTGAAAATATCTCTTCGCCGTAGTGATGCGAAAGCGTTCATGATTTTAATTCTTAAATCTTCTATATTTTCAATTTCGTTTTGATATATTCTATTTTTTAGTGTACCCCATAAAAAAAAGTCAAGTACACTGAGATCAGGGGATCTTGCAGGCCATCTTATAGGCCCATTATTTGCTATCCATCTGTCTTGAAATGTTTCTTGTAAAAATTGATTAATGTCTCTTGTGCAGTGTGGACGAGCTCCATCGTGTTGAAACCACAACCGATTTAAATTAGCAATGGGAATATCATCGAGATATTCACTGAAAGTTTGTCTGAGGAAGTCTAGATAACGTTCGCCATTGAGCGTCCCGGCATAGATGTACGGACCTAGAACTCGATCCTTCAAAATTCCAGACCAAACCGCACTTGAGGTCTCACTTCTCTAAAATTATGTTCATTGGTTTGTGACCAAACATGCTCGTTGTTCCTGTTGAAAACACCACAATTTGTGAAACGAGTTTCATCCGACCAAATAATACTATTCAAAAAGTTTCTGTCATCGCCCAATTTTTGCAACATCCAATTACAAAAATTTTGCCGTCTTTCGGCGTCTCCTGGATACAATTTATGAACAATTTTAACTTTATAGCATTTGAATCTGTTTTTTCTTAAAGTACGCCATACTGCAGTTTGCGACATATTCAATTCTTCAGCAATTTGTACTGTTGATTTTGATTGATTTGTATTGATCTGAAATATGGAGATGAGCCTAATTAACATTTTTTCAGTATTACCTACTTACCGCTTGAAGTATGTTTTCCTGTAACTCAATAGGAGTTTTGTTTCCATATTTTCTCCTTGGTTTTGTGAAAGATCCATATTCGCGAAGGTTTCTGTCCAAAAGTCTGAAATATGTGGGATGCGGCTGATGTCTTTCAGGGTACAGATCTGAATAATTTTCAGCGGAAAGATGAATGTTTCTATTATTTCTGTAGAAAACGTTAACCATATCTCTTTTCTGCTCTGTGGGGAAACCCATTTTCAGTACTAACAGATTTTTCATCAAATACCAACGATAATTTCCAAGAAACTGTCAAAATATTGACAAGTGAGGTGAACTAAATATTTATTTTCCAAAGCATACTATGAGAACTCAAATGGTTTAATCATGATTGTTGTATATAGCAAGAGAATGCCCATGAATTTGCTGAAAAATATAGGTAGTTCGAAAAGTGAGTAAAATATTTCCAAATTGGTGTCTGAAGTATGAAGATTGCCATTCGAAGATTTTTTTCCAATGATTATATGCACATACACGTACAAGGAAGAATAAGTTTTCACATTTTCGCACATTGATCATGGGTTGCGTGAACTGAAATGTGGATGAATTCTTGAAGAAGACAATCTTCGTCGAATAATGTTGATTTTCTTCCAAATCCTATGCATTCTATACCTTATTCTATGATATATTTTTTTTAATTACAGCTGGAATTAAAAAAAAAATTGAAATTTTACTGGTAATAGTTCAATATTTCCAAAACACTCTGTAATTCAGATGAAAATACTACGTCAATATGAAACATGACTCTTGGCATTCAAAAAAATGCAATAAAAAATACAGGTCCGTATTTGAAAATTAAAAGTTGAGGGTGGCCCAATTTATACGATACCCTGTATATAATTTTTATTCAGATATTTGGAAAGGCTACAAAAAGTTGCTATGGCAAAGTGGCAAAATTTAAAAAAAAATCTTCGTAAAATAAAAAGATATAGGCAAAAGAAGAATTTCGAAATTTTCGATTTTTCCTTTATAACTCCAGATCTGAAGAAGCTAGGTCAGATTTTTTTCATCCATATAATTAACCTCTGAAATACGCTACTTTGCCCCCATTTAACCAACCCTCTATCTCTTACCGTTATCGAAATCCCCATGCATAGACTCGAATTTGAATAGCCCTGTATAAAGGATAAATTCATTTTCTACGTTTTAGCAATTTCAGCAAGATGATGCTCCACCACATTTCTCAGCTGAAGTTCGTGCATATCTGAATGAAGTTTTTCCCAACAGATGGATTGGTAGACGAGGTGCCAGTCCGTTCTCCAGACATGACACCTTTTTGTGGGGTTACCTGAAATCCAAAGTATACGTCAATAGACCAAACAATATTCAAAGTTTGCAAATCAGAAATAGAGAAGAAATAGAACGTATCACTCCCGAGACCATTCAAGATGTTGTCGATAACCTTCAGCAACGCCTTTATTATTGTCAAGAAATAAATGGCTGCCAGTCTAAACATTTTATTTGAAATATTTCGCTGATTGATACCGTTATTATAAATGATTTGAATAAAACAATTTATTAATTTTTTTTTATTGCGAATGAACAAAATTAAAAAATAAAGATGTGGCTAAGGAAAAAAAAATGCCGTGGTATTAGTCAGGGTAGTAGTTGTAGTTTTTCGGTCATATTTTCCACTTGGTGGAAATATTTGGAGAGAAACAGTACTTCAACTTTGTCCATTTTATTCATGTCAGCAGTCAAATCATTAAAATATAACAAAAACAAAACTGGGCCAAGAACTGAACCCTGAGGAAAACCACATTTTAAGAGAAGGGTATAGAAAATTGTATATGTTTCATACTTTCGAATGAACTAAGATTGTTTCTTTTTGAAGCTCTGTCCCCTATAGTTCAGTCTCTCGGAGGACGAATTTACCCTTCTAGTTGCTTAAATCCGCAGCATTTTTTGCAAGCGGCCTATCTCTGTGAACGTCCCCAGAGAGCTGTTAGTGTTTCAAGAATGTGGCAGATAAAAATTATAAAAAATATTTATATATTTATTTCGAATCAAAGTTTACCCAAAAACAAGTCATAAAGTATAATACGTATCTGCGAAAATTCATGGATTTTCTCGATCAAAGATACCGGCAACTCATAATGTTGATTCAATCTTTGATCGCCCAATTGATAATATTCCAAATCTCGCCACCATAAATCATCTACACAGCATCTATGTTTAGCAAACTCTGCCCACAAATATCGACGAGATATTTTTTTTAAATTTCAGACGTAGAAATATATTTACGGAATCCCCTTTGATCGGGCAATCAGATTCCAATTCCAAAAATTCTCTAGAGAAAGTCATGCCAGATTATCGTTTCACTATTAGTCGGTTTGTGGCCAAACACGTGTGTTTACATTTTCTTATATTTATATAATCGTAAGAGTATATAATAATTAATTCTTAAGAATTTTTTTTTGGCGGATCAATTGCGTCAATGGTGACATTCAATAATTGTTAACAGATGCTCAGATTTGATCATCGTCGTATTAGAAATGTTGAAGATACAGACTGTTTTCTTTACTTTAGAAATAGTTGATGGCAAAAATAACTATAACTGACACAAGCAGTTCTATACAGTGCTTACAACAATATTGTGGTATTTCTAGGTGTTTTTGATTATTTGATTGACTGGTTTTTGTAGGCGAAATAAACTAACACAAATGTTTATGAATTATATTCGAAACAAAGTAAACGTGTTAGTTATCATCAGAATGCCGAAAAAACTGGTAAAAAAAAGAATTTAAAATAACTGCTGAAATAATATTCGAAAAATCTCAAATTTAATACCTTTTAATGTAGGTACGTCATCAAACGTTTTTTTATCAATTATCGTCATGAAAAATGTTCATCACAAGTTGTTGATGTTTATACTTTTGGAAAAATACCATAACTTATGGTATAGTATTTACAATTATCAACTGCTAATAGGTAAACAGGTCATTCTTTTAGGAGTTCAGCCTCCCTTTTGGTCGAAACAGGGGATGATATTTTAATGTTAAAATGTCAGGGAAACTGTAGCGGAAGGTACTTCAGGTTTGTGTTTTCCAGTCCCAAATAATTCCAAAAAATTGCATAAGATGATACTTTAGTAAACAGTTTTCCAGCAAAGCCCATTTTACTGTGTGTCTAAAAATGATGTTATATTTACGATGTCCCAAAAATACTCTGTGTTCAGATCTGTGATCAATACAGATCTGTATTTTTTTATAAACGAACACCCTACTTTCATGTTTTACTAGAGCATAAATCTCCCGTATGTATACTAACACCTTTCCTTTCTTAGTCCAGTTTTAATAGTTATTTATGCAACAAGTGCAAAAAGTGAATGTTTATTGCACTCGACGTGAAATTGTCCGACGAGGCCGTTAGGCCGAGTTGGACAACACGTCGAGTGCAATAAACAATTTTTGCACGAGTTGCATACAACATTTTTTCTACGTTCATGCAAAAAGCAAAAAATGATTTATTGAGGTGCGGCACTAGGTGTAGGAAAATGAAAAGCGCAACTTGAATACTTTATTATTCCAAATACAAATACGTTTTAATCACAGCACTCTATAGATCTCCGGCTGGAGATGAGACAGAGTTTTTACTAGCCTTGCGGTCATATCTGGAACAAACAAAAAATGTATCAGTTGAATATCATTACTTAGTTGGGGATGTGAACTTAATTATTTTGAAGGAAGAAAAAAATGAAGATGTTAGTGATTACTTAGATATAATGGCTGAGTACAATTTTGTGTCTATTATAAATGCAGTAACAAATTCCCAGGGTGAGTCGACTAGCTGCATTGATCATATATTTTTGAAAACAAAGCATGACATACAAAATAACTGCATATCTTTAACTTGTAGTACCAGTATAAATAACCACAAAACTATACTTGCGGGTACCCCAATAAAATATGAAAAAAATTTCACATCAAACGAAAGATACAAATATTTAATTGATTATGATAACCTAAATGAAGCCACAAAATCCACCAATTGGGACCCATTTTACTCTTCAACAGATTCTGAATTCCTATCTAATGAACTAACAAGCAAGATACATCATTTAATTCAACAGAACACAAGTAAAGTCAAAATTAAAAACCATCAACATCCACGCAAGAACTGGATCACACAAGGTGTCATAAACTCAACAAAAACAAAACAGGAATTACATAAAAAATTAAAGTTAGATCCTAACAATCCCATAAAAAAGGTTGAATATAACAAATATAGGAATAAGCTAAACAGGATAATACAGGAGGAAAAATCTAAATATTATCAGAATGAAATAGAGAAAAATTCAAAAAACACAAAAAACCTTTGGAAAATAGTTAAACGAATAAGCGGCCAGAACAGAGAACACACCATTCAATAAATTCTAACCAAATCTGGAGAAATCATTAGTGAACCTTTAGAAACAGCCAACTACTTCAATGAACACTATGCATCTGTAAGTAAAAATTATGCTGAAAAGATAGAAAAACCTTCAACACCTAAACCTGAACTCCAGTCGATACAGAAATCATTTTATTTATATCCTGTCGAGAGGAACGAAATTGAATTAATTATTAAGGAACTGAAATCAGGTAAGTCCCCCGGGGAAGACACAATCAAAACGGAGACAATCAAAATGATTAAAAATGAGATAGCACCATTGCTTCAACATTTAATCAACGTTATTTATAAAACAGGAATTTGTCCTTCAAATTTCAAAAAAGCAATAGTAATTCCAATACATAATAATAAATAATAATAATAATAATAAAATTTATTAAATCCTTTACGATCATAAAAAATGATATAGGATACGTCAGACAACAAATATAAATACATACGTACAATCTACATTTATATACATAAAAATATAACATTTCCACGAAATATAACAGTTCCACAAAATAAATATAAATATATACAATATATAACCACATCTCAGAAGTACTATAAAAACAACCATTAATCAAAAATTCTTTCAGCTTTGTTTTGAAAAGATTTTCCCTGTCTAGATTTTTCAAATCATCAGGTAAGTTATTATGAAATTTTGCTCCCTGATAAGATGGAGAATTTTCAAACAAACATGTTGAATGTTTCTGCAGCCGTATCAATTCACCGTGCCTAGTAGGATATGCGTGAAAGTCAGAATTTCGATTGTAATTCTCATAAAAAGGGCAATAAAAAGGATGTAGTCAACTACAGGCCAATTTCTCTTATCAACGCATTTGCTAAAATATTTGAAAAGTCATTGAAAAAGAGGATAAATGATTTCTTTGAAAAAAATCACATAATATCGAATCAGCAATTTGGTTTTCGAACAGGGTTATCAACAGACGATATTGCATCAAAATTAACGGGTGAAATAAATCACTGCATTGATACTAGAAAGCCAACAATTGTTGTCTTTCTAGATCTTGCCAAGGCCTTCGATACTGTTGATCACTTTCAGCTATTCGAGGCCTTGGAGGGATCAGGTATTAGAGGAATAGCACTCGACCTATTGAAAAACTATCTGACAGATCGTAAACAGTCGGTAAAAATTGGTAAAACTGTAAGTCATGAAAAAAAATTATCTTATGGAGTGCCGCAAGGAACTGTTCTTGGGCCGATATTGTTCTCATTGTACATCAATAACTTATTCACTAAGAAATCTACTGGAAACATTTACAGCTTCGCCGACGATACAGCTATCCTGTACTCCTCTGAATCATGGATGAATTTGAAAAAAGAAATTGAACAATATTTGGGAAACATCTTCAACTGGTTCAGTCATAAGTTACTAACAGTAAATTTCGAGAAAACTTACTACATCCCATTTGCTAGCTACGAAAATCATTT
The DNA here is from genome assembly GCA_944452925.2 of Chrysolina oricalcia. NCBI lineage: Eukaryota > Metazoa > Arthropoda > Insecta > Coleoptera > Chrysomelidae > Chrysolina > Chrysolina oricalcia. The sequence continues at coordinate 72,359,783 of OX101813.2, forward strand.
ACCGGATTTTAAAACTCTAGAGATCAAAGTAAACGGCAAAGATGTAAAAATAAATACAACTAATAAGATGAAATACCTTGGAATTACCATTGACTCTCATCTAAGATGGAATTATCACACTGAGCAGGTTAGTAAAACACTCAGAATTCTCCTATACAATTTCAAATGTTTACGTAAGATACTAACTCTCAATCAGTTAAAAAATTTATATCATGCTCTAGTCGAATCACGCCTGCAATATTGTATACTGAGCTGGGGTGCATGTTCAAACACACACTTGCGAAAACTAGATGTACTCCAAAAAAGAATCTTGAAAATAATTTATAGAAAGCCCTTATTATACCCATCTGTCTCGGTTTTTACAGAGAGTCACGTACTAGATCTTAGACAGTTATACTATTACAATACATTGATTTATACTTACAAAAACAGGCACCTACTAAAAAATGTAGAGCACCGCTACAACACAAGACAAAACGTAGGTAGTAATATCACCGTTAAAACTATACATAAAACAATTGGTAAAAAATGTTATACATACCTCTCTTCAGTAATCTTCAACAAATTACATGAAACTTATAAAAATTATCTACTGAAAATGAACAGTCTCAAAATGTTTAAAAAATATTTCAAATCATACATATTTCAAACGGAACGGAAAGAAATACACAAAATAATTGAATCTGTTTCTCTCGAATGAAGTTCCCCTCAATGTAAATTCTATTTATATTTCTTATATTTCCAAATTATTAAATTTTAAATTTTTATTGTACGAGTCTTTAGTATATATATATATATATATATATATATATATATATATATATATGTGTGTATATATGTATGTATATATATATATATGTATATATATATAAGTGAAAATAGAGTATATGAGTATATTTCGTTTTAATTCCGAGAGTTCCAACCTTTGACAGCTGTTTCGTGCTGACGCACTCATCAGAAAGGATTTATGGAGCTCTCGAAATCAAAACGAATCCACTCAAGAATTAGTACCGTGAACGAAGTGTTGACTGCCTGTCAAATTGTAGACAAACCTCTACTTTGGATTCCTTGGTTCGTGTCAAATTAAGTTTCAACTAGTGACTGTAGATGTCATAAGTAACTTTCTGTTATATCTGTCTTGCCTTCACGGCACTAATTCTTGAGTGGATTCGTTTTGATTTCAAGAGCTCCATAAATCCTTTCTGATGAGTGCGTCAGCACGAAACAGCTGTCAGAGGTTGGAATGGAACTCTCGGAATTAAAACGAAATATACTCTATTTTCACTTAGATTCTGCTTGCGTTCCTCATAACGTACTAGAAACTTGATTGAACCTTGGGTTGGTCAGAACAACGAAGTGTTGACTGCCTGTCAAATTGTAGACAAACCTCTACTTTGGATTCCTTGGTTCGTGTCAAATTAAGTTTCAACTAGTGACTGTAGATGTCATAAGTAACTTTCTGTATATATATATATATATATAATAAGGATGGATATATATATATATATATATATATATATATATATATATATATATATATATATATATATATATATATATATATATATATATATATTATCTATTTGTCTTGTGATTATTAATGAATTTTGTCAACATTTACCTAATCACTGCTACTTCAACTAGGAAAAATAAAAATTGTAAAATGATCTTACTACCCCATATACAACCGTCCATGGTTTCTTTGGGTTATTGTTTATTGCAATGAAATGAAATGTAGATATTTCAATTCACGCTTTCAACATGTATTATATATATATATATATATATATATATATATATATATATATATATATATATTATTATTAAACTCAAGGTATTTCAGGTATAATATACAAACATTGTAATTTTTATATATATATTTTCTTCTGCAATAAATTATTATTATTATTATTATTATTATTAATATCGATTTGCATTGAAGCAGGAACTAATATGTTACGAACAATTTAACTCAAACTTTATTTTTACCCTCAATGTTGAAAGTGAATGAACAATTGGTGCAATTTTCAATATGAATATTTCGTAGTGAAGTACCTATTGCCAATCTCACAGATATCTGCTAAATATGTAGTAGGTTTAAACGTTTATGTTTGTCATGATGACAGCACGTTGAAGTAGAATGACAGATGAGTGCAATAAAAACTTTATTGCACTAGTGCAATAAAGAACTTCTTTTTCCACTGAATATAGTTCAATAAAGTTTTGCTTTTTGCATGAATGTAGAAAAAATACGTTTATGGTTGCGTGTGAATTTTTTAATCCCAATGGCATATCAGAAACTTGGCTGATTGGCCGAAGAAAATATTTCAATTTGTTTTGAAATAATTTCAATTTGGTGGAAACCTGAGGGTGATTGATTATTGACACGTTTTAAGTTGGTCAAGAAGATCCTGATATACCGGGTGTTTCACAGTGGATGGAACATTAGAAGTATCTGGAGAACAGAAAGAAAGATCATGTCGAAAATTTGTGAGCGTGGATAATCAAACTTGCTCTATCCGTCTAAAATATTTTCATCAATACAGTGTTGCCGCTTGTATCAGAAAGTAGTAGCTTCTTTGTTATTTCGAATGGAACACCTCGTATATTATACTTTGGAATCCTTATAAGATTCCTCACAACTTTTCCACATAATTTCCTATACCTATCTATGACGATTTCCGAGATAAAAATTATTTTGTCCAATTTTTGTGCAAAACCTGACCATTGAAAAATATCAATTTTTTCCCAATACAAATTTACAAAATATTGCAATTTGGGTTATAGCTGCATAAGACCATTAAGTATTCTGTCGATGAACTGGATCTCAGTTTCAGCATACAGGGAGGCATCAGAAGTGAGTTCCTTCCGAGGACTCATGAAAATGACTGAAACTCCGTATTTTTAAATGCAACACCTTGTATATTATTACTTATTTGAAAAGCTGTAACATTTTTCAATCTAATTGAGTATACTTTCCCTATACCTATCTCGTACAGTTTGTTAGTTATGATCACTTATGTTATGAATTCGTCTTCAATAAAATAAATATTGGATAGTGATTTATTTAGTAGGCTATGAACTTCATTCTGACAGAATAAAAATAAAATAACTAGTGGGAGTTAGACAAAAGTGTTTCATTCAGTTCATTAAAGTAACCTACGATTGATTTAGCTAGGATAGGAATTTTTCCAGAATTCGGAGACAAATAACAGACAATTGGTTGACAGAATGCTAGCCCAAGAACCAAGCCTTGTGGGACACCACACGTAACTCCACTCGTCCACTCTGCATGATTAATTGAGACCTGTGATCTAATGTTCATTTGAGTTATGGCTTGTTTGGATTGTATGTCAATCACCGCATGAGTACACAACGTAATAGATCTAAATATACTTTGCAATTTGAAAATTCAGTGCTAGAAGTAATTAACTGGGTCAAAAGTTCGTGCACATATTTTCGGGAAATAGTCCTAAGAAAAACTACTCTAACAGATGAATGGAGCCGACCAGATACATTTGCTATAGGTGGCTGTGAGTAATATGCACTGAAATCCGATATTATTCAAAAATAATTATGTGGCTTATCAAAACGTCAAAATAGTTATTTATGTCACAAGTTCGTGAAGTAGGACTTTTTTATATGAGCATGAAGTTTGGTGAATGAGGCGCAGAAGTTCGACATGTACAGTAATATACGGTGAGCACCATATACAGTGTCACACAATGTTCGTGCTATCCGCGGGGATAGCTCGAACGGAGAGCGCCGGCTCACCGATATCTGAAGCCAAGCAACGCTATGCGAGGCCATGGTTTGGATGGGTGACCAACGGACCTCCCTTCGATATTCTCCTCGGATCGTGCTAGGAATCGCACGTTAAAAGGTAAGACCGCGTTAATCCTTAGCTCGCACAAGTTTCGACTTTTGAGGGCTGCCGTTCGTAAGGGGACGACAGCTGGTTAACGGAAAAAACAATTTTAACAATTTTAACAACTTTTTAACACATAAAGTTCTCGACGTATAAAAGTTTTTTTTATTAATAGATATAAAGAAAATTTGATTTAGTTCGTGCTTGAAAAATTAGTAAAAAACAGCATATTTCCTTTTTTTTTCATGTGCCACTATAAACCTGTCAAACTTGACATTTTTTTCGAAAATCCTCAAGAAATCAGTTTTTTTGGAATTTTGAAAAATGCCAAGGAAAAAAGTTCCAATTTTATACATTTGCTCCAAATTTGGACTCTCTACTGTCACTTCGACTTTTTTCCAATTTTTTTAATTTTTCGAAACTTTCGCTCTATCGATTCGAACGAAACTTGATTCAAATTTCATAATTTTGATGAATATGAGACTTGAATATCATATCTTGCCCAGAAAATACCCACATTGGCCTGTTACCAGAAAATTTAAAAAATGCACCTCCAGAAATTCGTCTTTGTTGTTGCAAAGTTCATCTAGTTTTTTCATTTCATTGTTAAACTGATTCGGATTTTCAAAGTATGGACGTTAATATGTCAGTCAGTAATCGAATAAACGAATTTCTCTTCATTCTTATTACACTCGTATTTCTTTTTTAAATAGATTTTTATCCAGTTTGATTATTTTTCTGACCAGTAATTCAGTTACAAACAAACCCGAAATATCATACTTTTCTGTAAACTAAACAATGACCTACAGTTTCATAACTAATCATATTCAAAAAAATTAATTTTCTACGTTATTAGCCTTTTTCAAGGAAAATCCTAAAACTTGTCGATTTCAGGTAACCCCACAAAAAGTAGTCGGGCGGTGTCATGTCTGGAGAACGGGCTGGCCACTCTATGGCACCTCGTCTATCAATCCATCTGTTGGGAAAAACTTCATTCAGATATGCACGAACTTCAGCTGAGAAATGTGGTGGAGCACCATCTTGCTGAAATTGCTAAAACGTAGAAAATGAATTTATTCTTTATTACTGCATTGTCATAGAAATTACATATGTCTACCATATTTTTTTTCATACACCGTTGTAAAGAGGCTTCCAAGACCTTTCAAATGAAGTATCACTCAACCCCTCTCCCCTATTCAATTTTGATGGGTTAAAACGGCCCCTATTAGGGGGTTGCTCATTCAAGCCTCAAATATACGTCAAAAGATGTCCCCCAAATAAAATCATTCGATGTGTTTCGGGAAATTTTTTCACTCACTATGGGATAAGAAATATACGGGGTGGCTCGTCTGAGATGGAACACCCTGTATAAGCAGATAATTGTCGGGGGTAATACCACGACTGCTCGCAATACTATCGATAGTAATTCTGTCAGAAACCAACGAGATCAAATTGCTTGGTAACACCACGAGTCCTTTAGGACGAGTGGTGTTACCTCAAAGCAATTTGATCGAGTTTGAGATTTCTGACAGAATTGTCGATATATAGTATTGTGAGCACAAGTCGTATTTATTGAGATAATTTCACGAACCAATAGAGTAAAAAAAGTTCCATTGTCGTGAATTCTTCAAAAGTTATAGATAATGCCTGATGGACATGAAGTCTGTCAGACTGTCATATTAGTAGCAAGATGATATTATATTCTTCGTAGTTATTTGGATACGTGGTTGCCATCAAAGTGGTATTACCGGCTCAAAAGGAAGGAACTGCGTTTTATCTTCAGTTCTGCAGATGTTCCATTCCAAATTTCACCATTTCTTAATAGAAAAATATTTTTATATAGTAGAATGATATCAAAGTAACATTCCAAGGGTCTCTTTCCTCTTTCGAAATCCTACCCTTCAATTATCTCCACAGAAAATAACGATTTAGGGATGACTCCCATCGTTTATTTGCTGTTCGGGCATTTTCTAAGTCAACTCTGGAACAGAAGCCCCTTGAGATACTTCAATTACTAAACCAATTAGTCCATCGTTTAAGACACAACGAAGACAATTAAATTCAATTGGTCGTTTTCTCGATTGTAACACAAGATGAATAACAAATCTGGAGAATGAAGAATACACCGAGATTTCCATCCATCAACTTAGCGGAATATTGAATTTCTCACAGGTTCTCCTGTCATTGTGACTCATTGGCCTCAATAATTTGAATCAATCGATCATTTAAAATGTAATTTACTGTCTAAAGAATATCTCTTGCTGACAAAACGTAAGTACATTTGAATGGAATGAAAATTTTAGACAGATAATATGGTTCAATAGCCTTCAATTTATTTCTATGATTTATCAATTCTATTGTAGACCAAGCTAGAGGTGGGAAATGTGTTGCAGTCGCACTGAAGTTATCTCGAGTTGAGTTCGGGCAACTTTGGGTGCAATTTTCACCTCTCAGGTGAAAATACAAAATATACAAATTGTAGATATTGATCTTTACCTCCAAATGCCGTTTACAGAATTTGAATAAGATGATTTCCCTTAAATCGGCGCATTTGTAAAATTACTACTCATAAATCTAGGATAAAACAAAAACATTGAGAATGAACCAGCACCGAGCACTTTTGAATAATTTTGAAAATTGAATAATGGAACATAACTTATCTCAGTTTAATCAGTATTTCAGAATAATGACCAAAGACGACAATTCAAGACGACAATATTGTTATAGAACTTGCCAGCTTTTCTTTTTTTTGAACTGCAGATGAGAAAAGCTGAAAAACAGTTCAACAGAAAACAGAAAGAGAACTAATGGCAAAAAATTATTTTTAGTGATTTTACGTCTCTAAAATATTTGAAATTCCTAATTAGGTACGTACTTGAAACGAAAAAAACCTCATTCAACTCGAATGGAACTTTTCAAGTCGAGAACGGTTAGAGATAGAGCAATTCTGCGAACGCCAATCGATTCAGAATGGTCGCATTAACATATTCTGAAAATCTCAGGTAAATCAAAAGAAAAAAATTACTCGAAAAAGTTGTAAAAATCATGAAAAATACAAAACAGGCAGATCCATTTGAAATTCTCACTGTATACGTAAAATTTTACGCTGATTCCGAAAATGTGTATTTTATATGTGCTTAGATATAAGATTAAGCCAGAAAAGGGAATAAAAGGTCGAAAATTCGAAACTGCAGAGGTTTCGTAAAAAGCCTATGAAATATTTAATTGGACGGAATTGAGTTGAAATTCAGTGTGCATATACAAAAAGGATAGAGTTTTAGGAAACTGAGTATGAAAATCTGGAGAAAAAAAAAATTTACGGAAAAATCCTCTTTCAACTCGATTCGAACTTTTCAATTCAAAAACGGTCAGAGATAGAACAATTCTCCGAACGCCTATTGATTCAGAATGGTCGAATTAGTATATTCTGAGAATTTCAAGTAAATAGAAGGAGAAAAAATTACTCGAAAAAAGTTGAAAATTCACGAAAATTAGAAAAATGGCAGAACCATTTTTAATTATCACGTTATACGTGAAATTTCACGCTGATTCCAAAAATATGTTGTTCATATATGCTTAGATATAATATTAAGCCGGAAAAGGGAATAAAAGGTCGAAAATTCGGAAAAAGGGTATGAAATATTCAATTGGGTCGGAATTGAGTTGAAATTTATACAGAAAAGATTGAGTTTTAGAAAACTCAGTATGAAAATCTGAAGAAAATAGCCTCTTTCAACTCGATTCGAACCTATCAATTCGAGAACGGTGAAAGATTCTGCGAACGCCCTTCGATTATAAATGGTCGCATTAGTATATTCTGAAAATCTCAAGTAAATCAAAGGAAAAAAAATTAATCGAAAAAGTTGTAAGGGGTAGACCCCTAAAAATCATGAAAAATACAAAATACGCATATCCATTTGAAATTCTCACTCTATACGTAAAATTTCAAGCTGATTCCAAAAATATATTTTATATATGCTCAGATTGAGATTGAGCCGGAAAAGGAAATAAAAGGTCGAAAATTCGAAACTGCAGAGGTTTTGTAAAAAGCATGTGAAATATTTAATTGAATCGGGATTGAGTTGAAATTTGGTGTCCATATACAAAAAAGATTGAGTTTTTGGACAACGAGTATGGCAATAGAGATAAAAAAAATGCGAAGAAAAATCCCTTTCAACTCGATTCGAACTTTTCAATTCAAACTGTTAGAGATAGAGCAATTCTGCGAACGCTAATCGATTCAGCATGGTCGAATTAGTGTAATCTGAGATTGCAGAGTAATGTATATAATTATTCGAGAATTGGTTTCAGGACATCCTTAATGTAATAGTACAAACATTTTGGCGTGTTTTTTAAATTTATTTTCATTTTGTATATTTTTTGTGTCAGATGGTAGTAGATTCAAAAGTTTAGGGCCATAGTAGGTTACAAATTTCTGTGTGATTGTGGTTCTATACAAGGGGATAGAAATTTCCTGCCGTGCCATTCTTCGGGTATGGATAGTGTATTTCAGGGAGGGGTGTACTATTTTTTATAACAATAATAATAACTCGTCTTTTTTCATCAGATGCAGGAACAAATGGAAATATACAGTATTATGATAAAGTAATGCACAAAATTCATAAAACGTACAACGATCACTTTTGAAAAAAATGCAAAAACACGTCACTGTTTTTTTTATTCCGCATCTTTTGACATAAGTTACAAAAATAACACGTCAAAGTTGGTTTAATGGACTGTTTAGTTAATTGAAAAGTTATTATGAAACTTACGTTTATTTCGTTTTTTATTCATTTTCTCGTTTTTTTTCTTATGTGAGCCCTACTACAACTATTTTTCCCTTGTGTAAAAACACAAGCTATATCACATAATGTAATAAAAATCTTAGCTTCCCATTAAAAAAATTTGTTGATGACGTCATAACTTTGACAACTTTGACGTGTTATTTTTGTAACTTATGTCAAAAGATGCGGAAGAAAAAAAACAGTTTGACGTGTTTTTGCATTTTTTTCAAAAGTGATCGTTGTACGTTTTATGAATTTTGTACATTACTTTATCATAACCCTATATATATAACAACATATAAATAAATATATAAAATGATAATATGAAATTACCTTAATAACTAATCTGCAAATATGAAAGGCGGAGTATCAGCAGAATGCTGTTTTTCAACTCAACCCGAAAAGTACCTAAATAATGGTGGGTCAGTGATCGTACATAAAAAAGAAAACAACAAAAAAATTAGTTTCAATAATAAATAAATATAGCATGAAAATATGAAAATAGTGTTTGGAGCAGTGGTCAGGTGACAGCGCTAGTTTCAGAAATGATAGATTATAAAGATCTACCTGGAAAGAATGATAATCTTCAATATCTTCTTGAAATTATTGAGATCTTAACTCCCTAGGAAGTGAATTATAATGTTTACATGCATTATATGAAAAGCAACGTTTGAAAATCGATGTATTATGTTTTGGAATGACTAAAGTAGACTTGTTGCGATTTAAAAATTGGTTGAAATGTGAGAAAGTTTTCAATCTTTTGTGGAGATATTCTGGTAAACCAGTTTTCAGAACTTTGTGCACTTGAGTTAGTAAATGTTAGTAAATGCACATATATCAATTGTTCTAAGCTCAACCAACCAGAAGTACGCATCTTTGCGGATATGTGGTCATATTTCCTTACTCCAAATGAAAACCTCAAGCATGAGTTTTGAATTCGTTGCAAGCGATAGGAGTCTGTTTTTACTAAAACAGGTCCATAGATACTATCACAGTATCCAAATAATCCAGATAAGGCATTGATAGCAATATAACTGTTTAAGATCTAAAACGCCAATTTCATTATAAATTTGCTCAGTTCCGTGCTTCCTGTTCTTATTAAACAATTTTCAGTTGGGTATTTTGTGTTACTTCTAAGCAGTGAATGGAGGTTCTGAAAGTCCCACCCCAGACAACAATGCAGTAACGAATGATGGAGGTATCGTACACCATTTTTTTTGTTCATGATATTTTTTAACTGGTAAAATATTAATTTGCGGAGTCTGGTTGTAGTATGAATGATGTGTTCATTCCAACGAATGTGTTGGTCAATGATCACACCTAGGTACTTTATATTTTTGATTCTTTTTATGGTTGAACAGGCGCAGTTGGAGTCATCTCTACAGACGGCTCCATGAAGTCGAATATTTCCATTTATGGGTTGATCTCTTATTGTGGATGGAAAGGTGAAGAATTTAGTTTTTTCGATATTTGAGCTAAGCATGCTTTCACTAAGCCAGCTGTATATTTTTTTATGTTTCATCCCAATTGTCCCCCATAAATACAATAGCGGTATCATCAGCATAAGAAATGAGTTTTCCTTCTATGTCTTTAAATAAATAATAAATAAATAAATAATATTTTATTCCATTCAGATCATTTACACGATATTGGAAAAGTCAATAGAGAAAATATAATAAGTACATAAAATATGTTGTTATACATAGGTAAATATATAAATAGTAAAAAGGTATTAAAAACTACATTCCAGAAATTCATTCAGACTATAGAATGAGTATTGCAGCAGGAGATCTTTGAGAGATTTTTTAAATACATTAAGATTTTGGATTTCTCTTATAGTGATTGGTAGTTTATTAAACAACTGTATACCTGTATAAGATGGACTCTTTTCATAGAAAGTTGTCCGATGAGGCGGTATTCGAAGAAGATTACCATGCCTTGTCTTATAGTTATGTTTGTCAGCACTTTTAATAAAGTCATTTAAATTATTTTTAACGAATAGGATTGTTTTATAGATATAAATACAGGGGAGAGTTAAAATTTTGTTTTCTTGAAAGAAGCCTTTACAGGAAGTTCGCTTATGAATACCAAAGATGAGACGTATTATTTTTTTTTGTAAAATAAACAATTTTATTGAAAATCTAGAGTTTCCCCATATTATAACATTATAAGATAAGTGCGAGTATGTCATCGCATAGTAGATATTCATTAGTTGTTGTTGGGAGAATATATTTTTGAGTTGTAAGATTGCATAGTAACTGCTACATATCTTCTTAGAAATATGATTAGTACATGTCTGAAAAGAAAGTGATGAGTCAAGAAACGTTCCAAGGAATTTTGTTGTCTCGGAAGACGTAATGTTAATATTTTCAGTGTTTATTTCAAAAGACGTATTGGGATCATTTGTTATGTTAAATTTCATTAGAACCGTTTTCCCGTGATTCAGCATTAAATGATTGTTCAGACACCATTCAGTAAATTTATTATAAAGTAAATTTAAATTATCTGCCAGTTCTTCGGAAGAGTTGCCACAGGTTGCAAACGAAACATCATCTGCATATATGACCTTACACTTCGCTTCCATAAATGCTGGTTGGTCATTAATATACAATATAAAAATAAGTGGACCCAGCACAGAACCCTGAGGAACACCCAGATTAACAATTTCCTCATTTGACTGAGTTTGATTTATTTTGACTGCTATTTTCCTATATCTTAAGTATGACATCAGCCAAGTCAACACGTTTCCACGAAATCCCAAAGCGTATAGTTTTTCTTCAACAAAATCTAAATTTAGGCTATCAAAGGCCTTAGTGAGATCAAAGAATAATGCCCCAACAGTTTTCTTATTATCAAGTTCTTTATATATAAATTCGACAAATTCATAAACAGCCCCTTCTGTTTATCTCCCAGGGTAAAACCCGTTTTGACATTTTGTTACAATATTGTGATTATCCAAATAATTAATCATTCTATTATAAGCAGACTTTTCAACAACTTTACCAATCACATTTGAAACAGTTATCTGTCTATAGTTATCCATACACAGGGGATCTTTGTTTTTATAGATAGGAGTAACCAGTCCAGTTTTTAGTTCTTCCGGGAACTGACCATTTTCAATTGAGATATTTATTAATTCTGACAGAGGCAGTGCAATGTGCTGAGCTATACATTTAATGATTTTTGTTGATATACAGTCAATACCACTTGAATTAGTATTTTTTAAACTACATATTATCTCAAAGACCTCATGTGCTGTAACAGGTGTGAAAAAGAATGAATTACTATTATTCAGATCACATCTTGTACAGGACAATACACAATTTTTAAAAAAAATTTCGTTCAACAATCTTACAGAGGTGCTGAAATGATTAACAAAGCTATTCGCAACATCAAAGTCCCTGTCAACAATTGACCCATTGATATTCAATTTCATTTCTCTTATCTTATTATTATATTTCCCAGTTTTTTCTTTAACTAATTTCCAAACATATTTCTGTTTTTCAGTAGGATCTATTTTATTTTCAATAATTTTTTGGTAGTATAACTTTTTGTTGCACAAGCTGTTGATATACAGTAAAAAGAAAATTGGACCCAAAACCGTCCCTTGTGGCACACCCATAGATACCGGAAGAGCGTATTATTGATTTTAGTGATTTGTGTTCGGTCTGTTAAATAATTCTTAATTTTCAAAGCAGTTGAGGTGTGTTTTCTTTAATTCAAATACTGCTTTTTCCGTGGAACAGTTCTCTCTGAATCCAAATTGTATTGTTGATAGGAAATTGTTATTTTCGCAATAATTCATGATTCTATTTTTTAAACATTTCTCAAAGATTTTTATTGTTGTTGTTTATCACAGTTATTGGTCTATGGTTGTTCGATAATTGTGTGTTCCCAGATTTGAAAATAGGGGTGGTTACGGATTCTTTGAAAGCACATGGAACTGCTCCCTTATTTAATATTAAATTTAAAATGTGACATAAAGGGTCAACTAAATGCAGATGATACTTTTTTATTAGCTCCACTAAAATTTTATCAGGTTCTGGTGGGGTATTATTTTTTATTCCCAATATAATTTTTATTAATTCATTTTTTGAAATAGGTCGAAGAAAGATAGCATCTCGAGTGTTTTTGGTACGTGTGTTACAGCGCTCAGATAGAGTAAAAGATTTTTCGATTTTATTTGCCATTTTTGTACCAGTACTGGTAAAGAATGTATTAAAATCAGCGAACTCGAAAATGTATTAAAATCAGCGACTTCTTTATCTGAAGTAATTTTTTGATTTTCCTCATCAATGATAATGAAGTCCATGGTGTTTTGTCGTTTTTCACTTGTTATTTCATTTATATTTTTTCGGAGTTTTTTATATTTTTTGGGAGTTTTCAATTTTTGTTTTGTAGTATTGTTGTTTAGTTGTCCTAATTAGATTGTTAAGAAAATTTCTATAATTTTTAAACTCTTGGTTATTTTGTTCGGTGAAGTGTCTGTTCAGTTTTTTTTTTCAGAAGATCTCTACTTTTAGTTTAGAGTTTATATTTGTTGTTATTCACCACTTTCACCTGGGTGCTCAATTGCAGAAATTCACTTATTTTGTTACTGAAAACCATATAGGCAGCTTCAGGTTCATGAGATTCAAAGGTGGTATGCCAATTTTCACTAACGAATAGAGTAGACAATTTTTTATGATTTCTTTGGTTATTTTTTAATTATTTTTCTTCATCGCTGTTGAGAGCAATAGATAAAAGAACTGTATGGTGGTCCGTTAAATTTGTTTTGAAGATGTATGAGCTCAGTTTATTTACCCTGATTCTGGCTTTATTGGAAATCTTGCTACAAACATATTATATTATGTGAGGGCTAGTCAAATAGAATAGAATATTCTATTCTATAACCACTATTATGCCTTGCAGCAAAAAAAGTCATATATCATATAAAAGTTCAAATTTAATGCCAATTTTCGAAAAATATTTGGTACAATTTTTTTTATTGTTGCCACTCACCCGGATTATTCATCTCGCAGGTGCTCGTGTAGAAGTCGAACATGGAGCAGGAGTACGCGCGTCCACTTCGCGACCAGTCGTAAACGCGGAGCACGTGAGCGTCGCGACGCGACCAAAGAAATCGCCAAGATCCGACACCGGCGTCCGCCGGTTATCAACTGGTGGATTCGCGCTCTCCGTTCGCGCTTCTTTGCGAGACGCGTCCATGGGTTTCTGGTGGGGCGCTGGGCGTCGCGGTGCAGAGAGTCCAGCGTCTGGTAGTATTTATCTCGTCTCGCAATGCTACTGTTTCCTCCTCCAAAGCTCTGATGGTAGAATAGAACGAAGAATGTGTACGATTTGAATTTGGACAAAATTCTTAAAACTTGATGAAATTCTAGGGAAAAAAATTAATGACTGAGTCATTAACACGTTCCCTGCTGTACACTATGCGATAACTTCAGTCACGGTAACTTCATTCAGATGCTGACCTATTTTTATTGAAAAATATGGCTTAAAATGTTTGTTAATTTGCTGAGATTAGGTTTTTACGTGTTATGTACTTCCTTATGGTTCTTTACAGTGCTTCTACAGCAAGAAACAGCCTACCGCAGCGCTCGTCTGATAATTAAAGCGTTGAACGTTACCAAGCATAGGCCGCGAATCCGCGTCGTGCGCACTCGGTAAAAAACCGGGTAGACGCGAATCCGCGCCTTGAGCACTGAACGTGTTAATGACTTTCACCTATATCCTGTTTACTTACGTACGACAATACGTGTTAAAAACCGACGAATAGACCAAATCCAGTTGATCATTCACAAACATCTAGGAGACGTTGCTTTCATGATTATTATGGTAACAAAATGAGTTGCATTTATTCATCACTGTTATAAAAAAAAAGACGTTTATTGTCCAAACAGGGTCAAGCCCCAATTACAGGACTGCGATACATTATAATTTGATTGTGAGTTACAGCTAGAACTAAAACTATATGTAAATATGTAGTCGGTTTCAAATACTTATTCACAATAAATACTTGACATTTGGAGAGAAGTTACGGTAATCTTCACTCATTTTTGTTTTTGTTATAAAAAATTTGTTTGATCTTTGTTTTGTAATGGTTTATAGGTTGGTTATATACATAGGTTTCTTCACTAAAGTTGTTAAGAAACCGACGTATATCACTTAGTTATCACTCAGTGATGACAAATGTTATGAATTTAACAATTTTCTTCTCTTTATAGTTAAAAAGCTGCCTATATGATTTACTGACAGGTCAGGAAACCGTCTGCTGGGCATGAAATAGCATTCTTGGTGTTGCCCCAAGTCACTAGGATGAATTTTTAAAATTTCTCCAGGTCAAGGTCAAGAAGGCTTTAAAACCAATCAGTTTGTGACCATCTGCTGATTTCACATTTCGGTAGATATGCAGCAAACGGTCACAAACTGACTGGTTCTCAAACGCCCCCACCCCCTCCATGTCCTTGACCTGGAGAAATTCCAAAAATACATCCAGGTGACTTGGTGCAACGCCAAGAATGATATTTCATGCCCAACAGACGGTTTCCTTACCTGTCAGTAAATCATATAGGCAGCTTATTAGTGTCGCTTTGAGGCACAAACTGTGAAGAAAATAATACAAAAAACAATACAATTCCTCGTCATTGTGAAAGTTACAGGCATGAAATAGAAATTCTCGAAATATGTGATTCGTAACAGAGCTGCCCCAAAACATAGTGCTCGGTGCTAGTGCACTTTTGTGCTCATAAGCACTGTGCTCGCAAGCACTTTCTTAGACTAGTGCTTAGTGCTTCAAAGCATTTAACGAAATTGCTCATTGCTTAGTAATCCCGAAAAGTGCTCAAGAGCACTCCAGTGCTCTGGGGCCTTTCCATATTGTGAAACAATAATTGCAAGGAATAAATATTTATTATTATTCTTATCGAAACATGAAGTTGCGGCAGATGATACCCAGCAGCAATTTTTAACAAGTTATTGCACTTGGAAAATTACTACCTTGAAAAAAGAATCCAATTTTGTCAGTAATTTTGCTTCTAGCTAAAACAATAAGTTCAAAATAACTCAATAATACTTCTCTTTTTTAAACTACGTTGACGTTTCGGAGTCCAAATAGGCTGTAGATAAAAATAGAATGCTCTTTTCATACAAAATAAAAGACTAAGCAACGAGTTTTCCCGGACCGTTTAATACTTTAAATAGTAATTTACGTAACAATTCCGGAAAATACTGTTTTTTTGGACGAGTAGACCAAATTCTAGGAGGAGCGTCAGCGAGTCATGGAAGTCTGCGAGTCCAAAAAAACTGTTTTCGGACGTGTTGCTTACACTATTTTTTCGGCAACCATGTAGAATAACAAATCAATGAGACGCATTTAGTCTAAGAGACGAAGAGAGGTCGACTTTCACCCATCTGTTAACCGGATGAAACGATTCCAAATTTGAATATTTCGAACATTTCAGTTCTTATTTGTATTATATATCGAAATTCGAACAGAAGATAGGTACCAACAGAAACATTCTAATTCTTATTTATATTAATATTTGTATTAAAATTCGAGCACTTCCCGGCCTAGTCCGGAAAGTACGTACTTCCCGGACTAGGCCGGGAAGTGCTACTTTCTCAAAGAAAAAGTGTCCGGGAAGTGAACACTTTCCGGATGGTTGCCGAAATAGTACTTTTTTTATAGTTGTCACTTTGACGTTTCAGGAAAGCACGTAATTTCAAATCCTCAATTTATGATAATGCTTTTTCTGATTGATTCGGCCGTTACTTGATGAAGATCCATAGTAATTGTATAAACTAAAGACGATTTGATCTTCAAACACTTTTATTTCACCACGACATGTTTCGCTATCACAGTATCTTCTTCAAGTGATTATTCATAATCACTTGAAGAAGCTACTGTGATAGCGAAACATGTCGTGGTGAAATAAAAGTGTGTGAAGATCAAATCGTCTTTAGTTTATACAATTATGATAATGCTGATTGCGATTTCAGAAAAAATAGTATGTGTACCTCGTAGTAAATGCACATTCCCAGACTTCAATGCTTATTGGCCTCGGCTTAACGCCTCGGCCAACAATTTACATTGTCGTCCGGGAATGTATTGCTTTTACTACTAGATACACAATATACTAGTTTTATACGACCAGTGGTGCATTTTTCGCTAAGAAAATCCGGGAAACCTCGAAAAAGAAAACATTTTTCAAAAATTCATCATTTTTATAAATCTTAAGCTGGACAAACAATATTGCGGAATCTGATAGAGGATCAGCTGTGCACAAGATGGGCACAATCGCGTTATAAACAATTTAAGGGCAAATCTTTCTAAATTCGCCGATTTAAGTGAAATTATCTTATTCAAATTCTGTAAACGGAATTTGGAAATAGGGCTCAATATCTACAATTTGTAGATTTTGAATTTTCACCTGAGAGGTGGGAAATGTGTTGAAAATGTTACTGGAAGTTACTCTAAATGCTTCAAAGTGCACCCAAAGTTCAATGTGTAGTTTTTTTTTGATGTATAAGTTCACAGCTGGTTCTGGATTACCAAGTTTTAAAATAGGTTAATAATTTTATTTCGTAATGATTTCAAAGGTTTAATAAGCAACTAGGTCGAAGCAGTGCCCACAACCGAAATCAAATATTGAAATTTAGAGTATGATAACGAAAAAGATATGGATTTTAGAAATTTGAGAGTTAGCAAATATCAAATTTGAAAAATAATTCCACCTGTTCAAGTAGTACTTCTCTTGATGAATATAAGCGTCAATGTAGGAATTGCCCTTTGGTTGATTTGAAAGAATATTGGTTTAGTGCAGCCATGTCAAACATGCGGCCCGCGGGCCGCATGCGGCCCACTGAGCATTTTCCTGCGGCCCCGAATCAATTTTGAAAACAGCCATGTAATGCGGCCCGCGAGCCTGTTAAAAACCGAAAATAAAGTACTGTGATGATGAACTAAGATGCGCGCTCAACCTAAAAGCCTGGCTTGTTCCGGAAAGTTCTATCGCGCGAGAACACAGATGACGCTACCTGAACATTCTGGAAAGAACTGTCGAGAAATCACAATCCGTATATAAGCCAATACCGCTCGATTGAGTTCAGTTGTTCAGTCAGTTATGAGTCAGTTGCGATAGAATTGCGAGTTTAGTTGCGTACTTATTGTTACAACACGTAACAGTACTTATTGTTATTTATTTCGGATAAAGTTTTTAACATGTCTGTTTCAAAACCAAGTGGAAGTAAGAGGAAACTTGGAGATGGGCATCGTATCTTTCAAGAAAAGTGGGAATTAGAGTTTTTTTGCTGTGAAGTGAAAGACAAAATTATTTGCTTGATTTGTAACAGTACAGTCGGTGTCCCAAAATTATATAATATAAAACGTCACTATGATAGTCATAAAACTAAGTTTGACAAGTATACAGGCATGATTAGAAACGAAAAGTTAAAAGAGTTAAAATCACGGTTAAAAGATCAACAGCTTATGTTGACTCGTCCAAAGCAAGAAAATGAATCTGCCGTTCAAGCGAGCTACGTACTGTCGGAGTTGATCGCAAAGCACTCAAAACCATTTGTTGAAGGTGAATTTATAAAAGTGTGCCTTGTAAAGGCCGCGGAAATTGTAAGTCCCGGGAGCGTGAAGGCTTTTCAAAATATATCCTTGTCCCGGAATACTGTCGCTGAAAGAGTTACCGAGTTGGCTGCCAATATAAGCGAACAGATAAAAACAAAATCAAACTCTTTCATTGCATTTTCTATTGCCTGTGACGAAAGTACAGATGTGTGTGGTGTGGCGCAACTCGCTGTTTTTCTTCGTGCTGTTGATAGAGATTTCAACGTTTATGAAGAATTACTGGAATTAGTACCATTGCATGATACAACAACTGGGGAGGATATTTTCAATGCTGTTTATGGACTTCTGCAAAAGTACAATTTAGATTTGTCAAAACTGTATTCCGTTGCTACAGACGGAGCTCCTTCAATGACTGGAGTAAATAATGGCTTCATTAAAATATTACAAACAAATGTCAGAGAAACGAGCAGTGACAAACCAGATTTTCATCATGTTCATTGCATAATCCACCAAGAAGTTTTATGCTCAAATGTGATCAAGTTGGAAAGCGTTTTAAAGTCAGTGAAAAAAATGATAAACTTCATAAGGTCACGTGGCTTGAATCAGCGACAGTTTTCTGCGTTTTTACGTGATTTAGAAAGTGAGTACACTGGTTTACATTATTATGCAGAAGTGCGATGGCTTTCGTGTTCTATGGTTCTCGATCGGTTTTGGAAACTCAAAGAAGAAATACGCCTTTTCATGGAAGTGAAAGAACAAGATGTCAGCTTATTATCCGACGTACCTTTTATACAAGATCTTTCATTTATGGTAGACATCACAAAACACTTGTCGGACTTAAATACGAAATTGCAAGGACCACGTCAAGTTATAACAGTTATGCATGATCATGTTAAAGCTTTCAAGTGTAAGATGATGCTGTGGAAAAACCAGTTAGCGGTGGATAATCTGTCACATTTTCCGACTTGCAAGGCGTATCAGGAAAGTACAAGTGGCCCAATATCATACAAAATGTATACAGAGAAAATGGGAAGCTTCTGTCAGAATTTGAAAAGCGTTTTCAGGATTTTAAGTCCCAAGAAAACAATTTTTCTTTATTTACTGGTCTTTTCACTATCGATATTGATAAAGTTCCCCCTCACTTGCAGATGGAAGTGATTGAGATTCAGTGTCAAACCCATTTAAAAGAAAAATTTGATAGTGTAACAGTGTGCACTGTTTTATGTATAACGTTGTGCCCTGTATAAGATGGTCCTATATTAGTATTAGAATAGCCTTATTTAATTTTCTTAGTTTTTTCAAGATATCACTTCTCCGGGTTAAAGTTTATCGTAAAATTTCATGAAGGGGTGTTAAACGGCGCGCTAGACTAAACAATTTCTAATGGGTCTCTGTCTGAAGATAAGCCACGATCTAAAAATAGCACAGAGGGTAGGTTGTGAAGAATGCTCTCGGTTTTTCGGAAGAACGAGCTTTTGGAGCTGGACAGTCGGTGTTGAAGTGCTAGTGACAAGAGTTGGTTCGATTTCGAACGCCCGGTGAGGGTGGCTTTTTGCCACCTCCGATAAGGGGGCCGACGATGTGGGTGTTAATTTTTTTAGGGATAAGTGTGTGTTCAATTATTCAACTAAAATAAGTAGTTAAATATATGTTAGGGGTATTCTATTCGTTTAATAATAACAATAATAGAGAAAATTGTTTTCTAATTTTGGGGCGCGAAAGGGATGATATTTAAATAGGGATAAGTGGGTGTTCAGTTATTCAATCTAAATAGTTAAATATATGTTTGAGGCATTTTTCATTCTTTATTAATAACCATAATTATAATAGTGTCGTTGTATCTGATGGACAAAAACAACTGGAATTTTATGTTGGTGAGTGTACTCAATAATAGAGCAAGCTTAATATTTTTTTTTTTTTATGAGAGGGTGACTTTCCAATTTACCGATTTTATTTGTTTTTTTTTTCATTTTTGATTACTAACAGAGTTATGAATTGTTCCGATGTAAATGTACATTTTATTCTTTAAGATTGGTTTATTTGAAACGTTTAATTATTTCAAACTGTCTGTCTATATTTGATACAATTTTTATTATTCACCGTTCATTATTTCCCAGCATTTTGTTTAGTAAATGTTTCGTGGAACTTTGTCGACTATTATTTACTTTTTCAACCCTTATGTAAAGTCCACGCATTTGTGAAGCCGTGGCCGTACCTGCAAATTAACAACTGTCCTCTAAGATGATGGTGAAACACGAAAACCAGTAGCGCTGAAAAAGTTCAGCATCATGCAGTATTATCATTTTTTTAGAGCTATCCACTGTCTAAAATCCGTATGGTCTTAGCGGATTAAAAACTCAATTCGGACCTGGTGGCAGCATGCTACCATTTTATAAAAATATTTCCTAGTGTGGGCGACTTAGGAGTGGTTCATGGTTGCTTTGGTGAAGTTTGGAACCGATCCAAAGAAATCGTCGCCTACCACACTAGCGATTTATTACAATAGTGTTGGTACATTCGAATTTTATAAGTACTTGCCTTTTCAATACCAAGAAATGAGAAAACTTGCCTGTAAAATCCTGTCAATGTTTGGAAGTACCTATAATTGTGAACAATTATTTTCTTTGATGAAAGGAAACAAATCTGCCGCAAGATCGCGATTGACGGACGCACACTTGGACGCAGTTTTAAAAGTTATTTCCGCTGATAAATTCACGCCACAAATAGACAACTTAATTAAAGACAAAAGATGTCAAATTTCTGGCAAAAGAAGTTAATGTTTGTAAGTTTTTGTAATGTCCTTTTTATTGGAAATTTAATAAATATACTTCTAACATAATAGTACTTTTTTTCGTTAAGATTTTCAGTAGTTTGTCTTCTTTAAGATTAGGTTTTGCGGCCCACCTAGTCTATGGTCTTCATGCTTTTGGCCCACCAGTGACTTTAAGTTTGACATGGCTGGTTTAGTGGATCAGTAAAACGACAGTTGATGTGATAATAGTTCCTTTAATTCATTCAGTTCAGCATTTATATGTGAAAACATTCATGAATGGTGAACTGCCTCAAGTTTTTTATATATAATAAATTTTCTTCTTTATAGAGTCCCAAGAATTTCAGTATCAAACATTATTTTATGTATTCATTATTGAATTTGACCGGATCTTTCAAATTATCGTTTGAAGAGTGAGGAGTTTTCGTAATTGAATGTCAGTTTATGACAGATGAGACATAATGATGGTCTAGATCACTTTGCATATCATTTCTGATATCACGTTGACTTTTTCCGCCATATATTATTGTGGTATCATCTTCACATTCACCACCCCTAGTCTAGTACAAGAGCACGTTCGCAATAAAACAAGCGACTATGTAAAATATTTGTATATTTTCATATAATAAAAAAGGTATAACCAAAAAGGAACACATTCAAATTGAAATGTCATCATTAAAAAAACTGTAAAAGCTGGCATAAATTAAAATGTAAGTCGTCTTTATAAAAACTCCATCTCTCTCTCGATACCCACGAATTTGAGTTGTTCTGTTGGTCCATACCTGCAAAAATAATAGAAAATTTCAGAAAAAAGTTTGCATACAGAATTTTTTCACAAAAATCCAATAATGCTTGGAGTTGCGGTTATATCTTTTAAAACTATTATTATTGTCTTTCAGAATAATTACTGATGCACAATTTTTCAAACAATTCTCTAGAAATAAAAGTTGTGAAATAAATACATAAAATTATTAAAAACTGTTAATATAATAAAATAGTAAGAAATACTAATGTTATTGAGTATATGTGTAATAATATATCCAAATATAAAAATCAAAATGTAAAAATAAAAATCAAAATATAAAAATCAAAACATGAAAATCTAAATATGAAAGTTAATATACTGAACAAAACAAAAATATCAATACATGTTTGAAATTGCACCTGTCAAGTTGAACTTGTTTGCTTATTTCAAGTGTTTGCATTGTTTTGCATTGGTAGGCGGAAAATAACTATTAGACTACAGAATTTTAAAAGATCCAACTCACCTATAATCGAAAAAGAGCTCCTCCCCAGGCTGTATGGGCCTCTTGGCGAAAATCCCGATTCGATGGTCTCCGTTCACCATCATCACTTTAGCGTAGCAGTTCGGGTTGATGGAATGATTGGCGAATCTGATTTTGTTTCCCTTTCTAGTGGCGTCCACAACAAAATCTGAGGAATGACAATTATAATAATAATGAAGTTTATTCTCCGAGAAAAGAATTTTAAGAGTGTGTATATGAATAAAGCAAATAAACAAGTGGTAGGTACCACAGAAGCCTTGGTTCCAAAGGAACTATTGCTTGCTTCATATTGTGTATAATCCTTCATAATAAGTAATTAGGCTTTATTACTAAATAAACAAATATTATCCATTATGAAACAATTTGAAAATATAAAGATAATAATGGTTGAGTGGTAAAGCAATTAGCGATTTAATCGTGAAATTGAACTCTGCCATCTGAGAGGCATATTTAGTCATAGTGTAACGTTATGTCTATTCAATAAAATAATTTATTATTATTATTATTATTATTAAAATATGAAAATGAAAAAATGTAAAATTGTGAAAATGTAGAAATAAAAATGTGAAAAAATTCAAAAATGTAAAGTGTAAAAATGTATCAACGCCAACTAGAAGCGGATGGGGAGAATGAGCTCGAGGTTAGACCTCTTACCGTTATTCAAATTGAAGAGGAAACTACACATGTACTTGTCATACACCTTCCCCCTCCTATCCGCTTCGTCCTGCGAAATTATCTCCCCGCAGTACTCGGAGATGAACTCGTTCTTCTGAGCGCTGTCCTTCAGGAAGATGCCCCAGCCTGCCACGTCTGAAGGAGCCATCAGAAGATGTTTATCTAAAGAAAGAATTGAAATGAGAAGAGCAACTAATTGAAATGAATAATTATCCGTCAATCAGTGTTATCTGCAACTTTGCTCAAATCTTGGAGATACTAATAAAAACTAGAATTTTCAACTTCCTGGAGAAATATGCTAGTTTTGATCCATATCAATATGGCTTCATAAGAAATAGCAATACTCTGTGTGCAACAACTGACTTTGTGAATAACTTAAATAAAAATCTTGATGAAAAAAAGTATATTATCACAGTTTTTATTGATCTGAAGAAAGCTTTCGATGTAATGGACCACGACACATCATAAAAAGATCATAACATATAGTGTAAATAAGAACGGCCCAATTACAGATCACTGGGGTACTCCCGTTTTGGTATATGTAATTGGACCGTTCTTATTTATACTATACAGTGTGTCTCACTTCTCATGGAAACACCCCCGTATCTTCCGTTGAATGATGAAACTCTCAGGACTGATGGATATGCTCAAAATGCACCTACCACCTGAATGGGTTTGGCCTACGTGATATACACTGCCCGCCAATCGCGATGGAACAACACATTTTTACGGTAAAACATACTAGGGGGCAAAATAGGCTAAAAATTCCTTCAGATTTGTGATCAGGACCATCAACTTACTAAAGATACACTTTTTCTCTGAAAAAATTTCAGTCCTGAAAAATCCGAATATGTCTCACTTCTCATGGAAACACCCCCGTATTTTCCGTAATTTTATACGTAAAACCCTGAAATTTGCAGGATCGATAGATACACTAGAAATGAACTCACTGCACAAAACGGGTCATCCTACATGATGTGCACTGCACGCCAGCAGCGATGGAAAAATGGGTGGTTCCTTCGCTGCTGGCGTGCAGTGTATATTACGTAGACTGACCATTCCCGTGCAGTGAGTTCATTTCAAGTGAATCTATCGATCCTAGAAATTTCATGGTTCTACGTAAAAAATTACGGAAGATACGGGGGTGTTTCCATGAGAAGTGAGACAAATTCGGATTTTTCAGGACTGAAATTTTTTCAGGGAAAACATGTCTCTGTAGTAAGTTGGTGGTCCTGATCACGAATCTGTAGGAATTTTGAGCCTATTCTGCCCCCTAGTATGTTTTACGGTAAAAATGGGTTGTTCCATCGCGAGTGGCGGGCAGTGTATATCACTTAGTCCAACCCCATTCAGGTGGTAGGTGCATTTTGAGCATTTCCATCAGTCCTGAGAGTTTTATCATTTTACCTCTACTGTTACGGAAGATACGGGGGTGTTTCCATAAGAAGTGAGACACACTGCATGTTATTATCTTTCAAAAAAATTTATTAAAAGCTAGGTAGCTCACCATTACATAAGACACTATTTTGGCTTACAATGACTCATCATTAGAAAAATTTGTTGAATTAGTTAATGAAGATCTTTATAATAATGTGGCGAAGCTGCGGGCGATGCCGGACCTGAACGCTCACGTAGTCAGCGCGAGACCGCGAATTACCGAGGCGGGTTGCTTCGAGAAGAATCTGGTCTAATCGGAGAACGTTCCTAAGGCTTTTCGAGAAATATCAGGAGCATTCTAGGAAAATGAACGGTGTATATAAAAAGAACCACGCAGCAGAGGAGTCAGTCAGTGAAGCGAAAGTCGAATATAAATAGTTCAGTGATTGTTATATAAATTAGAGTATTGTGTTGAAGTTATTGATTCATTGTATTTCGTTAAATAAATTTTAGAGTGAATTTGTTTAAATATACTACAATAAGCTGAATGTCAATGAGTTGAAGTGTGTGTATATGATTTTTAAACAAAAAATTATGACTATGACTGAAACTAATGTGAAATAAGATTAAACTACCTTAAATATACAAAATACCTAGGCATTACAATTGATGAGTCGCTAGATTTATAGTGAACGTGTACAGGAGATGAGACAAAAAATAACTCCTATGATAGGAGCCATTTATAGATGTAGATCCTGCATAGATGATAAAGCCAAATATTGTAAATACGATGCTTATTTTCTAAGCATTTATAGATACATGATAACAATATGAGGTAGATGTGGAATAACAATATTTAAAAAAAACTAGGCAAAATAGAGTCCATTCTCAAAACTGAATAATGTAAATTTAAATATAAACTGGTAAATAGTCAATTGAAAACGAATACTGTAATGAATCATAAAAATCAAGTACACACACACACACAGGATACAAGACATTAAGATGAACTGAATATACAGAAGCCTAGAACAAATAAAGTTCTAAATAACCCAATTGATAGAGCAATAAAAGCATATAATGAAGTACCGGAGACTATAAAGAATATTGCAAGTTGTAATAAATATAAGATTTTACTAAAAACTTGGTGCTTGTCAAAACTACTTAATAAAATATGTGGCTTAATTTTATTTAATTCCGTTTTATTTTAATTTATTCTAAATTGTACTTTGATAATGCTAAATACGTGATCAAACACACTTGTCGACAATTTTATGATTCCTAGACCGACCAAACCAGGCCGATTTGGGACCATTTTGTGTTCTAATTTTGTATATTTGAATGCGGTGACTTACGTAATCCTCTTTGTACGCTCACGTTTTTGCAGGTGATTTTGGTGTTGTCGAATTGGTCAGCGCCGCACGTTTGGCACAGGTCCGGATCGCATTCTCGCACAGCGAGGTAGCAGGGGCACTGTTTGGTGTTGCATTGGGCCTTGCATCGACAACCCGGGAATCTGTTCTGGCCTGCAAAATACTCATGTTGATAATATCTAGATGTACCGTTTTTTTTTTATACGAATAAGAATTTTTTGATTTATTTCATTTTTTTCAAGTAGGATAAGTTAGGCAATTTCTTAACTATACGCATTATTACAAAACAAAATTGTATTTAATGGGCAGAAGAACCTAGGTCGATAGCCATTTGTATGCAATTCTGATTCAATAAACAACATTCATTATTATTATTATTCTAGATGTAATTTATTTCATTTGTAATGTGTTCATTTCCATTCTTTGATAAATACAAATACATCTGTAAATAGCCGATTGAATACACAGGCGCATTTGTAAATAATACTACATTTGTAAATACAGTTAAATTTGTAAATACAAGTACATATTGTGTAAATACAAGTACATGTGTAAATACAAGTATACTTGCAAATACACGTGCTTGTGTTCTTGCTTGTTAATTTATAGATAAATGGACATTTACAAACATGAGAGCATTTGTAAATAATAGTACATTTGTAAATACGCGCACATTGGTGAATACGATTGCGCGTACATGTAAATAAACGTATATGTGTAAACACAAATATATTAGTAAATACAAGTACACTTGTAATTATGAGTAGGTACATTTAAATACACGTACAATGGTAAGTACAAGTTCATTTGCAACTACACGTAATTTTTTTTTTGTAAATGCGTGTACATTGTTCATTTGTAAATAAGTGTGCATTACAACTACACGAGTAAATACTAATGTATTTGAAAATACAAAACATCTGCGAATACAGGTGAATTTGTAGATAAAAGTGTATTTGAACATACAAATAAATATAATGTCAGCGATCCCTTTTAGTTCAACAGTAAGAGCTCTGACAGATCGTGATGACATTAGTGACTTGACAATAGTGATAATCCAATGACAATCGACAAATGTCTCCACGATTCCAACGTTGTCGAATTGTGTCAGTGACGTAAAATGTCTGTGGGGAACGCTTCTGAAAACCGAATTTTCATAACTAAATACAGGCAAAAAACGGTACGTAAAAATTAAACAAATATATTTTTCGATATATTTGATATATGAAGATTTCATTGACATACATTTTGAAATTTATATTTATATATATATATATATATATATATATATATATAATGTTCAAATTAGTGGGAAGCAGTCAATTGTAGACCATTAATACGATTTCTACAATTGACTGCTTCCCACTAATTTGAACATTATTTATCGAATCAGTCACGAATATAACCTATAACCCCTTATATATATATATATATATATATATATATATATATGTGTATATATATATATATATATATATATATATATATATATATATATATATATATATATATATATATAGGAATATACCTCCTACATTTTAATCTGTGTTTGCATAGTATTATGAATGTATAAATTGTAAAGCGATTCAAATTTTAATTGTATTTAATATTTAAATTTTACTCTTTTTTTGACCAGTCCAGTAAGTATGCGTTTGACTTTGGTGTAGATCAAATATACATTTCTATGAATAAATTGATTTTGATTTGTATGTATACTTTTCCTTCCCATACTTACAATCCGAGCTGCACTGGCAGAACTTCTCGCAGAAATTCTGCGCGCCGATACATGGGCAGTTGTGGTCGCAGTTTTGACCGGGGTGGTCGCACGGCGTAAAGTTGTACACGTGGTTGCTGCTCGACTCCTTCTTCAGCTGTATCTTGCGGCAATGCATCGACCACAGGCGGTGCTTCTTCTTCTTCTTGCGAGGTGGAGTGTAGTCGCGCATGGCCTCCTCCGGGGGAATGTCGGCGGCTTCTTTTTGAGCAAAGTCGTAGATCTGAATTAAAGATGGATATCGTTTACCCGAAGTTCGGAGATATTTTTGATAGATAGATGATATTTATTTATTGATCCCAAGAAACATTTCTGTTTATAGAGGGATTACATTTTTACATAAATTGTATTACAGCAATGGGTACATATGAAATTGATGAAGAAATCAAACATTTATTAGAAAAGGAATGATACAGATAATCTGTGAAAATATGAGTAAATAAGTCATATCAAAGCAAAAAAAAATCAAAAACAGTCAAAGGTGAAACGTTATATTATAAGTCATCTGTTAAGTATGCATTTTTTAAGTTCATTTTTGAATTTAGTTTTAGTCCTAATTTCTTTTTCCCGCTGCCGACACTGTAAATAGTCCATACATGCTTAGCAACAAAACAGGTAAATGGCCTATATCATTCGTTTACTAATTCATCTTGACAACGGAACTTAAAAGTGTCATTTACATGCCTAGGGTAATAATGACTTTGACTTTGACAAGTAATACCTTCAGCTTCATTCATATCAATTTTTAGGTTATGAGACCTTTTGAATATTATTGTTGTCTGCTTATTCGGTAACTTAGTTACACGCACAAGCAACTTAGAATGAAATAGCGAACGAATAATCATGAAGGAAGGGTAAGAAAACAAACTTCAATTCAGGCAAATTTTGAGAAATGTCAACAAGCAGCGGGAAAAACGTAATAAGTAACACGGAATGTATCGACTGTTATCATCCTCGTACTCGCTCACCTCGAATGTTAACACGTCTTTACATTCCTTGTTACTTAAATAACTATTATTTTAAGTCATCTGTTAAGTATGCATTTTTAAGTTCATTTTTGAATTTAGTTTTAGTCCTAATTTATTTTATTGCCTGTGGTATTTTATTATATATCTCAATTCCCTCGTAAAATATAGACGTTTTTCTTCTTATTTTATATACATTTCTTGTTTTATGATAATGGATAGTCGAAATATGATCAAAAGTAAGATCCGAATGTTTTTTCCTGTATCAACATAGTGGATGAAAATTGAAACTTTAAATTCATATAAAGAACGAAGTTTCAGTAAGTTTAGGTTTATCTAATTTTTTTGAGGGTTCTAAAAAGGGCAATTTGTATATGCAGTTTATGGCTTTGTTTTGCAAAGTTTGTAGTGGTTTCATAATAGAAATTTTGGCTGAGCACCAAACAGAAATGAGTTATTTCAATTTTGAATAAATTAAACTGAAAAATATGATTTTCAAATATTTTAGTGGGGTATTCTGTCTTATTTTAAATAGTCCAATCAAAGGTGAGAGTTGTTTTCTCAGAATGTTGATATGATTGGACCAAGAGAGTGTTACGTCAATATGTAATCACAAAAATTTTGTATTGTTGGTATACTGAATTGGAGATTTTTTAAATTTTATTGGTCATCAGTTGCAATACTTCGTTTAGAAATTAACATAATTGATGATTTCGAAAAATTTAACAATAGTTTGTGAGTGAGTAGCCAATGAGATAATATTTGAAGATCCTGTTCAATATTAGATATAATTTCGAATTCATTCTGTGCAAAATATAGAATTGTTGTATCATAAGCAAAAAGTTTGATTTGGCCTTTCCATTTTAGTTCTGATATCGAGTTTATATCTATTAAAGAAAAAATCGGAGCGAGTATAGATCCCTGTGGCACCCCACAGTTAATATTTTTAATTGAATTAAATGTATTTGTGATATACAGTGTGTCTCACTTCTCATGGAAACACCCCCGTATCTTCCGTAACAATAGAGGTAAAATGATGAAACTCTCAGGACTGATGGAAATGCTCAAAATGCACCTACCACCTGAATGGGGTTGGCCTAAGTGATATACACTGCCGGCCACTCGCGATGGAACAACCCATTTTTACCGTAAAACATACTAGGGGGCAGAATAGGTTCAAAATTCCTACAGATTCGTGGTCAGGACCACCAACTTACTACAGAGACATGTTTTTCCTGAAAAAATTTCAGTCCTGAAAAATCCGAATTTGTCTCACTTCTCATGGAAACACCCCCGTATCTTCCGTAATTTTTTACGTAGAACCATGAAATTTCCAGGATCGATAGATTCACATGAAATGAACTCACTGCACGGGAATGGTCAATCTACGTAATATACACTGCACGCCAGCAGCGAAGGAACCACCCATTTTTCCATCGCTGCTGGCGTGCAGTGCACATCATGTAGGATGACCCGTTTTGTGCAGTGAGTTCATTTCTAGTGTATCTATCGATCCTGCAGATTTCAGGGTTCTACGTATAAAATTACGGAAAATACGGGGGTGTTTCCATGAGAAGTGAGACAAATTCGGATTTTTCAGGACTGAAATTTTTTCAGAGAAAAAGTGTATCTGTAGTAAGTTGGTGGTCCTGATCACAAATCTGAAGGAATTT
Organism: Chrysolina oricalcia; assembly: GCA_944452925.2. NCBI lineage: Eukaryota > Metazoa > Arthropoda > Insecta > Coleoptera > Chrysomelidae > Chrysolina > Chrysolina oricalcia. Next base: position 72,389,905 of record OX101813.2, read on the forward strand.
TTAGCCTATTTTGCCCCCTAGTATGTTTTACCGTAAAAATGTGTTGTTCCATCGCGATTGGCGGGCAGTGTATATCACGTAGGCCAACCCCATTCAGGTGGTAGGTGCATTTTGAGCATTTCCATCAGTCCTGAGAGTTTCATCATTTTACCTCTATTGTTACGGAAGATACGGGGGTGTTTCCATGAGAAGTGAGACACACTGTATACTAGTTGTTTTCTGTCTGCCAAATAATTTTTGAACCAAATGTAAATTTTTCCCCTTATTTTATTTTTAAAAGAATGTTGAGGTTAACCATATCAAAAGCTTTCCGCAAATCTAGTGATAATAACGAGCATTTTTTTTTTGTCGAATCTAATTCCAGTTTTATTCTGGAAATAATGTCTACTGCTGCAGACTCAGTATCACTAGATTTTCGAAATCCATATTGTTCTACATACAAATTTTTTTCAGATATTTTCTTAACCTTCTATCTATTATCTTTTCAATAATTTTTGAAAATATTGGCAGAATTGAAATTGTGCGGTAATTTCCCATGTAATTTTTTTCCACATTTGAATATTGGTTTGACTTTAGCAGTTTTTAATTCATATGGGAATATACCTTTGTCAAAGGATGTATTAATCAATTTGTTTAACAATGGTACTATTTCATCTTTGACTGCTTAGATAATTTTAACATTTATTCCATCAATTCCTGCTGCTTTCTTGTTGTCTAGCTCGTCAATTATTCCATGAATTTCCTGATACTCGGTGGGATTCAGGAACACAGAAGAGGGGGAGGAACTGGTAGAAAATCTATCTTGGGTATCTGCTACATTTCTGGATAATTCAGCTCCAATATTCACAAAATAGTCATTGAAATGCTCACATATTTCCAATTGGTCTTCAATTCGTCTGCCATTTATGGTGATGTATTCAATGTTATTTCGAGATGATTTGCCACTTGTTTTATCATATAAAAGGATATTAATAGTTTTCCAAAGTGATTTTGGTGTACATCTTTGAAGTAGTAGTAGTAGTACTTTATTGTTCTCCCAAGATACAATTTTGTTTATAATAGGGATATTAAACAATAATTACAAAATAATTATCCAAACTTATTTGACAGTAATACGTAAAATTAATACCAATATAATTCATAACAAATATAAATATAAATATTGCTACCTAACTTATTTAGATTTTCTAAGAGGTATTAATGAAAAAAAAGGTAATGTTGAAATTAATGATATTCTATGATTATGAGGATCAATGAATTCAATTATTTTTTTAATTCAATTAGAAGTGAATTGTAAATTACTATACCATTATGGTATATTGATTTTTTTCCAAAGTTAGTTCTGAAATTTCCCAGGCTAGACAGTTTGCTCGTCTTGTTTTCTATACTATTTACTTCCGTAAAATTTAAATTAGAAGCTTTGTGTTTAATTCGAATGAAATTAATGAAGGAACAAATTTTCACTTCATATAGAGATTTCAAATCCAGTAAACTCTTTGGCGTATACAAGTTGGCCGTTGGTTCTAAAAATGGTAAGTTTGCAAAGGATCTCGTTATCTCAGGGTATTTTTGGGGTCTTGGGAGCAAATAAAAATGACCTGGATCCGGTTGGCTTTGCCGATTTATTTGAGTGGTCAAGAAGGTGCTTGGCACGTGTGGCTCCAATGAAAATATCAGATTTTGTAGACAGCTAAAACTATACAAATGTGTTAATACTCAGGGTGTATTTTAGGAAATAAAGTTATATACCCCTGAAACAAACTGATTTAAAACCTACCTATACAAATGCAGGCACACCATACGAAATATGAGCTATGGCTTGTATTTGTGGATTAAAACCAAAAGCATTTAGAATTATTTGAGCTATCTTAAATAATTATATTTGGAACGTAGATAGCGTTTTTTTACAATCCCTCCAAAGGAATGCGCTCAATTCACGAGAAACGAAATTTATTCGCAATTACTGACCTTTAGGATATGCAACCATCCATACTCACGGACGGCATAAAGATTGCCTAACGCTAATTTATGACAAAAGTGACGCCATACTTCATACCAACCTAACCACAAATAAAAATAATGCGGACGACGCAAATGGTAAACAAAACAACCGATAAGAGAAAAAAGGCAGTATACTAATAAAAAATATCTGTAAATAACAGACGATACAAAAAAGGACAATGGTTTCGTCACAAGTTATACATTTTAATGATTTAGTTTGGAGTTTTTCAAGGGGTCTCAAGACTGAAGCATTAACAGTTCCCCAAATGGAAATCAAATACTGTAGATTTGAGTAAATAAGAGAGTAGTAAATATTCTTCAGGTATTTGAATGGAACGAATTTCCTAATTTTGAACATAACACTAAGACTAGATTAATTTCCTTCCTCAATTCTTTCAGTATGTTTATTTATTCCACATTATTTTTTCGTCTATATAAAGACCTGGGAATTTAGTAACGTTTGTATATTTAATAGATTCAGTTTCAAATAATAGTGGATCAATTGCATTGATCATTTTTTTTGAAATTACATAAATGTGGTTTTACTAAAATTTAGAGTGAGTTTCACAACTTGCAACCAAATCGAAATCCCGTATCAGATCACTCTTCATATTTTCACGTATCTCGTTGAGATCTTTTGCAAAATGTATTAACGCAAATAGTTCAATGTTTCCTTTCAGTTCCAAATTTGTGAAAAATATCAATTCTTAAGTAGTTACTGGTAATGGTATTTCAAGTACTTGGAATGTATGATCTGACGTGTGTGTATAAAAATTACCTCTATAGCAGTTGATGAGGTGCTAGTTATGTGAGTAGGCTCATCAATGTGATCAACAATATCAAACTCATTGAATAAATTTATTATTAGTCTTTTATTTTTGGTGTGTGTAAGAAAATCGACAATTATATCACCACAGACAAGGTAGTCACACATATTGGGTTTGCCTACAGGTAAAGAGAGAGAGGAATATACTATATTGTTACACGAGGAGAACAGATTAGGGTCACTGAATCTAGAAGGTAGTGCCGTCCTTACGGGTATGGCCTATGGGCGTGGTCTAGTACTTGAAATAGATCCAGTGTTCAAATAACCCACAAAACTTGCTCTCTATTGGTGAATTTGTGGGTTATTTGAATACTGGAACTATTTCAAGTATTGGACCACGCCCATTGGCCATACCCGTAAGGACGGCACGGCCTTCTAGATTCAGTGACCCTAGAACAGATAGGGTAAACGCACAATTTGAAAATAATAAACATGTGAGGGACATAAAATTAAACAGCGATACTGGTCATGAAAAAATCATGGTCACTTAGCATTATATTGGATGTGTAAAAACACACTTTTAAATTATTAAACATGTAACAGTACTAAAATTAAACAACAATACAGATAATTAATTGCACACATTTACGAGCATAACAATTTCACTTAATAAATGAATTGATAAAAAACTGCGTGTTTGTGTATTTCATTTTCACAAATACCAGAATACTCTATGCCTACTTACTTGTTGGCAGGTTTTGGTTAGCATGATTTGAGCTATGGCACAATAATTGTTTAGGAATACTTTATGGAGGGCTCTAAAAAGGCTCTCATCCGAGCCGGTCCATTCTTTGTTGTCATTGGCTCCCATCAGACCTAGCAGGCTGAAGGAGGTCGTTGTGGAAACTGGATCGACCCCGTCGTTGTCTGAAAATTGGTCACAGAATCTACAAAAGTTCCCATAAGGGCCAACTCAACAGCAGTAATGCTCCATTGAATTTCCATTTGTTTACCCTATGTCATGACCCAATTAAATTATTTACAATAACTATCATTATAGTAACCTACTGAAGAAGATGGAGAAGAAAATTATGTTCTTCGATAACAAATCATATTTGATTTGCTTCAATTTATGGTAGCTTTTATAAGAACACTTTAACACTGTTTTTTACATTTATTTTATTTTTGAACATGTTTGTCGTTGATCTTCACTGTAAATATGTTTTTTTCAACAAATTTCACTTGATCTACTTGTGCACCTTGTGTTTTATTTTAATATTTGATTTTTATTTTAAATTATACGTGGCTAGGTATAAGCTTAACAAATTTTAAAGTGTGACTCTGACTGATTCATTTATTTTAAAGTGATTGTGGCTGTTTACATACTTTTTTGTTGTTTACAAATTAATTTTTACATTTACTAACTATCATTGTCAATAAGAATAATATTTTTCGGCAATAAAGAACATTTTGATTTGATTTGAAGGATACGCATCTAGGATGAGTTAAAATTATGTGAATGAGAAAAACATATTATTTTGAGTACATTAATTTCGGACTTCCATCATCTTATGGATACTGTAATACACTGACTTGTTCTATGTTATGCTAAACATAATCTAAAGAATCAATAATTTATTATTATTATTTGTATAAATCACAACGTTTCAACTGCTTCTATCCGCAGTCGTCATCTGGTGAATACCATATTATTTTCTTGCAGTACAAAATCATAAAAATCAAAAATAAGAAAAATTCAATTGCATATAATTTTTGTGTATTAACGTTTATTTCTTCATTTTTGTCTACCTTTGAATTTATTGCTGTCGTTACTGTCTTCCGAACTGGCCTCGTTTCCCGAATCCACGCTCTGTTGTTTACAGATTTTCCTGGGATTGGCAGGAGCGTTTCCTTTGACCTCAGGTACCTCTGGTTTGACAACTGGTTTCCCTTTGACGTCTTTTTCGCATTCTTCTTCCTGTTTTTCTCTGGCCGCCATTTTTTCTTTCACTGCGTCCTTGAATGAAAAAAGGGCAATCGGGCTTATATTTTTTCCCGATTCTGAGTTTTTTTTTAAGTGACCCCATTATTGAAATGCAAGGGAGTTTAGATTTGGTGATCTAGGAGGCCATCCCATTTAGAATATAACCACATGATTCAAGTGTGATCTACAAATATTCTATTCCCTCTTGGTGTCTACTTCAGTTGGGTTATTTACATATATCAAAAATAGTTAAGGTCCTAAAACAGGTCCCTGTGGAACACCCACTTCCTTATATATTGGTCAGATTCAAATTGAGGTACAGGATTTCTAGCGATGCAATCTTACTCACCAACAGCATATAACAATCAGAACCGCATGATTCTGTGAACGGTTTCAGATCTGGGCCTCTTCTTTTCTGCAAATTTGGACCAGGGTGACAGGCTTGTAGTCCTAGTTCATAAAACAACAACAATGATAAAGTACCAATTATTTCACTACAATGATTGTGAAAGTTTCGACTGATCCCACAACACCCCATATTACAAAATATTGATGTCGATGAAATGAAAATGAAGATGAAGATGAACTATTCTGTGTAAACGATTAGTTGAGGCTTTACCTGGAGGTCCTACAGGGTGCAGCAGAAGAGAATACACAACCTGATGTACAGGCGGTACAATGTGAATGTCTAGCTAAACTAAATCGTACATTTCATCCATGTGGTGACTGAAACTTCATACAATGCAATCGTAAAGAACTTTTATCAGAATCAGAAGACAGAATCTCTCACCAAAGTTAATGAAGTTGTATTTGTTTTTTGAAGAATAAAGCTTATTTTGATTCAATATTTGATAGATTTGAAACATAGAATGTACTCCTAGAAATTAAACCTACTTCACGAGTGCACTGCATAAATTCAATTCACTTTAATAAATAACCCCAATGAAATGAAATCGAATACTCACTGTGTAGAAAACAGTCATATTTGAAACAGCGTCTGCAGAAAAGAGTATGAAATGAATGCATGGTCTGTTCTCTGGGTACAGAGGCAGCTATGGGCCCGTCAATATTGGGTGTACACTCCGGTGGAGCATTCGGGTCGGTTCTCTCTGTCAGTTCCACATACCTATTCAGAAATTCAAAACCTTACAATCAATCAAATCATTGCTCAGCCGCTCGAGTATTGGTTTTTAGATGCTGAGACGTTTCAGGGCTTTTATTTTGTCATAAGCGCAGCCTCTTGGCGAAATAAATATGCGCTGTCTCGTCTGAGTATTGGTTTCGTATGTAGTACTCTACAGGGTGTTACACCTTGAATTCTGCCTTTTGACAGAAATGTAAGAATAAATAATATGTTCCTGTATCGGTATATTCAGTTCTGTCAATAAAATCTATTATTATTATTAATAACTCACTTATCTCTCAACTCCTCAGGCCCTCCCTTATCAGGAAACTGCAGCGATATCGCCTGAAAGATCACAAACGCAGGAAACTCCAGCTCGTCCTTCTTGTCTTTGGGCTCTTCCTCTAGCTCTTTTTCTTTCTTGTCTTTTTCTTCCTTCTTCTCCTCTTTTTTCTTGTCGGGCTTCTCTTTTTCCTGGTAGTGCATTAAGGCGTGTACCAACTCCACGAACAGCTCATCGTCAATAAAGCCAGACTCTCGATCTCCATGCACCTTTCCGTCGTAATTTTTTATCAACTCTTCGATGAAGGTGCCGTCTTGGTCGAGGATCTCGTCGCCCATGTACGGGATGTTGTGCAGTACGGTCTCGTCCTCCACCATGAAATTCTGCTGGATCGGGGCCCATGTGTACATCGTCGGTATCGGCGTAACGGCGTTGATTATCTTTATGGGGGCAACTTGGATGTCTCCTAAAACAGGGATCACCAAGCATGAAATGCTTGAAATACATCTGATCCCAGAGATACTAAATTCGGAGTACCACAGGGAACTGTTCTGGGGCCTTTGCTGATCTTGATATACATAAAAACCACGAACAGTAGTGCGTCTATATTAGATCAGGTAATTACAAACAAAAATATGATATGCACTATGAAGTATCAGACCACAAAATTATATATATATATATATAGTTCCTAAAGGATTGTTTTCGACTGTTTTACAGTCACTGGAACATATATATATATATATATATATATATATATATATATATATATATATATATATATATATATATATATATATATATATATGTATATATATATGTATATATATGTATATATATGTATATATATATATATATATCAGTGCAGTCCAGGTTATCACGGTTGTATACACGCGGGGGCCCGGGATGAGGGACTTCATCCCGAAACCGGTCTGCAGTTGGTTCCTTGTTTGGATCAGGCGGTGTCCTGCTGTCTGTCTCTGAGAGCTCTTGCAAAGTTGTTCCTTCAAAGTAAGGATCTTTGCACATATGTCTGACAGATATAATTCAATATCTGTCGAGGTATTAGCCAGAGAAGTAGTTGTTTTCTGTCGGACATATGCCATACAATCTATACAAAGGTATAGTGAGTTCCTAAAGGATTGTTTTCGACTGTTTTACAGTCACTGGAACATTTATTGCTCCTTGAAACAAGTATTCAGCATATATATATATATATATATATATATAGACATTAAAAAATTCAGGATAAAAAATATTAAACAAGAAATCACAAAAACTTCTCGATAAAACAGCATGGCAAAATATAACGAAGGAAGAACTAAATAAAAATGAAGTAAACACATTTAAACAACTTATGAAACTAATAAACGAAACAAAAGAATTATGTACAAAAAAAAAACAATATAACAACACCTGGATAACAAAAGATGAAACAAAGTAACAAACTTTATGTAAGATGGAAAAAGATACAAAATGAGATTACGGAAAGGGAGTTCAAACATGCAAAAAATTAGTTGAATAAATTAAGAATGAAATTACAGAAAACACATGCAGAAACGAAATTTATAGACACAAGGAGACAGCAGAAAAACTTGGAAAATAATTAACGAACTATGTAGTAAAAACTCCAAGACAAATAAAGAAATACATAAAATTGTTGACCAAGCTGGAAACCAATTTGAAAACGACAAAGAAATTGCAGGAAAAATGAATCAACACTTGCATCAATTGGGTATACATTAGCATCAAAAATAAAAAAACTCCTGGAATGAAGTACAAAGAAGAAGAAGTGGAACAGAGTATAACTTTAAAGAAGACTGACCTGACAGAAGTGAAGGAAATAATAAAAGATATGAAAAACCACTCTGCACCAGGAATGGATGGAATAACAAAGAAAAACATAGAAACACTCATAGACATTATAGGACTAAAATTAGTTCAACTAATAAATAATGTAATAGAAAATGGCTGTTTCCCAGAACTTAAATTATCCAAAATAATACCTGTATATAAAAAAGGTGAACATGACAACGTAAATAACTATAGACCAATATCACTGTTAAGCATATTCAGCAAACTACTAGAAAAAATAATAAAAAAAGACTCGTAAATTTTATAGACACAACATTCAAATTTGATAAAAGTCAGTATGGAGTTCAAAAACGGAGTAGCATACTTGGAGCAACGGTAGATTTACTGGAATACATCACAAGCGAGCTAAATGAGAACAGATATGTGGTTACAGTGTTTATTGACTTACAAAAAGCATTTGACACTGTGGATATTGCTTTACTGCTAAAAAAATTATAGAACATGGGATTTCGTGGAAAATGTCATGAACTACTAAACTCATATTCCACGGGAAGAAGGCAACAAACCTATGTCAATGCAATGCAATACGTTATTATTTATTATTGACAAGAATTTGAAAGTTGCTATATCAAAAAAGAATTCAAAGAATATGCCATGGGTACTACTCCAAGAATACTTAAATATAAATAAATTGAGATTAAATATTGCAAAAACAAAAGGAATGGTGTTGACATGCCATAAATATAAACAATTAAACCTCAATTATTTTGCTCTTACCATTAATGACGAGAAAATTGATTTTTTAAAGAGTTCAAATAAATATCTGGGATTTATGGCATATTTCAATTAAATGACAAAGAAAATGGAAAATACTGTACTTCTTCACACGGATCTCTAACCATTTGTCAATTTCGGCTAAAATTACCATTAATAATACTATAATTCAACCCTATTTCGAGTACTGTCATACTCTTTTGTATGGTTGGGACCAAAATAAAATTATGGCCTTACAAAAACTGCAACTCCGAGGCATTAGAATGATTCAAAATAAAAAATCAATCAAAAGCAATAATATTAAGTGAAACCTAACAAAACTGAAAAATACTATCTACTCCAACAAGTCAAAAAGACAAAACACAAAATAAACACAGTCACTCAATAGAGTGAAAAGTCATAAGTACTGAAATTTAAAATGTTATTTGAAACAGTAGGATCTTTTCTTATATTTAAATAAATATCACATCAAATTATGAATCTTGGAAAAATTCATCATCTGAGTAGTATGCTTTTTTCTACAAAAATAATTTGAGTTTATTCTTAAATACACTTACATTTGAAGATGATTTTAGCTCATCATTATTGTACAGTTTTACACCACTGTACATGGGATGATTGGGTGATACTGTCAACCTATTAAAAGGTTGGTGTAATTGTAAATTATTCATGGTGTAATGGTCATGTATTTGTTCATTCTTTGGTAGACAAGAAATTTTCCTTTTGATGCGGATCAAAGTATGATAAATGAACAAGCTTGGCATAGTGAATACATTGAAATACAGGGTGTTTCTTAAGTACGTGTAGAAAATTCAGGAGCGTGTTGCTGACATCAAAATAAGAAGAAAAGTTCCTATAAACATATGTCCGCAAGTTATTCGTTTCTGAGATACAGAGTGTCAAAGTTGAATTCTTATTTTTATTTTATGTGAACAATTTCAAAATAATTTTGATATTTGGGTAAAGTTTGGTATCCAGGAATATTTATTATTTAGTTTGTGAAAAAAATATATTCTTGCGAGCAACTGTTTTCGAGTTATTGAGATTTGAATTAATCGATGCAAGTGATTTTAAATGACAAGATTTTCAAATTTAAAATAAATTCAATTAGAAATTAGTTTTTTCACAATACAGAAAATTTGATCATCCCAGATACCAAACTTTACTCGAATATCACAAATATTTTGGAATTTATTCACAAAAAACAAATATAAGAATTAAACTTTGACACTCTGTATCTTAGAAACGAATAACTTGCGGACATGTGTTTATGGGAACTTTTTTTCTTATTTCGACATCAGCAACATGCTCCTGAAGTTTCTACACGTAGTTAAGAAACACCCTGTATATGAATGATGGCATGCAGTGTTCTATGTATCTAGCACCTGCCTTAATTCTTATTGCCTTTTTCTGAACTGCAAAGACTTCAGAGCATTATAGCCGTTGTAGGGGGATGAGTGGAAATTAGATGTTGAAATGATTCACACCACCCACTATTACTTTGGTTTTAATTAAGGTTCACTTTACAAGATTCTAATATAAAACAAGTTAGAAGTTATGTATGGCATTCACTGGTGGTCGTTGGCCGTCTGTCTCTCTCTTCTCTCGCTTCCGTTGAGCGGCAGCACCATGCAGTCGGGCGTTGGGTTGGCCGTGGCTACTAGGCCAGTACTCGGGAAATTGATAAGGTTACACCGTATGTTTTTACTTTTTTGTGATGTATTTGTTTATACACATTAATTTTATCTCATTTCATTCTCCTCAACTAACTATTATATTTTCACTTTTATACTTCACTTGTATATGTGCACTTTTATATTGTTTTAATGATTATTTATGACACTTTGTCAATAAGAATTTATTCTTGGACAATAAAGTGTATTGATTGATTGACATTATTTGATAATCCCCATTGTTCAAGACCATATGCCAAACAGACTGTATCAAACTATTATAAAGCAGTTTGAGAACTTCTGTTTGAAACTGTATCCGTCAACTGACGTAGCAAACATTTATTTTGACTGAGTTTTAGTTTAACACCATCAATATAGTGATTGCACGTGAGTTTATTGTCAATCCCAACTCCCAAAAATTTAGTATAATTGACCTGATGTATTGATTCATTATTCAATTTCACCAAGTAGCTCCTATCTGTTGAGACATTTTTTGTAACAAAACTGATCATTTGAGTTTCAGCAATATTCAACAGCAAGCCATTGAGAGAGCACAACTCAGATTTGTGAACTGTAGCATCTTGTGATTTTTGAACTAATAAGGAAGTTTCTTCTGCAGAAGCTAAAATGTTTGTGTCATCAGTAAATATGACAGTGACGAAGCTTCTGTGCAGTATTTAGGAAGATCACTGATGAAAATTAAAAAGAGAAGTGGTCCCAAGACTGAGCCTTGTGATTCTGCAATGTAACTGTTACACAAGGGTATCTATAATTCTGGACACATCAAGTTGGCTATCCATTCATAACAGATTTTACAGATCATATATGTTACTTATTTTCAAGATTATTGATATGTTGCCACCCTACTTCAAGGAGTTTTAATAAATATATAGAAGTACATGATTATGAAATATGACAACAACAATTTTCACCAATTTTTCTAAGAAAATATTATTGTACACAGGTATAAATCGATAAAATAAATTACCAGAGGAAGTAAAAGTTACCAATAGCAATAATATTCATGAATTCAAATCAAAGCTAACTTCACCTATAAAATCAAATATTATATAGTGGATAACTAGACATTGTGTATATTATATAAAATTCTTGTCAAGCAAAAGTCATAGTCCTGAAACATCATTGCGGTGATAGATTAGTTATAGTTATATGATTTCTGTAACTACTCTAATTTTTTCATTCAATACCTTCGTTTCCTATAACTTCAGCCTTTTTCATACAAGTGACGTGAGAGGGTAACTCTGGTGTTTGTACCCAAAGCGCCTTGGTGTCGGTCCACCTCTTTTGTTCTTCGATGAGGGTGTCAGTCATCTTGTTGCGGTTTTGATTCCAAGCTAGCTTCACATCATCAGCCCTCTTGTATCTCTTCTGTTGCCTCAGACGCATGTACTCCTGCTTCACCCGCTTCTTCCAGTCAGCGCTAACTTTCGCCTTTGCCATGATCGATTTTTATCCGTTTCCATAAATTTATTGAAGTGGAATGGTAATTAAGGTCACTGACTGTGAGACCACCGGCATTGGTTATTTTGAGGGCTGTGGATGATGAGTTACACGATTATGCTAGGAGAAATTATCCTTGATACGTACATTACGGTCAGTACGTCACTTTTATTGAGAAGTCGATAGAAAAATTCAAAATAAAGGTATTCCAAACAAACCCCGACCTTTTCTAACCACTCCACTCTACTGACAAAATACCGAAGAAGCAGAACTGACAGTTGACAGAACTCCGCAAATCCTCAACTGACAAAAGTCATTACCCTGACCCTGACCATCGATTGTATATATACTAGATCAAGCATACCTATTTCAAACGTGAAAGCTTTGTTTGGCTCTATAATAATGCAAACAATTGACTATTTTCCCACACAACTACAGTACCAGCGGCGCTGTCGGTTGCTTGGTGAGGGGTAATAATACAATAATCAATTTCGAAAATACTAGAATTTTATCACAATGTATGCATACATATTTCATAAATACAAAATTATAACTCCACTGCAGGTAACTTCAAACCGTTTCTGCTAACTCCAAACCGTTTTATACTCACTCCTTACTTCCTGCATACATGTTTTTTCGAGAACAACGCAACGAACCGCCAATGTTAAAATACGAGCACTAATGAGGCTCTTTCGTTTATATGCGAAACAAATCAGCCAATAGCTTGGGTTATTTGTATAGGAAAAATTTGCATTACTTCGGCGCCACTTTGGTGTGTCTCCATCTATCCCATACTAGGTCGTTCATTCGAGCAGGTGTCGGTACATCATGGAGAAATTCTGTTTATCTGGTTTTGGTGTGAACCACTGAAATATACCTTATAACAGGTATATTTCAGTGGTGTGGACGGGATAATTTGTTCGCCAAAATGTTCTCTCACCTATTTCAAATTATAAACGCGTAGTTTGCCACGAAAGGTAAAGACCAATGTTATGATGGTATTAAAAATTCTAAAACTATCATTAAATTTCAAATAAATGTTGGTCTGAATTTAATTTAGAGTTTTATGAGTTTAATGATGGATAAACAAATGAAAACGTGCTAAAACTGCGTTTGCGTCTAACAGATTTTGTTCATATGGTCATCCATAACAGCTATTATCCTATTCATACTGAAGTGATCTACACTAGTCTAACAAGAGTGAGCAAATATTTGATTGCTCTATGGCTGAGTCAAGTCTCCGGTCTGACCAATATGATTAGACCAGCGCGGTCATTTGGTTGACTTGACGACCTAATTAGAACTGTATGTATGTGACCAATATTTTCAATCATCTGATCGGTCCGACTCATCGTCATACTTCATACTGAACGCGCGTGCCTTGTCCGACCGGTGACTTAACACAGCCTATGTAGACAAAAAAGCGAACAAAGAATTTCAAACAAAGTGAAAAAGAAACTGTTATTTGTTCTTGTTTCATTTCTGGTGTGTACGTACCTTAAGAACTCATAAAATTGTTCAACTATCATTTCCCCTGTGCTTTCACTGCTTTCATCTTCATTTGTATTTGTTCACTATTACAATTTTGGTTAGAATTATCAGGATTATCTATACTCACTTCAATTCCGAAAAAGGAACGCTACAGAACCTACACTTCCGGTTGATTTCAACCTATATCTGAAGTTTATGCAAGAAAATGAGAAAAGAGAAATCATAATTTCCTTTCTCTTAATTCAAAATTGAACATGCTTTTCTTCGTCTCATTTGAATTTTTGAAAACGTACTCCTATATTTCCACCGCCAGGGTTGTTAAAGGCTGTGCAATATTTTCTTCTAGAACTGTCAGTATTACGGAAACAACCACAAATAGCGCTAGCGTTTGGAAGAAATTATTCGACTTCAAGGTCAAATTGTGCTTGAATGAAGATGAAACTTTTGGAAAAGAAAACGTTATTTTTGAAATCCGAATTGATGCAGATATCTCAAAAAATTAATCACTAAACGATTATCAAGACTTTAGCACAGAGACATGTGAGGAATATGGTTTAATCAGAAGAAAGTAACTGAAATTGGGAAAAACTAGTCAATTAGGCTTGTTCATACCCTCGCGAATTTCGCAATTTTTCTGCGAATAAAATCGCTGTCAGTCATGCCGGACCAATCGTTGAGGCAGAACCATGTTAACAGCCATTTTATTCGCAGAAAAATTGCGAAATTCGCGAGGGTATTAACGAAACTCACGAAATTCTTGAAACAACTACGGTTCCATGTCACTTTGTGTCTCCATGATCATGATTCATGTCTTGAAATTTGAATACATAGTAAGAATTGCAGCATGATAACGAACCATACAAATAAACTGTGATGGTAACATATCAGAGAAAGTTGTAACACAAGGAATCATTGCCCGGGCTGAATGCACCGACTGAAAGCAAGAGTCCATAGAACGTAGATAGCGGAGTGAGGCTAATTTCATGGCTTGACCTTGACAGATACTAGACAGACAAAGGTAAAGTGTTCTGTGTTCCTATCTCAAATACTATACTCCAGTGTTTTGAAATGGCAAGTGTAAATAACGTGCTAGAGTCGGTACGAGAAGATGATTTTATCGAATATTTTCTATTTCCGCCAATAAACACCCATGACGAAAAAGAACAAGAGTCTCTTATTTCCACAGTGTTGGAAAAGGTGAACAAAATAGCCAAGAAATACACCTACACCTATTTATGGCACAAAGATGAGTTCAAATTGGTTTCCAGAACATCGATCTCAAATTCGTTAGGTTTTATTGAAGGAAACAAAGGTACGGTTAATTACCACTAATTGAGATGAGTAAAATTTCGTTGAATAGAGCGTTATGGATGTGAACGTGTACTTTCGAAAACAAAGACAAAAACGTGTCTGTAATAAAGGGATTGAGAATTTTGAATATAGTTTTCGATTTTTATTAATGACAAAATCATCAAAGGACTTTTATTCAAATTATATAATATCAGCAGGTTGAGTTCTATATCAATTTCCATCGAAAATAGTATGATCATCCTGTATTTTGTTATTAACCTAAATTTTTTTGTGTGACTTTTCAACATGTTAAATTTTCATTAGAAACTCTGCCACCCCATTTGTATGGTGTATCTCATTATGGAGACAACATAGAGGACGAATGGTTCATGGTCTTCATTTTGCAACAGATAACCAAGGAAATCCAAGGAGTGATAGCAAGAGTATATGATGTTGATGGAGAATTTTTATTGATCGAAGCAGCTGACTATTTGCCTAGCTGGGCCAATCCAGAAACATGCGAAAATAGGGTAAGAAATTGATCTTCATTCATCAGTGAGTCTGATGAGAGTAGTTCCAGATAACTTTTTTATTTGACTTTATTTGATCCATGGTTACTTTACTTTGGAGGAAATAATTCCCATCAAAAAATAAAAAAAATTGAAAAATTATGTCTGCCTGTAATGTCATTTCAAAACGCTCGCATTTCCAAACCCTTGAAGAAATTGCTTTGAAATTTGAATTATTTCAGTAACTCCAGGACAAATTTTTTTGTCAGTTTTAATTTTTAAATCTGGAAAAAAATCCGGAATTTTTCGTTTTTTTTTAAGTTTATAGTTGCCTCAATACAGGTTCAGGTTAATTTGATCCCTTTCATATTTCTTGAAGATATACTTTAATATGTGCTACAGAAGTGTATAGTTTTTGAGAATGGTCGGAAAATGCTAACAGGGTTTTTCCAGGGACTTTCCGAAAAATGTCGAAAAAATAATACGCCGAACCGTTCATTTAAATTGAATTTCGAAAAATAGACAGATAGAGCTTGACTAGATGAACAAATCCTGCTAAAACTATTTTTCACGAAAAACTGGAAAAATTTGAGAAACAAAAAAAAATTGTAATTTGGAAAATACGAAATATCTCAGAAACGGTTGATGTTCTCACAATTTACCAAAATATCTTTTTTGCCTGCCTTTAAAAATCTACAAAAAATGTCCAAACGTTTTTTCCATAAAATCAATAGTCCAGGAAATATTTAAAAATAATAGGTATAAAATCGAGATTTTGACTGTACTAATGAAACAAATGAAAATCTTAAAATTGCCTTGAATGCGTTTTCACAAGCCACACAGATACTTCCAAACCGTTTTTCTCCTATTATTTCAACAGGTGGAAAAAAGAAAAAAAAAATTAACAAAATTTACAAACGCCAAAACTCGAAAACAAAAAATTGAAAAAAAATATAAAAACAGTTTTAATGTCCTTGCACAAATGTACAAAAAGTGTATGAAAAGTTTTTTCATATTTTGGAAAACTGTAGTGTTATAATAAAAACAGCGGCTGATTTTAAAATATCACAAGATACAGTTTTTAATCGCCTCTTAAAAGTCTACAAAAAATTGTAAATGAAGTTTTTTCGGAAAATATTTCGGAGAAACGAAAAATTATGGACTTTTGAAATTTGAAATTTCACAATTTTTTTCTAAAAACTCGAAAACTAAACAAAATATCGAAAAAAATGTTATTGAACAGTTTTATCGTCCCCGAAAAGGTAAAGAAAAAGTTTCTTAGAAACTTTTTTATATCTTGGGAAATGAACAAAACATTGAATTTTTTTTAGACAAAAACTCAAAGATGGCGACAGATTTTCGAATTTCACAAGATATATTTTTTAATCACCTCTTGAAAATCTACACTAGTCCATGAAATATATTTTTAAAAATTAATTTTTCTTAAAAGCCCCTCTTTCCCCTCTACCCACTCCAATTTTTTATTATTTTTCTCCCTCCTGCGCTCCCCTAAATCTTCCGGACGCTTTGCGCCAGGATTTTTAATTGTTTCCTCACTTTTCATCACTAATTCCATAAATATCCCAAAGGTGACGTGAGCTTTACATAACCATTGTGCATGTGGGAATGTTTCCACCATCATCATACAAACCCAAAGCATCATCCTCACAAAAGAAAGCCGAATTTAAAGTATGTAATCCAAGGAGTACCACAGGGTTCTACGAGGCTTGTTTGGTAAGTCCGTGACTTTTTAAATTTCCCGCGCAGTAACTTTAAATGCAACACTGCTGCTGTCAACCACCATCTTTCAATAGATAGACTACTGTCAAATTTTGAGCAAGCTGCGACATTTGGTTTGTGTTTGACAGCAATTAGAAGCAGACAACCTCGTGAATTTTAACAAAAATGGAAAAAAGTGAATTTCGTGTGTTGATTAAGCATTATTTTTTGCGTAAAAAAACCATAACTGAAACCAAGGAAAGACTTGATAAATACTATGGGAACTCTGCACCATCAATTTCAATGGTTAAGAAGTGGTTTACTGAGTTCCGTTGTGGTCGTACCAGCACAAGTGACGCCGTACGTTCAGGTCGCCCAAAAGAGGTCATCACGCCAGAAATCGTCGATAAAATCCATGGAATGATATTGGACGATCGGAGAATAAAAGTACGTGAGGTAGCTGAGGCTGTAGGCATCTCAACTGAGCGAGTACATCACATTTTACATGAATATTTGGACATGAAGAAGCTATCCGCGAGATGGGTGCCGCGATTGCTCACACTCGACCACAAGCGCAACCGTGTGACCACTTCAAAGGAGTGTTTGGCAAAGTTCAATCGCAATCCGGGCGAGTTTTTACGCCGTTATATAACCGTAGACGAAACATGGATCCATCACAATACCCCAGAGACCAAGGAACAATCAAAACAGTGGGTGTCAACTGGTGAACGTGCACCAAAGAAGGCTAAGGTGCGTCTGTCAGCCAACAAGGTTATGGCCACAGTTTTTTGGGATGCACGCGGTGTCATTCATATAGATTACTTAGAGAAGGGTAGAACGATCAACGGCGAATATTATTCAGAGCTTTTAGACAGATTCGATATTGATTTGAGGCAAAAACGACCACATTTAGCGAAAAAAAAGTGCTGCTTCATCAAGACAATGCACGAGTGCACACGTGTGTAGTCACTATGGCAAAAATTCATAAATTGGGCTACGAACTACTACCCCATCCAGCATATTCTCCAGATTTAGCCCCTTGCGACTATTTTCTTTTCCCAAACCTGAAGAAATGGCTGGGTGGTAAGAGATTTGGGTCGAATGAAGAGGTTATAACCGAAACAAACGCCTATTTTGAGGGCCTTGAGAAAACCTATTATTTGGAAGGAATAAAAAAACTGGAAAAACGCTGGACTAAATGTATTGATCTAAAAGGAGATTATGTTGAAAAATAAAACGCTTATTTGCCAATTTTTTTTTTCTTTATTCAAATAGTCACGGAGTTACCAAACAGCCCTCGTATTTTGGGGCCACTTCATTTTTCAATGCGGAAATCGAAAGACCATTTATTATTATTATTTTTATCAACTGCCAATTTCGGACTAATGCGCAATCGGGTGAAAATCAAAAGGTCCTTGGTTCGAAGTATTGGGTTGGTCCACATTTTTAAATTGAATGATTTGTGAAAATTTTTTACTGCGTTTTTTTATGAATTTCAACGTAGATCAAATCAAGTTAAGTGTAAGGCAGAGGGTTAACATATAATGTTTTGAGTCAAATTTCGAATCGGTCGTTGTATCTAGTGATAACCCATCTGTAATAATTTTGTATTTTCCTTGTCCTGCAGGTCTACTTATACGACGGAAACGTCCATCTGATCCCGAGCGATTCCCCAGAAAACACCGAAATAACCATGACGGACGCTCTGGCTCTCATCAGAGACAACCCTGCCAAAACCCAGGCTTCTATGGACATCCAAAACTCGGTCAAGAACAAAATCAGCGGCTATCCCGACAAAATCAAAGACAACCTCCACCACGCTACCGTGTACGTGCCCGTGGGCATAGCCACCCTCCTGAAAGCCAAACCGAACCTCGTAGCAGCCGCAGTGCATTCGTTCTGCAACCGAGACTCCGTCGACTTAAAAGCTTGTCGCGCCATGAAATACTTCCCTCCCGAAAGCAGGGTGAAGCGCAGGGTAGCTTTCACCAAGTGCTTGTACGCCATGCTGAAGCACAGCAAGTATACGCCCGATCGTAGGACGGGCTGGAACTTGCCGCCTCAAAGCTCGGAGGATTTCAAGCCGCACACCCTGGGGGTTAAGGTGGCGTGCGGGTTCGAAATCCTGGCGTCCCAGGCGAAACCCTCAGCAGACATCGACACGGACAAAGGCTGGCACAGCTACCTCAAAAGCCTCGAAAGCAAAGGGTACTTCAAGGGGCTGCTGGAGCACTCGGTGGGCTACAACAACTTGCTGAACAAGGCCAAGGAGTACTACATCGGCCACAGGGACTCGATGCATTACACCCCCGCGATCGGACAAGAGATTCTGGAGATGGTACGGGGCTTGGACTGCAACGCCGAGGAGCTGCGCAAGGAGGAGGCCACGCTCCCGAAAGACGACGACGAGTCTTGGCTGGAGATCACCCCCGAGGAGCTGGATAGGATGCTGCAGGAGAAGTACGGGCAGAAGAAGATATTCAACGTTAACAACAACGCCGACCCGGCGGCTCTGACAGACAAAATATCCACGTTTTTGAACCACGTGTCCGATCTAGACGGGGCTGAGTTTCCAGACGACGAGAACGAGTCGCCGGTGCGCCCACCGCGGCGCAAGAACAAGAGCAAGGTCTCCTTTTCTCAGGACACTAAAACTACTCAACAAGCGGCCAACAACAAGATCAACTTCGACCCTAACTCCTTCGCTTGCGCTGTGCAGAACATCCTGAACTTTGCGATACCGGACGACGACTCCTGGGACTTAGATTCGGGTTCGGATATGAGCGAGTACGAGGAGGACAACTACGTCAAAAACCAGTCGTACGAAGACGTCAAAACGAAGATGCAGGAGTACATGGACGAGATGGACAAGGAGCTGGCCGGGACCACCATCGGCGAAAGTTTCGAGAAGAAGAATGGAGACTCCTTCGATGATATCGAGAGCTTCAAACCGGTCGATATCGATGTTAACGCTTTGAAGAATATCTTGGAAAGTTACAGGTCGCAGCTTGGCGAGGCGGGGCCTTCTAGCAACCTGTTGGGGCCTATGGGGGTTAGTTTGGACGGCAAGGAAGATGTGGATATGGCTTGAGAATTAGCTTCAATTTTTGTGCACCGTTGGCATAAAATGTCGAAACTATATCAAGTATTATTAGTCAATTCGTCAAATTGAGCACTTCAAGTTAACCATTTCATCAACAGATCCTGCCTCATGACTTTTCAGTCACTCTTAAAATGTCAAGTGAAGTAAAAACAGACCAATTAAGGAAACCAAGTGGTCGTCACAGATTCGACTTCCGGCAGCGGTAGAGGTCGGATGACGGCCTCGTGTTGGAAGTCAGGTTTAAGTGTTTGTGAAATCTGCCGTAAAACCATAGCGTAAAGGTAAAACGTGCCATCAAAAATATAAAAAAGTACCAATATAACATGGGATGCAGCATTGCCTAGAGCAAGACTCTGCATTCCCCTACACAGCGTCGCTGTCTACGCCGGTTAAAGGCCGGATGGGAACGGCCTTCTCGCAGCGAGGCATGTCCATATAGCGCCGAAAGGAAGCTCACGAACACATATTATGAGAGAGAATCAAGGAAAATTATTTAGTCTCCCCACCAAAAGCAGTGGAAAACTTATCGAAATTTCAATCAAAAAAATACTTTTCATAAATGTAGGAACGCGTCGTCCCTGGAAATAGACAAGTGGACAGCCAGAATACCTGTCTATCTCTGCTTTCATCAAACGTGGGACTGAAGCTGGTGGTTTGAAATGAACCTTAGCATGAGTCCCAATAAGAAATTGCAATAATAAATTACTTTTGCGGGAACTGCGGCAGCATGGCTGTTTGCAGTGGCGCATCAATGAGGGTTGTTGTACACAACAGTTGTTTAAATCATCACTGATAGATTGCAAATTTGTCAAGTGCTTTTACACCAATACAATATAACAATGCCGTATAAGGTAAAACAATAGAAAAAAATCAAATTTCCATTATTGCACGCCAAAACAGCTCTTATAAAATGCATAGCTCGAATCCGTGAATTCTGTTCAAAGTAATACAATGGAAAAAGATGAATTAAACAGCTCATTTGGAATACATGGATTGTATCTCTGAAAATATGCTCATATACATTGATTTTTTTCCAGTTTTTTAATACGTATCAAAATTTCATAAATCCATCGCCCTTCAGCGACTTCTGAGCGTTAATACATCGCTATTTTGTTTTCCATTAATTAATAAAGTTGTTCGCACTCCACATGTGGCTGATTAATTATGACGTTCGAAGAAAAACAATGGGAAAAAGTTGCCGAAGAATTAGCTTGAATGGAGACTTTTCTCTTAGTTGGTTTCTCATGCAAATCTCTTTTTGTCATGTAGTATCGTACTTTTTCTGCCACTGAGGGCACACTGAAACTATTTCAATAACTGGCATTTTTATAGTATCGATTCTTTTTGAGTAAATATTGGGTTATTTTACTTCAGAACATTTTGGGGGCAATGGTAAATTTGTACCATTGTTTATACAGAAGTAAGATAGTTGTCAGTACCTGTGTAATTGGTGTTGAACGCAAGTGTCATCTAGCGTGATTAGTTACAAACATGATTATTTGACGTCATTTTAATGCAGGTTCCTTCAAAAAACCCTGATTTTAATGCTGTCCCATTGTTTCAATCAAGTTACGACATGACTTGGAGGCCAGATCACTGAAGTTACGACATGACTTGGATGCAAGCTCACTATCGCCATCTACATGTGGCATCCATTTTGATTCAATTATAATCCCATAAGGTTGACTCACTATCTTCTATATAAACAATGGTTGTACAGAATTCATCATTAATAAATTTTCATTCGTACGGGTTTTGAACTAGAGAGTGAATTCGAATTGTTGTCTAAAATTGGCTGAATTATAATTTTGACCAGAAGACCACCCTGTATATTACAAGGTGATATTGTTTTCAATGCGTTGATGAAATGGTTGGCCGTAATTTGACTGTAACTGATTAATAATACCGTTCAGGGTAAAACGATGGGAAAATCCAAATGAAGTTGGCTTTATTATACTTTATAACATAAATATACGATGTTCGTCCTTAGTATTAGGAGTGGTAATGAGTTGAGCAAAATTGAAATGATTATTTAAATTTTCTGAGCTTCTTCCTATTAAGAAAATGGCTGCAAATTTCAATAGAGAGCATTAGTCTGTTTCTGACTGCCACGTAAGCTACGAATAGATGATTATTTTAGTAATTATGAGTGCTTATTTCTTGAGTAATATCTATATCCGAAGATAAACAAGTCTGGTTTTGTCATTTACAAAATATTAACAGTCCATGTTGTTTGTTTTTCTCATAGTCTTCCAAGATATACCAAAAGAGACTAATTTAAATTTGACTCCACCTACAAATCGAGTTACTCATATATTCCACATTGTATTTTCATTTAGATTATGTATATCTAGAGTAATACATATATACCCGGTAGTTTTTCTATATTAGCTGTAAGTAATCACTTCATTTACAACTGAGTATCCAACCTGTAATCATTGTTTTTTTAGACCTAGCATTCAGAACAGTATAAAAACTCAGTATTTTCAGTGCCAGTGTTTTGTTCTCAAAGGCTTTAATGTTTGTACTTTTTTTGCAATGTTCATTTTGTTTAAAGAATATACATTCGTATAGTCTAGTCTTAATCACGCATATTATAGGTTTTTTATACGTTTATTCTTTGTTTCATTTGTACCTAAAATTTAAAAAATAACACGCGAAAATTTGGCGTGATTTATTTATTTCCTTAACATAATAATAAAATAAATGCAAGTGCTTTCAAGGTTTGAACCACTTTGGAACTTTTTCAGTTGTCTGCACTATCTTCCTTTCACCATAATCATCATGTGTTATTCCAGTACTAGTACTAGCCCCATCGTTAGCAACAAAAGGGGACCTTGTGTCGCCATTTTGGTCAATATCCATGTCATCTTCTATTTCACGACTCTTGCATGTTCGTGTATATTCATTCCTGAAAAAAGTCGATAAACAAGATATTTTGTAAAACAATTTTTGTTGAACCTAAAAAAAATTATCTCACCTCATTTTTGAAGCTGCCAAGCTCGCGATAGAATTACTAGTAAACTTATCTTTAAGATCTTGCCTCAAGTAAATGGACTGTTTCTCTTGAACATTTGTGCCAAAGTGAACCACAGTACTAGGCACAAATCCAAGTTCAATTAGCCTTTTGTTTTCTTCCAAAATGCATTTCGGTGGAGTAGAATCTATAAAATATAATACTTTTGAGTTCATAAAATTCAAACACAAAGTAAAAGCACCCACTATTGCTTGAAACAATTCAAACCCCTCCACTTTTTTACAACAGTAATTGAAACTTGAATATTAAGTACTGCAGTTGAAATACTTCAAGTATTTGAAGAATCTTCTCCAATATATTGGTAGATGGAACTGAATTCATGTTGTTCAAACAGTATTTACAAACCCTTCTCATCTTGAGTAAGGTTATTCTGGACTTTCATTGTCTAAAAAAGAACAAAGAAAACGACTGTAGATTTTATGTAGACTGTAGATTTTAACAGTTGAAACGTCGTGATTAAAAATTGCAGAATTGAATTTTTCTTTGTTCTTTTTTAGCCAATGAAAGTCCAGAATAACCTTACTCAAAGTGAAACATTGTCAACCACTTTTAAACAAACCTTCTCATCTTGTTAAAGTGTCGAAATTTTTTTGGTATTTTTGACCAAGTAGAGCAACATTAGAAACTTGAAAAGGGTTAGAGTACTGTATACTATGAAGTAAACCGAAGTACTGGAATCTTGAGAAATGTAAAGAGTACTAGGTACTGTATGAAATTTATTTATACAGCTTGAAGTATTTGTGAAAAACCTAAAAAATAAACTCTCAATTGGCTTCAGATCTATTCTGCAGTGCTTCCCAAATGGAGGCACTGCTACTGAAATTTAAAGTACATCCCAAATGTGTTGATAAAACGTACTGAAAAGTATTTTGAAAACTTAACATTTCTAGTACATTGTCCAAAAAAGAACAAAGTAAATTCAATTCTCTGCAATTTTTATTCACGACGTTTCAACTGTTAAAATCTTCAGTCGTTATCAAGTGGATAAATGTGCGACAATCTCAAGGACACTTCTTATATATATGCTATGGCTAATTTTGTATCATTAGCCTAGGGGTGTTTGCCGGTGTTCAGGTAAGCTTGTTAATTACAGTGCCTCCGGTAAAGCATTGTTGATTCTTATCGCTATTTGAATTGATTCATGCCACTAATTAAGGGTTTCAACACATTACGGATTTCTATGCTAGCTTGACTGAAGACTTTGTTGTTCATAATATATGCACTCTCTTTAAACTTCCTTCTACACCAGCCCTCTTCTTTATTGATGACTTCGGCTTGAGTACATTTTATATTGTGTTGGGTCGTCCATACATGATCCGCTGAACACAAGAGAAACACTCAACGAGGAGAAACATCAAAGTCGGGGATAGCGGATCATGTCTGGACGACCCAACACAATATAAAATGTACTGAAGCCGAAGTCATCCATAAAGAAGAGGGCTGGTATAGAAGGAAGTTTAAAGAGAGTGCATATATTATGAACAACAAAGTCTTCAGTCAAGCTAGCATAGAAATCCGTAATGTGTGGAAACCCTTAATTAGTGGCATGGATCAATTGAAATTGCGATAAGAATTAACAATGCTGTACCGGAGGGGCCCGGCACTGTAATTACCAAGCTTACCTGAACACCGGCAAATTACCCCTAGGCTAATGACACAAAATTAGCCATAGCATTATATAAGAAGTATCCTTGAGATTGTCGCATTTATACACTTGATACCAACTAGATTTTAACAGTTGAAACGTGAATAAAAATTACAGAGAATTGAATTTTCTTTGTTCTTTTTTAGACAATGAAAGTCCAGAATAACCTTACTCAAAGTGAAACATTGTCAACCACTTTCGAACAAACATTTTTAGTGCACTTCTGAAATTAATCAGAAACTTTTCACCCAGTCACATTCTGAAGACTTAGGCAAGGTAGAGAGTACTTGATACTGCGAATTTTGAGGAATATTGAGTATAATCAGAAATTTCCCCAAAAAATAATTGAGTTTCAATAAGGATAATCTGAAAAGAACACCTCGAAAATCATAAAATATCTGGAAGTTTCTCTTGAAATATACCAATTACTTTGCAACTATTCCCTAATACTCTTGAAATTGAAGCACCAATATATGAAAAAGAGTTCTAGATACTGTCATACACCCTGAAAGTAGAGTACAAATAGGCACTTCAAAGTATGACAGTTAATATACCTGAAGAATCAAATGTACACAGTTGAGAAGTACCTCAAAAATTATACTAATAATTATAAAAATATTGATGTACTAAAATTTTATGAAGTAATTTTTTCTACTTGATTGAACTTAAGCTAGCCATTGGAAAGTTTCCTTGACAAAACCACTTACACAAATAAAAATCGCTTGATTTGTCTTCTAGATACCCCCTCACAAATTCAACAACATCCCCAATAGTCTCAGTTGGCTTGAAAGTTCCTTGCAACACGGACCTGTCGGGAAACTGTATCCTTATTATGGCTTTTTTGTACTGGTTGAGTTGTATCAACTGTTTTTTGGACTCTTCCAGTTCCCTCAGAGCCGACGTCATAAGAGGAGCGTCGGTGGTTTTTTGTTTCTTGATGTCTCTGAGTATCCTTCTGGCATCGTTGATGGTGAGATCGAAGAAATCATCTGGGAAATCTTCTCTTGTTCCACTTGGTGCTGACTCCAATGAAAAGAGCATTGCGTTCCTTTCGCCTAGCTGTTAACAGATAATTTCTGCATAAGAAAAAAAGGGAAGGCTGGTATCAATTTCAAAAAATACACACAGACATTCATAAAAATCAATGTCATGACAAATTTTTTTTAAAAATCATTTCCAGAATCGTGAAAGAAGGAGTATAGAACCAACATTAAAATAAAAATATATTTATTCATCTGTTAAGTGGCTATTCTAATTATAACTAGTGTTGATATACAGATTTAACTACTTTATAAGACTTATCAGTCAAATCACAATCAATAATAGTTAAATAGATCAAGATTGACATATCAAAAGTTCTTTCATTATGGAATCACAGGAAAAGATCTCTTGAAATAATATAATAAGTAGCAGTAAAACAAAAAGTATGCATAAGACAACAAAATCTACTGGAATTGTTCTGGGTCCTTTACCATTGTTTATGTATATGATTTTTACACAATTTATTTAAATTCAAGTACAGAAGTAGTTAAGCTCATGATCCTAATCTTATTTCAATGGTTGATAATTGTCTAAACTTTGAAAACAATATCAGATAATATTTCTACTATATCCAATCACTGTAATAGAAAACTAAATCATATTAAAATAATTAAAAGTAGATGTTATGAAAATTCACCTAAATAGAAATATTCATGGAGCAGACTAGTTTTTTTTTTCTATAAATACTGGTTTCCAGCTTACTTCATATCAAAAATAAGTCTCATTAAACAACTTTGTGGTACAAATACCTTATTAGAATCTTTTCCACAACCCCGAGACTTATTTTCAAAAAAATATGCAGAGCAAATCCTTTGCTGTTCAACACAATTTTTCATCATATCGATATTGTTCAAATTGTCTTAGATGTTCAAGAATTAAATATAATGGAGATATTTTACTCACAAAAACAAACTCATCCTCAACATTCTGTTTCATGTTTGTGCAATTCTCTTCACACTTCCCACAGCAATCAACCTCCATCGAATCATCCCGTTTACATTTACATTGCTCTAACCTAACACTAGGAGTATTTTCTGTTTCTTTTCCTCCATCACTTTTGCTTCTTTCCTCACTTTTCTGAAAAGGAAATTCCTTGTTCTTCCTGTTTTCACGGGCAAGCTTGAGTATATCAACATTTGCGTTTTTTTGCAGCCTTTCAGGTTTGCTCTCAGGCAGCCTTTCTGGTTTGCTCTCAGGGACATTTTCACTTTTTGGTTGTGTACCTCCACTATTTTCTGTATTTTCATTATTCTCTACAGGCTGCTCCAGTGGTTGGAACTTTCGCTGATACGGCTTCTCCTCTACTGGCTTTGAAGGCAACAGTGCAGCTACATTGGCTTGAACTTTGAGTTCCTCAGGAGCCTTATTGATCAGTCTCACCATAGCTCGTCCACCTGTCAACCCCAGAGCTCTGAGAGTAACACTTTCCAGCTCCTGACCATACATCTCCCTTCTAGTGTATATCAGCACTGGGTTTTTGTCTGCTGCCAGGCTTTCAGGGCAGAGCTGATTCAGTATATTCAGTAGGGTAGCGCTAGGTGAAAAGTTGCCCATCAACCGAGTACCGTTCTCTAGATTGACAGCCAGAGTTATTTCGGATTCACATCGTAATTTTGTGACTGGAACGAGTTCCAGCTGAGCATTATTTGGTAAACCGGAGAACCTAAATGTCGTTGATGTGTCTAATATTTTTTTATGATGCTTCAAGTCGTATTCTTCTGGCTTCAACTTTTGTTTCCTACATACTTCTTCCAGGACTTGTAAAATTGTTGTATTTGGAGTACATTTAACAGTCTGTCTCCTTCCATTTAAAGCTAAGACACTTAAACTACCTCCCGACATTTTATTTTCTTTTCACCAATTGTGTTATTTGTATTAAAGAAGCAGAACGAGGCACAGCTTTTTATATTTAGAATTTAGTTTTTGTTGAAACATGATACATCAAAATACTTCAAAATAGCACATAACCTAAAAGAATAATTTTTAAACTATGAAATCTGTCATCTGTGGTTTAAATTATAGACGAGGAAAGTAATGACGTCACAAATGTCATTCTTGTCAAAAACTTTCCAGACAAACCTCCGTCGAATTTAAATCAGCTTATCCGATATTGTTTCCGTTAAGGTTTTTCAACTTCTTTTGCCTGAGAAAACAAAATCCAAACACAAACTAATAAGCAAAGCAGCAAATCTTCAACAGAAAATGTCACCTAAAATTTTAACCCTTTTGTAAAAAGTTTTGACAAGTGTGACATTTGTGACGTCTATTGGGTCTTCCGTTTTGAAAGTTGTACGAACCGGAACCTTTTTCTTAGTATTGGAGGGTCACGAGTGAAACCGGAAATCCCCGACAATGTCTCTTCTTAGGATGGTCCAGGCTACGATGTAAATAAAGAAAGCCAAGATTTTCATGAATCAACCACAGGACAGAAAAGGCATCTTTTATATCTTTTTATTGCTCGGAGATTTCCACATACCTACCAATGTTAATGACAGTTCCATGCTTAAATTTCACGTTTATTCTTTCGAAAACTTGTTTGGCAACAATCACGTGTTAGTCAGATGTTCGCATATCACAGATAGTTCAGCACCAAAATTGTATACAAAATTCAGTCGCACACATTCGAAAATAGCCCCCCTCTTAGGTATGAGGAGTTTTGGTACAAGAGTGTGTCGATGTTTAACAGTGGAGGATCATTATTACGGTTTGTGTGTTTTAATTTAAAACAAGAACAGATGCATGAATTGCTTCCATGATATATTTATTCTTTTTCCTGGGTTTAAAAAAAGTTTTTCCAAATTTGGAACACCTCACTGAATAAAGAATTTTGTTGGATGCAAGCATGTGTAAATATTATTTCTTTTGCGTTGGAATGTTCATTTGATCGTCACTTTCTGGAAGCGTGGAACACATCAGAGACAATAAAAGCTAAGTGATAACCGATCCTTCATCCTTCATATCAATCCTCCGTGGCAGTGCAAGTACATCAAGGAGTAGGGGGGTTATAAAGAAATCTGCAAGCCGCTCCACTCCAAAGATATTGAATATAGTGCTCAGTGTCCTTGGCATCACACAGCATGAAATGATACTTTTGTTTGTTTACTTCTATACTTCTCCATCTATTTATTTTATACTTCTTTGCTTTCAACAAAACAATTCTTCTTCTTATTTCTGTGATTTTTGTTTTTGACATTTAATAAGTTTTTGGTTATGTCAATGTTATTGTTAATTTGTTAAAGTTATCAATAACAATTATATCTTTAGCTTTCCAGTCACTGAAAATGTTTGATACTGGAGATACTTTAGCCCTATTAATCGGACTTTTCTTGAGCGCTGTTTTGATACTAGCTTGCCTTGGTGCTTACGCTAGGAAAAGGGCTTTTCTGGAACCATTATGAGAGATGACAAAGGTAAATTGCTTAGATTTCAATATCATATTTGAGCCGAATTGTTCGGAAACTTTCCGTTTAGCCCAAATCAACTCATTCTTATCAACTATTCGTTACTCCAACTGAGACTAAGTTACGGAATATTTGAAAGCTGAATCAATCAACTGTTTTTTTTGCAGACTATCAGATAGATTTAAAAAACCACTCGGACGCAATTCTCAGTCAGGATTGATAATGGTTTGGTAAAATACCCTGGTTAGCGGAAGCAGAAAATGGCCCTGTTATTGATATATTTAATAGTGTGTATATTTACTCATATTTTTTATAAATAAAAAATTGAACCATATGAATCAACTGTATATAATATATCAAAATAATTACAGGAAAACAAATCAGAAAATATTACAAAAGATTTGTTGAAAATTTCTAAGATGTTTTTAAAAGTGTTACTGCAGAATATTAGTGCACGCCGAGGCTAATCACTGAAATGAAATTATAATAATTATAATTTCCAAGCTGCCCACTATGTAGCGTACAGTTCACACAGTGAAAAACTTCGTTGTGCGTTATCCAGTGAAGCGCTTCACGAAGGTTTCTTGCTAGACACATCCAGTGGATATAAAATACGTCATCTGTCATTAATAAAAGAAACAATAATATTCCAGAACCTCAAAATATCTATAAAATGAATAAATTGTGTTTGTGTTATCTCAAAATATTGAAAATAATCAAATTAATAACTAGAAGTAAGTTCCTATCTAAAATCTTTTATGAGCTGCAGAGCGTAATGTACTTTAAAGCTTCGTTATGTTTTAAGGCTTATTCATACCCTCGAGAATTTCGCAATTTTTCTGTGAATAAAATGGCTGCCATTCGTGCCGGACCACACGACCACAGAACCACATACCTTTTTAGGTATGTGCACAGAACTCGTACTTATATATATATATATATATATATATATATATATATATATATATATATATATATATATATATATATAAAAATAAAACCAGTTAATATTGGGGATTGCAGCAAAGTCAAAAGTGTACTCTTTTATAGAGATTATTCCAAGCTTTCGTAACTTTTATTTACATCTTCAGGGAACTACAAAGAATTATTATGTCAATTATACATTTTGATGTTATTAAAATTTTACTTACAACTATAGTGAGGTTAGTTGACATGTTCTTAGTTCTTTGTATAGTGACATTACAGCTTAAAATTGTAAATAATAAGGAAAAAAGACTTTACGAATTCTTAACTAGTCAGCAACGACTACCCTTTCTATATATATATATATATATATATATATATATATATATATATATGCAGAACCATGTCGACAGCCATTTTATCCGCAGAAAAATTGCGAAATTTGCGAGGGTACGAAGGAGACTTTATCCAGTTATGATCCAAGGAGACTAAGATTTAACAAGGAGGGTTTAATAAGCTCTAGCCAATCAGAAACCAGTAGCATCAACGCGTCATAGTGACGTACTTGGATATGAGTACAGAGTCGAACTCGAGCCAGCAACAAAACTGTCAGCAGTAACTCTCATATACCAAGAGCTAGTCCGTCACTGTCCATAGAGAACGGCGGCCATGACACTTCCTACTACGTCACATTTCGTCACAAATGTTCTTTCATCTCTTTCTACTAGTGTCCCCATTGTCATGGGAATCAAACACTCCTTGTTAAATTTTGGTCTTCTTGGTTATGATCCAGTGAGGCGCTTTACGAAAGTTTCTTGTTAGACATATCCAGTTATCCATTGCAAAGAGTAGGGGTCAAGACCCCCTACCACAGACCTCATAAATTATGAGGTCTGTGCCCCCTACTTTTTGTCATAGCCCCTACTATTTGTCCAATGGTTATAAAATACGTCATCTGTCATTCACAAGAAACAATTTAAAATATTCCAAAACCTGAAAATATCTATAAAACAACCCTAAATTGGGATTGGCTTATCTCAAAATGTTGAAAACAATCAAATCACTAACTAGTAGTTTGGTAAGTTCCTGTCTAAAATCTGTAATGAGCTGCAGATGTCCTAATCAGCCGAAAATTACATAACATAACCTGTTTTTAGCGAAGTTCTTTGGCCCTCAGATCCATTCAAACTTCCACATCTGTCCATCATGATAGCTTATTCGTTCACAGAGATACCCCAGAAGACAACCCAGACATTCCTTTTGAATTCACACCAGAAAATCAAAAGGTAAGTGTTTACAAAAAGGCTCTTGACACTTCATAGTAGGTTTCTTGTTGGGTGATCCACAATTAAATCTAATAAGGACTTGTTTCATGTAGAGGGCAGAAGCGATACTTGCCATTTATCCTGACGGGCACAAGAGAGCAGCTATGATACCTCTACTGGACCTGGCACAGAGACAGTATGGATGGTTGCCCATTTCTGCCATGCACAAAGTTGCAGAAATTCTGAAACTGCCCAAGATGAGAGTGTATGAAGTAGCTACATTCTACACAATGTTCATGAGGTGAGAATAGGCCTATGATAAATTTCGTACATAAACTTTCCCACAATTTACAGAAAACCAACTGGAAAATATCACGTTCAGATATGCACAACAACTCCTTGCTGGCTGAGGGGATCTGATGAAATTTTAGACACAATTAAGAAAAACCTCAACCTGGAGGTTGGGGAGACCAGCAAAGACATGATGTGGACCCTCTCTGAGGTTGAATGTCTTGGCGCTTGCGTAAATGCTCCCATGGTACAGATCAACGATGACTATTATGTAAGTTGATAACTCATGGGTTGATGTGAAGGGTGACTGTTAATGGTTGCAGGAAGATCTAACTGTGGCAGATACTGATGAGATTTTGAACGACTTGAAAGCTGGGAAGAAGCCTGCAGCAGGGCCTAGGTAAGTGATTTATGATGTTGGTGTTGACTAACCCACAGACCATGACAATAAACTGAATCAATTCCAAGGTTTCAGTTTATTGATTAAAAAACGTTCTGCAATGTGCATCTTCTTTGCAAGTTTTGCATCTTAATTTATATTAATTGAAATAATGTGGCCCCCCAGTTCGTTAAAAGTCAAGAACGCTCGCACCCAATTTTGACCTTTCAATAATAGATCATTTCATTTCGATGTAATTACTTCTAAAAACAAATTCTTTGCAATCCAGCATTCAGCGAAAAGAGAACTTATTAAAAGTTTGAGTAAGTTGAGTATCAGTTGACTCAATTTTTAGATGAAAATGACTAGTTAATCTTCCTAATGACAGCAAGGACAGAAAACATTTTGGAATTTTCTATGCTATAATAGATGTAGAGATGCCTTTTCTGTCCTTTTCCTGAATGCAGCAAACCTATCTTTGTGTATTTACATCATAACCTGGATCATGCTAAGAAGATGCATTTTCGGGTATTTCCGTTTTTACTCGCTATAAGGTTGGATCTCAATATTTATTTACTCTCAATTTATGAATAATGTTGGGCTTGTTCACTCCTTATATAAATGATGAGCCTCTGCTTCCGGGATATCATCATTACAATAACTGGTCTCCTTACGACGCGTCAGCAACAATCCCCAAACATCAACATAGGATAGTGTTATGTCACATCACCGGATTACTAGGATTTTTTTTTTGTCGGTTTATGTCGAGAAGCTATACACCTCTCGTAGATATACGACTGAGAGTCTTACCACTTTTTTGTTCATAGCAATAAATGACACAGATGTCTTTTCTGAAATGCAGTATACCATGTTGTTTATTCACGTCGTAGCCTGGATCATGCTAAGAAAAGGCATTGTCTGTCGGGTATATCCGTTTCCGGTCATGATAAGATAGGACTTTCCATTATTTACATTCTCTCAACTAGTGAATCTTGTTCACACCTTATTAAATGATGAGCATGCCTCTGCCACTTCCCTACCTCGTAAACGACGTCGAGCTCTGCTGAAAATGACATTCAGAATTCAGATTCGTGTTCAGGACGTCAAACTACGTATTCAACCTGAATATTATGAATGAAATTTTACCGAATTATGTGCCATTTGGCGTTCAAACTGTCCAACTCGAATGATTACAGTATACACAATGACATATTTTTCCTCAACAGGAATGGGAGGTACGCTGCTGAACCAATTGGAGAACCAACTTCTTTGAAGGGGGATCCCCCAGGTCCAGGTGTTGGTGTGAGAGCAGATTTGTAAATATTCGATTAAAGTAAATTATTAATCATTCAATCTGTATTTTTCTTGAGAGTCAGTAAACAACCAAGATTACTTTAAAAAAATGTATTTAAATAATTCTCACAGTTAACTGAAATATTAAATTTCCACATGTAGGCAAACCATAACGAACAAGTTTGTGACTTCTAATCAAACTGGCATATATTGAACTAAATTAAACCACAGCATGAAACTTGTTCATTATGCTGTGCCAGCTTTCAAAACAAATTCTATTAATGCTAAATGTATGTACAAACATTAAAAATAAAGTGAACTGAACTATATAATCACATACATATAGAAAATTACCGGGACAGTATCATGAACTTCAAAAAAGGTCCGAGTTATTTATATAATCCATGCTCTAATAAAAAACAATACTGGCAGGTTGAACCAGCTTTTCCAATTCTCTTGATCGAATTATAAACATTAGTCATAGTTTGAAAGATTTCATGTGTGTGTGACGAGTGTGAAAAACAATCAACAATAAAAATATGCTAGAGTTCCTGAGAATTTTCTTGAAAATAACTGTTCCTGTATAAGTCCTGTACTGTTCGTTATTCACAAATTACTGGTACACCAGTTAGGATTTGTGAAGTGACTGGTATGTCAGTTAAAATCTCATGAGAGTTAAAACCAAAAAATCTAGCATGCACCAGTAGGTATAACTAGAATCTTCTGGCAAAATAACAACCCCAAACGGCTAATTTGTGCTTACCAGTGAAAAATTACACTCTTAAAACTAAATTTGTCTCTATAAAGCAAATATTCTCATTCCTCACTTGGAATTTCAGTTTGAGACTGTTCGTTTATGGATATTTACCACTAATGGTATATCGTTTATTCAAAAATCAATTATACCAGTTAAAAACTTGTGTTTGTTCGAAAAATTTAGCATTTACTAGTGTAACTAAACGTGTAGTTGAAATAATTTCACTAACCAGCTATTTTGTGCATACCAGTTAAAATTGTTACTTTCTAATTTTTAATAATCAAGTGCAGATGCTATTTTCACACCTTGAAATGTATTTCTGAATCAATTTTACATTTTTTGTTTGTAAATATTCACAACTTACTGGTAGACCGGTTGATTTGTGAATTTTTCAGAATTTAACTAATATACTAGTGAAATCTCACGTCCAACCAAGTCATTCAAAAACTCTGGCACTTGCAGTTGAACTAGTAGTTGTTAAAATATCACTCTCAAGCCGGTTGACTTTACTCTACGAATTATTGATTCTTCACAACCGAAACTGTTAACTTCATACCTTAAAATGTATTCTTGAATTAAAGAATTACGAGTTTGCTTAACCACAATCTGTTCTTAAAATAAGACTCCTAACCAACTAATTGTGCCTACCAGTGAAAATTTTGTTCTATTTGAGCGTAATTTGTGATCATTCACAAAATACTGGCATACCAGTTAAATTGTGAATATTCAGGAATCAACTGGTATAAACCGTTACGTAGTAAAAATAGCATGTGTGGTAAAACATCCACACCTGACTAATGTGTGCGAACCATCTGAAAATTCCACTCTTCAAATTGCAAATTTTCCTCCATACCAGATAAAAATCCTTTTCTACCAGTCAATTATCAACCTATCTCGGAAAATCAAGAATTCCTTGTTTAGTTTTGAATAAACCATGTTTAACTTGGTATATACCAGTTTAGATAAAAACTGAGACCAGATCGTCTTCAAATCAGAGTTTACGGATTATAGTTACCGATGAATTTGATCAATACTAAACATATAAAAGCCCAGTAATTCTCGAGAAAACTCCTGAAACAGGAACACGACATTTCCTCCTTGCGAGAAATTCTTTCAGTTACACCAAAACGGAAAAAATACAGCTATATACACGGTTTTGTCGAAAATTCAGTCGATTTTAACGGTGGAATATATTTTCCGGACAAAAAGACTCGTTCCGATGTAGCCTACAGTACCGCACATGATTCCTAGGGCGCCACTGAAGAGGGCCATGTATCCGAAGTAAAATGCTGTTTGGAACAACCCGTACATCCTGAAAAAAATTACAAACAGTTGAGCTTCCATGAAATAAATATTTTAATGTGTTTTGAACTTTGTCAATATGATTCAATATCCAGGTCGTCAATACTACGGCCTCCAGGATCACCTGAACTAACTGGTCCAATTGGATTTTTCTCCGAGCATTCACAAACGCCTTGTTTGTTAAAATTACGAAAAATCTCCAAATACTAAACCACTTACTTCGTCTTGAAGAAGAAATAATATATGGCGTAAACGTAGACATAAGCAGACGTGGATCCAGCGGCCAAAAATGATGTCCACTGCCAGCGGTAGTCTTCGGCGTTCAGCAGGAAATATGTACAGACGATCGTCACGCAAACTGTCACTATCATTAATATAATGAATACCAACAGCATGAAGCCGTAGACATAGTAAATTTTGTAGGCCCAGAACGATGTGAAAATGAAATACCTGGAATTAAGAAAATACAGTCAGTGGTTGAATCATAACAGTTGATTTCTGCTTTTATTATATTGAACCAGCATTTTGGATTATTTCTACTTTTACCGCAAAAATGCGTATTTAGTCTCGCTTTTGATCATTTTCCATCATTTAACACAAGACTAGATGATTCTGGTAAACGCGTGTTGAATGGTATTGGCCCTAGAAATATTCCTTGTGGAATTCAAATTTGAAGAGCTCTTTTATTATTTTAACTCATTGCAAATCTGTACCACTTACATTTCGATAAATATGCTAGCGAAGGGCAATACTCCACCCAGCAGAATGATAACTCCAGGTTCCATAAACCACTTTTTCTCCGGAATAGGCCTTGGTACCGCATTGATGCGACAGGGATAGTCCGGCTGGCCAGCCAGATTTCTGCCCAAAACCGTTCCGACAAGCGTCAAAGGAAGTATGACGAACAGGCAAATGCAAGTCACAGCAACCTGAAAAATAAATGAATAACAAGCAATCGACAGATTTTAACAGAACCGAGGACTGAACGAAAAACTCACCATGGTACCGAAAGGAATCGCCCTAGATGCGTGATAGTAGATTGCGATGAAGTTTATGAAGAACGCAGTTCCGCAAACGAACGCAGGCAACATGAAAGCCGACACAATCATTTGCCGAATCCATATTTTCCCGCCCATACGCGCGTAGAGGGATCCCCCGAAGTAACCGTTGATTGGCGAGGTTACGGCATACATGAATATGGACGTAGAGAGGAGCGAACCCCGCCTGAAAGAATTAGTAATCATAAATCAATATTGCGGACACAGCACGGAGGTCAAACGCGGCAAAGTATAGTCGCTCGTTTCAAAGAACACACTGCACTTTACATCTTATAATTCATCTACTTACTCAGTGTACAGTTCTCCCATTATAGCGAACACTATAACGCTGAAAACCACAGTGGTCAGCTGATGTCCGGCACCGATGAGGGCAGAAAAGAACAGCGATTGTGATGCGGGTCTGAACACATCTCCATGCACTTGTTTCCAGCCATACTCGTCGCCCAGATCTCTCTCCTGGAATCAGAAAAAATAGATGATACTGAATTGATCATCTGGGAAACGACAAATATTGCAAGCAGCAACTGGAGAGCACGGAGTAGCAAATAGTTTCTGTGGACCTGAGAGTTGTCGAGGCGTTCTTATTTTTGAGGCCCTACACCATTTTTGTAACTGATAATATTATTACTTCCCTACTCCCTTTGGATCAAGCAAATGATATAGGAGAGATCAAACCAAGGAATATTAATAAATATTGTAACAAATGTGAAATAATAGCTTTATTAAGAGTACTCAAAACATACTCGTCAAAATGAAATAGAAAATAATTAAAAAATGAAGATATTAAAATAACAAATAAAAAAATTGATAGAAAGGATACGCAAAGCAATGAAGGACCAAAATGATCCGGTTTGAAGGTCAAAAACGATCCGGTCTGATAGACCAAAACAATCCGGTCTGAAGGACCAAAACGATCCGGTCTGAAGGACCAAAACGATACGGTCTGAAGGACCAAAACGATCCGGTCTGAAGGACCAAAACGATCCGGACCGAGTACCATGTGTCGACGGTGGTAGATTTAAGAAATTCAGTTATAAAGCACTTGAAAGATAGCTACTACACAAATTATTGGCAGAACTGGTTCATCTCCTTTTTAATTTTCAATGTTTTGTAATTAGTTGTAGGTTTTATTAAGATTATATTGACAAACATATCTTTGACATTTCAATGATTACATATCAAGCATTTCTAGAATATCTGCATTTTCCATGTTCATATTTATCTGTTTGCACATAGTTTGAATAAACAATGCCTCAATAATTTATTCTGAAATTCCATTCTCAGAGAATGAATTGAAAAGTGATCACAATTTCTCAATATATAACCTAATAATTGAGTGAATTATTCAGATGCCTTTTTAATATATAAATATCAAAACTTAGTTGTTCATCCAAGTAGATCCTAGCAAAATATTTAAAAAGAGATGTAAAATTAAAGGAACACTCAAAATTACTGATGTTTTATCACTGAATTACTATTATTTTCTCTAGAATCTAAGAGCTTATTAAACATTTTCCAAACAATAAGTTGAAGTTTGTTCAAATAACACCATTATTAGTTATTTTGAGAAGTTAATAAATCTTACCATATCATCTATATCTTCATCTTTACTGTATCTAGCATAGTCCTTACGAAGGGTCCTCATCAAAATCATCGAAACCAACCCCACCAAGAAAATTACCATCATAAAGCTGTTGAATATACTGAACCAGTGAATCTGAAAATTATGATAAACTGTGATAACTGACATTCTTATCATCTGAAATAACCTAAAATTGCAACACTCACCCTATGTTGGAAAAAGTTGTGGTCCAAATACTTATCAAACCTATCAGCAAACTTTGTGTCAGTCCTTTTCCAGATCACCTCGTAAGTGAAGCTCAATTTGGTGGTAGGTGTCAACAGGACCTTATCTTCAGAAGTCAGATTAACATCTATTATCTGTTTCCCATTGAAACCTATCTCGAATTTCTTGTGGGTCCATATGTAGTAATTGTTGTCTTTAACTTCTCCCACCACACCCCAAATGGGCAAATCGTCAATGTACATCTGGTACCAGTAGTGGTTTTTGACTGCATATACAAATGCTTTGTATTTTTCTTCATCTAGCTGTACTGCACAATAGTCACCTTTAGGCATGTTGTCTGTAAAAAGGAAATGACATTTACTAAAATAGAGTTGCTTCAAAATACACCAAAAACTCTAGCACGGATTTTCTCAAAAGATTAACTTGCATAAAAACTCACTTTTGAATTCTATTTCGATACCGCTAAACTCCAATTCAACTCCTTGCAGTGCTTCACTGAGAGTTTCATGGTAGTGGCTTATGGTTTCTTTCGAACCAATACAGAAAGGAAGGGAGAAATAGGCATAAGTTTCTTGTCTGTTATGGTAGGGTCCTACAGTATTCATCCAGAGCACTACCTCTTCATTTTCATCGTACTGAAAAAATGTAGGATTTGGATGATGATCTTGAATAAGGTAATGTAATTCAAATGTAAAATTATTAACTTACTATGTGATTATGTTCATCGGTATACGCTCCAATAACAAAGGATAATATTAGTATTTTACACAAACTATTCATATTTATAAGTTCTTGCCGCTGACCGCGCTGCGTTTTTCAGATTATTATTGTTTTGACTGTCTCAAATTCTTTAATAATTACCGAAATAAGAACATTTTTCAACATTACTACACGTAGGCAGCAAGAAAAGTAAAGTGTCAAAGAAAAACGTCATTTTCATGTGCTTCTTCTTTTATTTTGTTTTCGCGTAGAAATAGGATATGTGCACCATACGTCAAAGTTATGGCTGTGAATCTAACCTATAACGAGTTTATCAAACATTTATCATTTCATATTAAGTATTTAATTTATGTTCATTAATTCAATACATGGATAATGTACTATAATGACTTGTTCTATATTTTGCTAGACATAATCTAAAGAACCACTAAACTATTAATATTATCTGGACCGTTAACTTCACGGCGTAAACTTGGAAACTTGCTCTGCTGAAAGTACATGTAGCAAGAAGCGTACATACAAATGCTTTTTTGAAAATCAGAAAAATTTCAAGTGAATCCCGTTTCAAATCGAACGAGCACTGATCTACTTTTTGCCTGAAATGTAATAGATAAATTCCACTAACTTATGAATCAAATTCATAATTAGTTTAAATTAGCACGATCCTTATTAATCTGATCCATTCTGTAAACATCCTCTTTTTCCCATTATCCTTCGAAAATGACGAAGAAAGAACACTTCCTCTTTATTTATGTTGGAGAGTTCAACATTTTCAATGCATCCGCACTTCCCAGCAATAAAAATGCATAAAACATATTGTTTAGAAAGCAACATAACGCATTCTTTTTTAGAGTTCGTGGATTAGATAAGACATTGTTATGATGAAATCCTGGAGGCAGTGGCGTGAACATCACTGGAATAGGGATACACAAGCCGAACGGATTAAGTCTTGTTCATACCCTCGCGAATTTCGCAATTTTTCTGCGAATGAAATGGCTGCGTCATGCCGGACCAATCGTTGATGCAGAACCATGTCGGCAGCCATTTTATTTCCAGAAAAATTGCAAAAATTCGCGAAGGCATGAACAAGACTTTGAGTAAATAATGGAAAATCCAATGTTATCACGAGTTGAAACGGAAATACCCGACAATGTCTCTTGGCATGATCCAGGCTGTGATGAAGATAAACAAAGCTAGGTGCGCCGGATTCAAAAAAGGACATAAAAGCGCCCGACTTTAACAGTTTACTAGGCGTAAATACTAGGTACTGAATTTTACTACGAAAGTTCTAGGCCTCAATAAATTTTGAAACATGCCGTCAATTTACATAGGGCTGAGAAATGAAGTGCTGTTTTCAGCACAATTGAGAATTAAATGTTAAATCTCATATATTTTGATGTTTGTTGTAAGGCCAATTATGGCAAATAAATCACTTTTAAAAAATATTCACAATTGTAATAATTTACATTTTTAACTTTTAATTGCTTTGTACAAATCTTGACAAAAATTTCACAAGCTTTTCAAGAATTTATTGAAAACTTGAACTGACGACTTTGCAATATCTGTACTGAAATAAGAATCATCGCCATAAACCAAATCTGTCAATGCAACATATTTGGGATTCTTTGGATTGTATTCTGCTCGATTATGTTCAGCTAAGAACAGATGCCTCTGCATCAGTCTTTTGTATCGGCACGTTAGAATATCTGGCATTTCCACTATCCACTCCAAGGGTACTTTCATTGTTTTGTGCACATATTCAAATGTTTTAAGGATTTTGTTCTGATCTGAAATGAGATAGAATTTCAGAAAAATACAGCTGCTTATTTTTGGTCATTTCATACCCATCATCAGTAGTTTTGGTTTTTCGAGTACAATCTTCTTCAGTTCTTCTTTGGTGAAACACATTTCTTCTTTGAAAACAAACATATTTAATTTCACTTTCTCCAGGGGCCAGGTGATCAATTTTGGACATTTTGCAGCAAGCTGCCTAACTTGGTTTCCATTTAGTAGTAAATTTTGTTGGAAAAATCCTAACCGTTCGTCAATATCACTTGTACTGCAAAAAATCAATGAATGGATCACGTTTTGTGCAAGGAAAAGTAATTTACCTATGAGACAACCAATTTGCGTTGGTTTCCACAATTCGCTGTATCATTTCTTTGGTAAATTTCTTGTACTGCAAATAGTTTATCCTTAC
This sequence comes from Chrysolina oricalcia, assembly GCA_944452925.2. Lineage (NCBI taxonomy): Eukaryota > Metazoa > Arthropoda > Insecta > Coleoptera > Chrysomelidae > Chrysolina > Chrysolina oricalcia. The sequence goes on from OX101813.2 coordinate 72,431,017, forward strand.
ATTAAGATCGTCAAGATGTTCTTTGAGTAAAAGCGGGTTTCTTGTAATTATTTCTCCGATTTCTTCTGTAGCTATATTCAAGTTTCTCAGAAACACAATGTGGTCTCGATAATCCTCGAATTTGAGGCCCAGTATAAATGTGAATGCTTCAGGATTCTTCTCTATTTTATAAAACTTCACACCTAATTTCAAAAGTTGCTGCAGATCATCCGACTTATTTATATAGAGCGAAGATACAGCACCTGGTCTTAAATATTCTGACAATTCTTTGAACTGAGTTCTACCAGGTTTTTCATATACATTTGATATAGCAGTATTCTCTTCAGCTATGGATGAATCAATATGATCTGGATTGTGAAGAATTAACTGGTCGGTGATGGATAAGGCATTCTGCTCTTTTATATTTGAAGCATTTGAACTAGTATGGGTAGGATTAGTGTCAACGACCTCTGAGAACAGTCGCACCATAAATCCGAAATTACTTCTGTTCACAATGATCCCGGAATTTATGACTTTACGAAACATTTTTATTATTCTATCCAGTATTCATATTCATATAAATACTATAACACAACAGAAAACAGAGGTGAAAATGGACATAACCTAAATCTATTTCATAAAGCACAGACTCACAGATACACAGACACTACAGACAGTCCTGACACATAAAACATGACAGCAAACAGAACCACAGTTTGCGGTATAAGGCGAGTGCGTTAACGCCATGCCATATTATCATTGGACTGAAACCATAACAAAGCTTTGTTTACTTTTCGCATTTTGAATGCGACGGTTTTTTCCGACTTGTGAGTCGCCAAAAAGTTGCGAAAATTCGCAAAGAAATGAACGAGACTTTATTTTCGATTCGATAATGTAACTTTTATCTATTGGCAACACTGACGTTTAACCTTAAAGTCCACAAAACGTCAACGTACATAAACAAATTATTTATATTAGTCATCCGATATTGAATCACCTTCGTCGTCGTCATCTTCGAGAATTATCGGCTATTTTATCAAAAATAATCACATAAAAATAGATTGGTGCGGTTCCAAAATTTCACAATTTAGAACAGGTGCATCAGTGATCGAAAACCCCTTCATATTCGCTTATTTTTCGAAATAAACCAAATAGCCATGAGCGTATCGGGATTCAGCGATATTATCAACGGCCCCCTCGCCCAGTTCCTGCAGATATCCACCCAAATCGGCGGGGATGTGGGAGAACACTCGAAGCTAGTGAAAGAGGCCTTCGGCGCACAGCTGCAGTTCATCCAGCTGGCCAGCCAGTCATCCCAACCAGCCGCAGGCGATCTGATGAACCTGCTGAAACCCACCAGCGACAAGATAAGCGCCATTCAGAGCTACCGGGAGAAGCACCGCACCTCTCAGTTTTTCAACCACTTGTCTGCGGTGAGTGAAAGCATCCCTGCTCTAGGATGGGTGACCATAAGCCCCGCGCCGTCCCCGTACGTCAAAGAGATGAACGACGCCGGCCAGTTCTATACGAACCGCGTTCTGAAAGACTGGAAGGAAAAGGACAAGAAGCATGTTGAGTGGGTCAAGGCCTGGGTGCAGACTCTGAGCGATCTGCAAGCATTTGTCAAGCAGTACCACACGACCGGATTGGTTTGGTCAGGTGAGAGATGCGTGGTACATTAAAGACAAAAGAGTTATGGTTTTGATAGTATTTTTCTTAGAGTTTAAAAAAAACAGGAAGTACACTGGGTGTTTTTGTTATTTTTTTTTGTACAATATTCTCTGCTAGAGAAGGGGGAGGACCCATCAAGTTTATTTATTTATTTCACTGGATAACCCAATTTACACCATTAATAATTTTACATACATTATGCACTCACTTACTTGAAATAAGTTACATATCAGTGCATAGGCAGCACCTATAGCCAAGTTAAGAGAAATAAATAATTATGTCACCACAGTTTGTAGCATGTAAATTTTCGCTACTGTATTTTGTTAATTTTTGGAAAGCTTTAGGGCAGTGTAGACTTCACCCTGTGATGACATACTTTCAATGAGCCTTAACACAACATACACATATGTTGTTTATAGTTGGTTGTATAACGTCATTCATAGAAACCATATCAACATTCCCATGCTAATTTTGATTCAAAAACCACATTTAATGAACAATTCACATTTTACACACTATTTTACTTTTCTATTTTCGACTTGTTCTCACTGAAACAGCTTGTATTTCTGCTTACTAGAAAAGTGTGTTCTGTTTGTGCTTTGCAAATGGCGATATAAAAATGATCAAAGGTAAATAAAAATTACTTCAAAAGAAAATATATCCTACTCACTTTGGCATCCAATGTTGTCTTCGAACGAATTTTCGTGAGTGCTTCATATGTATGTATGAGTTCTGGTTATTGAGAAGTTTCATAAGGAGTGTCTTCGAATTATTGTCTCTGTTTTAATTTTTTCGTATTACTGATATTATAAACCAAATGTTTTGGTTGTTTTTCATTTTTTCGGTTATTTTCATTCTGTTACTGTTCTAATTAATGGTCCGACAGCGCCTGTTTTGTGCATACTTAAAGTACACATGATTCATTACTTTCATGAGAAGTGCCAACCCTATAACTTGAAAAATGGAGAAGATATGAATTTTAAATAAAATTGGTGTCAGGTGTGGGACACTTTGTCTGGTCCAAAGAAGGATGCTGATATGACGTAAATTGCTTATTCATAACGACACATTTTCTTTAAGAAGTTGTGTATAGAAAGCAAGTACTTTTTCCCAAGCACTTTTTTCTCAAACACTTTTTTCCCAAGCACTTTTTCTCAAACACTTTTTCTCAAACACTTTTTTTCCAAGCACTTTTTCCCAAACACTTTTTTCCCAATCACTTTTTTCTTTTTCCCAAGTACTATTTTTCCTCTCACTTTTTACCCAAGCACTTTTCCCAAGCATTTTCCAAACCACTTTTTTTGCCAAGCACTCTTTTCTCAAGCACTTTTTTCTCAAGCACTTTTTATCTCAAGCACTCTTTTTCCCAAGCACTTTTTTCCAGAGCACTTTTTTCCCAAGCACTATTTTCCAAAAGCTTTTTTCCCAAGAACTTTTTTCCCAAGTTTTTTTTTCAATTTGTTGCGTATTTGATTGTTGGGCTATCTGTCTCAAATAAACCAAACTCTATATCCATATCTCGCAGGCAAAGGCGCCGCGAAAGGCGTCCCTCCCCCGCCCCCGGGCTGCCCCCCACCCCCGCCCGTCGTGGACTTCTCGAACGACGGAGGCGCAGGCGACGCCGGCCACGACCGCTCCGCCCTCTTCGCGGAGATCAACAGGGGCCAGGACATCACGAAGTCCCTGAAGAAGGTCACGTCGGAGATGCAGACGCACAAAAACCCCACTCTTCGGCAGGGCCCCGCCCCGTTCAAGCCCTCTGCGCATACTGCCGCCTCAGCGGTCCCCGCTGCGCAGGTGGCCAAACCGCCGAGCTTCGTGAGGGACGGCAAGAAGTGGCTCATCGAGTACCAGAAGGGGAACCAGGATCTGCTGGTGGACGGGGCGGAGATGAACAACGTGGTGTACCTGTTCAAGTGCGAGAATTCCACGGTTACGGTCAAGGGGAAGCTCAACTCGATCACGCTGGATTCGTGCAAGAAGACCTCCGTGGTGTTCGAGTCGCTGGTGTCGTCGATGGAGTTCATCAACTGTCAGTCGGTTCAGATGCAGGTCTTGGGCAAGGTATGTTACGCTTTTTTGAACGTCTATATCCGATCAAAGTATTACTTGTTCCTTCCCTGCTTAATATCATCAGTATTAGTAATTAGTCTTCATTACTATTTTTATTATTGTTTTATCCACATAGTATTACTTGTTCTTTCCCTGGTTAATATCATCTTTAGTTTTAGTAATTAGTATTTTATTATTATTATTGTTTTATCCGCATCATTAACAATATCCACCATGTAAATGGTTAAGTATTACTTGTTCCTTCCCTGCTTAATATCATCTTTAGTTTTAGTAATTTATTATTATTTTTATTATTGTTTTATCCGCATCATTATCAATATCCACCAAATAAATGGTGAAGTAAATGTTGTCTACCATTGAGTATCACCCTATATATGTCTACGCGGAGGTTCCCGAGTAGAGTTGGAGCCCTTGTTTTAGAACATGGCAACTACTACACGGCGATCAGGATGGCAATATGCAAACAATCTGCTCGCCTACAAAAACTCAATTTAATTTATCCATACGCGATTTTGTTTATTACGAGTATATCAATGTTTTCCCGCAGGTTCCTACTATTTCTATTGATAAGACTGACGGCTGCCAGATTTACTTGAGCGGCGAATCTTTGGACGTAGAGATCGTGAGCTCCAAATCGTCTGAGATGAACGTACTGATACCGCAAGCGGATGGAGGTTATAAGGAAATCCCCATTCCGGAACAATTCAAGACTAAAATCACCAAAAACAAGACTCTTGCCACAGAGATTGTCGAAAACAAGGGTTAGACTGTCATGAAGTATGACTGAATGAGTATTTGCTGCTAACAAGTTTTACGTTAGTCAGTTGTTATAGGAAAGTATTACTAATCATGCCCTCTTAGGAAGAGGCATAGAACACCAACTTCAAAAGAAAAAGGTGACAAAATATATCATATTCTGTGTTATGTGTTGATTTTATTTTATTTTTTGACTGAATTATTCCCTGCCACTAAATCGGTATCTTCTGTGCCTCTGTATGTTTGAGCTTGAAATTATTCTTTTCAGTATTGCGATTTCATTAGTTTTAAGGCCATCATTAACTTGCTTCAGTTCAATGTATGCAGAGTTGCTAGCAGCGAATACTCCGTTAGGTTTAATTATATTTATAATAATGATGATAATAATAGTAATAGTAATAACTTAAACAATTTCATACATTTGTAAATTCATCTTTTAATGGACTATTATAGCATTGTCGTTGTTGTTATACTATCTGAAAGGATTGAGAATTCATCAGAAATGCATGCTTGGAGCGTAGCTGGCTTCTGAGGAAAGTTTAGTTTTTGGTGTCAGGTGTGGGACAGTATGTATGGTGAAACGAGAGGTGTGGATATAACAGGAATTACAGCAGTTAACAAAACGTAATACTAAATTGGTGATCCACAACCTCTTTATCTGGTCAAATGCCATATAAGCCTCCACCGCACTTTGAATCATCCAATCTGCCAAACATACAAGGTCTTCCAGTTAAAATCATACTTCTGTAATATTTAATTTGGCCATGGGAATGCTTTCCCAGATTTTTTTGCCATTGAACAATGTGCACTTTTTGGTAGTTTCAAAACCAAATCCAGTCATGGAAATACTAGAAAATCAGCCATATCCGTCCAACTTCTTCATATCAATGAACTTGGTGAACGTCTCATATTTTATTTGTTGTGGAAAGCAGGGGAAATTCTTGTGTAGTTTGATGTGATTCTCTTTCCTCTCTTGTTCAACATTGGTGTGGATTCATATCATGGCATTTAATTTATATTTGCGCGTATGCTTTGTTTTGTGCTATTTATTATGGGATATCTATATTATTCCGTGTATCACGCTTTTAATAAAGTATTTCCAAAAAATCATTTGTTTTATTTCTGATCTGACAAATTTAGCACCTACCGTACAATATCTACAGTACTCGTCTCGCATGCAATATTTAATAGACAGTGCGTTCGCATATTAAATCAACCGAAGTGAGATAAAAATATTTATTTTTTAAAAAATTGTCTCGAAGGCAAAACCATTTCTTTGGAATTGATTTTAAACAGAAAGTTGACTACGTCCAAAATTGATTATGCTAGTAACACTAATGATGCCATATCTAGTGATTCAAACGACAAAATTTTCAAATACATTACAAATTAAGAAAGACAGTATTGAACAACTTATTTTACTAGTGACTGGCACTATTGTTTAAAAGCAGAGATATTGCAAGTTTCAGCAGTTTCTCAATAAAAACACAGGAATTATTTCACATGAAATTGTTTTCTCACGATATTTTTTTAATGGTATATCTGACAGGAGGAAAACATTCGATATTTTCCATTAGTAAGCATGCCGTTCGTAAGAGTTGTGAGTACCTACGGGAGATTCGACTTCCGGCAGCGGTAGAGGTCAGACGGCGACCTCGTGTTGGAAGTCAGGTTAATGTGATGTATTGCCCAGAGCAAGACAATTGCATCCCCCGATACAGCCTCGCTGTGTACGCCGGTTAAAGGAAGGATGGGAACACGGATTTCTCGCAGCGGGTCATGTCCATATAGCGCCGATTGGAAGCTAAAGGACAAGAAATGGAGAGAGTACCTAACGCATAATCAAGAACGTTAAGCTAATATTTCTCAGTTTTCTGTTACAATACAAAAATGGGAATAATTCCAATAGGAATGGTTTCCAATGCAATGCAAAATAACTGATTAGGATATGTGAACTATTTTTAGTGGTAATATTTCTCGTAAGAATAAATACGGACAATGTCGCGACTTCCATAACTGGAGATCGTCAAAAGATAAAACAAACAAAAGTCGTTGATGGAAAAACGTCTTTATTCAACCACATCGAGTAACACAAATCGATCGCTTACAAATGTACATCGCACTTGAGTTGAATGAAACACTTCGAATCGTTTATAAATGAAGCTTTTATTAAATATTCAAATACTTATATAAATAATACACCCGGGTAGGTCGGTGCGTTGAGTAGACAGTCGTAAGAAAAAAAAGAAAGGAAAATGGAACGCGCTACTGACGATCGGTGGCTCGGAGTTTTTCCTCGACGGCTTCTTGACTCGCTTCCGAGAGGTCTGTCGCTTGGATGTACTTTTGTACGCCTACCAGTGATTTTTTGAGAGCGTCGAACGAACTGAAATCAAAATCAACGGTCAATGGTGTTGCTTTCTCAAGCAACAAGTTATTGTTTTCAAAGCTTACTATTCACGTCAAAATGTTTGTTAGAATGGTGTACCACAGGGATCGTCAGGGGCCCAATCAATCGTGTACCGAATCGATTCTATAGTTTAATTAATTATCTAAGGCCAGTAAATATTTCAAAATATTATAAAGGAAGTCGGTCTCTACGTCCGCATTTCTTTTTCTCTGCTTTCATTCTAATTTGTTTTTGTAGAGAAAGTTCAATGTTTTGTAATCAAGTTGGTAAAAAACTAAATTTTCGGGAGCTTACATTGCCTAAGATGGCTGGAGAATCTGTATAAGACTCAAAAATGCATGCAATAATTCTGCTGCATGCATAAGGCGGTTAAACTGATGAACTCATCAACTTTTATCTTTGAATATTCTTGAGATTTAATAAATCTCTCAAATATTCCAAGGTTACAGCAATGGGCACACTGGGAAAAAACGAACTGACATCGAACGAAATGTTAGATAATCCGAAAGATAAAATTCCAACTTTAGAGAGAACAGGAATCTATGAAATTAGCTATCAAAACTGCGATAGTGTATATTATTATGGCCAAACCAAAAGATCTACGAATATTCGTTTCCGCGAACATTTGGCACATGCTAAATATTCGCGAGAAAAAAAATCGAGTGTTGCGGATCATTTATTAGAAACTCATCACAAAATTAATATCCAAAATTTAAAATTAATAAAACCTGTTGATGATTACAGAAAATTAGATTGTTATGAAAGTATTGCCATTCGAAAAAGGGGCTCGAAACCCTTGCTTAATAATAATAATGGTCCTTTGAATTCCACACTATTTGATTTGATACCAGTAAAGGAATAATTAAGTGCATTTGTTGTATTGTTTATTGGGTGGGGTTGTACCTGTCCATCAGGTAGGGACACTTCCTAGTACACTGATTACCTCATGGTAATTATTAAAGAAATCTATAATGTGCAAGAATATTACGATGATAAATGGTAACTTTACATGAATAGTTTGACAGTTTTCTTTTTTGAAAATATTTTTTACTGAATTGTATACAAAATTTTAATTGATTGACTTGTTTGTGCACCGGTTTCATTACTTAATTGACTTGTGCACCTTGTGTTCTATTTTTTTTATTATATATTTGATTCTTATTTGTTTTTAATTTTGTATACTACACATAGCCGCTCATATAGTGCGGCTTTTTTTAGTCACCCCCCCCCCGTCAACTTTTGAACGGCTTGACGTAAAAACATGAAACAAAAACCATTCTGAATAGTATCACTGATACTACTTTTTAAAATAAAAAACATTGCGATTGCACGAAGGGGGCGCGGGGGTCACATCAATTGAAAATTATCAAATGCCCCCCGCCCCCGCTTTTGAGTAATCACAATGTTTTTTTATTTCAAAAAGTAGTATCGGTGAAACCATTCAAAATGGATTTTGATTCATGTCTGTAAGTCAAACCGTTCAAGAGTTAATTAACGGGGGGGGGCTAAAAAAGCCGCACTGTATAGAAATTTTATAGTGTGACTGTCACGTATTTATTTTAATGTGTTTGTGATTGTCCATATACATTTTTTTTGTTAGTAACGAAATTAACCTGTATATATACTGGCTTCTGTTTCCAATTTGGATGATTGTACAGGAACGAATCAACTCTTTACATGATTGGTGTTTGACTTTCACTAGAAAATCCAATACTGTTTTTTACCCATACACAATTAATAATACAATTCTAGAACATGTTGATAATATTAGAGACTTAGTAATTCACTTCGACAATCAGCTCACATTTAACTCTCCCATAAACGAAATTACCAAATCAGCATATCGTATATATGGTTTTATCTTCAGGAATTGCAGGAACTTTAATAATATTACTGCACTATTATCTCTCTTCTTCAGTCTAGTAAGGTCTAAACTAGAATATGAATCATTAATATGGAATCCCTTTTATAGTCAATCATCAACAACTATCGAGAAAGTCCAAAAAAAAGTTTTTTAAATTTCTATGCTTCGGGGTTGATAGAGTTTATCCTCCAAGATGACCTGATTATATAAATACACTACGCAGATTCGATTTCGTTTCTTTAGAAAAACGCAGAAATCAAGCACCCATTATATTTCTTCATAAGCTGTTGAATGGTGAAGTGGACTCATCACAAATTGATTTTCATGCGCCGAGATTGGAGTCTAGATCAAATACCACTTTTAAGTGCAAAAGAGCTCAAACAAATATTATGTCTAAAGCACCAATTAATGTGATGTTTTCTAATACTAATAAATTATCAGGGGTAATATAATAAGTGGTATGATTATTACCGATAATTTTTTGGAATATTAATGAATTGCAATCCCAAAGCTGAAAATACAACTTTTCTTTTCTTGCATTGGGATTGCCAATGAATTGATATTCCAAAAAATTATAGGTTATTAATCATACCACGAATTATATTTAGGACGACAATATATCGATTTGAAAATTGTTGAATTGCCTGGTAATTGATTTTTTATTTCTGGCCGTATTCAACGGAAAACTCTTTTCCACTGCTTCATCTATGATACCAATAGCCATTTGTCCCCAACGATCACTCATATTGATTAAGAAATATAATGGGTCAAAACACAAAGATTTGACGTTTATAATTTAAATCATTATTTTCACTTGACAGCTTGTAAAACAAAAACTAAGCAGGTTTATCACCGTGAAAATACAGCGACAAGCTATATTTTCACTGTAATTCCGATTCTATTGGCTGAATTTCAAAATTTGAAATAGACTGATTGGTTGTTAAGCAAGGTCAAATATATATTTTCAACTGCAGTAAGGGTGAATTAAGAAATAAATCTCGAGCACATCTATAAGCAATTTGGGAATCAATAATGGATGAATCTTATTATTTTTATATTGTATCCATGCCATCTTTTGTATGTTGCAACACTATTACCATAATTTTAATTATATTTCATCTGCTATCCTTTGAAAATTACCTTGTAAATGGTTTCTGTTGGGCAATAAATACTATATTATTATTATTAATACCTTTTTTTTCTTATTCAACCTCTCCTTAATTCCCGAAACAGCACTATTGGTACATGATAAATGTAATAAACTTAATCCAGAACACGGTCATTCACTACTTTTTACCGGGAAGTACCTACTCAAAGCAAACAATAAAAACAGCGGCCCCAAATCGGACCCCTGCGGCACACCCATACCAATAATCATAAATACCTAGAGTACAACATCTTCTTCTTGACGTGCGCGGTATCGGGACACCACAGCATGAGGAAGAGTTTCTGTTTCTTGGACGATTCCGACGTGCCTTGGCACTGGTGCATGTATTCGAAATCGAAGAGGCCGTAGCGGCACTCGGTGCCCGGGCTGCCGGCCTGCAGGTTTGTCAGGAAAGCGTCGTACTCCTCGTCGCGGGCGCCGATCATTTCGACGTCGATCTGTTTGCCCTCCTTGATGAAGAAGATGACGTACCGGTGTTTTTTGTCTTTTTTTATTTCCTCGTAGGTGGTTTTGCAAGCGTCGGATACGGTCACGCCAGATGCCTGGAAAGTAACGGGAACGTTGTTGAGTTTAGTGGAAAAGTCAGGATCAGTGAAAGTATTCAGGATTGAAAAAAATAATAATTCTTAAAAAAAACATCAAACTATGCTATTTAAAAAAATAACAACAAATCACGAATTTAAAAAAAATTGATTATTTCTTCGATTTTTTTTTGTTTTTTCCTATAAATAAGACAAGTTGCTATTTTCAACACGTTTTTGATCTTTTCCTAAAGTTCTAAAAATTTTATAATAATAATTATACACGACTTTAAAGAGGAGTTGTATACTACAATTCTCTAGCGGGGAAATTAAGTTGGTCTGTCTGTATGTAGCTCTGTCCGTCTGTGAACACTTCAAATCGCTCTCATTTCCAAACTCTTGGAGATATCGCTTTAAAATTTGAATCATTTTAATAACTCAAGAACTATATTTTTGTTAGTTCCCTCGATTATACAGGTTCAGGAATTGATTTGATACATTACTTCAATATGTCCTACAGAATTGTATACCTAATTTTTTGAGAATGATCGGAAAATGCTAATAGGGTTTTAATAATAATAATAAAATAATAATTTTATCATTATTTCATTATTACATCGAATTTTCAGACATTACTAAAATGTCTTTATTTTTCACTCTGTACATGATATAATATGCAACATCTGAATGATATTTAGTAATATGAAGGTACGTTGATGATAAGAACGAAAAAAAAATGCAGTTAGCACTTTCAAATCCCGAGAATATAATTAAATAAAAATTACTGATTTTTAACTTGAGCTCCCTGTATTTCAAAATCGATCCATAAACGATCTTTACGATTCTGCACGTTCAATCAGTACATCGAATACTAGAATATACTAAAAACTCAGACAATTTCACCGAGAACCATTTTACCTATAAAAAGTGCGGGTCCTTAAGAGCCACCATCACCGAAAAGTCGAATTTCTTCCTCATCCCTTCTACCTATAAGGTTGGTTGGCATTCTTATCAAGAATGGGGGTGAAGATAATGAATTTGATTAACATTGGCAACACAGCACCTGACCGTTCCCGTTTCCCAATCGTAGGATCCGTTTCTTGCAAAAACCATTGATTTTTGATTTCATGAAAGATATTTTTTGTATGGGCTTGTTGGTTCGATGAGAATGCCGGAATCTCTCATTTTTTTTTAATTCATCATGTCATTTAAATTTTTTTTCATAAAAATTATCATAACCAAAAATCACTGAAGTTCCGGAATTTACACAAAAACAATGAGTAATGCAAAAAAAATCAAAAAATTCTCAAACAAAAACAGTGGCGTCAAAACGGATTCCCGTTTTACCAAGGTAGTGTTTGCTCTTAACAATTTTATTCCAAAAACACCAATATCTCGAAAACTAAACGTCATCAAAGAAATTAATCTACACAGTTTAATTGTACCCGAACAGATCTACAAAAAGTTTCCATGAATTGTTTTCCTATCTCGAACAAAAACTTGATATGTAGACCAAAAACTCTAACGAGATATCGAAGAAATGTATATGTAATTAGTTTTATTGCTCTCAAATAGATCTACAAAAAGTTCTCATCCATTTTTTACATATCTTGGAATATACATTTTTTTCATATCTTTGAAAATAAACGGACCGACATAACCCTAATTCAATTTCTTCGTTCTTCTAATCTTAGGAAGGCAAAACCCAAGATAAAACCACAAAAATCCATTTGTTTTGATAAAGAATGAGGATATTTCCGACTGATATCAATATCAAGGAATTCCAAAGTGATAATAGAGAAATATTGCAATAACATCAGTAAGTATCTGGTTGACTTCATTTTGATAGTGACTGACACTATTATGTGGTTAAAATCAGAGATATTGCAATAACCTCAGTATTTGGGCGACTACATTTTGATAATGACTGGCACTATTATGTAGTTGAAAACAGAGATATTGCAAAATCCCACTTTCTTCCTCCATAATTTCAGAATTAGAAACAATTATACATAATAACAAAAGGGGATTTCGACATCGACTCCTGTTGAAAATATAACTTTTATTGAAAATTGAAACATAATTTTAGACGAACCCTCCCACCCATCCCAAAATAACACTTACCCAAATCGAGTGTTTTGATAATTTAGCTCAAAAGAGCAGAAAAATAGGTTCAACTATACACGTATTTTGGTGATTGACGGTGTTAATTTGACCAAAAACTAAAGATTTTTTGAGTCATTATCGTGCCATAGTATTGTGGTATCGCCCGCAAAAATGGCGAACATTTCCTCAATTTTAATAGCAGCCAAATGATTAAAATACAACAAAAACAATACCGGTGCAATAACTGCACCCTGAGGAACACCACTATCTAATAAACCAAAATGCACCACTAAGAATATTTCTATAAAGGGCAGGGACGCTGTTGTTGATTTACCGAGAGAAGTAGCTAACACATTTAATAATTATTTTATCGAGTCAACTAAAGTATTATCTAGTCAAATTGATAAGACAAATCTAGATTATCAATCTTACGCGAGAAACATTCCATCTCCTAGTAATTCGTTTTTTTTACACCCTTATACTGAATCCGAACTGTATAGCAAACTTAAAAATATAAGTTCTTCAGGTCATGACGAAATCCCAATGTTTCTTTTGAAAAAGAGTCTTCATGTTTTGATTAAACCTCTACTTCATTTGGTGAATCTGTCATTCAGCGAAGGTTTATTCCCAAATATGATGAAAATAGGTAAAATCATACCAGTGTATAAAAAGAATAATCCAAACTTATTGGAAAATTATAGGCCAGTAACAATTTCTTCAAGTATGTCGAAAATATTCGAATATGCTTTTTTGAAAAGACTTTTATCATTTTCTGATGATCATAATATCTTTACAAAAAACCAACATGGATTTCTGACCAAAAAATCAACTAGTACAGCTATACAATCATATCATAGAGAGATTGATTGTGAACTATATTGAAGCAGGCGAGTGCCCTGTTGCCCTGATATTCTGCGATCTAAGCAGGGCATTCGACTGTGTTGATCATAACATTCTCTTAAATAAACTATTCCGTTATGGCATAAGGGGCATACCGTTGGCATGGATAAAAGACTATCTCTCTTATAGAAAACAATATGTCGTTATTAACTATGCAACTTCCAGCATGGCCTTCTCTGAATAAGGAGTTCCTCAAGGGTCGATATTGGGACCCATATTGTTTGTTTTATATATTAATGATTTGGAATACTCGGCACCAGGAACATTCATTACAATGTACGCAGATGACACATCAATTATAATCTCTGACAGATCAGAGTTAGTTTTGAAAGAAAAATGTAACACAGTTTTTGAAAATGTCAATAAATGGTTTTCTGCGAACAATTTGTTTTTGAATGCAAAAAAACAGATTCAATGAGATTTCATCATCGTCAACGGAAGTGTGATATTATTAGTTTCAGAGCCAATGATAATTCTGACAATATAACAACATAATGTGAGAGCTTGAAATTTATGGGTCTCTACATTGATGAACATTTGAATTGGCAGAATCACTGCGATTTTCTAATAAAAAAAATTTATTCTATTTCATATCAGTTCAGAAATATAAGGCAGGTTTTGAATGTTGATCAGCTGCTGAAGCTGTACTATGCGCAGGTGGATTCTAGACTGAGATATGGAGTGTGTTTTTGGGGTTTTTCCTCCAACTGCTCTGATGTCTTTATAGCACAAAAAAAACTCATACGAATCATTAATGGCATGAGTCCCCGTGACTCTTGCAGAAATGCTTTTAAAAATTTTTTACTTTTGACTTGTGCTTATCTGTTTTTGAAAATACAAATAAATTGTTTGTACTGAATAAATGTAAGCATAATGTTGACACAAGACAAAAAAACTATGTTTTTGTACCATTTGTTAAAACTAAATTAGCTTTTAATTCTCCTGATCAGATGGCCCCACGTGTTTATAATTTGATACCAGATGTAATAAAAAAATCCAAAACCGTTTATATCTTCAAACGAAAACTTAAAGATTTACTTATTGAAAAGTGTTGTTATAGTTTTGAAGAATTTATGTGTACAAGTAGGTAGTTTTATTCCATTTTTCAGGAATTATTTTTATCGGCTTTTTCTTTTTCTTAGACGATTCCTATACAAATATTATAACTTTGTCAAACAAGGAAAATAAAGATATTATTATTATTATTATTATCGGAAAATTTGTTCTAACAAGTCAAATAAGATTGGATCCATTTGAGACTCAGAAACTCTGACCTCTGAACCCATATATTTGTAGTTTGTTCAATGGAATTCCATGATTTATGAAGGCTTTTGACAAGTTACTCAATTTCAGCCGGTATATAATTTATGCAGAAACGAAAAGGTGGCATTTTCCGTACTGTTTTCTTGCTGGAATCCAAATTGATATGGACCAATAACAGTGTGGTTATTCAAAAACGGCATCAACCGAATTGTCTCTAATTTCTCAACTAACTTGCCCATTGTTGACCTCAGTGAAATGGAGATGCAGTTTGAAGGATCAGAATTACCACCACTACCACTTTACCAATCGGTATACAACGGTTGTCTTTAAGAACGCTGGATATGTAACAAAAGAATTGTTGATGAGCTGCACCAGTAATTCCAGAGTATAAATCGGCATATTCTCAAGAACCAATGCCACAACAACTATATTTTTTATTTTTTTATTTGCTGAATAATGTTTGTCATAAGCTCTTTTATATTCGTATGATAAATTACAAAATTCTCTTTTATATCAATGTTGCTCAGAAATGTAAGAGCAACAGGGATGTTTTTAGCTACTGAACAGTAATAACCATTTAGTAGATTTGGACCTAAATTTTCGAGATTATTTTTTTTTATGTTTTCCTGTGAATTTATTTACAACTTGCCAAGTTTTCGCCGTTGGATATTTTGTTACTTAAATAGGTACTTTTAGCTTTTAATAGTTCTTCTATGTATACTTTATATTAGGCTAGAAAAGAGATTTTGCCAGTGACTTTTCTTATACAGTGTGTCTCACTTCTCATGGAAACACCCCCGTATCTTCCGTAACAATAGAGGTAAAATGATGAAACTCTCAGGACTGATGGAAATGCTCAAAAGGCACCTACCACCTGAATGGGGTTGACCTAAGTGATATACACTGCCCGCCACTCGCGATGGAACAACCCATTTTTACGGTAAAACATACTAGGGGGCAGAATAGGCTCAAAATTCCTACAGATTCGTGATCAGGACCACCAACTTACTACAGAGACACGTTTTCCCTGAAAAAATTTCAGTCCTGAAAAATCCGAATTTGTCTCACTTCTCATGGAAACACCCCCGTATCTTCCGTAATTTTTTACGTAGAACCATGAAATTTCCAGGATAGATACACTGGAAATGAACTCACTGCACGGGAATGATCAATCTACGTAATATACACTGCACGCCAGCAGCGAAGGAACCACCCATTTTTCCATCGCTGCTGGCGTGCAGTGCACATCATGTAGGATGACCCGTTTTGTGCAGTGAGTTCATTTCTAGTGTATCTATCGATCCTGCAAATTTCAGGGTTCAACGTATAAAATTACGGAAAATACGGGGGTGTTTCCATGAGAAGTGAGACAAATTCGGATTTTTCAGGACTGAAATTATTTCAGAGAAAAAGTGTATCTGTAAGTTGGAGGTCCTGATCACAAATCTGAAGGAATTTTTAGCCTATTTTGCCCCCTAGTATGTTTTACCGTAAAAATGTGTTGTTCCATCGCGATTGGCGGGCAGTGTATTTCACGTAGGCCAACCCCATTCAGGTGGTAGGTGCATTTTGAGCATTTCTATCAGTCCTGAGAGTTTCATCATTTTACCTCTATTGTTACGGAAGATACGAGGGTGTTTCCATGAGAAGTGAGACACACTGTATAATTTAAACTTCTCAGGTTTTTTGCGGAAACCCAATTAAGATAATTAATAAAAAAATAAGTATCCCCCAGTTAATCACAATTAATTATTTTTATTTTTAGTTTTTAGTTTAGGAAACGACCTAATTCGATCTTATATCCGCAAAAAAAACGCGGACGTTCATGACATATCCGGCATAAGCGTAGATATATTATCGGCGATCGCTGCAAACACCAATCGAATCCCATTCGGTCAAACAGAATGTCACCGCAAGAACGTGCCGTGGTTCTCTCATTGTCTATCTCGCTTCCTGTCGCGCGCACAGGAAGTCGACAAGTATTTTAATCACTGTCGATCAATTAACGCTAATCAGCCATTTGCTTTAATTTTGCATTCGAAAGATTGTAGAACTCAAGATAGCTTTTGCTTCAGTCTACAGAAAAGACCATTTACCAACACTTATGTTTATTTGTCTCCTTTATCTTACGACCTTTCCACAGATGGTCTCAGTTGTTTTAGTGAGTTTTACTGCATTTTGCTTAGTGATAAGGAAGTTAGTATTCATCTGCATATGCAACTACATGTAGTTTTGAAACATTAAGAAAATAATTGAATAAACAGGCAGAGGTCCAAGAATAGATCCCTGTGGAACATCTTGTACACCCTGAATCAATACTTTTTATGACCTGCCCCGAAGGTGTGATTTTAATAACTAGAGCTACTCCACAGACTCTATCAAAAACTCTGGAAGAGTCTAAGAATAAACCACAAATTTGTAGTTTGTTATCTAGGGCTGTTATTACATGTTCAATGGAATCATACAAAGCTGTTTCTGTTTCTATTTTGCATAAAACCATGTGGATAAAACGATAAGAGTTCATTCAATGTGAAAAATGGTAATAACTGATCTTTCAAGATAATTTCAAACAACTTGGATATACTGGAAACGAGACTAAATCAGGCCACTTCAATTAGATTAGGGGTACTTACAGTAGATTTTGTTTTAAATTTATTTGGAAACTGAAAAAGCTCCAATGTGTGTTGAAAATAATGTAAAATAACACAAGAGTAGTAAAGTTGGTACCTACTACTTCAACACAGGAATGTTATTTGAGAAATAAGATAGAAATGGGCAAAAAAATTGAGTCTTGGCACAAGTAGGTAGCATGTAGAAGATTGTTTTCATCTGATATCTTTTCTCAGCAGTGAAAAAGTGACAAATTTAATACTCTTTTTAGTTCAAGAAAAATGCAAAACAATTTCAAATTCACTTCAATAAATTCAAATAAGTAATTGATTTTTCAATGAATTGTTGTCACAAATAAACTTATATCCCAACTGATATAAGAAATGAAATTTGTAGTATTAATTTCAATCAACACAATGTTCAATTAAGAGTTTTTTTTCATCCGTTTTTTCCTATACTGCACTATAGACAGATGTAGATAGGTACCAGCCATTCCCAAAATGTGATAGTTTAGAGCCAAATACTACTTTTATAGCAATTTTTCTTAGACGTATCTACAGGGCTATTCAAATTCGAGTCTATGCATGGGGATTTCGATAACGGTAAGAGATAGAGGGTTGGTTAAATGGGGGCAAAGTAGCGTATTTCAGAGGTTAATTATATGGATGAAAAAAATCTGACCTAGCTTCTTCAGTTCTGGAGTTATAAAGGAAAAATCGAAAATTTCGAAATTCTTCTTTTGCCTATATCTTTTTATTTTACGAAGATTTTTTTTAAATTTTGCCACTTTGCCATAGCAACTTTTTGTAGCCTTTCCAAATATCGGAATAAAAATTATATACAGGGTATCGTATAAATTGGGCCACCCTCAACTTTTAATTTTCAAATACGGACCTGTATTTTTTATTGCATTTTTTTGAATGCCAAGAGTCATGTTTCATATTGACGTAGTATTTTCATCTGAATTACAGAGTGTTTTGGAAATATTGAACTATTACCAGTAAAATTTCAATTTTTTTTTTAATTCCAGCTGTAATTAAAAAAAATATATCATAGAATAAGGTATAGAATGCATAGGATTTGGAAGAAAATCAACATTATTCGACGAAGATTGTCTTCTTCAAGAATTCATCCACATTTCAGTTCACGCAACCCATGATCAATGTGCGAAAATGTGAAAACTTATTCTTCCTAGTACGTGTATGTGCATATAATCATTGGAAAAAAATCTTCGAATGGCAATCTTCATACTTCAGACACCAATTTGGAAATATTTTATTGTTACTCACTTTTCAAACTACCTATATTTTTCAGCAAATTCATGGGCATTCTCTTGCTATATACAACAATCATGATTAAACCATTTGAGTTCTCATAGTATGCTTTGGAAAATAAATATTTAGTTCACCTCACTTGTCAATATTTTGACAGTTTCTTGGAAATTATCGTTGGTATTTGATGAAAAATCAGTTAGTACTGAAAATGGGTTTCCCCACAGAGCAGAAAAGAGATATGGTTAACGTTTTCTACAGAAATAATAGAAACATTCATCTTTCCGCTGAAAATTATTTAGATCTGTACCCTGAAAGACATCAGCCGCATCCCACATATTTCCGACTTTTGGACAGAAACCTTCGCGAATATGGAAAATATGGAAACAAAACTCCTATTGAGTTACAGGAAAACATACTTCAAGCGGTAAGTAGGTAATACTGAAAAAATGTTAATTAGGCTCATCTCCATATTTCAGATCAATACAAATCAATCAAAATCAACAGTACAAATTGCTGAGGAATTGAATTTGCCGCAAACTACAGTTTGGCGTACTTTAAGGAAAAACAGATTCAAATGCTATAAAGTTAAAATTGTTCATAAATTGTATCCAGGAGACGCCGAAAGACGGCAAAATTTTTGTAATTGGATGTTGCAAAAATTGGGCGATGACAGAAACTTTTTGAATAGTATTATTTGGTCGGATGAAACTCGTTTCACAAATTGTGGTGTTTTCAACAGGAACAACGAGCATGTTTGGTCACAAACCAATGAACATAATTTTAGAGAAGTGAGACCTCAAGTGCGGTTTGGTCTAAATGTATGGGCTGGAATTTTGAAGGATCGAGTTCTAGGTCCGTACATCTATGCCGGGACGCTCAATGGCGAACGTTATCTAGACTTCCTCAGACAAACTTTCAGTGAATATTTCGATGATATTCCCATTGCTAATTTAAATCGGTTGTGGTTTCAACACGATGGAGCTCGTCCACACTGCACAAGAGACATTAATCAATTTTTACAAGAAACATTTCAAGACAGATGGATAGCAAATAATGGGCCTATAAGATGGCCTGCAAGATCCCCTGATCTCAGTGTACTTGACTTTTTTTTATGGGGTACACTAAAAAATAGAATATATCAAAACGAAATTGAAAATATAGAAGATTTAAGAATTAAAATCATGAACGCTTTCGCATCACTACGGCGAAGAGATATTTTCAGAGCAAATAATAACTTAAAAAAACGACTCCGTAAATGTCTGGAACGAGAAGGTCGTCAATTTGAACATTTATTTTGATTATGATTACTTATAATGGCTGTTATTTCAATTCTTGATAATAATTAAACAAGTTCTTGTGTGATTAGTTATAAAATATGAAAAGCTATGTATATGATCAAATACAATGTTATGTTTGTGACAGATTATGTTTGTGAGTTCTCAGCAGAAACAGTTACATACAACAGATCTTCTTCGTACCTACTGAGGTCAATCGACAAGGGGATGAATAATTATTCTACTAGTGCTACATTATGGTAAAGAAAAATGTCTCTTGGAATTGTTGATTTTATTTTATTGTTATTCCGAACAAGTAGTGAGACTAGATAATCTGAAAATTCTGAAATTGATTATTCTTAAAGAACAAATTTGTCTGACTCACCTCTCATTCTCTGATATTATTCAATTAGAGTTGTTATGGAATAAAAAAATGTTGAAATTTTACTGGTAATAGTTCAATATTTCCAAAACACTCTGTAATTCAGATGAAAATACTACGTCAATATGAAACATGACTCTTGGCATTCAAAAAAATGCAATAAAAAATACAGGTCCGTATTTGAAAATTAAAAGTTGAGGGTGGCCCAATTTATACGATACCCTGTATATAATTATTATTCAGATATTTGGAAAGGCTACAAAAAGTTGCTATGGCAAAGTGGCAAAATTTAAAAAAAATCTTCGTAAAATAAAAAGATATAGGCAAAAGAAGAATTTCGAAATTTTCGATTTTTTCTGTATAACTCCAGAACTGAAGAAGCTAGGTCAGATTTTTTTCATCCATATAATTAACCTCTGAAATACGCTACTTTGCCCCCATTTAATCAACCCTCTATCTCTTACCGTTATCGAAATCCCCATGCATAGACTCGAATTTGAATAGCCCTGTATATTGTTTACCCCACACAATGCTCAATACCTAGTTCGATGCAAAAATGTATGCAGGATATAAATGGCAGGCAATTTTGAACTTGTTATAAAAGTTAATCAACCAACATAATTGCCAGGAATTTGAAGGTCTGATAATCAAATGAATGTATACCAGGTATGATGATTCATTAGTATGAATAAATTTACACCTATCAAGAAAGATTATTTCAAGAAAGTTATTGATCATCAGCATACATTTATTGCAATCTTATCAGAGAAACATTGTTATGAATAATACTGAATGACAATCATCCTTGCAAACTCAATGATAAAACAAGTAGGAAAGTTTATTGCCTTATAAGGTTATATCTATTTTAACGAAAAGATTTCGAGATTTTCAGAATTATATGCTGTTTATTTTTACTCAAAAGCACCGTATCATGACGTAGGAACGCTATAGAAAAATAGTTAAAGCTGTGCTGTAAAATTTTGAATTTGGCAGGATATCGGATGACACATCCTTATAAATCCACGTTTAGAGTCGAGTAAAATCAACGTCCACTAAGAAGACATGAGTTAAATACTTTCCTCGGGGGCATGTAACCTTGGAATAACCAAGAATGAGTCATATTACCAGCAGGTGTATTGTTTTATTAGAAATTATTCCTCGCGGAAAGTCTACACCCTGTTTTTTACCCCTCGTATTCAGAACACACATTTGATCAGTCAGCATCTTGAAATTATTTTCAAATTGTAAGTAATGTAGCAAAAATGTATCGGTAATTGCTGGAAATTTTAGCCTAGCATACTTGGCAAATATATGCTAATAATTCTGAAATATGGCGACCGGCTATCCACTTATCAGTGGGAGTCGAGCCCCAAGCGAGAGATCTCAGGAAGTGAGTGCATTCCAGCAATTTTCTAGTCAAAACAAAGATGCACTTACCATTGTGAATTATTCCTCAAGCACTAAAAACTTTTCAATACTGAACTACCAGTTTCACTGAATAAATAAGACTGTACTTTGGTGGAGGTCTAAAGCGGACGTTGGCCTACCGGTAGCTGGGAATGCGCAAGCGCAAATTCGAGTTTTACTACGCCAATTCTGAAACTTTTATTTTACTTTTTATCCGGCTTGCACACCATTAACTGCTATTTCACAGTTAGAAAGGACTTTTCAGAACTTTACTTGTTAGTTAACGCACAAAGAAAACTTGGCAATAGCCAATATTTCACAGGAACAAAATTCAAACTCGGTTTACTTTTTGTCGCGTATGCACTGCGAGAATTTTAAATTCGGGAAAGGCTACGGCTGAATGTCTTTTGGTGTTTTTGAATGAATTAAATGGACTTTTATATATTTACGATGTTTATCTGGTGCCTTGTCAGTTCATTTGATCAAATCAGTTGTCATAGGAACTCGAAAATTCAGTTAGAACGACTGGAAAGTCAGCTCGAAATTTCGACCAATGTTGAAGCGGGATTCGCCTAAATGTCCATAAAAGGTAAAGTGAGGAGTCATCTCAACATGGCTGCGTGAAATTGAAAGTTGGCGCCACGCCCTCCAGTAATCGATTTCCTGAAAATTGCTGTTGAGAGGATCTTATCAGATAGAGGCGAATTCCATTTATAGGATTCATTTCCTTTTATCTGTAAGCGATTGTGCATAAAAGAACAATAAATCGAAATTACAGTCGATAAGCGCATTTGTAAGGTGTTCAAATGTGTTTCACAATATTCTATCATATCACGGTACGGTAAAATGTATTCTGAATATTTAAATTTAAGGTAGAAGTTTCTTCAAGTTTTCCAAATTACATAGGGCAAGGAATTGTGAAAATTGTATTGCTAATATATTGTAGGAATCATCCAAGTTATTCAACAAAACTACACAAATTCAATGTCCCGCGCAATAAATTCAACATCACATGTCATCGTTAACGGCGAAAGGTCGAACCACATATGCACGTTTCGAATAAAGGGAAAATGTGAGAAGCATTTTCAGTTTCCAATGCTGCATTTCAAGAGAATATTTGTACATATTTACAGCAACATTGAAAATTCTAAGAAGTAAAGGCTCATTCGTACCCTTGCGAATATTCGCAATTTTTTTTCAAAAAAAATACAGAGAATGATGAATCACAACATGCAATTTTTCATTATTTGGGGTTAGATATTATTACACTACTAAAAAATAACATGATGATTCATCATTCACCACAGTTTTTTCACAGTATGAGTCGAATTGCAAAAAAATTGCGAATATTTGCAATGGAATGGATGAGCCTCAAGTGCTCTCACATTGTTGCCAACACATGGCCGCCGCTCTCTATAGACAGTGACGGACTAGCTCTTGGTATATGAGAGTTATGGTGGATTTATGCAGCAATCATAAGTCATAAAGAAGAATATTCGTCAATGATTGGTTGGTCCGTTTATTCCAACCAATCATTGACGAATATTCTTCCTTATGACTTCAGACTTATGATTGCTGCATAAATCCACCATTACTGCTGACAGTTTTGTTGCTTGGTTCGAATCCAAGTACGTCGCTATGACGCGTTGATGCTACAAGATTCTGATTGGCTAAAGCTTATTAAACCCTCCTTGTTAGTTTAGTCTCTTTGATTTTCAACCATATTCCCAGGCACCTCATTGGAATCAACGGCTAACAAAAAAGAGACAGAAATATATTTCCTTCAGTTATGGTGGATTGATGCAGCAGTCATAAGGAAGAATATTCGTCAATGATTGGTTGGTCCGTATATTCCAACCAATCACTGACGAATATTCTTTCTTATGACTTATGACTGCTGCATAAATCCACCATTACTATTTTGTAGTTTCATTTTCTTGTCAACATTGGTTGCGTCTACCAAAGGTCAGTGGTTGCAGCTTTGTAGTACTGTTTTCTGTTATGCGGTAGTTGTTTATTCTAGGAGGGCCAAATAAAATCGCAGCGCTTTATTTTAAATTGAATTATTTTCATACAGCAAAGCGCCATACCGTAAACAAATCAGCATTACTCTTAAGATGTGGACCATGTAGAAACCTTATTCTCCACGATCATCACAGGATATTATCAACACACATTATTGTGAAAGCAGCATAACGGGTAGTAAGAGACCAGTTATTGTTTTGATGATATCCCGGAAGCAGTGGCGTGCTATTTATTTTTAGATATAGTTTTCAGATTATTCTGAACAGTATAGGACGAGAATTTTAATGTTTATATTTTTCATTTCAACAAACCAATTACTATTCACGGAGGTTTGGAAAACCCAGGTAGAAAACTAATTTTTCTTCGGAAATTCCTTGCAATATGTTGATATGGGTGTTCCAATTCAGTCGTAGTCTTTGGTATTCTACAGAACCTTCTCACTTTTGGTGACAGTAAAACCATATTCTGAACTAATCCAAAAGCACTTGACGTCGTCCAATACAAAACAAGACACTGAAAATGATATTTTGTGATTATATTGTGAATATTATTTAAAACACTAATAATCACCGAAGGTACAGATGCTGCAATGGGAACCATCAAAACGCTCAATCCTCTGAAGATGTTTGTCAAAACTTTCTGCATTTTTGAAGGATCATTCACTTTTGATAAAACTTGAAGCTGCAAGAAGAAATTCACTCAAACCAATAGTTATGACAGATTATTTTAGCAGAGATAAATCCTATATATACAATAAAATTTTGGATATTATGGGACATTCTTAATATCACCCCAACTTTAGATTCATGTTCGATATTCAACTTACCTCAATTATTGTCAGATTCAACAGTCCTAATGCCACAGGAAGTATTCCAGAAGCATCAACCTCTGTGAGATTGGGGATAAAACCAAATCCTCCAAATGTTAGCTCTGTGAAAGTCATCTGTGCATCTAAATCTTGGTAGGGCAGCATGTACACCAAGTTTCTCAAAGCCACAGACAATGAAATCCACATTGGAATTTGTACTAATATTAAAAGACTAGACTTTGCGGGATGGCAATTATCTCTGATAATCAAGTTGTTCCATTGCTTTCGAATCTAAAAAAGTCACTGTTGTTGATGCAAGGAAATAGCTACAATAACTAAATGCTCACAGATCTATTATAAGTTAGCCTAGCTGTTTTATCGTCCCAGTTATACATTCTAACAGCAATAGCCGTTTCTTTTTGCAGCTCTTTGGCAATGGCAGGCATTTCAAGTTTTAAATTTTCCAGCTTCCCTAAAATGTAGTGTTGGTACATGGCTAGTGGCACTGTGACACATGTTCTCATTAGAATAGTTGTGCATATTATAGTGCCCCACCATGGTAAGCCAGAACTATCGTGTAACGTTACCAGAAGCTTTTGAACACACTCTACTGGAGTGCTTTCGGATAACCACTTGAAAATCCCAGTCTGACTCTTCGCGAAAGATTCGACTGTTGATTGGACAGAGAAGTGTCTTCGCTGGTCAAGGCTGCTATGACCCACACAGCTTACTGCCGGAAGAGGCTTGTATTCGTTGCGATTTGAAAGTGGTCTAGGTTCACCGTAACATAACCTAAAACTTCGTTTAGGTAGTCTGACGTTTCGTATCATTTTTACTAACCATTGCGATTTTCAGTATCCAGATTCCAGACTACCCAGAGCACCATAAATAAGTTCAAATTACTGATCAGTTCATTTTAAATAATTAAATTAAACTCTTTAAAATTCATTCGAAGTCAGTGTTGCCACCACAGAAGAAACAAGTTTCTGACATTTCTGTAATCTGTGGTTGTCACTCCAGAATTTTTTTTACTTGGACTTGGATTGGAGTTATAAAATTATACTAAATTAAAAAATTAACCTAGGGTGCAGTAAAAAGGCGTATTGAAGCCCAGTTGGGGTTATGCCACCCGGTAGGATTATAAAGGTGTGACGTCAGATATTGACGTGACCAGTTATTGTTATGATAATATCCTGGAAGCAGTGGCGTCCTCTTCATTTATATAAGACAAGTTAGTAAATTAACTCAAACTGAGAAGAGCCAAGCAATCAGATTGCAGTTCAAAATCAAAGAAACGTTAACTCTCTTTGGTGAGAAATCACCTGATTGCAGGATAGAAGAAAAAAAATGAGACACAACCTTCACATTTATTATAATATATTGATAAATTGTTTGTCCATCTAAACTTAATACAAAGCGTTCATTTGACTAGCCAATTAGTAAGAGCACTTATTCGTATATGAAAAAATATAATATACAATATACACTTATACGAGAACTATTTATACCCGCTCTATGCTGCCTTGACAGATAATTCTCAGCATCAGTTCAGGAGAAATCTAAAGCAAAACACAAACGTTAGCAGTGAGAACAAAAAGTATTTTACCCCTTCACCACACAAGTAATTTAATTCCTAGATACGCAAAGTTATCTTCATCAGTAGGGGTTACCGAACTAACTGTAAATCGTCATACCAGTCTTATTTTAATCAAATAATTAATTACCATGAGGTAATCTGTTCACTAGGAAGTGACCCTACCTGAAGGGCAGGTACAACCCCACCCAATAAATACAACAAAGGCACTTAATTATTCCTTTACTGGTATCAATTAAATTTTAAATTCCAAACTATTTGACTTGATACTAGTAAAGGAATAATTAAGCGCCTTTGTTGTATTGTTTATTGAGTGGGGTTGTTTGTACCTGTCCATTTGGTAGGGTCACTTTCTTGTACCTACACAGATTACCTCATGGTAATTAATTATTTGATATAAATAAGATCGGTATGCCGATTTACAGTTAGTTTAGTGATCCCTGCTGTTGAAGATAACTTTGTTATCGAAATGCGCAATAGGAATTAAATTACTTGTGTTGTTGAAGGGGTAAAATACCTTTTGTTCTCACTGAGTGACATCACAGGCGTCCAAAATCCCATTTTCGACACAAACGTTAGCAGCTAGACAAAAACAAGCCTGCCTGAGCCTTACTGGAAGAGACTGACCCCATGGAGAAAACATAAAATTGTTGAAATCTGGAATTTGCATGCAGGAAGTTTTGTGCAATAGCTCATGTTTGATGACGAGTTCTGTCGGATTTCAATTTCATAGTGTGGAATGTAATTTCCCAATAACTTGATTTTGTAACTGTGCAGTTGTTCATCAACAAAGTGCTTATAAAAAAGTATATGGTTAGGTGTTTTCCATGAGAATGTTTATGTATATTTGACATTTTTTATAAATATATGCGTTAACTTCAGACTTCCCCCATTTAAGGTATCATTCGGATGAATGAAGCTGAAAATTTGCTCAAAAAATACTCCACATCCTTTCAAATATGTTGTGCGTTCAAACCATGGTTAACTAAGATTTGGAGGATTGAAGCATACTTTTTATTTTGAAATTCGACTTTTGCTACCTGCGAAAAATTTCCAAAAAGTCCAAAAATTTGGTTAGATATGTAGTTCAATGATTTTTCGAGTTTCGCATCAATTTAGTACTGACAAAAAATCGATTAAAATAAATGTCTATAATAAATGCTCATCGATACATCATTTCTTTTAGGACAATAAAGTATATTTCTCTCTCTCTCTTTTTCTTAAAGAAAAATAAATTTTGGTCTATATTCAGTAATCAAAAGTAGTAGTATCATGATGAAGCTGGAGGTATATGGTTTTCTTATTAGATCAGCAATTTTGTAGATATTCAAAAAATAGCAAAAACTTAAAGTAGCAATAAAACGACATGTGTAAAACCGGAATAGAAACAAGTTTTCCCTTTAAGCCTATTTTAAGCGATTATTTTGAGAAAAAAATTACTTTTCAAGCCATTTTTATAATTTTTAAAGTAAAACTTAAAGCCCAAGTCGAATTTCAAAATAAATTGTTATTAAAAGATTTTCCCACATGATGCAAACGGTTTGAAAGACATTGTAGAACATTATCTCATCACATCATGAAGATTATTTCATTTCATTTTTCATAGACAAAAGGTATAAGCATGTCTGTAAATCGGGAAACGGGAACAATCGAAAATCCTCATTGAATCGATTTTTCGGTTACATTTAGACAAAAAACTCAACATGATTATCGAAACCACAATCCGAAAGAATAAAACAGAAAAGAGAGTGAATTTATTTTGCATTACATTTCCTCAATTATTCTCTATATTCGATTTCAAATACAAATACTATTCCTGCCAAAAATCGCAGCGACAAGATGTAATAGAACTAAATGCCATGTAATCTTTACTGACATTTATTTTCAGATGATTCTAGGACTCCTGCAAAAGATATGTCACGGTGATAAGGTTTATCGAAGTGAAAAACTTTTTACCACTCATGTTATGGTATTTTTCGTGGATTAATTTTATTTCTTAAACGAATGTACCATGAATATACAATGAGACAGCT
The DNA here is from genome assembly GCA_944452925.2 of Chrysolina oricalcia. NCBI lineage: Eukaryota > Metazoa > Arthropoda > Insecta > Coleoptera > Chrysomelidae > Chrysolina > Chrysolina oricalcia. Next base: position 72,459,135 of record OX101813.2, read on the forward strand.
ATGTAAGTTTTTTGTCTTTGGGACCTGCCCTATTACTTTGATCCAACCCTTTCCAAATTCAGTTGCGGTAAATTTTCATTACACTTGGGATTTTGAGAACGTACCAAAAGAACCAACACTAATTTTATACATTTAGAACGGGGGTTGGACGTTTCATTCTTTTCACGTATACAATCTACATAATCCTGAATCATTCGAATCACTGGCAGTATCAAAGTCCCATACTGACACATCAAAATGAATCGTTCTTAAATTAGTAATTTTTCAACAGAAATCCACCAAACATTCTGAATCTATTCGTCAAGGAATAAAATGGTGGCACGTTCACTTTCACCATATTGGCAACCATGAACATGTGACATTTGTTACATATTCATAGATGTCATCAAAGAGAAAATGATTGGAGAAGAATTTTTTTTACTTTTATTTTGGAGTTCGTACCTTTGCACATTTTTAATGTCTGAAATTGTTAGTTGAAAGGGCCCTTTTCGACCTCTGCTGAGCACTATCTCAAAAACGAGGCCAAGCTCGGCAAAACGATATTCAGATTCGTGTTCAGGACGTCAAACTACGTAATTAGCATGAAAATTATGAAAATCATACGTGGAGCTCAGATAATGAAAATTTACCCAGTTTCAGAATTGTTTTCCTTCATCACTACAGTGTATCATTAACAAAACATGCAACATTTATTTTAATCAGTATCATAAGTACTGAAATTTATCCCGCCCAAAAACGTTAATAATAATTATAAACAAAACATTGAACTTAAATATAAGTGAAAATAATAATGGCACAAAATAAAAATGTAATTCATTTGGTGAAATTCAGATGATAAAAACTCGTACAATGCTCATTCGACCACATCTTGTCAAACATCTGTAAGGATATTACATATCACAGTAAGGGAATTCAAAAGATACTGGAAAGACCTGACGATTAAACTTAATCTTTCAAGTAATTGAGATTTTATGCTTTTTTCTAAAGCAATACAAAAATAATAAACATTACCACACAACCACAAGATACCAAACAGAGCTGGGTAATTCCTAGTTAAAAAGTAATTAATAATTACAATTACCCTTTTTTCATGTAATTTGTAATGTATTTAAATACTTTTTTCTTAAAATAATTTGGAATTATAAATGCAGCAAAATCTGTGCAGGAATTGTAATTTGTAATTATGTTATTCAAATTATTTAATTACAATTACTTCTTATAAGTACAATAATCAACATTTATAAGCAGGTACACTTAATTTTTCTAATTACCGTTACTTTCAAATGCGTGTTAACGAGATAAACGCGTTCAACTTTTTGCTGATGATACAACTATTGTAAATCTTGCAGAGAATGAATTCGAAATTCTGTCTAATATTGAACAGAATCTTCGAATCCTATTTCTTCCTGGAAATTTCTACAAAAACGCCAAATAAATGTTTTCCGTATTTTGATAAATAAGCTCATAAAATCTGAATGAACCTAAAAAAATACCATTTTTGAGAAAATAAAAAATTGAAATATATCAAAAAATGTATTTGAACAATTTTATTGCCCTTGAACTGATAAACAAAAAGTTCGAATGAATTTTTTCCATTTCTTGAAAAAAAAATTTGAGATGCGGACTTAAAGGAATTTTTATTTTTTTTGGCTTTTTAAAAAACAAAAACTCGGAGACTAAACGAGTTATCGAAAAAATGTATATGGACACGTTTATTGTACTCAAACAGATCTACAAAAAATTCCAATGAAATTTTTCCATATCTCTAAAAAAAAATTGAAATGCAGAAGAATTTTCTGTATTTTTTGTTTTTTAAACACCAAAAATTTGAAAACTAAATGAGATATCGAAAAAATGCATATCAACACTTTCATTTTACTCGAACAGATCTACAAAAAATTCTTATGAAATTTTTTCATATCATGAGAAAAAAAAAATTTACTCGCCCTGTAAAAAATGTTTGAATACCCTTATTATCATGAACGAACCAGAAGCAAATCCAGCCAGATATTGAAATTCCTGAAAGTTGAATTATATTTCAAGTCAACGTTCCGTTTTTTCAATTTTTCAGTACCCCTGTAGCAAATGAAACTTTTTCTCATGAGGGACTGATATTTAGTGGCATTAGAACACTATCACAGAAAAAAAATTCTTGATACATTGAAGAAAATAAGAAATACATGCTTTTAAAAAATGGGTATTTTCCAACTTAATCACCCTGTATCTCTGAAACTTGTCATAGGATTGAGTTGGGCCCATGGACACTATTGTTTAGAAAGTCGTCAACTAAAATATACTAACAATTCATGAAATTTCATCGAAGCTGGCCCTTTATCGTCAATATCCATTTTAGCGTCCATTATATCTGAATTCGTTTAGAAATCGTCCATTAATAACAAATCGTTCATTAATAGGGGTCGATAATGGTCGATTTCATTCGCATTGAACAACATTAAACTGACATGTTGATACGAGGTAATTATTAAAGTTCCTGTAATTACCCAGCTCTGAAACCAAACCTATAAAAAGTCAACAGACACGTACAAAAACCTTTTCCAAGCCATTTCGAAGGCTTTCAACAAAATTCCTCCTCAGCGTCGCATCATCGGGTAAAAGTCATAACGGAATGTTCACAGCCATAGCTATACGTCGTTTGATTGTCTCACCTCCTCGCACGTGATTTCCTGCGTGTCGGGCGACGTGTACAGTATGTTGGCGGATATTATGATGGGGTAGTCTAGGTTGTTGTCGAACGACATTATTTGGATTTCTTCTCCTTTGGTGAGCGACACTTTCAGTATTTCCGACTGTTTGGTGTAAACGATCTGTCGTTGCTCGTTCAGCCTGGCCACAGTCACCCTGAAACCGAAGTTAGTCGTGAAATTCAGTAAAAACAGTTGAAACGTTTGCAGACTTGAACGGTCACTGTTTGACTTAAACTGGAATTATTTCAAGTTCCAAGTGTGATAACGGGAAAAATCTTGACAAATAAAGTCATATCATGAACTTCAACAGCCTGCTAGATCATTACCAACATAGAGACAAATTTAAATAAATAAAAGATGACCAGAACAAAAATTGAATTAGAATGATTTTTTCAATATTGCCCAAACATTCTCTCTAAGCCTTTCATGCTAGATCAATTGAAGAACTTGATATGTGCTGAAATCGTTCCTAACCTCCCCCCTCCCCCACCTCACCCCTCTTTGTCACTCTCTCTTGGATTATTCGTGACTCTCTTTACCTGTTCTAATTTTTTCCTCCCATTTTCCTTTATTCTTTATTCCTTTGTATATCCCCTTTATCCAGTTTCTGAACACTGTTCTTATCTACTTCCCTTTTTTCTTTGCCCCTGCACTTTATTGCTCTATGTCTATTTTTCTTTAAAAACTTTTATTTTTTTTCTTCTGGTTCCTTTTTGTTCAATTTATTATTCTTGTCTTCTCTCTCTATCTTTCTTTTGCTTTCTTCAAGTCGCTCTCCTTTTCATCTGTCAGCTCTGTTCCTCTTTCTATCAACCTTTTCTCTTTATTCCTATATTTCCTGTATTTATTCCTCCATCCATCCATTTTAAATTTTTTCTTCGTTATTTTCCCCCCCTTCCCCTGTTTCCTCTACTACTTTATGTTTGTTTCTTTCTATCACCATTCCTTCTACACACCTTTCCTGCCTGTCCAGTTTCCCCCTTCTCATATTATTTATTTCCCCTTGTTTGTTTATTTATTTATCTGTTCGGGTGAAATGAAATTGGTATGTGGTGGTTTTTGGAGTTGGAAAGTAGGATTTTTTTGGAAATATTTAATTAATTCAAGATGTTAAGAATAAAATTGATAAAATTGAAGTACCCTTTTCTCCAAATATTTCCACAAAGTGGAAAATATCAGGCAAAAATCTGACAGAAAACAACTACTTCTCTGGCTAATGCCACGACGGATATTGAACTACATCTGACAGATATTTGTGCAACGTTCTTCGAAGAAGACAGTTGCAATTGCTTATTGAGGACAAACAAAAGATTATCCTTAATTGGGCTGGGGATGACCACCTGCAGACATGTTTCGAGGTTGTTGCCTCTCATCAGAGCAAGGGTTGGTCCGACAACTTTGAGTTGACTTGTCCCTGCCAAATGAATTATAATTCATTGTTTATCTAATAATTCCCTACGGATGAAGCAGCGACTTACAGAAAAGTCAGTCGCAGCGCCACCTGCCAGGAAAATCAATAAGCACTCCTCGAGACAGCAAAAGACTCCAGGGAGAGTAAATGCGAAAATTCGAACAAGTTCAAATGTTTTGCCGGAGAGCACAAATAAATGATAATAAAATCGAAAAAGTCGAAGTATCCTTCTCTCCAAGTATTTCCACAAAGTGGAAAATATGAGGCAAGACGGCTGCTCCAATATGGCGGACGAGTTTCTTTATTATGGTACGATTCTATTCAAAATTGGTTTGTGGAGGTTTTCGGGGTAGGAGTTTATAATTAAAAAAAAAAAATTCAAGATGGCTGCTCCAGTATGGCGGACGAGTTTTAATATTATTTTTTGTAAAAGTTTATTAATTCGAGATGGCTGCTCCAATATGGTGGACAATTTTTGTGATTATGGTCAGATTCAATTTAAAATTGGTTTGTTGGCGTTTTCGGGGACAGATTAGGAATTTCTTTTTGAAAACTAATGAATTTAAGATGGCGGCTTCAAGGAAGAATTTTACGATTATGGTCCAATTCTATTCAAAATTGGTATGTGGGGGATTTCGGGGTAGCAGATTATAATTTTTCTTCGTAAAAAATAAATTAATCCAAGATGGCAGCTCCAGTACGAGTTATGTGATTACAGTCCGATTCATTTCAAAATTTGTAAGTGAGGATTTAAGGGGTAGAAGATTACGATTTTTTTGTAAATATTCATAAAATCAAAATGGTTTGTTTTGTTATTGTTTTTCTCCTTGCCCCTTTTTTCTCTTTTCGTTACCAAATTAATGAATTGTCTGAATCCTACCTTATTGCGACATGCCTCGTCATTTGAAGACTCAAAAGCTGCTCGAATTCAGATCTGTGGTTCCTTTTGATCGACAGCGTGACACCATCGGTGATCATCAACAAGTCGACTCCGAAATGGAACCCCGTCCATCTCCAGACGTGCCTTTCGTTCACGGACAACACCCTCCCGCATCTCAGGCTGCTCGCCAGAAAAACCTCGTCGGTAACCTCGTTGGGCCTGGAAAAAAGCCATAAGTCGCAACAGAACGGCCCGAGGACTGATCCTTGCGGGAGCTTTCGTTGACTCACCCTTTGTCGTCGTTCTGGTTCACCCTCAATACGTTTTTCCACTGCTGCAGGATGACCGGATCGAGCCATATTCGAGGTATGATGTTGTCACGTATTATAAGCAGTACGTCCAACTGGTGGGATATTAGGTTAGGTAACCTAAGCCCTTGAAATGCAGCGATGAACTGTTTTCCTTCCGTTGAAAGGAGGTATGGTAGTTTGTCTGGAAGAAATATTATATAAAAATGCTATGGCTAGAGAATTTCCAGAGTACATTCATTATACCACACTTTATATTTGAATGGAAACATCTACTTGGTTGAGACGAAGAATAACTATGAGCTAAACTCCGGCAAGTTAAATCATTCATTATTATTATTAAAGATGGATTATTAAATGTAACTGTTCAGAGTATGGCCATTTTTATTAACCCACAGACATTGTATCCAGTAGTAACCTGTCTCATTTCTTCTAAAAGGTTATTTATGTATATAAGGAACAGAGTGGGTCCCAAAATCGATTCCTGAGGTATCCCAACAGTTATGAGTTTCAAATCAGAAGAGAAGCAATTACATTTGACGTGTTTATGTATCAATCAATCAATCAAAATATCCTTTATTGTCAGAAGATATTATCTCATGGACAAAGTTTTAGAAAATGTATAAAGGTAAAAGAGATAAAAGTAAAACATAAAGAATATAAGACTTGTCAATAAATAAATTACAATACAATGAAATACAATAACAGTTTGTTAAAAAATTAAAAATTAAAACACAAGAATTCGTGTATATATAAATAAATAATCAATCTTAATATAAAAAGATGTGTGACTTGTTTCTAGGATAGGAGAAAATCCATTGAAGGTCACTTCCCCTAAATTTTATGTGGTAGAATTGCATTATAGTGTATCTAAAAGCTTTGGAGAAATCAATGAACAACTTTTATTCTTATCCAAGACCTTAGTAACCTCCACAAATTCAAATAATGCTGTATCAGTACCTTTATTCTTCAAATTTATTTATTTACTTAATTTTTATTCATTTATTCAAGGGGTAGTCCCAATTACAGTTTGTTACAATAAATCTTAAAACTGAAAATAAGTAAATACAGAATAAAATATAATAATGCAATAATAATAATAACGTCGACAACGGTTTTTGAATGCTTTTGTACATACCCTGGTCTGCCTATTGACAATAAAATCTATTAAACCTAAAATCTCCTTACAGTGAATGCTGATAAAATACTGTTTAAAAAAAATGTTCTATAATAATTCTTCTATTTTCTAAAGATAGTAAATACATATGATTTATCATATGAATATTCTTCTCTTCCCGACTTACGTTGTTTGAACAAATCCTAAGGAATGTATTTTGTACAGCTTTAATTTGGTTTTTGTATAATAATCTCATATGATATTAATAATAATGATCTCACTAATGAGAAATATAACAACTTGAGAGTAATCAAACTGAAGCCCTTATAAGATCTGTTGATAAAGTCCAACATCTTACATGATTTAGCTAAAATATACCCTTTCTCATTAATTTGAAGTTCAATTCACAAACATAATTCCCAAGTCACTGAGAATATTTTTTTGATTTGTAGTCATGTAAAACAGGGTGATTAATTCTAGAGAATGTTTGGCTGTAACATTTGGAGATATTCAAGTCCATGTGACTCATAACACACCAATCATAAAACTCTGACAAATCTTCCTGAAAGAGTGAGACATCATTTGTAGAAGAAATTTAATTGAATATCTTTACATCATCAGCAAAAATAAGTACTTACTAAGTTTGGTAATTGAAAAAAGATCATTAATAAATAAGTTATAGCAGAGGTCCACAGTGGGATCCTTGAGGAACACCTGAAAGAACCGAAATTGTGAATGTCAATCAAATCAAATCAAATATACTTTATTGTCTGAAGAACATAATTCTTATTGACAAAGTCACATAAAAGAAAATATCTAACAATAATTAGTGTTTCTACATATAAATACTATATATATATATATATATATATATATATATATATATATACATACATACATACACATACATATACGCATACATACCATACATGCACAACAAACAGGTACAAAATAAATAATGATACTTAGGCTCACACTATATAGCTTATATCAGATAAAAAATCTGTATCCAATGCAAAATTAGTCCATAAAAGCCCAAATAAGACAATTTGGCAATAAGCAAATCTTATTTTAAATAATACACAGTGACTGGATCATGAAAATTGAACAGATTACACAGGGTATACAAAAATGTTGGTCCAGTGATTGCAAAAAACATTGCACTCTTTGTGCCAATCTTACCTGCTCTAGAGCAAAAGTACTCATTGACCGTCGTTATGGAAGGTTCTTCGCCGTCTGGGAACAAATGCAGGAACATCCAGTACTTCAACATGACATAAATGGAATATTCTGTTTGGATAACGAACAGGTCCGGGTGGGAGACTAGTTTGCTCATGAGAGATATCGGAATGGTTCTGAGTTCAGATAAAGGATGGCTGAAGTAGTAAGGCATCAAATTCACCAAGAACCATTTGAAGCAAACTTCTTGGAGTTTTTTATCGCTGTACTGGCATGCTGCATTGTAGTAGTCTAGCGCTGTCTGAAAATATAGGTACTAAGCAATAAACAGGCTCAATTTAATGAGCATTTCACGTATTTCAAGGTGAGAATTTTTTATCCAAGAGATATAGGATAGAAAATGCTTCATATTTATTCAAGTAATAATGATCCAGATACCTTTGGGTTTATAGTTTCCAACATGACTTCTGTGCACTTATCGATCAGGCCATCCAATTGGAACATAGTAGCTGTAGCTAAAATCGGGACTATTTCAAGGGGGTTGAGGGTTATTTCACAATTATACAGAGACCCCAGCACCACTTTCAGAGCTGAAAACAATGATCAGTATCTCAAAATGAAAAATTCCAAACTGATACTTACAATCCGTTGTAATTAAAGGGTCAATAATGTCTATGGTGATATATTTTTGGGTTGTCTCTAACCAAGACCCTCCAAACATACTAGCGAAGTAAGGGCTCTGGCACAGATACACCCTGTGTAAGTAGAACTCTTGATCTAGAGCGCAAACTGTCACGTCAGAGTTTTTACCTTCGATGAAGAGGGCCTGGTAAATGTAGTTTGCTGTGCTGACAAGTTTTTTTCTAAAACATATTCGAGATTATTACAGTTGAAAGAACTTTAGGAGGTAACAGACAGGTAGTGTTAAAAGAATTCCTGACATATATTATCACTGTCCTATTCAATTCAACTAACCTTTTAGGGGTATGTAGAGCTATATCAATAACTTTATTGATTTGTTCTTCTTCCGATTCGGAATGTTTCCTTTTTTTCCCAGTTACATACCCAGTAACATTGCTCACCAAAGCTTGTGTTGAATATTTCACACCCATGATAGGTGTGACAATTATTCTGAATGAAAATATAGGTCAAACGGAATACAAATATTTACAAGTTATCACTAGTATTTTTATTATTGGTGTGTTCCTATTGTTGATTTATTAGCATCTATTATTTTCTCCATTTATTTTGTTGGTCCGAGTTGATGGAATGTCAAGTTTTATATATCTATATTCTTTTGCCAAAATCAGTTTCCCAAAATTCGTCTTTCCAACTTTCACAATGTTTATTTACGAAGATTTCGTCATCGAATAAAAATAAGTGTCAAGGTTCCTGAGGGGGGTTAGTTTTCAAAGAAATGTATTTCATCACTAACAAGTAATTTCAGTAATATTCATCAGCAATGGATGGACAAAATTCAAAAACGATACGGTTCGTAAATCGTGAATTCTTAAGTAAAAAAAAACTGTCAAATCTATTTCCGATTTGAAAATGTTTTTAAAAAACATTATGTCTAACATCCCGATCGTCGGCCTCGTCCCCGTGTCGTAATGTTCCGTCCACAGACCTCAAGAGGTCTGTGGTTGAGGTCTGTGGTTTCGTCGTATCGTAGTACTCGTAGGTCCTTTCGTTTCGTTGATAAACTAGACAATTTACACTCGATTTTAGTATTCCTTTGCCGACTGGATTGACATTTTCTTTTGTGAAAATGCACTCAACTGCAGTTAATTTGAAATATGGTGTAAATTACACTACACTCTAGCAAGAAGCAGACGAAAGGACTTATATTCCGATTTTTTTCTTGCAAGCAAGCAGTTCTGCCAACGGAAACTGGTCAAAATTTCATTTTTTCTCCCAAAATTCCCAAAGCAAAGTAATACTGTATATTTAAACAGAGCAATTATTATCGTACGTTATTTTCACCCAAAACATTAGAGAGATACTGAGAGTGATAATCCAGTTTCACCAGAAACTGAGAAGCGTATTATGTGAGTGTAGTCCAGAAATCGTTGCAACGTTGCTAATTCATTGAAAGTTTATGCAACAGGATCTTCGTGTTTTTCGATGGGGCCCCTGGCGACCCAAGACCCAACTCCCCAAAAGACTAGAATACATGGTATTTGATTGGAACATGATTTTGCGTGGTCTATGAGCTTCTAGAGCTACGCGGGTGCTATCTTAAGCCATTCAAGAGAGCGGCTCTCATGGTGTTCTGTGACCTGGAGCATAGAACACCTAACTTACACATATGTTCTGTGCCTGGAGGCCATTTAGCAATCTAGTACTTTTTCCGGTTCACTTATTACTTTTTTCCTGGTTACCAGTGTTCTAGTGTACAATATTAAGTATATTGAAAGATTTTGTGTTTATGTGGTGAGGTAATGTCAAAAATTCAGGAATAAACAAATTTTCGGAAAATATTCTGTTGTTTTGTTAGTGAGACTATTCGTTGTATGTGCAAGGAGGATGGAATCTAGTTTCGACGAAATTATTTCCACGTTGGAAAAGAAACAAGAGAGCAGGGATCTCTTGAAAGTATTGGTAAAAATTAGAAAGGAGGTCGAGTGGCCGAAAAACAAAGACCACGTCACAAAGTTACGGACCCGGGGATATTTGAAACACCTTATACGGATTTTACAAATGCCTCAAAAACCCATCATAGACGTAACTTTGAGTATTTTAGGGAATTGCATTCTGGATAGGGACAGTGCAAGAGAAGCAGTAAGTTAAATTAGTTTTATTTGATCACTCTATAGTTAAGAATGCTGTCAAATTTGGAAATTTGACAATGGCGTAACTGAAAGTGGGGTTGTGGGCTAAAAAGGGGTACAGGTTTGTGAATAAAAAATCATTGAAAAGGTGTGGATTCCTTGAAGGAATTTTTGTTAACTTCACTCTGGAGCTATCTATATTTTTCAATGTTTTATCCTAGAGAGTCATCAACTTTAGTTATTTCAGATTGGAACATACAACATTCTATCACCGCTAGGTCACCTGTTAAAACGTTACCCCAAAGAAGACTGTGTTATAGGAAGAATTTTTAGAATTCTTGGAAATATGTGCACCCATAGGGATCAGTGGGCTAACATAATTATCGATAGAACACCTAAATTCGTTACACATATGGTGGATCTAATTAAAGCAATTTGCAAGGATAGTATTTCAGCAGAAGACAACTATTCTGAGGCCACTGTTGTAATGGCACTGAGAGCTTTGAGGTAAAAATTGATAAACGTTATTTCATTTCAATATTTCAGTTGTTGATTTAATTGCAGGCTACTCTTGAACAGTAAAACAGTCATACCTCTAGTTAAGACTTTCGGAGTGTTGAAAATCGTTGGTTCTTTCTTCATCAAGCTGACTATGGAGTGGCAGGAGACAAAAAAGAACGAAATCCTTCTTCACAATATCATCAGATTGTTTCACGAATATTCCCGTTTCAAATACTATGCTTCCATACATGAACTGAGGAACACAGAGAGGGGAGACTCATTTTTGTACCTCTGCAACGTGCTGCTGTTGTATCCAAAACGCATAGTCAGGATAATTATGAATTTCATGAAAATTAGTCAGTTGAAGTCTGAACTGCCTATACCTGAGATTTGTGATAAGTTCATAAAAGAGGTGACAAAAGAGGATCTAAACATACAGGGTGAGCGTTTATATTGTAAACTGTAAAAGAAAAGAAAATTGGGTTGTTTGCTTCTGTTGAGTAAAATGTGAATATTCTTCATTAAAGTTCATCAACAACCATTTTTTTAATTTCCATCATTTCATACATCTACATCACTACATCTTCAGTTGACAGTACCTAATAACCAGACACAAGCATTATTCGCGATCACCACATGGGCGACATCTACATTTTGAAATTCGTATGAAAAACTCCGTGAAAACAAACATTCTGCCATAAGATTTCCACTAGTTATTTTATTTTTACGACCGGTTTCGGGTTTTATTGTATTATCAAGTATGATAACTGATACATTTGGAATCTAAAAATTGAATAGTCTGAATAATTAAATTAAATTCACAGGAGAAATAATTAATTACCTTGAGGTAATCTGTTTACTAGGAAGTGACCCTACCTGATGGACAGGTACAACCCCACCCAATAAACAATACAACAAAGGCACTTAATTATTCCTTTATTGGTATCAAATCAAATAGTTTGGAATTTAATGGACCATTATCATTATTAAGAAAGGGTTTCGAGCCCCTTTTTCGAATAGCAATACTTTCATAACAATCTAATTTTCTGTAATCATCAACAGGCTTTATTAATTTTAAATTTTGGATAACAAACCTAACAACATTTGGAGATTGTTCGTACTGCTATGTAGTAGCTGAAGGTTTGCGTCTCTGAAAATAGAGTTGAGGCCTCTCGTAATCTTGTGTAATTTTAATGAACTTTTTCTATGGTCACATCACCGACTTAACCTTTAAAGGTTACGTCGGTGGGTCACATCTCGAGTATTTGAAACAGTCAATAATAGATGTCGCCTACTCCGAGTTTCTTCCCTATAATTCACCCCCAACCTCCCGCTGTTGCAGAATTCAAAGAGGAGTACATGGGCTACATCCAGTGCCTCTGCTACCTGCTCAGCCACCCCGCCAACCGCACGGCCGAGCGCTGCGGCCGCTGCCTCCCCCTCTTCGTCAGAGTCCTCGAAGCCTTCGAGGACCCCTCCAACGCCGAACTCGAGTCCTGCATCCTGATGGTGACGACGCTCAACGGCTGCCGTTTCGACGGCGACCTCGTACGCGACCAGATGCGCTGCAAAGTCGTCCGGACGCTCGTCGACAAGCTGAAGTGGCTCAGGGGGGCGGAAAAGGGGTCGCCGGCGGTGGCCGTGAAGCACGCCGTGGCCAGGACGAGGGGGAGCTCGCTGAAGAGGAAGTCCAAGTGGGGCGCGTGGCCCGAAGCGAAGAGTTCTTGTCGGTGCGCGCGAAATGCGGAAGAGGGCGGGTTTTCGACGTGGCAGGTGAGTGCGCACGCGCAATACATTGCAGATTTGAGTTACCGTAACAACGTATATTGTTTGTACTGTAATGAAATAGTCTTAACTGGTTTCACCAACTTATTTGAAACATGTAAAAATACAACTCAAAACGTTTACACCTAATTTAGATTAGTCAACAAATGATTTTGGATCAGCCTTTTTTTCCACCTCCGAAAAATATCAACAAGGTGTCATCCGATTCAGAATAGCGTGTGGATGATTTTTGAAAAAATTCAAGAACCGTTTGCAAAAATCGCAAAAGTTTTCATCAATTAACTGAAAAAACAAAATGGGGTTTGATTTTTTGCAAATATCTCAAAAACTTTGTTTGAATGTTTTAGACGATGTAGTAACTTGATTACTTATATTTCGGACGTCCATCATCTTAATGGTTGAAAGATTTCTATCTCTTTCAAATTTTTTCACAACGTTTCAATTGCTTGAATCCGCAATCGTCTTCTGGTGAATAGTGACAAAATCAGATGCTACGCGACCTTTTATAGGTCTATAATTAAAGTGTAATTACGCGCGGTCTTGTGGCGCGCGTGGTTTCGCGCTTTTTCTCCCTCCAAAGCGGTCCATGAGCGGTTTCCATACGTTTTTAATTTCCACGCTTGGTTGACTGAAGGTACCATTGGCTTCTATGTAGGTGGTTTCCATAAATTTCCGTTTGAACCAATGTTCCTCTCTATGAAGAACACTAGCTTCGTCCCAGAGAATTCGGTGGTGTTTTGTCCAGGCGTGGTCAGCAATTCCCGATTTTGATGTTTCCCCTCGTTGAGTCCACTTTTTGTGTTCGGCTATTCTTACTGATAATGGCCTCTTGGTCTCTCCGATATAGGAATCTCCACATTCACATGGGACTTTGTAAATACAGTTTTTACTGGATTCTGTTGTGTTCTCTGGTTTCGTCTTGGTGAGGAAGCTTCGTAAGGTGCTGCCGGATTGAAAGCAACTCTTGATGTTGTATTTATTTCCGATCCTTCTGATCTTCTCGGAGATACCCCTGATATAGGGAAGAATGAGAACGGGGTTTTGTGGTCTTTCTTCGGTTGTCTTGGTCTTTTCGAGTTGTTTTGTAAGTTTTAAAGTATTAGCACTGCACCACTTACTTATTTTGCTGAGCTCATTATTCAAAGTATTCATCAGATCATCCATGTCACTAGAACAGTAGTATATAAGGGTGTCATCTGCAAACAGGTGTATTTTACATTTAGTTGACTCCCTGACAATTGTCATTTATATAAAGGAGAAAGAAGGTCCAAGTGTACTCCTTGCGGTACACCCTTATTGTTCATTAGTTCAGAGGTAGTTTTTGGTGACGGTTTGAGAGATATGACTCAATGAGAGGTAAGGTGACTCCTCGGATTCCATAATAAGAATGTTTTACTAAAAGTATTTGGTGTGGATCACCCCTTTAGCGAATGTTGTTTATTGGGGGAGAATTTCAGCCAAAACTGATTCCAATATAGTTCTTACTGTTGGGAATCACAGTTCTTTTCCTCTAGCATCTCTGTCACCCCTAAAAAGAGTATAACCCTTGATGAATAGTAAGTCGTCCCTTTGTGAAAAACTCTTCCTCCTTAGGCTAAGACATACTACGAAAGACATCCCTGCGTCACTCGCAACGCGTCGCCCGCCACCAGCGACGAAGAGTACGTAGAGATCGACCGCAGCCCCAGCCCTTCTTCTTCTTCCGACAGCGAACTGCCGGGGGCGGCGTCCCCTTTCGGCAGCCCGAATCCCGCCGCCATGGACGGCTCGGATACCGATTCGGATAATTATTCCCCGGTTTGCAGCGAGGCAGACAGCGAAGAGTTCTCGTCCGAATATCAGGAAAACGAGCAGGAGGCGGAGGAGGACGAGCCCTTGGAGGGGATGGCGGTGGACGTGCTGGACGAGACTGGTTAGTAGAGAACTTGATAATTTTTGAAGAATGATTTTTTTTGTTACAGTTTTTTGGTTATTTCCTCAATCTGTTGCACCCCTACTCGAAACCCTCGGAAGTCTTCGAGAGACTTGTGCGAGCTAGGGAAGACGCAACTCTTACATTTCAACGTGCGATGCCATAATTTATTTTATTTTTTATCTATTTATTTTATTGTTAATAATACAATATCAAAATAATCTTATATCAAAATGCACATGATGAATATCCATAATACAGAGAAAAAAAAATAGCAAAATGAACTTAAATGTATGCCTAAGTAACAACGGTCACATTTTGTATAAATAGAAACAATAACAAAAAACTATTAAAATTAGATTCAAAATTATTTCACATAGGTACCGGTAATTTTCCAATTTTTCAGAATTCTCAATCAACCAGAATTTGATTTTACTTTTTAATCCCAAGAAAACTAGTTTATTTTTTAAGAAACTGGCAAATTATTATAAATCTTTTTACCTATATAAATGGCATGTTGTTGCATCAGAGTTGTAGAGAACTTTTCAGTTGATATCCAACCATACATTTCATTCTTTGTATCATATTTATGTTGTAAGTATATGATTATCAATTTATAAATTTTTTCTTATGTAAATTGTCGATGCTTTATAAAATAATTGTTTGACAGATAAAGTTTTATATTGGTCAAAGAGAATTTTAGAAGAATAATCAAAGGGTTTTTTAACAATAATTTTCAAGGTATACTTTTGAATTGAAGTATGTGGTTTTAAAATTTGTTTAAATATGCCTCCTCAACCTATTATACCATAGGACAAGACAGACTGAAAGAGGCTATTATAAAAACTTATAATTAATTTACGACTGACAATGTTTCTCAACAATCTAAATTTATAAAGTGTTTTCCTCAGTGTTTTTTAGCAATTCAGTTATTTGTTTATGCCACTTGAAGTTGCAATCTAAGTGAACTCCTAGATACTTTATAACATCAACTTTGGAAATATGTTCGCTACAGTTACAAAGTTTTTAATTTTTTATGCATGAAATAGTATGGATCTTCAATTTTTTTTTGGTTGCATATTCTCATTCAACGTAAATGTCACAAAATGAGACTTTTTCAAATTCAAAGTTAGTAAATCGTGATTGAGATTATTTTTTAGAATTAATAAATCAAATTCAGCATTTGAAACTGTTTCTGCCCAGGTATTCCCACTACCTATATAAACTGTATCATCAGCATAAGAAAACAACTTTCCTTTAATTTTCGTATTTAACAGATCATTGATATAAATAAAATAGGTCCTAGAACTGACCCTTGGGGAACACCACATTTCTCTTTTCTAGAATTACTATTGATATGAACAATCTGAACAGTTTGAAATCTGCACCTGAGTTCAATCTTAAGCTTCCAAATTTTGGATGGAATTTCTTCATGGGCCAGAAAACCTAATTTCCAAAGGGAAGACTCATTGGCCATTTCTTCACCCCTTCCCACCCCTTTGAATTTCCTCAATTTTTTCTGTTTATTCCTGGTTATCTATTTACTTTGAAATTTTTTCTCAAACTTTGATAAACTTACCTTTCTTTTTGTGTCATTCGGGGGGGAGGGGGGATAATCATGAAAAACTGCTACTTCCCTTATTCAGGCATATTTAAACATTCGACATTACATTTAGAGGCACTCGGGAAATATTTTTTTTGCGTTTCGTAATAGGAGTTGGGGGAAGAAGATGAGGAGTAAGAATTTTATTTATAAAACAGCACAATTGGCGAAAGAAAATAAGATCGCAGCGCCACCTATAGCAAGACTTTGAACTACGAATCACGGACAAAGGTTTTTGACTTTACACGTGTTTATATGGCGTTTTGACGATATGTACTCCTATTTTCAAACAATTTGTGAAAATTTGTGATTTCTATAACTAAAAAGTGATTGTGTTTCTATTGAAAGACTCTAAAGAACGTTTCAGTAAGGTGATTCAAAGGTATTTCATCTCCGATTAGTTTTGAATGCTTCTGCAATTCAAGGTTGTATGGCGTTCTAATGATCTGTTCTACTATTTTCAAACAATTTGTGAACATTTGTGATTTCTTTAACTGAAAAGTTATTGTGTTTCTATTAAAAGACTTGAACGATAGTTTCAGTGTAGTTTACAAATATTTTACTTGTTTTTGGAGGTCATGATTTGCGATCAATTATTGAGCTGATTCATTCATCAGTCTGTTTGTCAAACAAGCATATACTTCGATATTATTTAGCTTGCCAATTTTCAGTTTCAAAATCCATGCTTTCCTTTGGTCAATTTCTTCAATCTGGTCGAACCAATTGGTGATTTTTTAACCTTGCTTTTATTTTTGGGGGAAATTTGTGATATTCCACATTTTCCTTTTTGCCATATCCTGGGACTGAACAACTGGGATTGTATTTTCCCATATTTGGCAGTCTATCAACAGTATAAACCAAAAAAATACGAACAGAAACAGAAATCGAGCATGGAAATATCCTTAATCAACAGAATGAATCAGATCAATAACTCACAAATCATGACTTAAAAAAACACGTAAAATATTTGTAAACTACACTGAAACTATCGTTCAAGTCTTTTAATAGAAACACAATAACTTTTCAGTTAAAGAAATCACAAGTTTTCACAAATTGTTTGAAAATAGGAGAACAGATCATCAAAACGCCATGCAACCTTGAATTGCAGAAGCATTCAAAACTAATCGGAGATGAAATTCCTTTAAATCATCTGACTGAAACGTTATTTATAGTCTTTCAATAGAAACACAATCACTTTTTAGTTAGAGAAATCACAAATTTTCACAAATTGTTTGAAAATAGGAGTACAGATCGTCAAAACGCCATATAAACACGTGTAAAGTCAAAAACCTTTGTCCGTGATTCGTAGTTCAAAGTCTTGCTATAGGTGGCGCTGCGATCTTATTTTCTTTCGCCAATATTGTGTAACATTAGCAACAATGAAACAAGTGAAAATATTATTACCGGGTTCAAAAATAAATAATCTAATCTGCGCAAGGGGTGATTTCAACGCCCCCTAGCAGCAAAACTGCTAATTTTTTGGGTTGGCGCAATGGTAACATTGGTTGAGAATTACATGGACTACATCATACCAAAAATTCAAAAAAATCCACCGGGACCCAAATTCCATAAGGAGTTTGCGGGGTCCTTCTCAGTTTCAGTCGACATTTTTCAGAGTTGTTTTTTATTGCAAAGTTACCATTATTAAGAATACGCGAATTGATCCGTCGCCTATAACATGCTTTCAGAAGAATCCCCCCGCGAAGAAATCATCACCGAAAACCTAAAAGGGGCTCTGATTGTCGAAATAGCCAAGTTGATCAACGCCTATGCCAGAGTGCAGCCGCCTCTCCCGGAACTGGCGTCTGAAGAGTTATTCATCGAGCTGGTCAATTGTTCCGAGTACTTTGTAAACACCCCGTCCTGTAGAATATCCACCGTCTCGATCATTTGCAAAATACTCAGGTCTCCAGTCTATCTCATCCCGCTGATGAAGACAACTGTCATAGAGAAGATCTACAGTATGATGCAGTACAAGCACGGCCCTCTGTGTGTCAAATGCGAGGAGGACGAATATTTGGGTAAGCGCATCATGCGCAATTTTACGGAAATTGCGCAGGGTGGAATGGGCAAGGGTGACATCGCGCACGGACTGCTGAGGGGCAAGAAAGAACTGAAAGAGCAACTGGTTCTTGCCATTCCTTATATAGTTGTGTAAGTATCCATGTTTTTAACTGAAACTTGCTGTTTTGATTATTGCTTGACAGTTGACACTCTTCGTTGTTAAAACTGATTATTTGACATCAAACTGATTATTTTCATATTTTGATCACCAAATCTTTCTGTCCACTGACAATTACAGTCATCTGAGTCATACTTTGACAATTTTGAAATCACAACAGTTGCCTTTAATGTAGGAAATTTTAATTTCGAACTGGCAATATTTTTATTAAATAATTTCTATAAGAAAATAGGTACACTTTCAGTAGATAATTTAAATTTTTGAGTCACCTATATGTTCACATGAAAACCACAACTTTCAGCTTTGAATAAACAATTGGCAATTTTGAGTTGACTATGCTCATTTTTAAACAAAAATTGGGAGACGATACAGTACTTTCAAGGATTTCCTATATAAAGCAGATAATTTATTAAAATTATTTTTTGAACAAGCTCCCCAAATGTTTATTAAATAAGTAACGCGACTGAGAATGTGAGAATGTAGAATCATATTTATAATTGTTTTATCAAGTTTAGGACATCTTCTCAAAGCACCAATGATTGGAGATATTTTTTTTATTAAGACCTCAATATGTATGTCCCATTTCAGTTTTTCATCAATCCAAATACTTCACTTGTTCAGTTCGTTTCAATACTTCATTTCTGATATTGAGGTTGAGGGAAATATTCTGTTTATTTTTTTGCTGGAAAATGATATACTCAGTTTTATCAGTATTAATTGATAAAAGGTTACAATAAAGCCAATTTTCAAATTTTTTCAAGTCTTCATTGATAGTGTTTTCTAGAATGAGTGAGTTTTTGTGTTCATATAAAAGTACTGTATCGTCTGCATATGTGGTATAACTACCTGCTAAACCAATTTTAGAGATATTTTGAATATACAATAAATACAAGATGGGTCCCAAAACAGATCCTTGTGGAACGCCCTTATTTAGCGGTAGTCTAACAGATTCAGCGTTATTGCATTTGGTACTGATTGTCCTATTTCCAAGATATGCATTAACGAACTGGCAATATTTATATTAAATCATTTCTATAAGAAAATAGGTACACTTTCAGTGGATAATTTTCATTTTTGAATCACCTACATGGTCACATGAAAACCACAACTTTCAGCTTTGAATAAATAATTGGCACTTTTGAGTTGACAATGCTCATTTTTAAACAAAAATTGTCTTTCAACTTGACAGTTTTTTATTCAAGCTGAAAATTTGGATATTAACCATCAATTCAGTCGCAACTGGATGCTGTTGGTGCTGTCATCAGCAAAAACAGTAAATGAACCTGAAATCTGATTATTCAATAGGTCATGAATATGAATTAAAATAAAATTGGTCCAAGTAGGGAACCTTGAGTAACTCCACAATTAATTCACTTCAATTCCGAATATGGTGAACTTCAAGAATTGAACCAATTAAGAGTGAATTTTCGAAATCCCTATTTTTGCAGTTTATGCAAAAGTATTTCATGATTCATTCGCACAGTCAAAAGATTTAGAAAAATCACAAAATGCAGCAACACTTATCCATCATTAATTTTCGAATATACTTCATATAAAAGATATACGATTGCACCATCTCTTGTGTTTTTATTTCTCTGAAAACCGAATTGCTGGTTGTGGATTAGATTGTGGGAGCTCAAAAATTCAGTCAGTCCCAAATGAATCAGTTTATAATAATTTTTTATCAAAATAGGTAAAAGTGAAATAGGACGAATGTTAGATGGATCGTTGATAACACCACCTGTATATAGGAATAACAAGAGAAAAGATGAAAAATTTCCATTATGAATACTTGGAGCAGATGCAGGAAGACTTTGAAAAGTGTTTAGAAAAATTTCTTCTAACCACTTGTTTGATGTTTCTAAATGATATTTTATATCATATATCATATATATATAAATGTCCGTATCACGCAGAAAAGATGTTCCTCGACATTATTATCTTGGAGTTAATTTAAAGGGTCATTCACCGAAAAAATAGAATTTGTTAACTTCTCAGCAATGGAACAACAGTAGTCATTCAGGATATCAGGAGACAATGATTACTTTATATGATTTTTGTTGTTTTTCCCTCTGAAATCATTAACTATATTCCAACTTTCTTCTGATGAATATTTAGCTTCCAATGTCCTATTCTTATATTAACTATATTTGGCTAATTTAATCAATTTTCTATATATTCTGCGATATCGAAATAGTCATGAAAAATTCACTATTAGTAAACTTTTTGATATGATTCCAAGAACGTACATTTTTTGAGGAAATTTTCCATCCTTGAGTCCCCCATTGCGTTCTATCTTTAATTTTAATTCTCTGTATTGGAAAAGCTCTATTAAATTCATCACGTAGACTATTGTAAAAAATTAAGAACGTATCTTTGAACGAGGTGACATGGTAGAACATGAACATTGACTAATTCAATTCAATTTATTTGACACACAGTTCATGAGAGGAAGAAAATTTCCACATAATGCAAATTAAATAAAGGTACAAAATTAAGAATTATTTAAAGAAAATCATGAAATTTCACACCATCAACATCCAATATTTGTTTTAATTTTGTTAACATATAAATTTTGGGCTTTTCGGATCAAGTGATTGTGTTGGTCATTATTAATTTTAAAAATTAAAGTGGAATATCTCATTTTATTCTTATCAAGATGAATGAATGTGGAAATTTTCAATTTGTATAGGGAATGTATCTTCAGTAGCTTTCTTGGTTTGTATTAGTTTAGAATTGGTTCTTGATAATCAAGTTAAAAAATATTTAATAATTTTATTTTGTAATGATTTCAAAGGTTTAAGCAAATAGGATTTTAGATATTTGAGAGGAAGCAAATTTCGGATTTTAAAACTAATTCCAACTAATGGTGAAATCTGATTCCTTGAGTTCTATATATGATACATTTCATCTATACTCGACTCAATGTGTATTTTTAAGACTTTAGAGAATTGAATAACAGAAAAATAGTGGGTATTGTAACACAGGCAAATGTTGAAAAAAGTTGTTACGGGTTCAGTTCGTCACAAGTTGATGACCTATTCGATATATGGTAAGACTCTAGAGAATTGGATAATTCGATATATGGTAAGACTCTAGAGAATTGGATAACAGAAAAGTCCTGTAACTCGAGTCAATGTGCATTTTTAAATTGAAATAAATGAGAAAGAAGATTTGTTTAGTAATAATAATAAATGTATTTTATTATCCCACAAAGTATTGCACTAAAAATATTGTAATAACAATGAAAAAATCTTACAATTTGTGGACACTTAGTATACCGAAGTATACCAAGGTCTGCTCTTCCATTTAACTCCGATACATTAAAACATTATACAAATTTGCATGTGCGAGAAAAAATTAGTTCGATACCAGTTGCAGAAGTTGTTTCTTATAATATGTTTGTTACAAATTTTGGTCATTTAATAGCCATAGACGAAATTTCTGTTTGAAATATGAAGGCTTATCGAGTTTAACTTTTCTTGTTATAGAATTGTATCCTTTGAAAATACAATAGCTGAACGATCTCTGAAACAGGGTAGATTTATGCGAGGGAGGGGTTATTGTGTTTTGGATATTTATTTGAAGAGATATTGAGGTTCTTTGTTAGTTATAATTGTGTGATAAAAGGTGAGGGGCTGAAGAATGAACCGGTTTTTACATCGTCAGCCATTTCAATTTTGGTAAGGTTTGAGAAATGTGATCGAACTTTCGTATGCCAAAAATGAATCTAAGACAGGAATTTTGTACTTTTTGTATTCTATTCAAATCAATGTAATCTAAGCAAGGAGGGTAAACCTGCGAGCAAAACGAAAAATGTGATAGAACAAGTGTTTCACAGAGCTTTGCTTTTATTTCTCTAGTGAAATATGTTCTATGCGGTTATACCATTCTCAGACTTAAATATGCTTTTTGCAAACAATTGGAAACATGCTTTTTGTATCTGAAGGAGTTGTCCAACATGACAACCAAGTTTTTCGCTTCCTTTACCAGTTTCAATTCTGCGTTGTTCAATCTGATTTTAATTTCAAGTTCATATTTCTGACAGAGCTTCACAGGGCCAAAAAGTAAAACTTTGGTTTTGGTAGTAGTAGCTCGTATTTCAATGAACTTTCATATATGATCTGTAGATCCTCAATAATTTTTTCCACTGAGTCATTCAGACTGGTGGGATTGAACGAATGATAAACTTGGGTATCATAAGCGTGAATTCGGCAGTGCTCCACATTCAAAGTTAAATGAGAGGTGTATATACAAAAAAGCATTGCAAAGCAACAAACAATGTTTCAGCTTGCTCCTACTTTTAGGTGATAATTGTTGCTCAGTTGACTTGTGCAATCAAAGCGAAAATAATCAGTAGAGAGTGTCAATTGTCGATGGCCAGGAACTGTGTGCTCTAATGAAATGTTAACGTAATACCTATTGAATTTTGCAGAAAAAAGTCCCTGCTCGTAAACTTCTTCCTCCACTGCGGCGGCTTGGACATCCTGATGCGGCTCATCGAAGACGGCTCTCCGCAGCAAGACCGCGCCATCAAAGTCCTGTGCGTCCTGGCTGCGAAGAGACTCGCCATAGCCAACCCCTGCTGCGTGCCGCTCGCGAACGTGTACGGCCTGAACCTGACGCACCTCGAGAAGCCGTTCAAAACCGCCCCCACGGAGGAACGCGCGGTCACTTTCAAGCTGGACGACGGCTCGTCGGTGCGCGCGGACAGGAACCTGCTGACGGAGAAGTCCGAGTACTTCGCCGGCCTGCTCAGCGGCCACTTTAAGGAGAGCAGCGAGGACGAGGTGGCGCTGCACAACGTGCGGAACGACACCCTGAGGTGCGTGCTGCACCTGCTGAAGCACTCCGGCAGGATCGAGCGGCTGGTGATCAGACGCACGATCCACACGCTGCTGGACGCAATCGTGCTCGCGGATCGGTATGTACTACAACTGATTAATAACAATAATAACATTTATTTATTTATGGTCTCAGAAATCAAAGTGGGTACAGTCTGAACCAGAGAACCCAAATTGTAAAAACACATGAATTATCACGCACTGGTGTAATTCGTTGTGGTGTTCCTCAAGGCTCGGTGCTTGGTCCAATTTTGTTTCTGCTGTATATCAATGACCTGGCTACCATTACATAAGAGAGTTTCTTTACATTTTTTGCAGACGATACAACTATTTTATGGCATGATAACAATGTAGACAATCTGCACCTAAAAATGGTACGAGATATATCCGAGATAAAAGAATGGTGTGATGCCAATTTACTCTCATTCAATATTAACAAAACCAATTGTCTATCTTATCAGTATCCTTCCACATATTCCTTTAGGAAATGAATTGATAACCAATCTGGATATAAATAAATTTCTTCGGGTCCATATTGACAAGGATTTAAATTTTCAACAACATGTCAAACAGCTGGAAAAAAAACTTGCGTCAGGATGTTATACAGTACGTGTAGTAGCCAGGGAATTGGGTATGGCAACAGCTAAAGTGGTTTACCATGCACTGATTGAGTCTCACAATTCGATATGGAATTGCATTCTGGGAAACTAATAAAGAGAACTTCAACTCAATTTTCGTCATGCAAAAACGAGCCATCCGTTACTTATGTAAAGTAGGACCTAGAGAATCGTGTAAGACTCTATTCAAGGATAATGCACTTTAAACTCTTCCATCATTGTTCATCCTCGAAACGACTTGTTTGGTTTCTTAAAATGAATCGTTGTATAAAGTCAATCATGGAACCACTCGCTTTTTTGTTGGATCTTTCCATTTTAGTGGAATATAAGACAGTGTTGCCTCAAAGTCTGAAATACCTGCGTAAGTCAAAAAAGACTTAACTTCTTCTTCTCTGAAGTTAGTATAAAAGTAGTCAATAATCAAATCCGAGTGGGTTTTTTCAAACTAAGATGCTTAAAAACCCTGGTGTGTCGAGTGATTCGATTTTGTTTAGATTTTTCAGAAGACAAATAAACAAATGAAATAGTGGTCTGCTTCTTCAGTCGGTCCCAGAGATGGCGCCCTTATAGAATTTTAGTGTTGTCAATATTCTAGGGATATGGTGATTGATTACTGTTGTCAATTTTATGGAATTTCATCAAACTTTAAATACTATTCAAAAATGAATAGATGTGATGGAATCAAAATTTCATAGTGCAATTTCCTTGTATTGATGACTATTATTAATGTGTTTCTTCATTTTGCAGTATATTTTCCTAGACATTCATCCAATAATAATTTAATTTTTCTGATTGACTCGGCATTTACTTGATGAAGATCCATAATAATTGTACAAACTTCACTGAAAATGATTAGATCTCCACAAACTTTATTTAATCAGACAGTGAAGAAGCTAGTGGCAGGCGAAACATGTCTGATTAAATAAATTTTGTCAATATCTAATCTTTTCCTGTGTAGTTTGTACAATAATAATTTAATTATGTTCCGTTTTTGTATCATTTGTGGGCAATCCAGAGAGACGAACAAAATAATTCATCTATATCCAGTGAGTAGTTAGTACCACCATATTATGAAGATTATCACATAGTATCTTGTATTATTAGAAAACATTTTAATGAAAATTATGGCACGAATATATCACACACGGATTCCCGCCATTTTCGCTTATATTAGCACAAGATTGACAGGTTCTTATGGTGAATTTTCATGAATCTTAACTTCAATCTTTCTAAATGAAATGCGTGGTTATTGTTGTAGTCAATTGCATTTCAGTAAAAAAAATATATAAATAAGTCGAAAATGTAACAAATATTCCAATAATTACGTTTCTTCATTCATTTCATTCGTCGGCAATACTTGAAAACTTCTGAAGAAATTCGACCGTGGCGGTACACCCAAATGCGGAATATTTGGGAAACAGACCACGATATCATTTGTTTTCTCGTAATCAAGCTGGCGAATTGTCTCCCATTTTATCCCAAAGAGACTAAACAAGGAGGGTTTAATAAGCTCTAGCCAATCAGAATCTTGTAGCATCAAAACGTCATAGTGACGTAGTTGGATATGAGTACAGAGTCGAACTCGAACCAAGCAACAAAACTGTCAGCAGTACCAAGAGCTAGTCCGTCACTGTCTATAGAGAACGGCGGCCATGACACGTCCAACTACGTCACTAGTGTTCTTTCATCTCTTTCTACTAGTGTCCCCATTGTCTTATGGGGATTAAACTCTCCTTGTTAAATTTTAGTCTCCTTGGTTCTACCCCACAGTTTTGCAGGTATGAGTCGACTCACCAGGGTTTTTAGACATCTCAAACTATTGATTCAAACTGATCAATACATTTTTGAGTGTTTGAGTAATCATTGATTCGTCGTCGGCAAAATTAACATTGAAATCACTGAAACAGCTCACTCGTTACAGGTACCTGCTGACCGAGCTGTGCAACTCGCTCACCAACTGCATCGAGAAGCACCGCATGACGTCGAAGACGGTGGCCGCCATCTATCGGTGGTCGCACGAGTCGGGGCTGAACATGCTGCGCGTGGAGAGCGTCGCGTTCGCGCTGGTGCAGCGGTTCGAAGACGAGACGAGGAAGGCGATGTTCGACGATCTGTTTCGGCTGGGGTATACCGACGAGCTCTTGGCGGACATTCGGGCGTTGCTCGATAGGTATCTGAACTCCTTGTCGAGGCGGGATGTTTATTTTAGCGATTAGTGTATATGTGTATACAGGGTGATTCAAAAGTACTTTGCCCAAATAAATATATGTCCGTAAACGCTTCGTTTCCAAGATACAGGGTGTTGAAGTTTTATTTTTATTTTGGTTTTTTTCAAATAACTCTTGAAATACTGAACTTAATTAAACGAAACTTGGTAATAGAGGTTTTTGAGGTGTCGAATTCGAACCTGATGTTATTATTTCTCTTACTCGTAGGGGGCGCCACCTACACGTCTTTTTCTTTTTTGGAGATTCATAACTTTTTTGAGCGTACTTCTAGCACATTTTTCAGTAAAAAAATCGATTCCTCTATCATATCTACGTAAAAAAGCTACCCTTGTTAAAAGTCGCTGTAAGCAACCGTTTTCTAAATATTTGGACTTGAAAATTTCAAGTCAATTATTTGATAATCGATGCATGTTGAAGTTATTACCAATATTTTGCATTTTTCACAAGAATGCTTTGGAAAAGAATTTGACGTTTAAGTAAGTAGTTTTGATAATTACATATTTTGTGACAGTTAAACGTTTAATTAAGTTCAGTATTTCAAAAGTTATTTAAAACAAACGAAAATAAAAATAATACTTCAACACCCTATATCTTGGAAACGAAGCGTTTCCGGACATATATTTATTTAGACAATTCATATTAGAATTTTGTGAGGAATCACCTCCTGAAGTTTGTCAAAGTACTTTTGAATCACCCTGTATACAGTGTCCGCTCTAAAGTATGTAACATGGGAAAAAAGTTTATTACTGAGGTTGAAACACAATTTATGTGATAAGCTTTGAGATTTGCGATATGTCTTTTTGGAATAAAACAGGACGCAACACAGAATTGAAAAACTAATCTTGAATTTAACCAATGGCATGACTAGAATAACAATGACAATTACCGTTTCGTGTTGAAAAAAAAAATTAAATCTCAAAACTTAATGCTAAAAACATAAAACTTCAATTGTGTCTCTGCCTTCAGAGTACAGGAAACAAATTTTAGAGTGATCGATTGTGCATGTCCAACAACCTAAGAATCAATTTTGACACATGTCACGTGATATGTCGACAAATTGAACCCTCCTCGTACCATTTCAACGGAAAATTGGCTTTTGGTAAAGTTGCTCGAATTTTTTTATATAAAGTATAACTCGTGATGCTGATCAAATGTCTCAATTGCGCCAAAGCTCTAAATTCAACGGTTTAGATTATACAGGGTGCTGAAGTTAACTTTTCCAAAATTTCATTGTGAAGAATTTTTTTCGAAAATATAAACCGAATCAACTATGCATCGATTATTCATGTGGCCGATACAAATGCACTATGGAAAATAATAATTTCTGCACATAACCATGATATACAGGGTGAGTCCAAGGCTAGCAAATTTTTTAGTGAATTCTAAAAAATTGAGCTGTGGAATTTCATGAATTTCCAGATATATCAAGATCAAATCCAATTAACATCATATCATCAATTGGATTTGATCTTTATATTCTTCGAAATATCTGAAAATTAATGAAATTCTACCGCTGAATTTTTTAGAAACCACTAAAAAACCTGCTAGCTTTGGACTCACCCTGTATATCGTGGGTATGTGTAGCAATTATTATACTCTATAGTGGATTTGTTTGGCCATATGAATAATCGAAGCAAAGTTGATTTGGTTTATATACTCGAAAAAATGTCTTAACAATGACCAATTGAAATTTTGAGCTTTGGATATAGAGCTTTGGTCGTAAAATTGCAATTTCTTCAAACGACATTTTTCGAAATTCCGCCAAATATTACATTTCTGCATACTTTCTAAATTAAAAAAAATGTTAATTTTGACAGTGTTCATGATATTTTTGGTCTAATTCAGAGCAAAACCAATTTCATGCGAATCTATTAACAAGATTTCCATAATGTTGCCGACTTTAATGGTCACTGTGTACATAAAAACTCAATCAATAGAGACATTTGCGTAAGGAAAAAATCATGAACAGCTGAAATTCTGGATTTGAGTAAGTGAAAGTAAAAAGTACACTATGGCTAAAAGTCTCATTCGTTTTCTGCATGAGTGGGCAGACAATTTTTGAAAATTATTTTGGTTTTTCCTATATGCGCAATAACTTCCGAAATGATGAAAACAGAGGAAGAAGATTCAGAACAAACTTGTAGCTTTTCATTTTGCTACAAAAATATTCTCTACAAAAACTTTCATTCATATGACCGTGTTAGAGTCAGACGCCGTTTTTTTAATAGTTGGTTAATTATCTAGTCAACGCTGCTTTGGTGGATCGAGATGCCGCCTCACGTTGGGCGCCAATTTCATGTAACGTAGTTTGTGCTACTTTCACCACACGGACTAGTCAATAGAGAATGATGGTGTGAGTTCTTTGAACTATCTTGTCAGTTCCTGAAGTTTTAATTGGCAGGAAAGTGTTTTAAAATTAGAATTTTTAGAACTTGTAACAAAAGTCGATGCCGACCGATGTTTTACCCTTTACTCCCATATACACCTACAACGTAGGCTTGTTATGGCAAGAACCTGTCAGAAAACAACTACTCCCCTGGATAAGACCACGACGGGTATTGAATTATATCTGACAGATACTTGTGCAATGTTTCTCATTGCAGAGAAACATTTCCAAGGGCTCCCAGTAACCAACTAGCAGAATTATGTTTTGATTCGGACAGGGAAACCACCTGAAGGCTAGTTTCGACGTTTTGCCTCTCATCAGTGCGAGGGTAGGTCAATACAGACAGCTCTAAAGCCATCTGTTCCCCGTCCGAATCATCCCACAACTCTGTCAACATCCGCCGACGCTCGGGTTCCGGAAATAACGACGGTTTCTTCCGACTAGCTCAGTCTTTGTCCTTGAAGCGCCGGCATTGAAGCAAAATTTGTTTGTTCCTCTTTTGCAGCCTCGGATTGTCCTTGGATTCAGACTATTGTAGACTGGTAGCAGCAACACTATGCACTAGAGTCCTGAAAAGAACTCAGGCATAGTTCGTAGTGGAGTATTTCATTAACTCCGAATTCTTTTATTATTCTGTTGGTGTTCCCAACGAATTTCCATACCAATGCAATCAGGGCAGGCCGGAGATTCCATTACTCGCCGAAAATGAACTGTCTATCATGAGACTAGCTCGGAGCTCAATTTGATTGCTTACAAAAGCATCAAATATAACTTATAAAGTCGGGTGAGTCACCCGGGTAGGGTGCACTCACCAGGTATACTACGTACCTCTCGGAAGCTCCCGAGTGACTGGTTATTCCAGCCAAAACGGGCTTCTTAAATAGGAAAAGCTGACATTTGCTCCGGCCAATGCCGAAGCAAAGCCGCGGTGGGCGGAGCCTACTGGAGTCTTCCCTCCAGATATGGTCTCGCCAAATAATTTTTAAATATTCATTTATTGTTCATTTCTCGGCAAAAGATAACAACTCCGGCTATTTGGTCACACTGGTCTCACGCGATGAAACGGTGTCTAAGTCGCTCCGTCTTGCGAGCAGAGGAAGAAGCACTCCGGGTTTAGAGATTAGGGAGGCCAGAATATTGAATATTCGCTTCGGCGACGAGAATTATACACAAGTTTAGATGAATATGGGTATGTAACTCCGAAAGTATATTAGTTCACTCTATTTTCATAATTTCAAAATTTATAGCACCAAACAGGGAAAGTCAAAAAACATTTCGAAAATTCAACCATTTTTTATCGAAATAGACTTTTGCTCATCTGAAACTTTGTAGTTTCACCTACTAAAATTCAGAACTGTTAATGAATTTTTCTGTCTTTTGACAAAATCGTGTCTCTATTGACTGAACTATAAGTGTGTATCCTACGAATGTAGACTAAGACTGAATATATTGTAAATAGAAATAAATGACAATTTTCTAATCGATAGAAATAGTTTTTTACTTGATCAAATATCCTTACAAGTAATTTCAGCAGTAGTTGTTCAAATTGAAACGATGGTCTATACAAGTGATATTGTTTTAATAGAATGTAGAACTTGTCAAAAGTAGATCATTCTACATTCACTTTTCCATCACGATTATTATGACGTTTATTTAGAAGCCACTGACAAAGATCAACTCTTGTGTGACGAACTTGTTGAATGGGTTATATATTTATATTTCTTCCAATATATCCAATCTATCAACGAAACTGTTGGGTACATTTTGAGAAAATTGTATTATATTTGTGTATTTGGAAAAAATTGCCCTCATTTCGTTAATCCTTTACCAAATTAAATTTTTGAGATATTATTCTTTCGACGAGAAACGTTTGAGAGAAAAACTTAAAATGAAAAATTTCGAAAATTTGCTTATGCGGGCTGTATGAAAATTCTTATTTTCAATTTTTCGAAAAATCGCAAACTTCCCTTAGATGTAATTCGACGAGCTGATTCCGAATATCACCTCAAAAATTGAATTCGACAAGGCGGTAACTGGAAAACCAAAATGTTTTCAACGAAAAAATGCACCTATCCACAAAATCGACATTTTCTAAAAGATTCAGCCTTCTGATTCAAAAAACAAGTACGTTTTCGGATTCAGAAGGAAATTTTCTATAAGATGATGTAATATTCGCGGGATTTCGCATTTTTTAAATATTCCCAGGCGATCAAAGTTGAAAAATGCAATATTCTATATGGAGGGAAATCGAATTTTGCGAAAATGTTTATTTTCCTTTTTTCGAAAAATCGCAAACTACCGTCAGACGTAACTCGACGAGCTGATTCCGAATATCACCTCAAAAATTGAATTCGACAAGGCGGCAACTGGAAAACGAAAATGTTTTCAACGAAAAAATGCAACCATCCACAAAATCGACATTTTCTAAATGATTCAGCCTTCTGATTCCAAAAACAAGTTCATTTTATGATTCAGAAGGAAATTTTCTATAAGATGATGTAATATTCGCGGGATTTCGCATTTTTTAAATATTCCCAGGCGATCAAAGTTGAAAAATGCAATATTCTATATGGAGGGAAATCGAATTTTGCGAAAATGTTTATTTTCCTTTTTTCGAAAAATCGCAAACTTCCGTCAGACGTAACTCGACGAGCTGATTCCGAATATCACCTCAAAAATTGAATTCGACAAGGCGGTAACTGGAAAACGAACATTTTTTCAACGAAAAAATGCAACCATCCACAAAATCGACAAAATGAGTTATCTTCTGATTAAAAAACAAGTTAATTTTCGGATTCAGAAGAAAATTTTCTATAAGATGAAGTAATATTCGCGGGATTTTGCATTTTTTAAATATTCCCAGGCGATCAAAGTTGAAAAATGCAATATTCTATATGGAAGGAAATCGAATTTTGCGAAAATGTTTATTTTCCCTTTTTCGAAAAATCGCAAACTTCCGTCAGACGTAACTCGACGAGCTGATTCCGAATATCACCTCAAAAATTGAATTCGACAAGGCGACAACTGGAAAACGAAAAATTTTTCAACGAAAAAATGCAACCATCCACAAAATTGACATTTTCTAAAAGATTCAGCCTTCTGATTCCAAAAACAAGTTCATTTTCGGATTCAGAAGAAAATTTTCTATAAGATGATGTAATATTCGCGGGATTTCGCATTTTTTAAATATTCCCAGGCGATCAAAGTTGAAAAATGCAATATTCTATATAGAGGGAAATCGAATTTTGCGAAAATGTTTATTTTCCTTTTTTCGAAAAATCGCAAACTTCCGTCAGACGTAACTCGACGAGCTGATTCCGAATATCACCTCAAAAATTGAATTCGACAAGGCGGCAACTGGAAAACGAAAATGTTTTCAACGAAAAAATGCAACCATCCACAAAATCGACATTTTCTAAATGATTCAGCCTTCTGATTCCAAAAACAAGTTCATTTTATGATTCAGAAGGAAATTTTCTATAAGATGATGTAATATTCGCGGGATTTCGCATTTTTTAAATATTCCCAGGCGATCAAAGTTGAAAAATGCAATATTCTATATAGAGGGAAATCGAATTTTGCGAAAATGTTTATTTTCCTTTTTTCGAAAAATCGCAAACTTCCGTCAGACGTAACTCGACGAGCTGATTCCGAATATCACCTCAAAAATTGAATTCGACAAGGCGGCAACTGGAAAACGAAAATGTTTTCAACGAAAAAATGCACCTATCCACAAAATCGACATTTTCTAAAAGATTCAGCCTTCTGATTCCAAAAACAAGTTCATTTTCTGATTCAGAAGGAATTTTTTTATAAGATGAAGTAATATTCACGGGATTCCGCATTTTTTAAATATTCCCAGGCGATCAAAGTTGAAAAATGCAATATTCTATATGGAGGGAAATCGAATTTTGCGAAAATGTTTATTTTCCTTTTTTCGAAAAATCGCAAACTTCCGTCAGACGTAACTCGACGAGCTGATTCCGAATATCACCTCAAAAATTGAATTCGACAAGGCGGTAACTGGAAAACGAACATTTTTTCAACGAAAAAATGCAACCATCCACAAAATCGATTAAAAAACAAGTTAATTTTCGGATTCAGAAGAAAATTTTCTATAAGATGAAGTAATATTCGCAGGATTTCGCATTTTTTAAATATTCCCAGGCGATCAAAGTTGAAAAATGCAATATTCTATATGGAAGGAAATCGAATTTTGCGAAAATGTTTATTTTCCCTTTTTCGAAAAATCGCAAACTTCCGTCAGACGTAACTCGACGAGCTGATTCCGAATATCACCTCAAAAATTGAATTCGACAAGGCGACAACTGGAAAACGAAAAATTTTTCAACGAAAAAATGCAACCATCCACAAAATTGACATTTTCTAAAAGATTCAGCCTTCTGATTCCAAAAACAAGTTCATTTTCGGATTCAGAAGAAAATTTTCTATAAGATGATGTAATATTCGCGGAATTTCGCATTTTTTAAATATTCCCAGGCGATCAAAGTGGAAAAATGCAATATTCTATATAGAGGGAAATCGAATTTTGCGAAAATGTTTATTTTCCTTTTTTCGAAAAATCGCAAATTTCCGTCAGACGTAACTCGACGAGCTGATTCCGAATATCACCTCAAAAATTGAATTCGACAAGGCGGTAACTGGAAAACGAAAATGTTTTCAACAAAAAATGCACCTATCCACAAAATCGACATTTTCTAAATGATTCAGCCTTCTGATTCCAAAAACAAGTTCATTTTCGGATTCAGAAGAAAATTTTCTATAAGATGATGTAATATTCGCGGAATTTCGCATTTTTTAAATATTCCCAGGCGATCAAAGTGGAAAAATGCAATATTCTATATAGAGGGAAATCGAATTTTGCGAAAATGTTTATTTTCCTTTTTTCGAAAAATCGCAAATTTCCGTCAGACGTAACTCGACGAGCTGATTCCGAATATCACCTCAAAAATTGAATTCGACAAGGCGGTAACTGGAAAACGAAAATGTTTTCAACAAAAAATGCACCTATCCACAAAATCGACATTTTCTAAATGATTTAGCCTTCTGATTTAAAAAACAAGTTCATTTTCGGATTCAGAAGGAAGTTTTCTATAAGATGAAGTAATATTCGCGGGATTTCGCATTTTTTAAATATTCTCAGGCGATCAAAGTCGAAATGGAAGGAAATCGAATTTTGCGAAAATGTTTATCGCAAACTTCCGTCAGACGTAACTCGACGAGCTGATTCCGAATATCACCTCAAAAATTGAATTCGACAAGGCGGCAACTGGAAAACGAAAATATTTTCAACGAAAAAATGCACCTATCCACAAAATCGACATTTTCTAAAAGATTCAGCCTTCTGATTCAAAAAACAAGTTAATTTTCGGATTCAGAAGGAAATTTTCTATAAGATGATGTAATACTCGCGGGATTTCGCATTTTTTAAATATTCCCAGGCGATCAAAGTTGAAAAATGCAATATTCTATATGGAAGGAAACCGAATTTTGCGAAAATGTTTATTTTCCTTTTTTAGAAAAATCGCAAACTTCCGTCAGACGTAACTCGACGAGCTGATTCCGAATATCACCTCAAAAATTTAATTCGACAAGGCGACAACTGGAAAACGAAAATTTTTTCAACGAAAAAATGCAACCATCCACAAAATTGACATTTTCTAAAAGATTCAGCCTTCTGATTCAAAAAACAAGTTAATTTTCGGATTCAGAAGGATATTTTCTATAAGATGAAGTAATATTCGCGGGATTTCGCATTTTTTAAATATTCCCAGGAGATCAAAGTTGAAAAATGCAATATTCTATATGGAAGGAAATCGAATTTTGCGAAAATGTTTATTTTCCATTTTTCGAAAAATCGCAAACTTCCGTCAGACGTAACTCGACGAGATGATTCCGAAATCACCTCAAAAATTGAATTCGACAAGGCAACAACTGGAAAACGAAAATTTTTTCAACGAAAAAATGCAACCATCCACAAAATCGACATTTTCTAAAAGATTCAGCCTTCTGATTCAAAAATCAAGTACGTTTTCGGATTCAGAAGGAAATTTTCTATATAATGTAATATTCGTGGAATTTCGCATTTTTTAAATATTCTCAGGCGATCAAAGTCGAAATGGAAGGAAATCGAATTTTGCGAAAATGTTTATTTTCCATTTTTCGAAAAATCGCTAACTTCCGTCAGGTGTAACTCGACGAGCTGATTCCGAATATCACCTCAACAAAGGGGTAACAGGAAAACGGCAACTTTTCAACGAAAAAATGCACCAACCACAAAATCACAATTTTCTAAACGATTTAGCCTTCTGATTCGAAAAACGAGTACATTTTCAGAAGGAAATTTTCTATAAGATGAAGAAAAGAAAATAAATAAAACAATTCAAATTATTAAATATATGGTTTATTTACGTCAGAAAATCTATCATAAATATTTACAATAGAAATAAAGGTAAGGAGCACACAAACTGTGACAATTAATAATTATACAAAAGATGATACACAAAAGTTGCGGGCTAAAAACGCGGTACTCGATTCAAAAAATCTGACTGACTGAATTAAAACCTTGAAAAAATATATTTATACAAAAATAAAATAGTAATAATTACGTATAAAATAATAATCACTACATATAACATAAAAAATAAATAACCACAACAAATTCCAGACGCAAAAATCAATTTTGTCCTTCAGCGAGAGATTCTAAGATAATATATCTTACAAATACTTCATGTATAATATCAAACACGCAATTTGGAACCTTCGATCGAACGAGAAACTAAAGTAAAATGATTAAGTCTTACTTACGTAGATAGGGTAAACAAATCTGACCAATAATTCTCGAAGTGGTGGCAAACCTGAGCATCGCCGACGAGATATACAAACTTTGAGGTTACTTTTTACAACGACTCGTACTGCCCGAACCATACTGAGGTAAATCTTCAAGATATATCAACGAGAGATGAGGCAACTAAAGCAATGGACTTATAAACAAGTCAACAAGTGCTTTTTGGTTCAAACACTTTCAGCAAATTTTAATAATTTTTGATCAGGACATTGAAAAGTTCATCATACCAAAAATGAGCAGAATTCACCGAAAGCCATTTCCCATAAGGTTTGTGCGTGGTCCTCCCCTTATGGCACCTGGAAGTACATTGGTCAAACCTGACGAACTTCAAAAACAAGATTTAAAGAACATACTATAAGTTTTTCCTCGCCGGCATCGAAAAGACGTACCTCAAAATCGACTCGGGCCATAAAGCTCACCCACCTCGCTCAGATCCGCCACCGACCCGAAGGCGTAAAATACTCTAAGATGCGACACAGCCCAACTTACTCGGGATGACTGTAATATATATGCGAACTATACTCCGCCTCCGTACCGAAGCGTTTCTTGCAGAAGGGACAGGGCAGGCGCGACCCCTCGCACTGGTTCTTTTTGTGGAAGTAGAGGTGCGACTTGTTGGCGAACGCCTCCCAGCACGACGAGCACTTGTATGTCCTGTCGGGGTCGGGCAGCGCGAGCCCGCCCGCCATCTGCAACTGCGAACCGCCCGGCATCTGCATCGGCGGCATCGGCTGGAATTTCTCCG
The DNA here is from genome assembly GCA_944452925.2 of Chrysolina oricalcia. Classification (NCBI taxonomy): domain Eukaryota; kingdom Metazoa; phylum Arthropoda; class Insecta; order Coleoptera; family Chrysomelidae; genus Chrysolina; species Chrysolina oricalcia. The sequence goes on from OX101813.2 coordinate 72,495,177, forward strand.
TCGACTTCTTGATCGACAGGTGCGGGTTGTTCTGCACGATCTTCATGACGTTCGGGTTGATGACGGGCTTCTGTTTGGGGTTCTTGCTGATCGGCGTGATGCTGACGGCGCCGTCTCCGAGCGAGCCGGGGAAACCGCTCTGTTCGGGCTCGTGGATCTCCACCATCGGCTCCATGGGCATGTCCATGGGCTCCTGCTTGATCATCACGTCGACCGGCATCGCGTTCTGCTGGTTGTTATGCGGGTGTTGCGGGGGCATTCGGTAATTCAGTTGGTTCAGGTGGATCCGCGGTTTGAAGTTGTTTCCTGAAATGCGGAAGAGAGAACGTGTAGAAGATAGACAAAACGACACATTGGAATAACTGAGTTTTTGAGATTCTGCACAAACGCAGACAATAAGTCGCAGAAACGCAGAAAAGAGGCTACGAAAACGCAGAAAATAGGCTATAGAAACGCAGAAAAGAGGCTACAGAGACACAGAAAAAGGCAACGGAAACGCAGAAAAAGGCAACGGAAACGCAGAAAAGGGCAACGGAAACGCAGAAAAGGGCAACGGAAACGCAGAAAAGGGCAACGGAAACGCAGAAAAGGGCAACGGAAACGCAGAAAAGGGCAACGGAAACGCAGAAAAGGGCAACGGAAACGCAGAAAAGGGCAACGGAAACGCAGAAAAGGGCAACGGAAACGCAGAAAAGGGCAACGGAAACGCAGAAAAGGGCAACGGAAACGCAGAAAAGAAGCAATGGAAATACAGACAAAAGAACACGAAAACGCAGAAAATTGCCACGGAAACGAAGAAAAACGGACACGGAAACGAAGAAAAGCGGACACGGAAACGAAGAAAAGATGTCACGGAAAAGAAGAAAAGAGGCCACGGAAACGGTAGAAAAACTGACTCAATTGAAACTCTGACTTTTAATATCGATTGGATATTACGCAGAAACGCATACAAAAGGCCAAACAAACGCAGAAAGAAGGCGACGGAAAAGCAGAAAAGTGGCCAAGGAAACACAAAAAGAGGCCAGGAAGGAGGCTACAGAAATGCAGAAAAGAGGCTACTGAAATGCCGAAAAGAGGCCACGGAAACAGAAAAAATCCACGGATATGTAGAAAAAAAATTCGCAGAAAAACGCCAAGGAAAACTCAGAAAAATAGGGCACAAAAACGAAAAAAGAGGCTTCGGAAACGCAAAAGAAAAGCAGCGGGAAGGGAAAAGGCTGATAAAAGGCCATGTAATCGCAGAAAAGAGGCAACGAAAACGCAGAAAAGAGGCAACGTAAACGCAGAAAGTAGGCCACGGAAATGTAGAAAAGAGGCTATGGAAACGCAAAAGAGAAGCAATGAAAACGCAGAAGAGAGGCTACAGAAACGCAGAAAAGAGCTACGGAAACGCAGAAAAGAGCTACGAAAACGCAGAAAACAACTACGGAAACGTAGAAAATAGCTACGGAAAGACAGAAAAGAGGCTAAGGAAGGAATATAATAGAAAAGCAAACAAAAACTCATACAAAAGGCCACGGAAACTCAGCAAAGAGGCCACGGAAATGATAGAAAAACAGATTTACCTGATACTTTGACTCAGTTATAATGATAATTGAAAATTTAGGTGGATTCGCGATCTGAGATTCTGCAGAAACGGAAACGCAGAAATGGTGCCACGGAAAAAAGTCCATGGTAACGAAAAAAGATGCCACGAAAATGCAAAAAAGTCGCCACAGAAACACAGAAAAGAGGCTACGGAAAAGCAGAAACGAGGCCACGGAAACGCAGAAAAGAGGCTACGGAAAAGCAGAAACGAGGCCACGGAAACGCAGAAAAGAGGCTACGGAAACGAAGAAAAGAGACTACGGAAATGCCGGAAAAAAACTCTTGGAAACTAAGGAGCCACAGAAAAGAGACAACGGAAACACAGACAAGAGGACACAGAAAGGTGAGAACATGAAATTTAAAAAATATTTTTGATAGATTCTGCAGCTAGTGAAAACTCTGTTGGCAATTGTCTTTTTTTTTTAATGAAAAAAAAAATTAAAGTCGACAAAATTCAAACGAGTTCTTTCTCGCGCCATTGCCAACTGTTGTGACGTCCTTTCCCGAGAATTCCGAGCAACCAATAGCATAGCCGTTTCACGTCACAACCAACCCTAGAAAACGCCCTTGATGATTGGGCTCGAGAGAGTACGTCACAAAGAGCGCCAATATTAGTAGCTTGAATTGAAATTTGACCCCAAAAATATTTTCTGGGTTCATTTACATATGCGTTGTGTATTTTAAAGCATTTCTAGGAGCGATATTTTTTTCTACTACCTCACTAGAAAACTTTATTTTTGACCCCTAAAGGGAAGAAAATGGTGCTTTTCCTGCCGGGAGGAAAATAGTACTTATACTCTCGATTTATCAGGAAGAAGATGCATTGAAATCAATTTTGCCTCTTCAGCGAGATCTTTTGGCAGGTCGTCTTCGCTAGAACTCATTTTCAAAACTTAGAAGCAACTTAAAAGGGTAAACAACGTGACAGCTCATGTCAACTGTTATGTTTGTATTACCAAACAACGCCATAGCAACAAATCGTTGTCAACACGATGACGACGACGCAACGCTTACTTAATATTTTGTCATATAGCCGCATTATATAGTTCCACAACTTTCTGCAGTTGTTCTTATAAGTATGCACGCATTATAATTTTCAGGGCGTTATAAAAATGACGACCTTAAAGGTAGTAGACAAAACTATATACATACCTCAGGAGGAAAATGCTTTTCCTCCCGCGGATATTAATGCCCTCCGCTTCGCGTCGGGCATCAAACTATCCGCGGGAGGAAAAGCATGATTTTCCTCCCTTGGTTGTAAATAGCTATTTTGTGTCTTCACCTATTGACACATCAAGCTTAATAATTTGAGATCTTCATGTAGATTTTTTTTGATTTGTCTAGAGATTTTATAAATTCTTCTAATTAAAAACACATGCTTTAATCAATATCTTCAAGACGAGGCACCAAAAAATAAAGAAGATTCCCAAGAATCATTTTTTCTTGAAAATGAGAAAACTAATGAAAAAATATTGCCATTTCAGCTATGAACACTAACATACCAGTCACCTAATTGACATTTTATATCATATTGTAACGATTCTGACGCTATGGACGAGTACGGACCTGTCGCTCCTTCTCGTAAACTGCATTCCTGCACCGTCAAAAACAACCAGCGACCTCTCTCGTATTTTTTAAGAGGACCGGAATATTCGAGAGAAGAACACTTTGTGTATAAAAGCACCATGCCGTGAGGAGACACGGACAGAGTTAGTTCGATACAGTTACACAGGGTTAGATGCCGTGAGAGACAGTACAGCGGAACACCCGGTATACATATACTCTCCCTATCTGGTCGAATACCTTTTACCTTTTTTGTCCGCTGCTTGATAAAAACGATGGCTTGGCTTGGCGACCGCCGAACGATATTAGAATAAAATTTCGCTGTTTTTTGTACGTGATTGCGAACGCAGTCACTATTGTTTTGATTGTGTATCAACCATACTACTTTCATAACAAATCGCCGTATTTTTTTCCTTTACCTGCATACCCGACCAGTGGCGGCGTTTAGCCGGGCGCTCCGCCACAAGAGTGTTCATATAAACAACAGTTTGAAATAATGATATAAATCAATTAAGTTGTGTTATAATGTATTAGAAATTAGATTACATGTGTAAAATAAATTAGCGTAAAACTGTTTGACAAACGATAGCGATAATATTTACCTTGCGTTTCGCCTTTGTGGATGCGCATGTGACTATTCCTAGAATAGATGGTGGGGAATGGGGTGTTGCAAATGAAGCAAACAAAGCTCTGCTGCTGAGTGGCCTGCTTCGGTTCTTTCAGCACCGAATCTGGCAAGTAGGCTTCGTCCTTGTAGGGACCGATTTCTTTGGCGCAATTCCTCATAGGCCGACCCGCGGGCGAAACCTCGCCGTTTTTCGCAGGGAACACGGGTTTCGGGGCCAAATTCCGCATCTGAGGGAACTGATTGTAGTCGCAGTTTTTGCTGTGGATGTTGAACTCGTCCAGTTTGAAGAAGACCTAAGAAAAAAACCCAATACGGTAACTTCCTTTGATAAATTCATTTCAAATCGATTAAACAATAGTAGCTTATGTAAGTGTATTCTTGAAGTACCTGAGATACTGGCAGTATGATTATTTACTTTTAAAGTACCACCTGAAAAGTATTTATACCGAAATAGTTAATTGACAGAGATCATGTTTGGAAGGCTATCAATAGTTGAATAGGAAGTAAGTCTTCAAAGTACGTATTTTTAACATACTCAAAAGTTAAAATCATCCCCTTCAAAATTCCAATCCAAAAAATAACCTTTTTTCAACATACTTGAAAGACATACTAAAGATTATTATCAACAGCATTAAGGCATGAAAATTGAAAAAAATGGCTTTATTTATCTTATATTTAAAGTAATCTTGATGTACTTCGAGTATGTTGAACAAGAATACTTCAAAAACTGGGTACTTGGTTTGGTACTATAAGAAATCTTGAATCGATGTCTAATCGTAATGCACTAAAATTTCTGTTTTGAGTATTTAGAGTATGTTGAGTATTTTTATTCTTAGTATGTTGAAAATGTACTTCAAAAACTGAGTACCTAGTTTAGTACTTCAAAGTAATCCTGATTCAGTGCTATATGTTGAAGTTCTCGAATTTGTATTTCAAGTAATCTCGTTATATTTTAAGTATATTGAAACTCGAGAGTCTAGAAGAATTCATGATTGTATTTTGAGTATGTTGGAACCTTGAAAAGGTCTTGATTTCAAGTAATCTTGATGTACTCAAAAATTATTATAAAAATTATTATTAATTATTACTATAAGTATTTCAAGTAATCTCACTATATTTTGAGTATATTAAAACCCAAATCTCTTGGAATATTTTCAATTTTGAAACCCAATCATTTCAAGTAATCTTGGTAATCTTTGAGTATGTTGAAAAGGGTACTTCCAAGACAGGGTTCTTGTGGTACCGTAATAATCCTGATTCGGTGTCGCATTTTGAAGCACCCTTTGTGTTTCAAGTAATCTCAGCGTATTTTGAGTATGTTGAAACCCAAGCGTCTTGGAGAATTATAGCCCATTTCACCAAGTGATTCCTAAAAAATTTGCGTTTCACCAAGCGTTAAGTAATGCTAAAAAGTGATAGGAAAAACCTATTATAGGTATTTCCTATCACTCTCAAGCATTACTTAATGTGTGGTGTAGCGCAAATTGCACTTTGGTATTCCTAAATCATATTTAGGTATTTCCTAACTTTAGGATTCAGTTGGTGTAATCGGCCCTTAGTGATTCTGAAACCCAAGTGTTTTAAGTAATTTTAATGTACTTTGAGTATGATGAATGAGGATACTTCAAAGTCTGGATACTTCAGAGTCAAGTCACTGCAAGTGTAAGTTTCAAGTAATCTTGGTATATTTTGAGTATGTTGAAAAGGGTACTTCCAAGACAGGGTTGTTGAATTTGTACCATTTGTAATAACCCTGATTCGGTGTCGCATTTTGAAGCACCCTTTGTATTTCAAGTAATCTCAGCGTATTTTGAGTATGTTGAAACCCAAGCGTCTTGGAGAATTAGTCATTCTGAAACCCAAGTGTTTCAAGTAATCTTAATTTACTTTGAGTATGATGAATGAGGATACTTCAAAGTCTGGATACTTCAGAGTCAAGTCAATGCAAGTGTATGTTTCAAGTAATCTTGGTATATTTTGAGTATGCTGAATACGGGTACTTCCAAGACAGGGTTCTTGAATTTGTACCATTTGTAATAATCCTGATTCGGTGTCGCATTTTGAAGCACCCTTTGTGTTTCAAGTAATCTCAGCGTATTTTGAGAATGTTGAAACCCAAGCGTCTTGGAGAATTAGTGATTCTAAAACCCAAGTGTTTCAAGTAATCTTAATGTACTTTGAGTATGATGAATGAGGATACTTCAAAGTCTGGATACTTCAGAGTCAAGTCAATGCAAGTGTGTTTCAAGTAATCTTGGTATATTTTGAGTATGCTGAATACGGGTACTTCCAAGACTGGGTACTTGAATTGGTAACATATCTAATGATCCTGATTCGGTGTCGCATTTTGAAGCACCCTTTGTGTTTCAAGTAATCTCAGCGTATTTTGAGTATGTTGAAACCCAAGCGTCTTGGAGAATTAGTGATTCTTAAACCCAAGTGTTTCAAGTAATCTTAATGTACTTTGAGTATGATGAATGAGGATACTTCAAAGTCTGGATACTTCAGAGTCAAGTCAATGCAAGTGTGTTTCAAGTAATCTTGGTATATTTTGAGTATGCTGAATACGGGTACTTCCAAGACTGGGTACTTGAATTGGTAACATATCTAATGATCCTGATTCGGTGTCGCATTTTGAAGCACCCTTTGTGTTTCAAGTAATCTCAGCGTATTTTGAGTATGTTGAAACCCAAGCGTCTTGGAGAATTAGTGATTCTAAAACCCAAGTGTTTCAAGTAATCTTAATGTACTTCGAGTATGATGAATGAGGATACTTGAAAGTCTGGATACTTGGTTTGGTAACATAAAACATCTTATTTCAGAGTCAAGTCAATGCAAGTGTATGTTTCAAGTAATCTTGGTATATTTTGAGTATGTTAAAACCCTTGGAAAGTTCATCTCTTTTTGAGATTTATATCACTACAATTGTTGACTAGTGTGTTAATTTTTTCAAGTTATTAATCAGCGATTATAATTAGTACGGGTGTTTACCAGCCAATTGCAACTGTTGTCAAGAGTACGTTGGTCTAATCCGACGGAATATGACAACCAATTTCAAAGAACATGTCACCAAACACTAAAAGAGTGTGCCTCCAGAACAATACGGACTCCTCACCTTGTAACACTTCCTGCAGAAGTACGCCTGGTTGCCTGTCTTGGACTGCGACGTCACCACGTGCTCCTGCGGCTCCTCCTTGATCTGCAGGTTCGGCTGCAGCGTCTTCCGCTCCATGAAACTCCTCACCTTGACCGGCTGCGTCGGCCCCGCGTTGAACTGCTGCTGCTGCAGCAAACTGTTCAGCATCGCGTTCTGCGGCTGGCCGGGCGGATTTTGCTGCGCGAGCATCTCCGGAGGCGGGTTGTGCTGCGTGACGACTATCCTGCGCGGCTTCGGCGGGTGGATCACCTTGGGGATGATGTTGCTCAGTTTGCTGGCGGCGAATACCTAAACACATATCATTGATATAAATCAAGAAAAGTAGTGGCCCAAGGACGCTACCTTGTGGAACCCCATTCAAGATCGCATCCTGTTCTGAAAGTGAATGAATAAATAAATACCTTGTCCGAAACGTCGTGTTTCTGCGCCGTGTGCTCATCGACGTGCTCGGTGAACTTGTGGCGCTGCTTGTTGAACCTCATACCACAGTAGCGGCACGTGTAGTAGCACGCGAGCGAGAAATAGTGGCTCTCGATCGCCCAGTTGTCCTTGAAGGTGTACCTGCAGAGCGGGCAGAACTTCTTGTTGACGCCCTGCACCCGCATCGACTGGTACAGCAGCTTCCTGTCGTCTTTGGAGTAGTCCCCGAGGTAGACGTTGTTCACCATGGGCTGCGTGCCGTCGAGGACGATCTGCTCGTCCCCGGTGAGCTGTTTGAGCACCGCCGGCGTTCCTCCCTCCTTGTCGTCCACGGGGATCAGCAGGCTGTCCTCCGCGGGTTCCGCGCCGACGATGTCGTCGATGACGATGTCTTCGTCTTCGTAGCCGTTTTCGTCGAAGTAGTTCAGCCATTTGTTCCGCACGTCGGCGAAGTCTCTGGACGAGTGCCAGGGGATGGGGTTGTCGATCTTTTCGCCCATCTCGATGTCGATGTGGCTGACTTCGTGCACCGCCAGGATTTTCAGGTTTCGGAACTGGAGGCCGCAGTAGTTGCAGTTCGGCCAGATCGTTTCCAGGGTGAATTCGTCCGGTTCGTACCCGGGAATGTTGGTTTTGTTGATCACGTTCAGCGTGAGCTGGAGGAGGTCCAGGGGTTGGTACCTAAAAATAAATAAGTTCCTAAATACCACACTGAATATTTCTTCCCAGATCCACGATCGAGCGCCAATTTTTTTAAACATCCATAAATAAAATAATTTGAACCTTTGACACAAAACTCAATGCCTCATGGTCTTGCCAAATCATTTTATGGCAGAGGCATAAGATGTCCAGAGGACTGCTCATTGCTAATATCCTATACAATAGGAAAAGTTGGGTCGAAAATCCATCAGAAAACAACTACTTTCCTGGCTAATGCCACGACGAACATTGAATTACATCTGATGAAATTTCCGTGCAGAGTTCCTACAAGGTTATCTCTGCAATTGCTTGTTGCATGGAAATGTTCATCGAAACATTCGGACCACGTATATATCGATTTCGGGGTGTTGCCCCTCATCAGTATAGGGTAGGTCTAGCAGTCAATAACTAATGACTGCAACGAATGAATCGACAACCAAATCAATTTCAAGACCGAAACTGAGATCGCGCCCGCACAGTGGATAACTCCAAACTGCGAGCGCCATCCCAGCGCCGGCCACCCAACTAAGCAATACCCATGAACCATGATCGTCAAGACCGTATGAAACGGAGAAGAAAACTGTAATTCGCAAACAATGAGCTTAAGACTTGAGGCATAAGATGTCCGGAGGACTGCTCATTGCTAATATCCTATACAATAGGAAAGGTTGGGTCGAAATTCCATCAGAAAACAACTACTTTCCTGGCTAATGCCACGACGAACATTGAATTACATCTGATGAAATTTAGGTTATCTCTGCAATTGCTTGTTGCATGGAAATGTTCATCGAAACATTCGGACCACCTATATATCGATTTCGGGGTGTTGCCCCTCATCAGTATAGACTGCTAGACCTACCCTATACTGATGAGGGGCAACACCCCGAAATCGATATATAGGTGGTCCGAATGTTTCAATGAACATTTCCATGCAACAAGTAATTGCAGAGATAACCTTGTAGGAACTCTGCACGGAAATTTCATCAGATGTAATTCAATGTTCGTCGTGGCATTAGCCAGGAAAGTAGTTGTTTTCTGATGGATTTTCAACCCAACTTTTCCTATTGTATAGGATATTAGCAATGAGCAGTCCTCCGGACATCTTATGCCTCAAGTCAAGCTCATTGTGAACTACAGATTTCTTCTCCATTTTATGGCAGATTTATATGAAGCATGATATCATGTTGACTGAATTCAAACAATTCAAAAAAACAGTACACTTCATCCAGAGATTTATTAAACATAATCTATGAACCCACTTCTGGCAGTGTCCACTAGTGTCCACTTCTGCCAGAGTTTTTATCAATCCTATTATGTTTTAACTTTAATGAGTTTCCATAATAGACTACTTCAGCCAGAGTATCATCAAAGTTTATTGCTATATCACAGTGTAAACAATCTGAATGCATTGGGTAAAATTTTGCAGCATTATATTTGAAACATCTTGTAAAAGTTGCTGAAATATTAAGAGAAAAAAGAAGTGGTCCCAAGATGGATCCCTGGGAACACCATAACCAACCAATAGTGAATCCTTGAAAATATGATCTGTGATTGACAAAAGAGCGGTTGTAATGCTGTGATCTGTCTGAAAGCCAGATTGTACAGAAGTAATTATCTCATTTATTTTGCACTATCCACTATCCTTTTTAACAAATTGAGTAGATACTAATTATTTTTATTATTACACACATTTAACACGGTGATATTGTAAAAATTGACTTGGCCCTTAGCAAATAAAATGAACTGAAGTTGAAATCTTGTATTACATAACAAAAAATGATACTGCAGTAGAAAACAAACTTTGAGTCATGGGGCAGGTACCCAAGTTGACCTTTTCAAGATTTTAGAAAATGACCATATCAACAGAAACCAGGACACTGCAACAACAAACCAAATACTTATGTACAATTTGCAAAGCCAGACTTCTAAATAAAAACTCTCTAACCTGTATTCTTCCTCATCGGCAAACATGTTCTCAAAGTCTTCTTCCTGATCCCCATTGATATCGGAAGGTTTCCTAATCATAATCAGTCCTCCTTTGTGACCTTCCAACTGAACTGGAGAGCCACCATCATCTTCTTGTATTTCTTCCTGAGTCTCTTCGGGCATTTCTTCCTGATTCTCTTCAGGGGTCTCGTCTTGATTCTCCTCCTCAGACTCTATGCGTCTTCTCTTGGTTGGCCTCTGAGCCTCATCAGAATCTATGGAATCGTCCATATCACTAGGCTCCTCAAAACACTGTGATCCCTCAGTGTTATGTGTGAATTCCGTTAAGCTACTGCACAAAGAGTCATCTAACTCGTGATAAAATGGAACTACTTTTCTCCTTCGTAACAGTTTTTCTGAAGCCGACTCAGAGGTCACTTTGTTCTTGACCAGAGATGCGGCAATAGCCTTGTGGAGGTCAGTACATAACTCTAATTCACCGTTTACTGTGTTTCCGTCCAACACAGCTTGTTTGCAACTATTACAAAAAACAGTCAAGTCATCCGTGGATGTACTCGCGTCTTTCAACTCTGAAGATTCATCCTAAAACAATGCAATAAACAGTTGAGACTCCAAAGCAGAGACAGCTGAGGCCAACTTACCATGTCATTTCCACATCCTAAAAACAATTGAACCTCCCTGTCATCTGGATCCGTGTTGGTTTTCAACTTATCTTTCTGGTTTTCAGCAGTTTTTAGGGCGTTTTTCTTGAAAGCACTCAGGGAATGTAAGTTCTCATAGCAACTTTCACAAATTTGTTTTGATAATGGGTCAGTTCTGTAAATCTGAAAAGAAATTGTCGGGTTCAATCTAGCACAATCAAACAAGCGAATAACAAAATCGTTATACTTACGATGATTGGTATACATTCCTTTAGTATTTGCAGGATCTGAATGCCCTCTTCGTTTTTATCAAAGATGCCAAACATTTTCTCACTGGTTTCATCACATAATCGACAAGAATCGTCTATTTTTTCCGCAACCTCCATTTTAATCCAGTCTCTTATTAACTTATCACTAAAACTAATAGGTTATAACTTAACTATTTCTTCTTTTTTTTTGGTAAATAATCCGGATTTCAAACAAAACGCCGACTACTTGACATGTTATTAGTGAACTCCGCCATTTTAAATAGTGTTTCTAAGAAATTACGAAAGAAGTCGCTAAGTTCGACCATTCGACGGCTTTTGAAAGTGGTTGGGAATGTTGGGCTTGGGATCATTTGACCAACGGATAGTGCTTTTGAACTACTTTTGGGTTTGATGGTCACAGAACACAAACACTGCGACTTGGGTATGAAGCAATTTGCTCCCTGTCCTTCATTCTGTGATATGTGTTGGGCAATATGTCACAAAAAACCATAGAACTTTGTGGTTTGTGATCTGAGTCTGACATAATGGACGTGGACGATTGCAGTACCCATATTCAGAGTTGCCAGGATTGATTTTCTGGTTGAATTTACTGAGATTTTCCAGGCCTTTGCTGATATGGTACAAAGTACTAATGATGATATTGTCAAAAATAAAATATTCTAGGGAATTTCACGCTAGTATGATATCAGAAAAGGTCTAAAAATCATTTATTGCAACACTGAATGGGGGTACTGGAATCGTCTATTCACCCCAGCTCCATGGACCATTCATATTCGTAAGGAATAAATTGATGACACATTCATTTTCTCTGCGATAGCATCCGTGAATGTGTAATAATAATGGCTGTGTCTATCAGACAAAAGTGGAAAGCACTCTGCTGGATAAAGCATTAAAGCGCTTTAGAAGTCTACTAGACGGTGCAAATTACAGACCGCTGAAACGCTTCAAATAAATCCAGCAGAAATTAAAGCGTTTCATTTATCTGCAGCGGCTGGAAGACTTGTCAGCCGTCTACCATGTGAAGCGTAAAAGCATTGTTTATATAAAAGTAAGATAGTTAGTCAATGCCTGTGTAATTGGTGTTGGACGCAAACGCGAGTGTCATCTAGCGTGATTAGTTACAAACATGAACATTTGACGTCATTTTAATGCAGGTTCCTTCAAAAAACCCTGATTTTAATGCTGTCCCATTGTTTCAATCAAGTTACGACATGACTTGGAGGCCAGATCACTGAAGTTACGACATGACTTGGATGCGAGCTCACTATCGCCATCTACATGTCGCATCCTTTTTGATCCAATTATAATCCCATAAGGTTGACTAACTATATTCTCTATAAACAATGGTAAAAGCGGCTGCCGCCGCTGCGTGCTGTTAGACGCACCCAATGTCAAATGTTCATGGTTGCCAATGTCGTGAAAATGAATGAAAAGATTAAAAATGTTGCCAAACTCATTGAATAAACTTCTTCCAACTGATCTTTCTAGAAATTTTATACACTACTGCAGTGATACTGATACCAGATTCATTTAGTCTTCAGTAGAAGCTTCTCGTAGACTGATTTTTCACAACCATGCCATCCTTAAGCTAGTGAATCATCAGAATATTGTCGTTATTGATAAATAAAAACCATAGGGTCTATTGAACATTTATTATATAACCTACACTACCATCATTTTCCATACATGACGTTTCACAACTCAATGTTTTCCTGACTGAACCGAATATTTGATGTTTCCATCACCATCAATAGATGAGGAAGAAGAACTGAAAGCTCCGTGGGGACCTTGGGCAGCTCCGGAAACCTTAACACCTTCTCCTTTATCTTCTCCAAAACGACTAAACAATACTGGCCTGAAAAAGAACAATTTTTTAGTGCACACACTTCGCTTTTTCTTTTCTTAACTGTTGAAAATCTTCAGATCATTGCAAAAAAAAGATAATACTGCACATGAGCTTCAAGATAAATGAATATACAATGACAGAAAACACTACATGGCGCAGTGAGTAGGATGGATCTATAGCAACCACGATTTAATATAAATGGAAACACATCAGGCACGATGAATACACCTGACAATGATAGATTTGATTGTCAAGTTTTTTGAAGTATTGCTGCATGACAACTTCGATTTCAGGACTGATAACTACTTAATTATGGATAGTTTTCACATAAATGTTGCGTTCATTCGTTATTTTCGAACACGTGATCAGAAATTGAAGGATTTCAGGAAATGTGTTCCTTTAAAAAAATTTCACTATCACTTATGACGATGAAGAGAACTGCAAATAAGTAGTTCTTGTGAAAAACTTTGTCAAGAATTTAACAGATATTATTCAACGGTCGTAGGGGGCAGAAGTTGCCCACAAATTTACCTATATTGTATAGGTTAATGCGGAAGAATGGATTTTATATAATCCAATTTAATTATGAGAATGATAATAATGTGAAATCTCACATTTACCTATACATGAATCTAATTTCAAAGATATAATTATTATTAAGCCACATAAATATTACTTTAATATGGTTAGGTAGGATTACAGCTAGGTACTTTACATGTAGGTAATTGGATTAAAAATCCCCTTCTTAATTTATTTGATTTCATTTCCAATTACTTTTGATCATGGACATTCTCCAAGATTTTATAATCTTGATTCATATGAGTTCCTTTGAATTTTTAACGAAAATAGCACATTAAAACTTTGAAACACATTTCACACATTTAAAATGCATGGAATCAGTTTGGATGGTTACCCTCCAGGTAAAGAAGACACGCCCACTTTGTCACGTGGCGCAGATGATCTATATAGTAGAAATAGAATTTGTTTCCACACCAAAACCTAATGTCAACTCACCCAGTTTTCCCTACCCCTTGCCCGGCTCCCAGTCCTCCAGCATGGCCTTGATTTTCGTACCCTCCCCCATGTCCAGTACCCGAGGAGCTACTAGAACTGGAACTTGCGAAAGATTGAGCACCACCTTTGCCACCTCCGGGTCCTCCTCCAAAAGCAGCCGGGAAATTCTGTGCGAAATTGGCGAAGTCGGGGAAAACTAGTCCGGGATCGTAACCTGAAAAAAAATCTCTATCAAGCTCGAGCACAGTTGAATCTAAATAAAATAAACTATCAATCTTTATACCATTCATTTCTCGTTTTTAGGTATAGTTGTGACCATCAACAACTTGATAAGAGCCAAATTACGTAAGAGAAAGTTTAGATCTATCTCAAATTTCTCAGACATTGACTCCTGCTTGGCTTGTTTACCCTGTATGGAAATGATGAGTACACCACTGCTTCCAGGATATCATCATAATAACTGGTCCCTCCTCACGACTCCTTTCAGACAAACTCTTGTAAATAATGATATCGTTATGTGTAACTTCTTCCACAACAATGTGTGTTGTAGTTGTGCCTATAGAGATGGCACATATTGCTGACTGTAGAAAATGTACTACCAAAAGACAAAGTTCTTGAGCTATTTACAATTTACCATAGAAGTTATATCAAACACTGCTATACAAACAACGCTCACCTCCGTAATTGGGATAATTCCCTCCTCCATCTCCTCCTCCTCCTCCGTAAGAACCCGAACTCGCACCAGCATGGGAGGAAGCGCTGGCACTAGCACCGGCACCGTTTCCTCCTCCTAGCCCTCTGCGGAACCTCAAGAGGGGCCTTAGTATTTCTCTTCGACTTCTTATGGACACTACATCAGATATGTGGCCTTCTGGGTCGATTACGTAAAAGGATTTGGGAATGTACTGACCCGAAACTGGAATTGATATCGCTGTTATGAAAATTACTTAGCCAACCATGTGATACAAGAAACATGTATATGTGACATCACATTGTGACGTGCGTCATCGCATTTGAAGTCACAAACGTGTATCCAATATATTGAAGCAATGTGAAAATGTCTGCCTCAAGGAAAATCATTGTGATGTCTTTAGGACTTGAAATGCGACGTCACATAGGATAAGTCACTAACAGAGGTGTTATATAGGTCCACATTTTATACAGTGTCCGGCATAAAGTTCGCAGCATATGGAAAACTTTTTTATTATAGATTTCTCAAAAAAAAAAATTCTTGATGAAAACCTCTGCTTCATCCCAAAAACCTAAATTGCAAATACCAAAATTGAATTTTATACTACCATATACGAGCGATATTGAAAAACATGCCTAGTTTTCAAAAAAAATTGATCCCATCACTTTATTTTCACGGTAGAATTAAAAATATTGTTCAGAATCGAATGCTGATTCAGGAATTCTGATCACAGCCACCTATGATCAATTTAATTTTTCCACTTTTTTTTCCAATTTTATCCTCATCGTCCTATACGATATGAGGAAAACTATGCTAGATGGATGTTATATTGTTAGATATGATCATATCACTCTCTGGATGTTCCCTCCTTTCTCCCTCCCATCGGAAAATCACGTTAATTGAAATATGTGACGGTATTTCACAAAATCTTGCTGCAAATAGTAAATAAAACTGAATTGTTTTCAATATCGCTCGTATATATATATGGTAGTATAAAATTCAATTTGGGTATTTGCAATTTAGGTTTGGCATGAAGCAGAGGTTTTCATCAAGAATAATTTTTTTTTTCCTAATTTTTGTCGTGGTAGGAGAGGAAGGCATTGTTTCCATGTTTCCAGTTCCGAAACGGTTGAAACATTTTCCGAATCCAGATAAAAGCTTTTAATAACTTTTAAAATAATAAAAAAATGTCCCCCCTCCCCCGTAATCTTCCAAAGTTTCGAAGATTTGGCATTCCGCCATTTTGTAAAATAAAATTTATTATTTGGTATTAGACTTTTTATTCCAGCCCCCCAAAAGAAAAATTATGGCTACGCCACTGGTTGTGTTCACCACTCCGCTGACCGCTAGATCAAAATTAAATCAAGTAGACAATGATAAACAGCCAGGTAACAAGAAAAAGCTCTCAAACAATTAGGAATACGGCTAACGCATCAATAACAATGAATAAGCAATATAATTTTTAATAAAGCGGTTTTGTTGTATTGTTTACCAAGAATAAATTGCACCTATAAATTGTTGAAATCATCGACGATTTTACACTCTATTCCGTGATGAATCTGAGCAAACGAATCAAGGTCAAAATTGCGGGGAAATAACCAAAAAAAAAAAATGAATTCATTATGGATTGAGCATGCATAGGGATCAATCCTGAGTTATTTTTTTCTTCTGTTGTCTTTGTGAATGATATCATAGATTAATATATACCTAGCTAGTGAAAAATGTTGTGATACCGAAGTTTCAGGGTTTTTAAAAATGTAATACAAAAAGGGAAATTAAGTTACAGGATCCGTCAAAAAGTCATGACCTAACAAAAGTTGCTTTTTCTTTGGCAGAACAATCTGTTTATTATTCCATTTTTCAATTCTGCGCGAAATTTTAAACAAAAAACATTTTATTCTTATTTTTTTTTCGAAAAAAAGTGAATCAATGAAATAAGAACTTTAAAAATGTTGATGCATACGCCAACCAAACTGCTAAATCAGCAAGGTATCAAAAACAGAAAAATGTCTTTTACGATGATAAATAGAGTAATTTTAAAAATACAAACACACCAGTGGCGTGCTGAAAGAGAATTTTACAAAGCTAGGAAGGACTTTATTTTGAACCCTTAATATTGGTTTGTTCAATTAACCGAATAAAGTAAGTTAACTTAAAATCAATAAATCATTGATTTTCTCGAAAATTTCCGTATGTAACATGACAAAACTTTTGGTTTAACCTTTGCAGAGAAATATGGTCTATCAAATGGCACTATCAAAAATAGAGGTTGCAATTTGAAAAAAAAGTCAATGACATCATAGCAAAAACGTCAAAAAATGCGCATCTTTGAATAAGTTGACGTGTCCGCGGATTTTTTTGAAAAGCTTTTCCTTTTCACCACATTTATGTTGATGGAAGCATAGCAATACAAGCTAACTGCTCGGAAGTTGAGGAGCTCGGAAGTTGAGGAGCTCGGCGGAAGTTGAGGAGCTCGGAAGTTGAGGAGCTAGGAAGTTGAGGAGCTCGGAAGTTGAGGAGCTCGGAAGTTGAGGAGCTCTGAAGTTGAGGAGCTCTGAAGTTGAGGAGCTCTGAAGTTGAGGAGCTCGGAAGTTGAGGAGCTCGGAAGTTGAGGAGCTCGGAAGTTGAGGAGCTCGGAAGTTGAGATGCTCGAAAGTTGAAGGGCCTAGTTCGCGCTTCGCGCGAACGCTTTGCAAAAGCTCGGAAGTTGAATGGTTTAGAACTATAATTGGACACCAATAATATGAATACAACGACCTTAATGCCTTTAAAACTATAATTGGACACCAATAATATGAATACAACGACATTAATACCTTCAAAAATATAATTGGACACCAATTATATGAATACATCAACTACCTTAATGCCTTTAAAACTATAATTGGACACCAATTATTTGAATACAACGACTAATGCGAGACTCGAAAAAAATCCAAGTTTATTTTTCAAGATATAAAAATATTTCATGAAAACTTTTTGTAGATTTGTTTGAGGACATTAAAACTGTTCTTATAATTTTTTTCGATATTCCGTTTCGATTTCGAGTTTATGGTGTTTTTCGAAAAACATCGGAAAATGTTTTAATTGTTTTTTAAATATTTCTTGGACTATTGATTTTACGATAAAAAATTTTGGACATTTTTTGTGTATTTTTTGAAGGCGCTCAAAAAAATATCTTGGTGAATTGTAAAAATATCAACTGTTTCCGAGATATTTCGTATTTTCGAAAATGCTAATTTCGATTTTCAGATTTTTCAAGTTTTCCTGTTTTTCCGATGATTTTCGTGAAAAACAGTCTCTGTAGTACTTGTTCATCTAATTGAGCTCTACACGTGGCAATTTTCAAAATTCAGTTTAATTGAACGGTTCGTCCTATTTTTGTGTTTGAAAAAATCGAAATTTTTTGGAAAATCGGTCAGAATTATTTCATCATGCTCAAAAACTATACACTTCTGTAGGTCATACGGAAGTATTTCTTCGAGAAATATGGATTGGATCAAATCAATTCCTGAACCTGTATCGAAGGAAGAAGGAATTAAAAAAAAGAAAATGGAAAAACCCTGGGAAATTTTCCCTGATTTTCTGATCGCAATAAATTGTAAACTATCAAATACTGTCCTCGAGTTATTGAAATGTTTCAAATTTCAAAGCTATACATCCAAGGGTTTGGAAAATATAAAGGTTTGAAGTGCTAACAGACGGACACATTTGCCCGTCTAGAGAACTGTAAAATACCACTTCCCAAGAGAGATCGTAGTATTCGTTCCGGTCCTTGAAATAGGGATTACAGTTCTTTGTATAAATACTAATTGGGCAATGTTAATGAACACATTTGGTTTAACTATTGAAATAAAAAAAAATCAAACAGAACACTACACACTATCAGAAGTACTTATAGAATATTTAAAGAATATGGCGTCAACCAAATACAAATAATCTACTTGACTCTCGACTCGACAAACAACTCTGGCCATTTTGTGTCGTGATGGTGATGTTATGCTGAATTTTGTTACCAACCTAATTCCTTATATATACCGACAAAACCGCAATGAAACCAAAATTCATAACGCGATTGTGCGAAAACTACACATATTGGACAGAAACCATCTTGCGCATAGTTGAACCACATGTTATTATCTATCAGTTATCGCAATATTGTTTGTCCAGCTTCAGATTTATAAAAATTATTAATTTTTGAAAAATGGTCTCTTTTTTACGAAAGTGTATAAGGGCCACTGAGTTTTTTTTTTTAATTTTTCCGACTTCAAACTCGGAATTTCCGACTTCCAAGTCGGAATTTTGTTTTTCCGACTTTAAAGTCGGAAATTCTGACTTCAAAGTCGGAAATTCCTACTTTGAAGTCGGAAATTCCGACTTTAAAGTCGGAATTTTGTTTTTCCGACTTTAAACTCGGAAATTCCGACTTCAAAGTCGGAAATTCCGACTTCAAAGTCAGAATTTTGTTTTTCCGACTTTATACTCGGAAATTCCGACTTTAAAGTCGGAAATTCCGACTTGAAAGTCGGAATTTTGTTTTTCCGACTTCAAACTCGGAAATTCTGTCTCCAAACTCGGAAATTATATCGCAGGTATAATTGCAAATTCCGCGTGCAATCTGGACATGTACCCACCTACCAGGAATGGATTTGTGTTGATCACTAGAGACCCAATGTCATCTCTAAGAATCTTAGTAGTTGATGAAATCAATTCAGACAGATTTGGGTTCCCCATTTTTGCATACAAGCCTCGAATAGGGTTGAATAGTACATCGATGTTGAGTAAAATGGAGGGAAATTTAGGAGTGGCTCCTGGGGGAAACACATGAAAAACAACAGAAATAACTGGAGGATGTTGCCTATATTTTCACGCCAGCCATTATTCTTTTCGGACTAGTGACGATGTAAGTTTTCATAGTTTCGGTGAGCTTGTGTGGGAAAATCTGTCAAAATCTCGATTTTTTCTTACAAGATTACACCCTCATTTTGACCTTTTAACCACCTGCAAAAGTAAGGCCTTTGGTATTCCGAAGCCAGGTTCTATTAATTAATAATTAGGTGAACACGGCTCGCGTAAAAATATGGGCAACATACTCCTTTTATTTCTGTTCTGGACAATCGAACTTTCCATATGTTCTCCCCAGGAGCCACTCGTAAATATCCCTCCATTTTACTCATTATCGATGTACTTTTCAACCCCATTCGAGGCTTGTATGCGAAAATGGGGCACCTAAATCTGTCACTATCTGACGGTCTACAATTTCCTCATCATTTTAAAAGAATTGATCACAAATAAACTGATGAAAAAATTAGTTTGTTGCCGTCCTGAAGAATAACATTGTCCTGTATGTTACCTGGATAAATATGACATCAAAATTTGAATTGTATCAAACGTTCAATAAGGCCAAAGGAAGTGTAACGCCGAGAGGAGTGACAGCTAGCCGTTTCATACTTTTTGGGCTTTATTACAAGTCGAATAAAAATTAAATTCTTTCATTTCTCTACTCTACGCCAATTCAACAAAATATTTTTCGAATAAATATCATTTGAATTGTTGTGACTCATACCAAATACCCAAGCAATACTTGAAAAATAAGACAATAGTTATTTACGAGACAAGAGGGATATAGACTAGTGCGGTAATAGATTCAAAAAAGCACTAGTGTGGTAATAAACGTCATGATGACATTCAAGTGACAACTCATAATCATTACTTGACAGTTGTAGATAAAAGGTTTAAAGTGATTATTCACCCACCACCAAATCCGAAATGACTGTAGGTAAATAACATAACAGAAATGTCTTAAAGGTAGTGGAGATATATTCGGCCACATGGCAGACAAGATTTACCAACTACATTCAGTTATATTATATAATGAAATGAAAGAAAGTCGTAATTTTTACTAGGTGTATTAATTAAAAAGTATCCAGATCATTCCAAAATTAGTGGTTTCAGTAAAGAAACCCACAATCACACATATAATATGTACTTTCATCTCAATTCAAATCACTAAATGAGAATAAAAAAAGGTACTCTCTGTAGGAGTCCATTTCAGCAAGTGTAGTGGTGACACGGATCATCGAACCATGTACTAGTTACCAAATTCAAATATTTTCTTTTTGAATCAACTAAGTTTAACCATGCTTGGGCATTGGACATATTTGATTTAAAGTTTTCCACAATTTTTCACATGTATATGAAAAAAGACGTTTTTTCTACTTAACTTGTAGAAGGCTGGAGATGGATTCTTGCTGAATGCTGAATCCGAAACTTGTAACCCCTACTTTGAAATTTGTTTATAATTAAAGTTGTGGAGATGATTGTGTGATACTTCTTTCCGATCCATAAAAATAGATGTTCCTAAAATTATGAATGACATACTGATCTGATTTTATTTACTACAAAGATTCTTAAAGATGATATTGTTTTCATTAAAAAAAATGTATATTCAAGAAGCTTTGTCCAACACATTGACAACAAAAAACATGTCCTTTTAAAAATAATAGACAACAGTCTCTAGTGATCAGCACAAAGCCATTCCTGGCAGGTACAAGTCCAGAATACACGCAAGATTTGCAATTATACCCGCGATACAAGAATTTCCGAGTTTGAAGTCGGAAATTCCGAGTTTGAAGTCGGAAAAATAGAAAAAAAGCTCAGTGGCCCTTATACGCTTTCGTACTTTTTCGAGGTTTTCTCGGATTTTCTCAGTGAAAAATGCACCGATCTGGTCGTATAAAAAACCATTTTGTAGGTTTTATAATTATCTACAAAAGTTCTATTGACTGTTGAACGAATTCTCCAATACTTTTTGAGATATTCACTATTTCTTGTTTAAAAAATTACACAAAGCGATTTTGCTGGGGCAAAAACCGGGGTTTTCATCTAGGAACTTTCTTATAAAAAGTAGTATAGGCCTTTGTCGTCTTTTATCTACAGCTTATATAGCCTATATTAAATTGACACAAATCACATCAGAATCCTTTACTCACATGCCAGAGTAGCTCCCAGAAAAGCCAGCACCAAATACACAGACACGGTCATTTCAAAGCTCTGCTCCCAGTCCAAACAACAAACTCTAAATGCAACTATTAACAATATTCCTCGCCACTTTACACTTTTATATCCATCGCTGTACCGGTGTATTCTTTACAGTTACCTGGTAAAAATCAATTGCCGGGCAAAAAAAATCGAATGATTGCGTAATGGATCGTTCTTGTTCGTATTGTTTTTATAATTCCGTCTTCAGTTGTACTGATTGCCTTTCCGAGAAGCTTTCGAGCTTGAATATATTAATATGTTAATTATGGACCAGCGAAATCTAATTATCTTTATGCAATGTCTAGCTGATCCTGGGAGAAGATTAATTCATTGTTGAAAGATATACCTACAGCGTGTTACAAATATTGTCATTGATTCACTTGAAATATTAACACGGTGGAAAGAAATAAAGCCATAATTCAAGGGCGTGTATTCAAGGGGGTGGGCGGTAATGGGGGTATTTAACCCCAGAATCCCAAGGAAAAATCAGTAATCCTTAAAATAGACTGAATAATTTTTTTTGAGAAACTCATCCACTTGAAACAGACAAATTCAGTACATCCAAAGTACCACAAAAAATATTGACCTAAAACCTCAAAAAAATGCTCGTGGCACTATTTACAAATTCTTACAGCATGTCGCTTCTTGGAAAATTTTCAAAAAATTACCACCTCTCCTCCAAGGACAGATCCTGCAAACGCCCTCGAGTTATTTACAGTGTGTACCGCCTTTCATGAATACTTACACCCGAAAACATCTCAGTATTAATATCACGATTTTCTTGAAATTTCGGTGGTGATGTGAGTATTTGGCAAAAAACATGTTTATTTACCCATCCACAGAATCGACATTTTCTTATTGAACTAGCCTTCTAATTCGATGATCAAGTACATTTTCGGATTCAGAAGGAAATTTTCTATAGGATGAAGTTATTTTCGGGAAAATTCCGCATTTTTCAAAAAATACAATATTCGACATAGAAAGAAATCGAAATTTGCCAAAAAGTTTATTTTCCATTTTTCAAAAATCGCGAACTTTCCTCAAACGTTATCTCAATGAGCTGACTCCGAATATCACCTCAAAAATTTAATTCGATAAGGGGGTAATTTTAAAAGGGTAATTTTTTCGACGAAAAAATGCACATTCACAAAACCGACATTTTCTATATGAACTAGCAATTCGAAGAACAAGTATATTTTTGGATTCAGAATGGAATTTTCTATGGGATGAAGTAATATACGCGTCGCGGGATTCCGCATTTTTGAAATATTCCTAGGCGATCAAAGTCGAAAAATGCAATATTCGATATAGAAGAGGAAATCGAATTTGGCGAAAATGTCTATTTTCCATTTTTTTAAATATCGCAAACTTCCCTCAAAAGTATCTTGACGAGCTGACTCCGAATATATCACCTCAAAAATGAATTCGACAAGGGGGTATTAACTGAAAAAAAGGCAATTTTTTCGATGAAAAGATGCATCCATCCACAAAATCTACATTTTCTATAAGAGCTAGCCTTCTAATTCAAAGAACAAGTGCATTTTCGGATTCAGAAGGAAATTTTATATAGGATGAAGTAATATTAGCAGGATTCCGCATTTTTTAAATATAAATCCCTGGCAATCAAAGTCCAAAAATGCATTATTCAATTTCCATTTTTCAAAAAATCGCAAACTTTCCTCAAACGTATCTCGACGAGCAGATTACGAATACCACCTCAAACATTGAATTCAACAGAGGGGTAACTGAAAAAGGGCACTTTTTTCGACCAAAAAATGCACCCATCTACAAAAATCTATGCTCTTCCGATTAACAGATTTATTTTTGAATTTGAAACATTTGTGTTATTTGGAAAACATTGCGGGTGAGTATTTTTTTATTTTACAGCCAATTTACCTTCATGATCGACTGATTGGTTTGTTTTCGAAAAAAGAAATGACAAACAAAACAGTGTGTAAGTCTAACTCCGAATACCGAAAAATTACATGATATGATTTATCATTTACCGCAACTTTTTTCTGATTTACAAATCGCAAAAAGGTTGCGAATATACGCAAGGATGTGAACGAACCTTAATGAAGTTTATTCTGTTAGCGAAATGTGCGCCCGCTAGATGGCGCTCAATAGTTCCATATCAGTTCAACTAAATAATTATAGATGGCGAACCGATTACGCAAAATGCATATCGTGAAAATTATCCCCGTGACCCGTGGGTAGCTCCGAGTAACTCTCGGTAGTTCCTGACGAGATATAAACAGACCACAAAAAAATTTGTTAGAATCAAAAACCATGTATTTAGTTCAGGTTTTCAGTTGAGGTTCGTGTGGAACCATAGAACCATAGAACTCATAATTAAGAAATATTTATGAGTTCTTTGCCCAGGACTTGACACAGAACACACATTTTTCTGCGGTACCTCTAAAAAAACATGTTCATGTCTCTGTCGTGTCGTGACGTGACGTGTATATTTTTAAAGAATTTAAAGTATTCGTGGCACTAGCTGTAAATCTTGTTTGTAGATGTAGATTAGTGGGGTATTTGTATTGTAGCGTTTGAGGTGGCAGGGGCAAGCAACTATCTAGCTGTTACCATACGGTAGTACTGGTACGGTTGTCTGTTAAGTATAAAACCTCGAAAAAAAAACAAAAAAATGGTAAAACCTGTGAGAAAATCTTCTAACAAGAATCCCCCTATCCTGAGCCACGAATTCATCATCCAAAATCATGCGGATATCGTGTCTTGCGTAGCGATGGTCTTCGTTATTGGCCTTATGGTTCAAGTAAGTACTTTCAAACAGTGTTTCAGTAGCGAGGTAAGATGTTTTGTTATGTTCATTTCGAATTTTTCCACAGGCAACAACTCCAATTGCTTCAATATTCATCACCCTGCAACACAACATAACTGAAGCTGGAGAAGTGCCATTGTTCAGCCCAGGCATCAAGGATTGGGCTTGTGTATTCTTCTACAGCTTGATATGCATTGTAATACATGCCATCATTCAAGAGTATGTTTTGGACGTAAGTAATCATCCAAATACATTGAATATGTGGCACTTAGCAGTTGTATTTTTTAGAAAGTTTTGAAGAAACTACACCTTTCTAAATCCAAGCTGGCGGTATTCTCCACAAGTGGACAGCTGTTGTTCTTTTATCTGGTCTCTGTAGGATGGGGTATCGATGTAATCATAAAAGAACACTATATTTTTGACATTGCCAGATTGTGGTCCGACTATCCTGCCCCGATGTCATTCCTGTTGAAGCTTTACATCATTGTACAGCTGGCTTATAATCTCCATGAGATTCCTGAGCTGTATTTCCAGAAAACAAAGAAAGAAGAATATGCCAGCAAAGCCACCCAGAGCATTGCGGGGATCCTGTTAATCTTTATTCCGTACTTTTTAAGGTAATATTTCTCTAGTTGCATTTTCCCACAAGTTAATTTATCAAAAACTGTCACATTTTCAGACTTACTTGATATTAACAATAGCTAAACAGGAAATATCACACAAAACAACCAATGAGCAAATTATTGAAAGAGAAAGAAATCAGTTAATATTCTTGTATTTCAGCCTACTGTTTGATAAAATGGAGCTTCTCATTTTGAAGTTTATTAGTTTTTACTGTTTCAAAATGATTCATGGCAGCTGGAATCAGCCTGTGAAAGCTGCAAACCGTGGTTTGTCAAACAAATATATACACATCCTTTGGCGATAACTTTTTGTAACCTGTTTGATGGTAAACTTAAATTGAAATACTTATAATCAAGTAATTTTGGTAATTACTACAGAAGACTATTTCGTTTTTTTCATGATAATACACAGTATATGTATAATGCTATTTTTTTTTCAGTTTTAATCGATTGTTGGTTTGTTTGTTGGTGCTCCATCACGTTTCTGAAATCTTCAACCACACTTCTCAACTCATCCAAACTGTGGATAAAGAAGAAAAATTCACGAGAGGTGCGTTTTTTCTTTCTTCTTTCCTACTTATTTGTTCTCAAATTGTTCAAATTATAAAGATGTTCAGGGTTGTAGTGAAAACGGAAGATGGTGTTCTCCATGGTTCCATCCTAGGACCACTATTTTACAAATGTTTGCTGAGGGTTTGATTTGGAAGAAATTTATTCTTTAGCTACTAAGTATAATTGAAAGAATCTTGATTGGCAGTTAGTCTGAATCTCTTTGGATTTAAAATTGCCTCTATCCCCCAGTCAAGTTTTGGATCTTTAGAATTTCAAAATTGACATCTACAGAATTCTACAGGCCCTGAAAGTCCACAACCATTTTATTTTGAAAGTTTCAACATAGTAATTAGTAATTAAAATGTTGTCCCGACTTAGTATATGAAGATTCTGAGTTGATATGAATTCGAAATTTCGGTATTTTAAAATTTCAAAATTCATGCGGCTGTATCGAAATTTTTCTATTTCGTCTTCAAAATTCTAACACTAAATAAAAAATTTAACCTAACAATGGAATATATCAACCCACTTACTTGAAATTTCGACTTCCGAGTTTAGAATTATGAGTAGCTAAGACATTTTTGAAAAGTAATTCATGAGGAGTGTTACTAATAAAAACGTTTACTGGTGGCGCCATCTCTTACTAGGAGGTCAAACTTTTCTTTTAAAAATTGGCTACTGAAACGTACAAGCATTGTTTATATAGAAGTAAGATAGTTAGTCAATGCCTGTGTAATTGGTGTTGGACGCAAACGCGAGTGTCATCTAGCGTGACTAGTTACAAACATGAATATTTGACGTCATTTTAATGCAGGTTCCTTCAAAAAACCCCGATTTTAGTGCTGTCCCATTGTTTCAATCAAGTTACGACATGACTTGAAGGCCAGATCACTGAAGTTACGACATGACTTGGATGCGAGTTCACTATCGCCATCTACATGTCGCATCCATTTTGATCCAATTATAATCCCATAAGCATTGTTTAAATAGAACATAGTCAATGCCTGTGGAAAAGGTATTGGACACAAACGCGAGTGTCATCTAGCGTGATTAGTTACAAACATGAATATTTGACGTCATTTTAATGCAGGTTTCTTCAAAAAACCCTGATTTTAATGCTTTTCCATTGTTTTAATCAAGTTACGACATGACTTGGAGGCCAGATCACTGAAGTTACGACATGACTTGGATGCGAGCTCACTATCGCCATCTACATGTCGCATCCATTTTGATCCAATTATAATCCCATAAGCATTGTTTAAATAGAACATAGTCAATGCCTGTGGAAAAGGTATTGGACACAAACGCGAGTGTCATCTAGCGTGATTAGTTACAAACATGAATATTTGACGTCATTTTAATGCAGGTTTCTTCAAAAAAACCCTGATTTTAATGCTTTTCCATTGTTTTAATCAAGTTACGACATGACTTGGAGGCCAGATCACTGAAGTTACGATATGACTTGAATGCGAGCTCACTATCGCCATCTACATGTCGCATCCATTTTGATCCAATTATAATCCTATAAGGTTGATTATCTTCTATATAAACAATGCCATAAGGTTGACTAACTATATTCTATATAAACAATGGTACAAGTATTCTTTCTGTTTTTACTACTGGTTGATAGATGTCTATGAATGTTTTCCGATTACTTGATAGTTTTTTCAATGTATAAAAACCCAACTGAAATTCAATTTTGTATAAAAGAATTAAGTGTTGTGGTGTAGAAGGTCCAACGGTTACCCAATGTCGAAATTCTGAGTTGGTCAGTTAAAATATCGAGATAGTTGAAATTCCGTGATAATAATGGTGGATTCATAAAATATTCATTATATTTTCATTATCACTACGTTATAATTGTAAAAGATGAAAGCCTAGACAAATATGATTGTTCATTAGAGCTAATTAATACCTTTAGCCACTGCATATTATAAATACAAAACACCAATTTGAAAATAACACAAGCTGGAAGCAGTGCCTTCAAAAAGTCTTGTCATAGGCTTTGAATGGTAGCATTTGATTGGTAATTTTGTTGTTTGACTCGTAAAACGGCAAAGCTTTGGAACTCACTGCCTCGAGAGGTGTCCCCTGAGGCACACAGCCTGCAGAAATCCAAGAAGAACACCTTACCTACTTTCCTTCGGCTCTTACGAGGTTCTTTGAGAGATTCAATGACCTAAAAAAATTGTTGGGCAAAAGTGATTTCCACTAAAAGATAAATTATTAAAAAAATACAAAAACCAAAGACTAATATTGATTTTTCATGCACGTAAAGTTCAGGGCTAGTGGTTAATAATTCTATATGACATATATTTGATAGAAATTAGAATTCTCGCCTTCCTTTATAATCAAGACATTATATGGCATATCAATTTATCAAAAATATAAAATTCCGAGATATTTGAAAAAATTTTACTTGCCCACAACCTGTACAAATGGCTTCGTTACAGGAACCAGGTTGGTCTCCAACATCTTGCAGCTCCTAGCTCGCCTCGGAAGCATCGTCTTGGCCATTCTGACTCTCTGGTACGGCCTCGCTTTGGAGCAACAAAACCTCGACCTGCAAACCGGCTACTACAACACTCCCGTCGTTCGACTCGCTGTACTGATAGGCATCCTCGGCCTTCAAATGTGAGTAACAGCTTTGTCCAATTTGTCAAGTACCTGCCGACTTGATGCGGAGGTGTACCACAAGGTTACGTTTCTGGGCCCTCACCATTCATATGTAAATTTGCGCGCCAAGGAAATTGAGTGTCGTTTACTCGTGATCATAGCAACGGTTGCCATGGCAACATCTTTTTCATAATTGATTTCAGATAAACTATAACTGGCCCAACTTTAGTCTTCACTATAACAACGGTTATCATGGCAACCTTTTTTCCATAACTGATTTCAGCTAATCTAAAGCAGACAATTTGGCAACTACTCATCCGCATCATGGAAATCGGAATTTTGTTTACTCGTGATTGTAGCAACGGTTGCTATGGCAATAGTTTTTCCATAACTGATTTCAGCTGAACTATAACTGGCCCAACTTGGCAATCTCGCATTTCCACAAACGGGAATAGCGTTTTTGTTTATCTTCACCAGAACAACGGTTATCATGGTAACCTTTTTTTCATAGCTGATTTCAGCTAAACCAAAGCAGACAATTTGGCAACCTTGTATTTCCGCCGCACAGGAATTGGGGGTTTATCATAGCAAAAGTTTTTTTCTAACTGATTTCAGCTGAACTATTTTTTTATTTTCAAACATTTTTACAAATGAAGCATTACACAATTTAATATTATCAAAAAAAACTGGTAATACAACATTATTACTGATTTCCGCACCACGGGAATCGGGTTTTTGTTTACTCGTTTCAATAGCAACAGTCGCCATGGCAACAGTTTTTCCATAGCAACAGTTGTTCCATAACTGATTTCAGCTGAAGGAAACTTGAGCTTGAAAAATAAATTGATGTTTTACTATCGAATAAAAATTAATTTTCTAAGGGACTCGCGAAAAGCAACTACTTACCGGGCTCAAGCCTCGACGGCTATTGAATTGCATGCGGACATTAATTTTGTGATTTCGCAGGTTCTTGACCTTCAACGTCATCAAACAAGAAATCGAGAGGTCTCGCGAGCTCAAGGCTGCTACCGCCGCCCCCAAAATCAAGACGCAAAAGAAAGAAAAGAGCAAGAAAAGTACGTAGTGTTGTATGTATGTAGAATTTTTTCCATTTTTCCACCGCCTGTTGCTAAGTATCGATTTTTTTTTCAGCTAAAAAAAGTGAAGAGTCCGATCTGCCCGAAGTTGATCAAAACACCAACAAAACTTTGAGGAAGCAAAAAGTGAAGTAATTTAGTTATTTCGTGCAAGTGGGAACCGTACTCAATTTTTGTTTTGTTTGTAAATTGTCTCTCTTTTACATTACATCATCATTTTATTTTTTCATATCGCTTTTTTATTATATATTTTTGTTGTTTTATTCAAAACATTTATTTTGAATATTTTGTTT
This sequence comes from Chrysolina oricalcia, assembly GCA_944452925.2. Classification (NCBI taxonomy): domain Eukaryota; kingdom Metazoa; phylum Arthropoda; class Insecta; order Coleoptera; family Chrysomelidae; genus Chrysolina; species Chrysolina oricalcia. The sequence goes on from OX101813.2 coordinate 72,524,646, forward strand.
AGTAATTATGTACTGTTTCTATGCGACATTTATAGAAGATCCCTCCAATTATATATTTTTTGAATTTGAATTAAACTATTATAGATACTTGTTATATTTTTATTGCAAGCTTTTATTTAACTTGACGTGTTGGTATGTGGTCAAATCTCGTAACTGAAATTTAGACCAGTTCTCCCTAACCAATCGCGCTGGTACTTGGTACACATATATAACTTGAATGTCAATGCAATAATATATTACCATGAATACCATGGAGGTCGGAAAATATTTGCAAAAACTCATTTGAAGCAAAGTAGTTTTGGTGCACCTCAAGGATCCATATTGGGACCCCCACCTATTGTTCTAACTAGTCACCAGTATGGGTGATAATGTCAATAATTCTGATGCCCACTGGAAGAGATATTGAAAACTACAAAGATATTTTTTTGTAGAAAATCCAGGTTCAAGAACTGCAAATGATATTTGATTATCACTTTCGCCATAGTAAAGTTGAATATTGTCAAGAGAGAATACGGTTTTCACCACACGTTATTAAAACAGCCACCGTCTTGAAGCGGTGGAACATTTCAAGACGGCGATAGCCTTGTAAGATTTCAGCTTCATCTGCTGAGTACTTTATGCATAAAAAAGTAACATACAGAGTTAACTACATTTTTTAACATTAGTAAACATTTTGCATATCAAGGTATTTTTTTTCTATCAATGTGTTTTAGAATATTGATGTTTCATCTACTTTTCAATTTTGAATGTTTTACAATCTCAATGATTTACTTATATTTTAGAATTATATTTAATCTAGATTTTTCATTCATAAGAATGTTTTTAATAATGTGGATAATATATTATTAATTCTTATATATTCAGATTGTAATTTTTTCTTTTTATAATTCTAATAATTTTTATCTGTAATATTCAATGGTGACTTTTCTTGAATCTTAATATTCATCTACATTTTTCTATTGTTAATGTTATTTGTATTGCTGGTATATTGCTCTATATATTTGTTTAAATGTAAATGTAGAATGAACGCGCTGGTTGCAATTCTTTTCTTTAATGAAGGTATTTTTACAAAGATGTAAAATTTGACAATTCAGAGAAAATTGAATATATTATTGACATTATTCGACTGCATTTGTTATCCGTCGTCACGTTCGCCAGGAGCAGTCATGGGCGCCGACTTGGGATGGAAACTGGACATGCCCCCCACCTTGAAAGAGTGGCCTTTCAACTCAGCTTCAGCGGGACAGCCTCACGAGACAGAGGTAGAGGACACAGGTTAGAGATGGCTCTTCGAATTTCACCATTCACCGTACGTAAAGCAGCAACCCGCGGAATGTTATCGGAACCAGGAAACAACTGGATGACCCTACCAAGCTTCCATTGTAAAGGACTTAGGTTGCAGTCTTTGATAATAACCAGGTCGCCAATGTTCATTTGTGACTTGTTTTCTCTCCATTTTTGTCGGCCTTGAAGTTCTGATATGTACTCGAGAGACCATCTTTTCCAAAGATGCTGGCGTAGTTGCTGAAGTCTCTCAAATTGATCCAATCGATTCACCTTGATATCCATGAAATTATGCTCAGGAATAGAGGTGAGCGTGCGGCCGATGAGGAAGTGTGAAGGAGTTAAGGCGGTAAGATCAGATGGGTCTGAGGTTAAAGGAGTTAAAGGACGGGAGTTTAAAATAGCCTCTACTTGCACTAAAACAGTTTGAAAATTTTCATATGTGAGGAGCGCTTCTGATAGAACACGTTTCAAATGTCTTTTCATTGACTTCACACCTGCCTCCCAAATGCCACCGAAATGTGGGGAGTACGCAGGAATGAAATGCCATGATATTTCTTGACACGAGGTAGAAGATTCGATTTCTTCGCTGTGGTTTTTCAAAAATTTACCTAGTTCCAATAACTGATTTTTGGAACCTACGAAATTTGTCCCGTTGTCGGAATAGATACTTTGGGGCTTGCCCCGTCTTGCTATAAACCGTTTAAGAGCAGAAATAAAGGCATCACTGGTTAAGTCGCTGACTAGTTCAATATGAACCGCCTTTGTTGATAAACATATGAAAAGGCTAACATAACCCTTGTAGGTTTTAAAACGTCGGCCAGGTTTGTCTCTCAACGTAAAAGGACCGGCGTAATCCACCCCTGTATTGATGAATGGAAGAAAAGGAGTGACCCTTGCTTCAGGAAGATCTCCCATTAGAGGATTTATAGAAATCGGTTTGGCTTTGAAGCACACGATACACTCATGAACAGTTCTCTTCGCAAGATTCTTCCCAAGTATGGGCCAATATGTTTCACGTATTGAGTAGAGCAATTGATGAGGTCCAGCATGAAGAAGCTTTTTATGCTCGTTATGGAATAGTAACTTTGAGAAATTATGATTTGATGAAATGATTATGGGGTGCTTCTTATCAAATTCATATGGAGAATGTCTTAGTCTGCCCCCAACCCTGAGAATACCATTCTCATCAATAAAAGGAAGTAGGGACAACATTCTACTTTTGCGAGGAAGAGGTTTGCCTTTCGATAAGTTATGCAGTTCCCCTGGGAATGATTCAGCTTGAGAATATTTGATAAGATAACGAAGTGAGGAATTCAACTCCTGCATAGAAAGAGGACCAGAATTTCTTTCCAGGGATCTGAAACGAGCTAATGAATTGTGAACGAATCTTAAGATATAGGCAAAGGTGCGTTTGAGACGATTCAATGTTGAAAATCGTTCGAAAGGAAAACTGGAGAGGGCTGTCAAATTCAGGGAAGTTATTTCTGTTCGCTTCATCTCCGGAAGTTCATTGGTCAACTCAAGCGGTTGAGTGGAGCAAATTTGAATGGAATCATTCAGAAATTTGGGACCATGCCACCAAAGATCAGATGATTTCAAACTTTGTGGACTAATACCTCTTGAGATGAGATCGGCAGGATTTTCCTTTGTATTCACGTGGTTCCAACAAGAGATATCCGTATTGGATTGAATTTCTGAGACTCTGTTGGCCACGAATGTTTTGAGGAGATGAGGAGACATTTTGAGCCATCCTAGAACCACCATAGAATCCGACCAATAAAATATTTTATTGAATTTAAGAGAGAGAGATCTGAAAACTTTGGTAGCTAGCCTACTGAGGATTACAGCAGCGCAGAGCTCGAGCCGCGGAATGCTGATTTTTTTGAGTGGAGCAACCTTTGACTTTGCACATAACAGATGGGTTTGGACGTTACCTGATTGATCTAAGCTGCGGATGTAAATAGCGGAACCGAACGCTAGTTCAGAAGAGTCGCAAAAACCGTGTAATTCAATATGAACAGCGTTGTCTAGTTTCACTTTCCGAGCAATCTGAATATTATTGAGTTGAGGGAGTTGATCTCTAAAAGCTAACCAACTAGTATGAATATGTAAAGGAACTGAATGATCCCAACCTAATTTTTCTAGCCAAAGTTGCTGTAACAACATTTTAGCTTGGATTGTAGCTGGACAGAGAAGACCTAAAGGGTCAAAGATTTGTGCTATACCCGACAGGATTGACCTCTTTGTGATTGTCTTCGGAAGAATCTCCGAAGAGATAACATATCTTAGAGAGTCAAATTTGGGATACCAATGAAGTCCAAGTGTTTTTGTGTTATCGTTCGATCCAAGAGAGTGGGCGATGTCCAAGGAAGAAACTGATTGCTGGATAGCATCCAATATTGAAGGATTGTTAGAGACCCATTTGCGAAGAGGGAAGTGAGCTTTGGACAGGATATGAATGATTTGCTTACAATAAACAATGATTTCCGAAACTGAATCAGATCCAGTTAAAAGATCATCAACATAGAAGTCATTCGCTATTATGTTGGTAGCTTCAGGAAAACTTTCGGAATACTCCTGCGCTAGTTCACTCAAGCATCTGGTAGCAAGGAAGCTCGCCGATGCAGTACCATAAGTGACCGTGTTCAAGGAAAAAGTTTGCAAAGGCTGACATGGATCAGACCTCCACAATATTTGTTGAAAATGTCTCTGAGAAGGACAAACCAATATTTGGCGATAAAATTTTGCAATATCTGCTGATACTACGTGAGAATGTTGCCTGAATCGAAGAACGATCGACAAAAGATCACTTTGAACGACTGGCCCGACCATTTGGACGTCGTTGAGTGATAAACCGCTTGAAGAAGGAGACGATCCGTCGAACACAACACGAAGTTTCGTGGTGAGACTGTCCTTCTTCAAAACTCCGTGATGAGGGAGGTAATAGCTGAATGGTTGATGGTGATCAACCTGAGTCATGTGACCCATGGAAACGTATTCTTCCATAAATTCGATATACATTTTCTTTAGGGTTGAATTGTGCTGAAGCTTACGTTCAACACTATAAAATCTCTTTTCGGCTGTGCTTCTTGATTCACCTAGCTTTTCAACTGAATCTTTGAAAGGCATTAAAACTACGAAACGTCCATCTGAATTCCTTTTAAGAGTAGATTTAAAATGCTCTTCGCAATGTTCCTCCTCCTTAGAATAGAACCGAGTAGTGGGAAACTCTTCTATTTCCCAGAATCGTGAGAGTTCATCACATACACTATTGTGCGAGAAATTACAGAAGGCATTCTGGGAAGGCTGTACCTGGGGAAGAGGACCTGAGATAATCCACCCAAGCTTTGTCTTTTGAAGTACGGGGTTTTGTGGGCCCAAATTGATCTGCCCAACGCAGAGCAAGTTATAGAAAAGGCCGGCCCCTATCAGGAGGTGTATATCTGAATTCACATGGAAATTTTTATCTGACAGCTGAATATTAGCAGGAATGCGCAATGAAGAAATGTCTATTTGACAACCTGGGAGCTGATTGCATATGGCATTGGTGACTAAACAAGTTAGGGATGCCGAAAATGAGGAGTGGAGTGACCTAAGGAACACATTGCACTGGTAATTCATATTAGAGGAAGTTTGAGCAATCCCTATCACAGAAATGTCAATTCGCCTTTTTGGAAGACCTAATTTTGAGACTAAATGGGATGAGATAAAATTTGATTGCGAACCACTATCCAAGAGAGCTCTGCATTCTTGTGCCTTACCAGAACTATCCAAAACTTGAACTACTACTGTGGATAAAAGAACAAGATTTTTCCGAACAGCGCTAGTTGAAAGCGCATGCGTAGATTCAATATTTGAGTCTGCTTCACTGGCACTCGAAATGACATTTGGAGCAATTTCGGTAGTTTCGACATGAATGAGTGTGTGGTGCTTCTTGCCGTATTTGCAATTGGAATTCACGTGACCAGGATGTAAACAATTTAGACAAACCTTTAATTTTTTGGCTTGCTCTGTTCTATCAGTAATGCTTAAATTGAGAAAATCACGACAATTGCTCAATTTGTGATTTGAAGACTTGCATAGAAAACAAGAAGCTTGACTTGATATCAAAGATCTCGTAAGAGATTTTTTCTGAAATCGATTGCGATCTTTATTGCCACTAGAAAAGTGATTAGCCTCAATTTTTTCAAGAATGTCAGCTTTCGTTTTCAAAAAATTCAAAAGATCTTTGAGAGTTGTCTCTGTTGATTTCTTTGACTCCCATTCAAGAGTGGTTTCAGAATCAAGCTTCTCAACGATTAGAAATATCAATAAGGTATCCCAATGGTCTACGGGTTCATTCAAAGATTGCAGAGAACGCAAGTTACTTTGTAGGCCATATACTAGCTGCCTGATATTGAAAGAAGACTGTTTGATAATTTTTTGCAAATTGAATATGCATTTGGTGTGATTGTAAACAAGAAGTTCACGATTCGCAAACCTCTCGCAAAGCATTTGCCACGCCACTGAGAAATTCTCGGAAGATACCGGAATACTATGAATAACTTTCTCAGCTACGCCACTGACAGATGATTTCAAGTAATGAAATTTTTGTACTAAACTGATGCTCACATTTTTAATAATCATAGACTGAAAAGAATCATGAAATTCCAACCAATTCTCATAATTACCGGAAAATCTAGGTAATTGAACAGTTGGTAATTTGATACCCAAAGATGCATGATTATTTTCATCTTTACTTGAAACACCTGAGTGAGAGCTATCATGTTCATGTGGATTTCCTTTCACGTTGGAAGACTCCCCGACACTGGCAGTATGTTTGGACAAAAGAGTTTCGGCCTTTGCAATTATGCCAAAGTAATCGTTTTCAAATTGTTCACTTTGAGCCGATTCATCTTGAACGTCATCGACCTGACAATCGATTTCAGTTTGAATTTCTTCGAATTGATTCAAAAGAAGTTCAGACCTTGATAACCTCAATTTCAATTCATTTTCAGGAAAGATAAATTCTGGATTAGCTAAATCATTTTCCAGATTATTTATATAGTTTTTGAAAATTGTAAGTTTCGATTTTATAGATGCCCGCCTTTTTCTCAATTTGTCAAGAGTCATTCTAGTTTCGGCTTCTGTCATATTTATCGGAAAAAGAAACTCTTCTTTACAAGAATTAGCACGATACAAAATTATTGAATGAGAAAAAGTTGTTTTTTATTAGATAAATGAAACGTGAACTATTTGAACTGTTGATGTGTGAAAAAATGTGTGTTGAAACACTCAAAACTGACAGTTCCGTAATAAGAATGAGCGTTTTGACAAAGCAAACAAATTGAATTTGTTAAATAATTCACGAAATATATATGCAAATGCAAGTGAAAGCTATTTTAAATAAGGGAAAGGGATCAAGGATTAGGAATGATTACCTGGGAGAACGCAAATTAGTTCTGTACAGTAGAAATTGGATGCTGCGAAACTGGAAACTCGAAACACGTGTGGAAAACGAAACTTCGACTTTATCGAATTGTTTGCCAATGACTTCGTGTGTGTTTCCGAAATTTTCACCAACTTCCCAATCTTCTTACTTGAATATCCGGATGAAGGACCATGTAAAAATGTAAATGTAGAATGAACGCGCTGGTTGCAATTCTTTTCTTTAATGAAGGTATTTTTACAAAGATGTAAAATTTGACAATTCAGAGAAAATTGAATATATTATTGACATTATTCGACTGCATTTGTTATCCGTCGTCACGTTCGCCAGGAGCAGTCATGGGCGCCGACTTGGGATGGAAACTGGACAATATTTTTCAGTCATAAAAGTGTTTATGTTGATTTATTAATACTTAACAGTTATGTGTTTTATAATGTAAATATATTTCAGTTAAATTTAAGTTTTGAATGTTTTAGAATTCTGATATTTTATTGACATAAGTATTTTGAGCAAAAAAAAGTTTATATTTTTTTAATGTGAATTTGTTTCAGATTGTTGATATTTTATCTATATTTTTTAATGCAAATGTGTTTTTGAACGTTGATATTTAATGTACATTTTTTATTGTTAATGTGTTTTATAGTATTGTTTAATACTAATATTTTTTAGTTTTTTATAATTCTTACATTTTACTATAATTTTCAATGCTCAATGTGTTTTACAATCCAAATAATTTATCTATATTTTTAATTGAAATGTTGATATTTTTTTAATTTTAATTTCAAATGTCATGTCGGGGCGTGGCGCAGTGGTTAGAGCGTCCGACTTTGGGTCGAAAGGTCCGGAGTTCGAGCCCCAGTTGCGGCTGGGATTTTTTAATTTAATTTGACCGATTAAATTATTCAAATCTCGTAGCTGGACTGGGGTGAATCCTGCACAATTCACTGTTGCGTTCCAATTAACAGTGCTGCTCCTAAGGTGGCGCATGGAGTTAGTAACAAGGTCTATCCAGAACACGTGGCTAATGACCATAGCAGTCAATGCCAAGACACCAAACAAAAAAAAATAACAAATGTCTTGGAACTTGGATATTTATTATTGCTTTGAATATTTTTAATAGATTTCATCTATCCTTCCCAATTATGTATGTATATCAGAATAGTTATATCTTCTGATGATGAATATTTTTTAGAATGTTATTTCATCAAATCACATTTACTCGGTATATTCAATTCAGTTTTCTAGCTTCTTTGCTTGCTGAGTCAGTTGTATTCATGATTAAAATAAACATTATTAGAAAATAATTTATTTTAAACTAGAAGATAGATACTTTACAAACAACTTGGGTATATGTGTGGGATCAGGAGCGTGTGTTTTTGAATAAATTATATACTGTCTTCTAGCACTCATCAACTGCTGTACACTGACATTGGATACATCCACACTCAAGTCTTCATAACCTGGCACCTCCACCAACCCATCGCATCCCCCATTTTTTACTTTTATCAACCCATCTACAATTTTCTTGGTTACTTGATCCAAGTCATAAAGAAAGTTTGTTGATTTTAATGGAGGGTTCTGAGTTGACAAATTCGGCTTCGGGCGGCCTTTTTTGAAGAGACTGGCGAAGATCTCAGCCTTGTCCAAAGTGTGTTCAGGAAAGACCATGAATAGAGGTGAGTCCCACCTGTTCTTACCCTCCGGGTCTTCGTATCTCATTACTAGCGCGTCAAAGGTAGCTCTGTCATACTTTTCAGATTCATTTTCTCTATTTTCGTTAAACGTCCACGCTTGATCTCTGTTGATTTCCGTATGGACTGTGCATTGGGTACACTTGTTTGCTTTTGTACCACAGAACAGCTCGTACCTGTAACCTTTGATGTAATTTAAAGCATCTAGGATAACAATGTTGGTTGGTGTTATTAGTCTCAAAACTTCCGACTTAAGAAGACCTCGAATGTGTTTTTCTTTGTTGGAATCTGCGTACAATGAGATCTTGTCAAATCCTGCTTTGATAACTTGATCGAATTCGCTTATTATATGTACTTCTTTGCCTTGCTCCTCAAAGAATGTTTTCAGCTCTAAACTTCTCGTGGTTTTTCCGCTACTGGGAATGCCAGTAATAACTATAAAAGGCATCGAAAGTAAGAGTCGTTTAAAAAAACATAACCTTAACTTTCTTGACAGGTATAACATAACCAAGTTTACTTCTTCTTTTCTTACATCTCATTTGGCCAAATAAAGGCTAAGGGTTAGTTCCCAACAGCGTTTTTGATTTTCTCGTCACGCATTCTGGTTGGCGGCGCAATAGACGAGGAAAGTGATGACGTCACAAATGTCATTGTTGTCAAAAACTGATAACAAACAAACATCCTTCAAATTTAAATCAGCTTGTCCGATTGTTTCCGTAAAGATTTTTCAACTCCTTTCGCTTGAGAAAACAAAATCTATACAACCAAACACAAACTAATAAGCAAAGCAGCAAATCATCAACAGAGAAAGTCACCTAAAATTCTTTGTTTGGAATCAGTTTTTGACAAGAATGACATTTGTGACGACACACTTTCCTCTTCTATTGATGAAACATGAAGTTTCCAACCACTATTTCCATCAGAAAGCAAGATAAACTGATGTAAGCAAGATAAACTGATGTGTTCAGGAAGAAAATGGTCATTGGAAAGAAAGCAGCACAGAGATCATTCTGGTAGAAAGAAAGGCGGAAAAAACATATTTATATATATTTTTGGGGTTTTCATCTTCCACAAATGGCCAAAAAAACGATGAAAAATCGATAAGGAAAATTTGGAATCACTTTCAGGTTTATCTTTTAAAAAAGAACAGAATTTGAGATTCGACACTACAATTCAAGGCCAATCACGACATTTTCCCGCTCTTTTTGAGTGCGCTACCACTGCTAAAATCTAACCATACTTGTAAAAGTGACATTTACAAGGTATTGGAAAAACGAAGAAGATCATCTTTGGTTTTTTGGTTAATGTTCTTCAATCCGGTATTTCTATGTTTAAAATTTTTGAATAATTCAAAAATTCAGTTCCCCTACTTCAATATCAATAGTTTCACAATGTCAGACCTGAACAATTTCAGAGTAGTAATAAATTTATCCAACTTTTTCAGTGATCACAGACACAGAGCTCGAATTTTTATAAACAAGAACATCCAAACTATACAAGCATTGCAAGAAAAAGTGTCTCACTTATTCGGAATAAAAAATTTCCATTTAACTTCGCAAAACGAATTTCTTCCTCCTTCTGAAGATGTCAGAGTGCTACAAAACAATGAAGTACTTTGGTAAGTAACCTAATACAAGCCAACATAATTCAACGAGTATATTCAAAATATTCTTCAACCGAGTATGGAGACATGTCAGTGAGGTAGTTTTTAGTTTTCTCTTTAAATTTATGCACGGACAATATCTTTAATACAATATTGTGTGTGATTTCTAATTATATTTATAGTGAAGATTTCCATCCACACTTTTATGCGGTGTTGCCAAATTTAATAAAAAAATCATCATAAATTATAAAAATTCATTGAATGAGCTTGGCGAACCAGAATTTGGCAAATATTTTAATATACCTATTCAAATTGTTACTGTAAAGTAATATTCATCCGCCTTACTGGAGCGTAGTTGAAAGAAAAAGTACTATAATTTTTACACATAAAAATACAGGGTGAGTCAACAAGATTCCCGTGGTCGATTGCTCCGTTGTGAATCACTATTTCGATTTCTTATATTTTTTTTGCCAAACGGACCATTTAAGACTATCTTCCAAAATTATTCTCCTTCATACAGGGTGCATCATTGAAGCGTGGCTGACCAAAGTTGGTCTTTTTCAAATGAAACACCCAGTATATTTTCATATATTCCTACCCGCTGTTTCATTGGCTGCTCAACGATTTTTTCAATTTTGGATTCCGTTGCGGCGTTGCCGAGTTATCTAAAAAATATCAATTTTGCAGACTTCTTTTTGAAAAATCTCCTATTTCACGTTTCGAAATATTTAGTGGAGATAATTCGGAAATCGATAGTCGAAATGGTGAAGTTAATTGTCAATATGGTGAATATTGTATAAATTGTACAGGATGTTCGGTTCAACAATACAAACTTGGCCATTTTGAAACATCAATATTTTGATTTTTTCAAATGGAATACCCTGTATATTATCATTCATTCAACTCCTTTTTAATAACTCTTCAATTTTTATTCTCGGTATCATGTGCCTAAAACAACCCGTTTCCGAGATATTGTGGTTTTAAAAGGAATTGTTCAATGGCAAATCCCTGCATATTTTTCACCTACACGTTTCTTTACAGAAAATACTGACACTGAATGCCATTTTAATTATTTAATCCTTCTTCAAGAGCATTCTTGAAAAATTATGAATAACTAGCATAGCAAAAGAAATTTTAAAAAGTAACTATTATTTCTAGTTTATTTATCCATGACTACCACAGAAAAAAATGACCATCGTCATTTGTAAATAAAGGTATTATTGGTATTGGTAGGTATGGATGGTGACTGATGCACTGCGACCTAGTTAGATCTATTGTGCCCCATCTTCTTCTGCTATCTCAAGGTGTTCTCGTTTACAGCAGCCCCTCAAGCCTCAATTCCTTCAGGAATTTTAGGATTTTGATGGGGTCCATTAGTGGTATTTCTTCCACAGTCAGCTGGTGTGATCCCAGTATATTTAATCTTTTGTGGTGTACAGCATAACACTCCATCAATATGTGGTGAGGTGTTTCTGGATGTTCCCCACAGAATCTGCATGTGTTGTCCTCCTCTAAGCCTAGCTTCCTTAGGTGTTCTTTGAGTCTGCAATGCCCCGTTAGAAATCCTGTGAATGTCTTTAGACTAATTTTGCTGAGACTGTCAAACTTAAATCCAGTTGTGTTGACAAATGTGGCATTATGAATTATTGTTTAGGGGATATGGTTCAAATGGTTTATGCTTTGGGGGAAAGTGACGGTAACTGCTAACTGGCATCTAGATTATGCCAACAAAAGTTTCCCGAGAAAAGACATCCAGACATGCGAGCATTTCAAGCCCTCAAAACAAGATTTGAGGAAACCGGAACAGTATTTCACAAAAAGTTTGAACGTTCCCGCCCTGTAACGAATTATGAAAATACTCTTGATATTGCATTACATATTACCGAGAATCCCTAAGTAAGTAAGTACACGTATTATGAGTAGGGAGTTTTGGAATATCACAAAGTTGGGTTTCTCAGATGGTGATTAAATGCAATTTCCATCCATATCATTTGCAGTTGATGCAGGAGTTAACTGAAAGAGATTTTCCAAAGCAAATGCTGTTTTGCCAATGGGGTGTAATAAAATCAGAGAAGAACATGATTTTTTTGAGTATGTTCTATTTTCGGACGAAGCCACGTTTCACAACAATGGCCATGTGAAAATCCCCATTTCGTTAGATATGTCAATCACCAACAACGTTGGTCACTAAATGTTTGGGAAGGTATCATTGGACGGCGAGTGATAGGGCCACTTTTTCAATGGTCATCTTAATGGAAGAGAATATCTAAGGTTTTTGCGACAGCTTTACAATTTATTAGATGGCATTGGCAACAAGGCAGAGAATGTGGCTCCAACAAGATGGTGCGCCTGCACATTACCAGACTGATGTACGGGAATACATCAACAATACATTTCGTGGAAAATGGATAGGTAGAGGAGGGCCAGTTCAGTGGCCTCCCAGGTCACCGGACCTCACAAAAATGGATTTATTTCTATGGGGATACATTAAATGGGTTGTTTATCAAACTCCGCCTACAACTCCTGGAAATATGAAAGCAAGAATTCTGACTGCTTTCAGGGAAATTTCAGAAGACATTCTGGAACGTGTGGAGAATAGTTTCCAGAATAGATTGAGACTGTGTATTAGTAAAAATGGCAAGCACATTGAACATCTGCTGCATTAATTATTGTTGTTTTCTTTCTTCTGATTTGAATAAATATGATAATTTGTTTTATTATTGGGTTAATATGATTTATAAAGTTCAATTATTTTCTGTGGAAAAACCCCCATCTTTAGGATATCAAATATTTTGGAAACGGGTTGTTTTAAGCACATGACATAAAGCATAAAAATTAATGAGTCATTAAAAAGAAGTCGATATGAATGATAATATACAGGGTGTTCCATTTGAAAAAATCAAAATATTGATGTTTGAAAATAGCCAAGTTTGTATATTTATACCGAACACTCTGTATAATTTATACAATGTCCACCATATTCACAATTAACTTCACCATTTCGACTATCGATTCCCGAATTATCTCCACTAAATATTTCGAAACGTGAAATAGATTTTTCAAAAATAAGTCTGCAAAATAGATATTTTTTAGATAACTCGGCAACGCCGCAACGGAATCCAAAATTGAAAAAATCGTTGAGCAGCCAATGAAACAGCGGATCGGAATATATGAAAAAATACTGGGTTGTGAAAGGCTTTCGCGGCCATCGTTGAATGAATGATGGTTTTTCGGGTTTTTAGGCCGACGTATATTTAGAGAAAAACTCGACGTTTCGCCAACACGAGTGGTTTGCATTTTCAAGAGAAATGTTTACAGTTTCGATCACTGAACACTACTTGTTTGGTATGCGTTGTCTCAGCCAGTATTTATGGGTCGACGTACTCGTACCTGCGTCCGGTGCCATCGTCCCTGCGTCGGGTACCCCCTCGGATTCATTAATTTCCCGGTATGGTGTTATTACCGTTTTCTTGAGAACAGGTAGCCATGCTTTATTCAATTGTAACCCTTCTTCAATTCTGTTGAAATTGTTGGGATGTTTTTTGATATCGATTGCTTCTCGGAAGAGTCTTGGATAATATGCATGTGTTGTGGCAATTACTTGGGTTTCTTCGAACTTCACTCTGTGATTGTTAATGTTAAGCGCATGTTCTGCGACAGCGGATTTTTCTGAGTGTCCTAACCGGCAATTGGCCTTGTGTTCCTTTATTATGGTATTTGTGGAACGCTTCGTGGTTCCGATATAAACGTTGCCACAGGTGCATGGAATCGGCGAAGGACGAACGTGATGAACTAAGCTCATCTGGGGTGTACCGCATTCCATGCACCTGTGGCAACGTTTACATCGGAACCACGAAGCGTTCCACAAATACCAGAATAAAGGAACACAAGGCCAATTGCCGGTTAGGACACTCAGAAAAATCCGCTGTCGCAGAACATGCGCTTAACAATAACAATCACAGAGTGAAGTTCGAAGAAACCCAAGTAATTGCCACAACACATGCATATTATCCAAGACTCTTCCGAGAAGCAATCGAAATCAAAAAACATCCCAACAATTTCAACAGAATTGAAGAAGGGTTACAATTGAATAAAGCATGGCTACCTGTTCTCAAGAAAACGGTAATAACACCATACCGGGAAATTAATGAATCCGAGGGGGTACCCGACGCAGGGACGATGGCACCGGACGCAGGTACGAGTACGTCGACCCATAAATACTGGCTGAGACAACGCATACCAAACAAGTAGTGTTCAGTGATCGAAACTGTAAACATTTCTCTTGAAAATGCCAACCACTCGTGTTGGCGAAACGTCGAGTTTTTCTCTAAATAAACGTCGGCCTAAAAACCCGAAAAACCATCATTCAAAATACTGGGTGTTTCATTTGAAAAAGACCAACTTTGGTCAGCCACGCTGCAATGATGCACCCTGTATGAATAAGAATAATTTTGGAAGTTAGTCTTAAATGGTCCGTTTGGCAAAAAAAATATAAGAAATCAAAATAGTGATTCACAACGGAGCAATCGACCACGGGAATCTTGTTGACTCACCCTGTATATCTGTGCTGTGCTGAGATGGAAATCGCAAAAATCTCAGAAAAAAATTATTTTCTGGTACAGATATTATTCTGTGTGTACCCATTGATATTGATGTGTTTGATGTGATTTCGAGGTGACTCGCGTCGTAATAATCGAGAAAATTAATTTTTATAAATATTTTTGCGATTTCCATCCTCCCTACGGTTTGGTACAGATATATTTCTATGTGTACGCATTGGTATTGCTGTGTTTAATAGCCTCTGTGTTATTTCGAGGTGACTCGCGCCGTAATAATCGAGAAAATATATTTTTTCTGAGATTTTTACGATTTCCATCTCAGCACAGCATAGATATTTTTCTATGTGTAAAAATTATAGTAATTTTTTTTTCAACTACGCTCCAGTAAGGCAGATGATCATTATTCAAGTGAATATTACTTTACAGCAACAATTTGAATAGGTATATTAAAATATTTGCCATATTCTGGTTCGCCTAGCGCATTAAATGAATTTTTATAATTCATGATGCTGTAGCATACATAATGATAACTTATGATTTTTCTTGAAATTTGGCAACGCCGCATAAAAGTGTGGCTGGAAATGTGTGGATAACTTCACTCTAATAGATTTCTATACGCTGGTAAGGTATTGAGAAATGTGATTTATATATCTAATCTAGTGTCATGAGTATGAATATCACCATTCCTTAATTTATCGTTTTTATTTCTATGAACCAATGTGATTAATTCTAATATAACGACTATACTCAGTTCAAATTCTCAAGTTGATAAAAACAGGTCGACAAGAGTCAACAAATGGGATGTTTGAAATACAGCTTAGAATCCCTGTGACAAAAAAAAAATTGCATGGTGAGAACTCCCTCAGATACATATTCCATAACTAATCCTATACTAGATGGAGCGGCCTAGAAACTGCTTTCATCTCGTGAACCAGAATTGACTAATCAGCGGAGTGTGTATTGGTTTGGACGGGGAACAGATGGCTTCAGTGCCGTCTGTGTTGACCTGCCCTTGCACTGATGAGAGGCAACAACCTCGAAACTAGTCTGCAGGTGGTCACCCCGTCCAAATCAAAACATAATTCTGCTGGTTGGTCATAGAGGGCACTTGCAATTGCGTCCTCTGATGTTTTGAGGAACGTTGCACAAGTAGCTGTTAGATTTAATTCAATGCCCGTCGTGGTCTTAGCCAGGGGAGTAGTTGTTTTCTGACCGGTTCTTGCCATAATAAGCCTACATAGTTAGGTGTTTATGGGAGTAAAGGGTTCATCATCGGTCGGTAACGACTGTTCGTTAGCAAACGATCTCCCAAAGATTTCTGTCTTCTTCGATTAAATCTCTCAACCCGGAGATTCGGAGTGTCTTCCTCTGCTCGCTAGATGGAGCGGCCTAGAAACTGCTTTCATCTCGTGAACCAGAATTGACTAATCAGCGGAGTGTGTATTGGTTTGGACGGGGAACAGATGGCTTCAGTGCCGTCTGTGTTGACCTGCCCTTGCACTGATGAGAGGCAACAACCTCGAAACTAGTCTGCAGGTGGTCACCCCGTCCAAATCAAAACATAATTCTGCTGGTTGGTCATAGAGGGCACTTGCAATTGCGTCCTCTGATGTTTTGAGGAACGTTGCACAAGTAGCTGTTAGATTTAATTCAATACCCGTCGTGGTCTTAGCCAGGGGAGTAGTTGTTTTCTGACAGGTTCTTGCCATAATAAGCCTACATAGTTAGGTGTTTATGGGAGTAAAGGGTTCATCATCGGTCGGTAACGACTGTTCGTTAGCAAACGATCTCCCAAAGATTTCTGTCTTCTTAATCCTATACTATTTCACTAAAATAAAGTAGACAAATGTGATTTACATTCAGTGTTTTCCTTGGACTTTTAATTTGAAAACATTTAGAATTTAACCTCTTAAATAAATTTAAACAGTGAGTTTCAAATAATACGCCCAGAAATGTCACATTTTCTGTTTTTGGTATGTTTGAGTTGTTAACCAATATATCAAAGTAAGCGGAAACAGTTTTTTGGCGAGGATGAAATTAGCATTATAAACTTTGGCGAAACACTAACGAAAAATGTGAATCATCTGCATAAAGAGTTGTAAATGACTCTGATATAACAGATAAAGGCCCAAGTATGGATCTCTGTGGAACTCCTCGTGCATTTATAAGTTCTGATCTGATTCTGTATTTAAGTCAACAATACCCTCACATAGAAATTTTCTGGAAATAATCCAAATGATTCCAAAAGATCAGTAGAATAAAGTACCTCATTTAAAGTCATAGGATGGATGTTAAAGTCCCCAGCTAGAAAAATAAAAACATCAGGTTGAAATAGTTTTTCAAGAAGTAAATTGATATTTTGATAGAAGAAATTAAAATTACCACTAGATGACGGGCAACAGACTAAGATAATATTTTTACAAGAATTACAAGTACTATTATGATTTGGAATGGCACAAGTAAATTCTTATTCAGTATTGGTTTGTCCATTGCAGACAATAAAAGCATGTCCATGTTCAGTACTTCATAAAACAAATTAACATTATTCAAATTCAAGGGCGACACCTTCTAATCCAGATCAAATCCTGGAGCAATCTCAACCTGAATTTGGTGACCGTGATGACCCTGAACCAAGGACAAAACTGAATTATTCTTTAGACAATGTTACAATAAGAGGTAAACCAAAGAAGAGAAAAAAATCTCAACCGGTAGTAGAAGAGACTATTGAGGAACCTTATCCAGAACCTATCAAAAAGAAAAAGTTGAAAAAAAGTAAAAAGAAAGACAAGTCAGTGGAAGAGTGTATTGTTATGGATACATCTAACGTCTCTTTGATAGCTGGAACTGAGGAGCCTGGTGAGTATCTCGATTTTTTAATTTTTTCATTTAATTTAAATATGCAAGCCTAATATACAAAGTTACAACATTATCAAACTATGTAAATATAACGACCATTTAAAATTACATTACGAAACAAAATATACACTCATATCACCAGACTATTAGATCAGATCACATTACACAGGGTTCCCACAGACCTGGAAAACCTGGAAAAGTCGGGGAATTAAAAAAATGTTCAAAATGTCATGAAAAAGTCAGGGAATTATCAATTTTTCAGCAGAAGTCAGGGAATTAAAATCTACATCAGTTGATTTTAGTTGAAAATTAATCTAGGTCAGTCTTATATGAATTTTCAATAGAGATTTCTAATAGCTTTGGACACACTAATAAAAAGAGACAAAAGTTCTTAATTTTTCGATCCTTGTTGGCAGGGGATTCGCTCTGTGATTGGTCACTATAATAGCGGGGAGTTTGATTGACAAGACAGCTACAGCTGACAATGACATTTAAACTCCCTGCCATTGTAGGAACCAATCACAGAGTACGCCTCCTGGCAGCAAGGATGGAAAAATTAAGAACCTTTGTCTCTTTTTATCAGGGTGTCCAAAGCCATTAAATATCTCTATTTCGAAGTCTTTCATTGTGCATCATTTTCTTCAAGAAGAGTCACATTTTTTTATTTACTTATTTGTATTATCACTCAAGAAAAAAATGATTGGAAAAGTATGGAAAATTATGCTATCTCTAACAATTTTTGTTATGGAAAAAGTTAAAGGATGGTGAAAACCTGGAAAAGTCAGAAAAAATGTATACATTTTTTTTAGGAACCCTGTTATACAATCAGCGAAAAAAAAATTAAATAATAAAGAAATACTAATATCACAATGAGCTGTCACAAATATCCTCCTTTAATGATGACTTGAATTGGTTTATTGAATTAGATTCTTTTACAAATTGTGGTAGTTTATTAAACTTGTTTAAGCCTTTATAAAACATACTATTCATTCAAAATTTAGTATTAGTTTTATTAATGTATAAATTGATTTTTCCTCTCGTACTGTAAGTAAGTATTTTATTTATTTTATTCATGTATTTATTCAGATTTGCGATACAAACAGGTATAAACCCAAAACAGTATACACTGATACATCATTTCTCACAGTTTACACAAATTGTAGATATTCTTAAAATACATTACAGATATAGATTACATATGAAAAATTTGTTTGGTGCTTGTTTGGTAGCCATCCTTTATGCATCTTAAATATAAAGATCATTGTCATAAATAATATACGCTCTTCAACTGAAAAACAGTTTAGACACTCTAGCATCAATTTAATTGCTGTATAACAGCTACATCCCAATATTAATCTCATACACTGATTTTGAAGCTTTTGCAATTGCGCTATTTTATTTTTACCAGGAAGAAAAACTAATGTTGAACAATAATCAAAATTAGGTTGTATTAAACTTTCAAAAAGAGTTAACCTATCATATATAGACACTTTTTTACATATACAAGAGACAAAGAAAAGTTTTTTAAGATATTTTTTACAAATAAAATTAGCATGACTATTTAGTTTTAAATTTTCATCAATTATGAAACCCAAATATTTTATTTCAGTTATATTTTCAATAGTAACATTATTAATTTTTATTATTATACATACTTATAAGATGATGTAACGATTATATTTTTTGTCTTATTGACATTTAGTTTGAGTTTATTATCACATAAATATGTTTCAATGACATCTAAGGACCCATTAATTTAAACAATAATTGTCTGATCCAAATTTTCATGCATACATACCAATGTATCATCTACAAATAGATTTATACAGTGCGATCCAGAAATGTGGTTAATATCATTTAGATAAATAATAAAAAGCAATGGACCTAACACACTACCCTGGGGTATACCACTCTCAATTATAACTATTATAAGTTCATCTAGCAATTCTTTTCCAAATTTAGTTTTTTGTCTTCTGGTAAATAAGTAACTTTGAAGCCAATCAAAATCAATCCGTGGTATTCCATAATACTTTAGTTTTTCAAGTAGAATAGTTCTGTCAATTGTTTCAAATGCTCTTATAAGATCAAAAAATGTCGCAACAATGTACTGATTTCTATCAATTATATTTTTCCAATCCAATTCGATTCCGATCACTACTTATGATTCCACGAATTCCTATATTTTTGTCTATTGTTTTTTTACTTTGTGAGTTTGAATCTATCTATCTAATGTGAATTCTTCTCCACAGAAACTGGTTCGAAATCTGATGTTTACGAGAAAACTAGTCCTTCGATTTCTTTTGGGGGGTCATCTAGCATTGCCCCACTATCTTATAAGAAAAACAGGATAGTGCCATTGATAACTGATCAGTATTTGAAACAAAATAAGGTCAATATCGTGAAAATCGACTTTGTTGCTGGCAGTCTGGCCAGTCTCAAAGATCTCGAGTTGAAGGAAACTCGAAAACTGGGAAATGAATGCTTAGATTTTGATCCTGAAACTGGAAAAAACCCATGTGAGATTCCAGAAAAGTCTGTGGAGGAACAGTCTGTAGGCGACAAGAAACATACAGAAGAAGTAACTTCCAGCAGCAGCAGCAGAGAAAATACACTTACTTCTCAAAGCAAATTCAAAGTTGATGCGGGTATCTCGAAACAAGATGGTTGTGACAAAGTCCCAGTACCTGTTTTTTCGTATGAATTAAGAGCAAACCCTCCAAAGACCCTGCCGCAACCAAAATTCTTCAAAACGCCCAACTGGAGAAAGGAAGTAAGCAGACTAATTGACTTAAGTCCCTTTGAAGAAAAATCCGTTGTACAAAATGAACCTGCAAATGTAGACAAACTTGTTTCTGAAGAAAAAACTGAAGTTGCTGCTGTTGAAATGCCAAGCACTGAAAATGCACTTCCTGCACTAAACGTTGAACCTCAACTGGAGCAAAGTCCAAAGATTTCGCAGGCTTCAGAAGTGTCTCCTGCATGTTATATAGAAATGTCTTCTCTAGTGGAGGACGAGACCTTGCAAACTACCTTTGAAGTAGCTGAATTTCCTGTGAATGGTTCCGAAGCTGTCGGATCTGAAATGGGCAAGACTGAGAATGGTTCGCTAGAAATGTCAGGTGTCCATAGAATTTATAAAGGTGGGAGTTCGAAGCCCTTCAAGAAAATCAGTGGTGTGGGTGAGTAAAAATAAATTGACTTTGTGTTTTTAATTTTTAGTTTATTGATTAAATTGAATTGGACTTGTGATTCATTTGAATATTATTCGAATTGAATTTTATTTTAAAATGGAATTAGATTTGAACTAGTATTTTGCAATTTCAATTGAAATTAATTTGAATTGGAATTTGATTTTACTTTGAATTGAAATCAAATTGTGTTGGTATTTGATTGAATATGAATAGAATTTGATTCATTTGAATGTGATTTTAATTTCGTTTGAATTGGATTGAATTTAAATTCAATTTTGTTCAAATTGATTTTATTTGAATTGGAACTGAATTTAATTCAAAATTGCTAAAATTTTAATGGAGTTTTGTATGTGATATCATACATTGAATTTGTTTGGATTTGAATTGAGTTTGAATCGGATTTGATTCGACTTGAATTTTATTTGAATTGATTTGACTTGTATTGAAATTTTAATCAAATTTAAATTGAAGTTGATTTCGATTAGAATTTTATAATTTGCATTGTTATGAATGAATATCATCTGTTATTCAATTTGATGTGAAAATGATTCGCTATTAAAGTTAATTTAAATTTCATTTTGAATTTGAATGGAATTTAATTTCAATTTGAGTTGGAATTTAATGAAAATTGAGTTGATTTGATCTGAATGGAATTTTTTTCTATTCTTACCGAATTTTATTTCAATGGAATTGAATTTAATTTGATTTAAGTTTCTTTTATTTAAATTGGAACTGAAATAAATTCGAAATGGCTAAAATTTGAATGGAAATTAATTTGATTGCATTTGTTTGAATTCGAATTTAGTTTGACTTGAATTTGATTCGAATTCATGACTTGCATTGAAATTGAATTTGACTCGTATTAAAATTTGAGTGAAATTTGAATTAAATTGAAGTTAATTTCAATTGGAATTTTAATTGAATTTAACTCGTTTTTTTGTATATATCATTTGTAATTCAACTTTAATTTGAATTGAACTGAATTAAACTTGATTTCAATTGAGTTTGAATTCAGTATAATTTGAATTGATTTGCTCTGAATGGAAAATGATTCCTTGACTTGACTTGAATTTTATTTGAATTTCACTTTCATTGAAATTGAATTTGATTCGTATATAAATTTGAATGCTATTAAATTTAAATTGAAGTTGATTTTAGTTGGAATTTCAATTGAATCTGAAGTGTTTTAGATTAAATGTTATTTTTAATTGATTTGATTTTAATTTTAATTGAACTTGAGTTTGATAATTGAATGAAATTTGAATTGATTTGATCAGAATAGAAATTTATTTGAATATTTATTTCAATTCCTACTGATTTGATTTTAGTTTCAATGGAAACTGATTTAAAGTTGGTTAGAGTCGGAACTTGACTTGAATTTTGATTATGAATTGGAATTTGAATTGAATGTAATTCAAATAGAATTTAATTTGTAAATGATTTGAATTGAATTTGTTATTTTTGGATGTTATTTGCAGGTAATTTAATTTGAATTCGATTTGAATTCGAGTGAAATTTAATTTGAATTGAATTTGATCTGAAATTTCAACACTAAGTAGCTTTTTATTGTTCGAAATGACAGTTGATTGACCGATTCTAAATAATCCCATTGGCTCTCGTAATAGGGGAGCATTAATCATGAAAATTCATCTTCAGGTACTCTGCTAGAGGGGCTCAGAGCCTCTACTTTGGACACGTCCCTAGATACGACCTGCGAACCTGACACCAGCGAATTCGTAACGCGCAGGGTGCGTAAACGCAGTCGTAAAAGACAGAAAAAGTCGGTCTCTTCCACAGATTACTCGGACCAAGTAATGGAGACCTACCAGTCTCGTCCTATGAACGTCAAAGGCTCCCCAGCGATTCACATCAAGTTTTCCGAAGACGAACAAATTTATGATGCTACTGGGGGGACCGTTGAGGCCGAGGGGAGCAACTGCGTCAGCATGAACGGTAGCAAGGTGGTCCTTGTCGATAGCGAAAACGATGAGGTTAGGGTCAAAGAGAAGGATATTCTCAACTCGCCTTTGATGACCACTTTGTTGCCGAGGGCAGGGGATCTGATAGCTTTCAAGGTATGTAGAGGGTTTTAGTAGGTTGTATTCTTCTTTTTGATGAATTCTTTTGCTTATTTTATTTATACATTGACTTCTCCCTTGTTAAAGTGCAAAAACATTTTTTGTAATAATTTTTTGCCTTTAACAGATAATAATATAAGTTCATTCATAAATAAATACTTACATAATAGAGTGTAGATTACATAGATATATAGTTTATTAATAATTACAAAATGGTTAAGGCTTTCGCGGCCGAAGTGTTCAGTGTCACAATTTTCACTCGGGTTTGAAAGCCGTCGTTTTTTGGAATTTCTTCCTTAACGTTTCGCTAGTGCGAGTGGCTGCTTCTTCAGAGGCTTATACATCATGAATAATATCAGATGACTTGAGATTCCGTCTGCGAAGATTGTATTTATTCTGACTTAAGCCTTGTACATACTTATGCGAATTCGCAAAAAAATTTGCAAATCGCAAAGTAGCAAATTATTGACGGAAATGGGCGTTCATACTTCTGCGGAATAATTTATTGGTCGCTGTCACAGAACTCACTAATTTGTTTGTGTTCTGTGCTCACTGTCATTTAGAAATGATCTCATTTACTGTTTTGTGATGTTCCTTAGATACATAACCTATTATAAATTTAAAATTTGTTCAAAAACCAAGAAGGCAAAAGAAAAAATCATATCACTATCACTTAAGATAACTAATTTTGTATGGTGAATGAGTAACAATCGTTCATTCGCATTTCTCGAACGAGGTTATGATAGTCTCCTTGAAGTTTGCGGTTCTTGAAAATTTTTCAAACACTACAACTTCTTTGTTTCCTTCTTAAAGTTTTGTGATATTTCCAAAGATTATATAATTGGTGCATAGGAATTAATTTATTCAAAATATCACTCATGATTTGAACTAAAAATATAATATAAATCACCAGCCTTTGAGGTTATCCTTGCAAATGAAACAAATGTTCATCATTTTTCGTGAATTCTCTGTATCACTATTTTCTGCGAAATCGCAATAAAGTTCAAATATTTGAACTTTATTGCGAAACTGTCAACCGCCATTTCATTCGCAAAAATTTTTGCGAATTCGCATAAGTATGTACAAGGCTTTAGGTAGTCCTGTTCGTTGATTATCGTATCTGGATTTGGTACATTCTCACTAACCCTTTCTACCTGTCGGCTTAATGTCGTTGATATCCTTTGTTATTTCAGAATTACTTATTCTCGTATCTGGGTTAAGCATATTTTCGATAACATTAATTGACACCTTTTTGCCTGCTGTCTCAATGTCGTAGTTTTCTTTTGTTTCTCTGGAATTTCTAAGAATGGGATTCCATATTCGGTTGAGGTTTACATCTTCTTTTCTGTTGAAATTCTCCGTGTGTTTGTGGATCTCTATTGCCTCCCGTACAAGTCGGCTATGGTATCCCTGGTTGGGGGCAAGAAGTTTTACGTCCTCAAACAGAATCTTGTGGTTTCCTTCACTGAGCGCGTGTTCTGCCATTACCTAATCTGCAGTTCCTCTGATGTTCCTTCAGCCTTGTTCCCATCGATCTTTTTGTGGTTCCGATGTATACCTTTCCGCAAGTGCATGGTATGCGATATACCCCCGCTGCAGATAGTGAGTCTCTTTTGTAAGAATACAGATTTAGTCATTTTAATAATATCTGGTAGTATGTCAAACAATTTTGGGATAATGTGAATGAAATTTCTTGTGCTTATTATTTTATTCAATCTGGTTTTAACTGTGACAGCTCTTATATACCTCGTCTCATAAAGATGATCTCCAAAATTGATATCATTTTTATTTTTGAAAATGTGGATTAGAATTCATAAACATAAACAATTGTACAATATCAAATTTTCTACCTTTTTATATAGAAGATCAAAAGGAAACAAATGATTTTGATGGTATATTATTTTTAAGATTTTTTGTAATCACTTCAATTTATAAAGAAGCCTTTTCAACACCACCCCATCCCAGAATACCATAACTCAACTGAGATTGTACTAAGGAAAAGTACAACATTTCAAGGTGCTTCAATGATCGAAATTGTTTTAGAAACTTAAATTTGGGTATCGGATATCTCAGGTTTTTAATGACAAAAAATATGATGGTCCCACCTCAAATGATTGTCAATCATTATTGCTAAATATTTGACACATTTGGTTTCATTAATTTTAAACCCACTACCAATTTTGAGTGGACCTAAATTTGATAAAGAATTCTGATAACAGGTGAAGGGAAGATATTTAGTTTTTTCAAAATTTAGTCTTTATTAATTATTCAGAATTAAATAAAAAACACTTGTTTTTTGATATCCACAATATATTACTAGATGTAATATGTGACGCGTTTCGCTGTTAATACAGCTTTCTCAAACATAAAATGGAATTCAGTAAATGTACAACCATATTTATAGTAATTTGAAGTAAGGTAAACAATAGAAGAACGGTACAATGGTACACATAATGATAGACAGGTAGCTTGCTACCTGTTTATCGAGGATCCCTTCAGGGTCAACACAGAGATGCATTTAATTATTAAAGAGATTAAGAAGTGGTGAATGATTTAAATCTAACTGGTCATTGAGTAAATTATTGGAATTTTTTCTTTTGTTGATCTCTAATGCTTCTAAGAAGTTAAGTTTTCAAAATTTAGATCAAAAGTATGATTTTCATCTATAAGGTGATTTGAATAATTTGAATTCCTCTTGTGGTTATCAAAACATCTTTTATGTTCAAGTATGCGGGTTTTAAAATTTCGGAAGGTTCTACCGACATATATTTTAGGACAATCTCCACATTTTAATTTGTAAACCCCTGATTTTTGTGATTTTTCGGTTTTAGTTTTAGTATTGCTCATTAACCTATTTAGTGACAAAATAAAATCATTTTTAACACAACATAATTTCACGACTTCTTATAAAACGAACAATAATTTGAGCAAATTCATCAAAAACAATAAAACTAAAACCGAAAAATCACAAAAATCAGGGGTTTACAAATTAAAATGTGGAGATTGTCCTAAAATATATGTCGGTAGAACCTTCCGAAATTTTAAAACCCGCATACTTGAACATAAAAGATGCTTTGATAACCACAAGAGGAATTCAAATTATTCAAATCACCTTATAGATGAAAATCATACTTTTGATCTAAATTTTGAAATTTTGCATTCAGAAAGAAAAGGTCTAAAACTTAACTTCTTAGAAGCATTAGAGATCAACAAAAGAAAAAATTCCAATAATTTACTCAATGACCAGTTAGATTTAAATTATTCACCACTTCTTAATCTCTTTAATAATTAAATGCATCTCTGTGTTGACCCTGAAGGGATCCTCGATAAACAGGTAGCAAGCTACCTGTCTATCATTATGTGTATCATTGTACCGTTCTTCTATTGTTTACCTTACTTCAAATTACTATAAATATGGTTGTACATTTACTGAATTCCATTTTATGTTTGAGAAAGCTGTATTAACAGCGAAACGCGTCACATATTACATCTAGTAATATGTGGATATCAAAAAACAAGTGTTTTTTATTTAATTCTGAGTAATTATGGATATCCATCAAGTATCGGCCAAATCAATCAAGATTAATTAATTATGTTGAAGCACTGTGAGAAATCAAAGTATCATCAGCAAAAGCATGAATTTTTCCAATACAGTCTTAAGTTGAATAAATCATTAATTTAGTGGTCCTGAGACACTACCTTGAGGTACCCCATACCCAAAAATTATGGGATCACTGAACACTTTGTTAATTTGTACTTGGTTGTATTCTTCCAGTTATATACGAGGGTGGTTCCAGAAATACCTGGCCCAACAAAGAAAACACAATAATTTTGGAAAAAATATATTTATTTTTCAACGTAATCTCCTTTTAGCTCTACACGCTTTTGCCAGCGATGTTCAATAAGTTCGATGCCCTTTTTATAATAAGAATCGTCAAGCTCCTCAAAATAGCCATTAACTCCCGACGTAACCTCTTCATTGTTGGAAAATCTTTGACCACCGATACATTTTTTCAAGTCTGGGAACAGAAAATAATCCGATGGGGCTAAATCTGGCGAATGAGGTAGCAATTCAAACTTTAATTTATTAATTTTGGCCAATGCAATAACGGATGTGTGAGCTGGTGCATTGTCTTGATGAAACGACACTTTCTTCTTCGCCAAATGCGGCCGATTTTGCTTGATTTCTTCGCTCAAACGTTGCAATAAGTTCGCATAATACTCGCCGTTGATAGTTTTTCCTTTTGCAAGACAGTCAATGAAAATTATCCCACGCGCATCCCAAAAAACCGACGCCATGACCTTGCCTGCAGATGGAACGGTCTTTGCCTTCTTTGGAGCCGGTTCTCACTTTTCAGGCCATTGTTTTGATTGTTCTTTTGTTTCTGGTGTTAAGTGATGGACCCATGTTTAATCCATGGTTATGAAACGGCGCAAAAATTCAGCTTTATTTCTGTGAAACCTTGCCAAACACTCGATGGAAACATCTTCACGACGCTGTTTTTGTTCCATTGTGAGCAAACGCGGCACCCATCTTGCGCACAGCTTTCTCATGTCCAAATTTTCAGTTAATATGCGATGTACCGCACTTTTTGAAATGCCTACTATGTCTGCTAGCTCGCGCACTTTCAGTCGACGATCATCCAGTACCGCTTTGCGGATTTTTTCACCATTTCTGGAGTCGTCACCTAATTTGGTCGACCACTGCGATGCTCGTCTTCGCAGGTCGTACGGCCTCGTTTAAACTCTGCTACCCAATATTTTACTGTTGATAACGAAGGAACAGTCTCACCCAGAGTAGAATCTAGTTCAGCTTTTATATTGGTTGGGCAAAGGCCTTTCAAATAAAAGTATTTTATCACATAACGATGACCAATTTTTTCCATGTTTACAAATTCGCTGAAAACGTTTACTATTGATGGCTGCCAAACAAATACTAGACAACGTGGCGTCTTCAAACTCGAAACATATGCTGTATAGATTGTGTACTTTCTAACACAATGGTATTTTTCACGCAACTACCGCCATCTCTAGGTCAGGCCAGGTACTTCTGGGACCATCCTCGTAACTTTTCATTAATGTGTAAGCCACTCCTTGGAAACCAATGTGTTCTATTCAATGCTTTATTGATTACAGGTGCTGAAATTGTCTAATGACTACGCACCAGAAATGTCCTCTTACATTGTTGCAAAAGTATTGAGCTTCAATAGCTGCAGCAAATGTGTTAATTTTCAAATACTCAGTAAGTGATTTTTTTTAGAAATGCGGTATTAGGGAAACATATATTTTTATCGTAAAAAAATAATTTTTTGATGTTTTTCTGAATGACGATACTTTTTAGGTGGCCTAGACCAGTGTCAGGACCCTGAAGGTAAATTTTCCATGGATTTAGATTCGTATGAGGCAACAAATTCACGAAATCGAACGTATGATTGGGCTGAATTAATCGAACCCAGGCTCATATTTCCCTAGCTGGTTGTTTCTGAGGAAACGAAAAATCCTGAAGACTTAAAATGCCAGAAATACCTCTGAAGGATGGAAATGAAACTTTTTTTTTTCAATTATCTACTTGCAAAACAGACCAAGCTGTAGATAAATATGAGAGACTCTTTGCACACAAAATAAAAGACGCAAACGGTATCTAAAAAAGTATTAGAGGAATCGTTTTACAGTCCATTGAACTTTTGTAGAGATTTATAAAACCTACAAAACGGATTTTCATACGACCAGATCGGTGCATTTTCCACTGAGAAAATCCGGGAAAACCTCGAAAAAATTACCGTTTTTCAAAAATTCATAATTTTTATAAATCTGAAGCTGGATAAATCTCCAAAAGTTCCATTGACTGTAAAACGATTACTTGAATAATATTTGAGGAGATATTTCCAAAAAACCAAAAATGTTATTTTTTTCACTATTGTTTAAAAAATTCCACGAATCCATTTTGCTGAGGCGATTTTATTTTGTGATGGAAAAAACCTTCTATTGCTTGGTCTAAAAGTTTGGCGAATGCTAGGAATAATTCAAACTTTTATTTTGCCATTATAGATGTTTTTATGAATTTCTGAAAATCTAAATTCAAATGTCTTCACTTATAAATTGTACCATTGCCTTATGTTATTTTTTATTAGTTCACAAGGACATATTGGTCTGAATGAACTTGTATGTTATCATCCACAGGCACATAGTAGTGCTAATGTACCTGTGTAGATTTTATATTTAGCTCGTAAGAATCTAGTAGTTCAAATGAACTTGTTTGTATGTTATTCTTATAAGGATCAAGCAGCATTAATGATATAATTCAGGGGCAGTTGTTTCAAATATGAAATATATATATATATATATATATATATATATATGTAGATTATACAGTGCGACGCTAAATTATGGAACAAATTCATTATTTCTGAATATAAAGATGTATCGGAAAAATCCTCGGACAGGTCGATTTTCTTTTCCGATGTGCCAATTTTTGAACCCCAGCCAAAATATATAGGGTTATTCACAATAGCTTTGGACACACTAATAAAAAGAGACAAAGGTTCTTAATTTTTCCATCCTTGTTGACGGGGACGAGCTCTGTGATTGGTCACTATAATGGCGGGGAGTTTGAATGATAAGACAGCTGCAGATGAAAATGACATTTGAACTCCCCATAGAAATATAATAACCTCATGGTACTCCCTGACATAATAGTGACCAATCACAGAGTACAACTCCTGGCAACAAGGATGGAAAAAATTAAGAACTTTTGTATCTTTTCATTAGGGTGTCCAAAGCCATTAGAAATCTCTATTGAGTAAAAATGACTTTGGTGATATTTTTAAATTGGAAACCCAGTATATTTAGTTAGGGATCGTCATTACGAATCCAGTGATACCAAGTTTGATGGGATTATGTCAAACGGCTGCGGAGATATGGCCAAAAAACTTCCTCGTATGTCTTATGAGTATGACTGCGAGACTCCACACGATTCAGAAGGTTAAAAGTCTCTGTCGCACTCATTGGGTATGTGGAGAAGTTTTTTGGCCATATCTCCGCAGCCGTTTGACATAATCCCATCAAACTTGGTATTACTGGATTTGTAATGACGATCCCTAACCAAATATGGACAAATATACTGGGTGTCCCATTTAAAAATATCACCAAAGTCGCTTTTTCTCAATTGTGGATAACCCTATATATTTTGGGTGAGGTTCAAAAATTGGCCCATCGGAAAAGAAAATCGACCTGTCCGAGGATTTTTCCGAAATATCTTTATATTCAGAAATAATGAATTTGTTCCATAATTTAGCGTCGCACTGTATATGAAAACGTGATTGTTGATAAATCTACCAAAAGCACAGTCCTTCACTGTGTTTTTTGATACTCATTTAAGTTTTTTTATTGATGCATATTTAGGATTATTCGAATTTCTGAAAAAGAATATTTTCAAGGCTGTTTTCTGCTCAACTTGTTCCAGTTTTTTTATTGTGTTTATGAATAAACTCTAAAAAAATTAGATGTGTATTGTTTGACTTAATTTTTTTGTATTTGCTGGCGAATGTTTTCTGTGAGTCTTTTTCCATTTCACCTCGACTTGAGAGGCCTAGGTCTGGTTATTTTGCACCATATCTTGCAAACCACACCTAAACAGGATGAACTAGCAGGAGTACCACAAGGCTATATATTTTGGCCAGTCTCTTATCTACAAATTAAATGAAACTGAAGTAGTATCAGTCAAGTAAAAATATACTTATTATGGAAGTTAAAAAATATTTATATTAACTTAATGACGAAAATTTTTATTTCATAATAATAATGTGTGTACATATGAGTTTTTTTTATTTTTTTCAAAGAGTAAAGCTCAGCTGAGCAGCAATATTCAATAGAGATAGACAAATGAACTGAGAGTGTTAGAAAGAGATGAACAAATGTAAAATAAAATCTAGATGGCATCTTCTATTGCTCCAAGCTCTTCTCGTTGCCTTGAAGTGACATTTATTATTTCTATTAGTTTGCTTCAAATGTTTGAAATAATTCGGTCACTTCAATAAAGTTCGAACGTTAAGGAAGTATGAACAACAAAACAAAATTGAAAAATGTAAGTTGAATTTGACCAATAAGATTGTGGGGTGTGACCAGAATAATAATGACGTTTCGTGTTAAAAATATCTTTCATTTAAATCGTAAAACTATGTTGAAAACATGAAACTTAACAAATATTGCTGGCCAAATGCGCCATACTGGAAGCAAAGGCCAAGAAATCTGAGAGAGAGAACTAATAATGTCTCTGCCATAAGGCTTGTTCATACCCTGGCGAATTTCGCAATTTTTCTGCTAATAAAATCCAGTCATGTCGGATCCACATAACTTATATCTTATGATATATGTATGAGTTCTGTGGCCGGACCACTGAAATGGAATTATAATATGATATGATTTCATTTCAGTGGGCCGGACCAATCGTGGATGCAGAGCCATGTCGGCAGCCATTTTACTCGCAGAAAAATTGCGATATTGGCGAGGGTATGAACGAGACTTAGCCACGGACTTTGTGCTGGGACGTAGGTTGAGCTGCTTTGATCCTTAATAAATACACAAGGGTCCAGAAGATGATAGATTTATTTAACGATATTTGGGATAGTGTGGAACCTTATTTCTAAAAAGATGAACAAATATGAAGATCTGACATGTACATTATTTACCAATCGCTTACATAAAAAGATGACCGAACGCAAGTACATAAATTATCTGAGACAAATATCTGACCAGACATGATGTTCTCTCCTAAAGCCTGATTCACATAATGGCAGTAGCAGTGGCACTAAAGGCAGTGACTCCGCCCCTTTTGACGCTGTTATCCGAATGAGTGACATTCGAATGGAAATTTTCAACTAATTGTTTGTTAAAAGCAGTAGAAAGGAATCATAACAGCAATCTCGATTTCTTGATGATTTTAAGGTTAGAAATGCGAACACTGCCAGATTTTACTGCAAAAAGTTTAAATGAATCAAACTTTCAGCAGCGTGACCTTGAATTTTCAGCGTCGTCTAAACATGTTTGCCATTGGTTATCTTATCAATAGAGGGGGGTGACGCCACTGCTACTGCCATTATGTGAATCAGGCTTTGCTTTGCGGACCTATCAGCACCACTTACTCACCTTCTGCACAAGAAATGTGTGTGGAAGTGGCAGAAAGGAGAAGATGACGCTTTCAAAAACCTGAAAAATGAATTTAAAAATGAGATACTACTGTACCATCCAGACCCTCACTTACCTTGGGAGGTGGCAAGTGATGCAGGAATTTCTGGAATCCTATTTCAAATTGTTGAAGGAAGACGGCAAATGGTAGCTTGTGTTTCACGTCTTCTGCTTGATCGTGAAAAAAATTATGGAATTTTTGAGAAGGAACTTCTGGCAGCGCTGTGGGTGATTCAGAAATGGAGGATTTATCTGCTAGGAAACAATTTTACACTTTATACCGATTGCAAAGCCATTACGTATATCAATACCTGTCGCTTGTTTCATCACAACTTAAAAAAAGGTCTATTAGTTCTATAATGTTTTTCGTGCAAATCTGAGACAGATTACAGTGAGCACTGACGGAGCAGTGTTGGAACAAAGCACAACCAACAAACAAACCCTTATGTTGTGATTGAAACGTTGTGTCGTCAAAACGAGTCAAATGAATTGGATAAAAAAAATATTTTCCAAGCTGATATGGGAAATAAATGCTGCCGAAAACGGAAAGTGAAAAGGTAATTCGCAGCTCACGTAGATTTAATTCATGTTCAGCAGTACTATTTCTCGTAAACCGCACAACTCTAAAATACATTTTTTTTTAGGAAAATCGTTCTTCTGCTTTTGGGGCTAGACAACGCAGGGAAAACCAGGGCGGCAAACGGTCTCGCTGGCGATCCTCTAAGCTCGCCAGTTCCCACCGTCGGTTTTTCTGTCATAAACTTGAAATACTTGAACTATGACGTTAAAGTGTTTGATTTGGGTGGTGGACCCAACATAAGGGGCATCTGGCACAAATACTTCGTTGATGTAAGTTACGTTACCATACCCGATTGAGTGTCAACAAACACTTTCTTTCAGGCACACGGATTGATCTTTGTTGTGGACTCTAGCGACTTCTCCCGCTTCAGTGAGGTAAAAATGGTGCTGGAGGATATTTTGTACAGTGTTAAAATAGCTGGAAAGCCACTACTGGTGCTGGCCAATAAACAGGACCATGAAAATGCCTTGGATGAGATCGATGTGATTGAATACTTGAATATTGAGCAGATGGTGAACAAACAGAAATGTCCAACACTGGTCCAAAGCTGCTCTGCCAATGAAAATAACAGTAACAAGCTGGATCCGGGCATTCAAAGAGGCTATGAGTGGCTGCTGAACAACATAGACAAGAGGTACACCTCTCTGAATCAGAGAGTGGAGGCTGATGTTATGGAGCAAGAGCGAATCGAAAGAGAAGAGCTCCTGAAGAAGATCCAGCGGATAAAAGCTTTGCACGAAATGGAGGAGAGCAAAAAGAGCGAAGATGCCATAGAAACGTACTCGGACTATGTTAAAAAAATGAATGGTGAGGCCCATAAAGAAGAGAAAAGTACAGACTTCGTAGTTGTGTTCGAAGACCTTGACTTGAACAGCACCGAGAGCAGTTCTAGTTCAATTTCATTCCCTCCTGTGTACGTTACAAATGAAAGTGCCTTAACTGACAGACCTAAATCAGCTGTTGAAATCGTGAAACACCAGCTTCAACTTAACAGCACTGTCAAAAAGCAGACTGCGAAATCACGGTCGAATAGAACAGCCCCGTTGAGCTTGTATGGGGAGAGGCTGCCCCATTCGGCCAAGGAGAGGCGTAAAATCTATTCAGAGACTGTTCGAAAGCTGAAGTCTGCAGATAATGCACTCTTCACCATCAGCAATACTGTGCCTGACACAATGGACTTTGTTGGGGCTAGTGGTGACAGTATTGTGTTGAGTAACTTGGACAAAAAGAGACTGCCCCCTTTGAATGGAAAGAGCAATGGTGTGCCTTGGGTGCCTAAACCTGCCAACAGTGATAATGTTATTAGCGTAGTGGATATTGAATAGTTTTCAACAGTTCTTGTTGGTATTTTAAAGCAAACATATATTTTCTAGTCAAATTGAAACAAAATGATCTCCTTTTGTACTTTCTGTAAGTTGTTTGTTGGAATAAACGAATGATTTTTTTAAAGTTTTATTTTCAATGCCTGGAAACGTCGGGAAAACGTGGTTCACTGAGAGTCTGGCGAGTACATTTGAAAGTGCATACAGAGGATTTTGAGGAGCAGAATTCATAAAATTATTCCGTTTTATCTATTATAGTTCCCGTTCGCTAGATATTTGAATTTTTAAAAAGTATTCATCTAGTTTTTGAGGGTGTTGCTAGCACGAATAGCGAAAATCCAAACAAAATTGTTTGCTAGTAATGCCCTGTCGTGGAAAATAACTTTAGGAACTCTCCAAGAAATTATAAAGCCATGAAAAATATGTTCTATGACATAAAAATTCAGATTTCTCGAAAATTCTGGGAGATAAAAGAAAACTGATAATGTTTTTAGATTCTGCTCGTCAAGATTCTCTCCTGCATTGTCTAAACTTCTTTAGACAATGTCTCCTGTGTGCATTCTGAATCGAATTAATTCATTTTCAGCCAGAAAATTAGTTGTTCTAAAAGTATGAACACGCTGAATAAGTCAACTTCGGCTACTATCCAAGAGATGGCAGAGCAGTGCATGAAAAATATTTTCTGCGATCCAAAAATTCAAATATTTCGAAAATTATGGGAGATAGAAAAAACTGATAATGTTAATGGATTCTGTTCGTCATTTTGAAGTGAATTAAGTTTTTATTATCAGTCACAGAATTTTCAAAAACTACGAAAAAATTTTATTCTTCCTGGAGCAACCAAATTTGATTGGAGGCTTTTAACGCCATTATCTTCTGCGGGATCAGTTCTAATTATGGATTTTTTTTTTTTTAAAGAATTCGGCGTAATTTCAAACGGATAAAAAAGTATGAACACGCCGAGGTTTCGGCCACTGTCTAAGAGATGGCAGATCTTATAAATATTATCTGCAATACACAAATTTAAATATCTCGAAAACCATGAAAGATTAGGAGAAGAAACTGAATTCGTTCATGGAATTTGCTCATAAAGATCCTACCCAGTGTGCATTTTGAAACGTTTTGATTTTTAATTTATCTCTTTCGATTGGATGAGACAAAGATTGCTGTTTGGTCAAAATACTTTTTTGGTCGCTCCAAGAAATGGCACACAGAAAAGGATCAAATAATCCATTTGAAAACGAATGATTGTTCCGGGTAGATAGAACAAATTGAAAAAAAAACTGATTGTTCCGGGTAGATAGAACAAATTGAAAAAAAACTTTTATTTCTAAGGGATATTTCACACACGGCGGAATCCGCACGTTTTCAAACGCCTGGATAAACTGCATAAAAATTGGTTGTTGCTTAATCGGGCTTCCAATATTAGAAAATCACAGTTGAGCTAGTTGTGACTTTTTATCCCAAGAGAATTTGAGCACAAGTTCTCTCAATACTTGAGAACAAATTCGACGAGAGGTAATATAAATAGGAATTCGTGATGATTCTGGGGAGTTAGAACTTGCCCCAATGGCACACAAATTCTGGAAAATGTTTTTTTTTTGCTTATGCTCTAAATGGATTTCTGATATGATCATACATATAAATGTGAAACCGTCAGATGCAGGGACTACGAAATAATGAACAACTTATGTATTAATAAATATATTACACTAAAGCTCATCTCTAAAATTATTGTATACACTAATAATTCCAACAATCGACTAAAGTTTTAATAAAGGTATTCAAATAATAATTTTCACAATTCAGGATGCCTCATAGTGCGAATAAAACCCCACAAGTTGAAAACTGAAACATTCACCACCAAAAACTTTTTAAAAATCAACAAAAGTGCTAAAATAATACCCCCTAAGTCGACAGCTTAATCATTTCAACAATGAATATATGACTTATTTTCACAATATAAAATTTACTATTTCAATTTTATATACATTTAGAATGCTAGTTATTTCACAACAGAAAACATCGCCTCAATACCAGAAGCGTTATTATGGATAAAATGATCCATATTGCTGCTGTCCACATCTTGTCCCTGAAACATGAAATAGCTATTTGTAAACAAAAATTACACCACCTTTCCGTTCAGATCCTCACAGATCCGGAACCAGGAATATGGCTACTGTGTTGCAGATAAACCTTCAACAATTATGGCCTTATACAAGAACCATGGGCTTTTAAGGAATGCACGAGGAGACTAGGAGAACTGGGAAGTAAGTTGATCTACGATTGCAAACCTAGATTCTACGCAAAAATGATAATATCATTATATTAATATATTATGCAATAATAATGCATTGTCATCTAGCTCCTGAGCTATGCTCGAAGTTACTTCAAAATCGATTACAAAATTTGTACCGAACAAACAAACATTATTATTATATTACTCACTTGTTACTTCTCTGTATCGAAGCCTCCAAAAGTGAGTCGGTCACGGTGGCTGGAATGCTTGGGGAATCGACTTCTTGAACACCAGGCGTACTGGCTGGTATTCTCTGTCGAAGATCGTGATCTTCGGAAGCCTCTTCTTTGGTTGGGTCAGCCACGGGGGCTTTTCTGTTGGAATCTTCTTCTGCCTAAATGAATGATACAAAGTCAACCAAAGAAAGAAAAAATCGAAAACTGCACTTGGGATCACACCGGTCTTTGATTAAGACCATGTCATCACACATTATTTCGTGGAGTCTTTATCTTTATGGTGCCATAATATGGTCGTATCACCTGCAAATAACGTTAAATTTCCCGAAATTGGTAGAATTGTAAGGTCATTTATATACAATAGAAAAAGTATAGGACCCAGTACAGAGCCCTGGGGCACTCCACACCTTATTCCAATTGTATCAGAAGTAGTGGATAATTTTACACACTGCTTTCTATCTATTGTAATTTTAAATTGTGTGACGGTGTATATACCAACTTCTATGATATTTAGGTATATGTTTTTATTGTGTGACTAATTTTATCAATTTAATTGTGACCGTAACTGCTTATGCAACTTTTTGTTTTACTTTTAATTGTATATTTTTACTGGCTTTGTCAATCGATAATAAAGCATATTTGATTTGTTTTGATCTGAACCAATTCAGAGTGAAACCCCCAAATCCATATCGATTAAGCTTCTGCAGCAAAATGTCGTGATCTATACAATGCTTTCGAAAGATCACACAGCATCGCCGCGACAACTCTTTACCATTTATGCTTTTATAAATCATAAATTGACAGCAGTCTGTGGACGGCATTATTTGTGCTTTTTGAATTCTGAAAACCAAACAAAAAAATTCCATAATTCCTTTCTTCACTAGTTTTTCGATAATTTTTGCAAGTGTGGGAATTGAGGAAATCGGTCTGAACTTGGAGGGATATTCTCTGTCACCTCCTTTATGAAGAGGAATTATAACAGAGGTTTTCAGGAATGTCGGAAAAATTGCAGATTCAAATGTGTCATTTATGATTTGTGCAAGAGCGCCGAGCGCACCATATTAGGAAGGTTTTCAAATATCCTTATAGAGATATCATCTAAACCAACCGCGTTTTTATTTTTTATAGAAGAAATTACTTAATTCTTTCAATTCAGATGCATTAGTAGCATAGAGTATTAGATTTTCATAAACGTGGATGTTCCTCAGGTAGTCTAATGGATCATAGCTTGGAAATATATTTTCTGTAAGCTTTTCAGCAACTGTACTGTAATAATTATTAATAATAGTACGTTCAAGGAGGGTATCTATAGGTTTCGAGGTTCGTGGTCTACCCCTGAGCTCATTCACTATGGTCCACCTTTCTTTCACTTTGTTTTTTGCCTTTGCAATTCTGTTATTGTTCGAATCGTTCGGAGACATTCCAGAGCGATGATATCAGCCACTCGGCGCGGTGATCTTTGCGATTTTTATGACTGCGCGTGGACAGGACCGTCTTAAGAATCGTTACAGCATAAAGCTTATGACTAAATGAACTATTAAGTGATTATGAATACCAACCTTGAGTGCAATCTGCTTGATCAACGAGGACTCTTCCTGCGTCAACTCGGGAGTGGATCCGCTGTGGGACGAAGACAGCTTGTCGGAGATCTTCCCGCAGACGGAACATTCCCACGACTTGGACTTCTTCGCCAAGAACTGCCGTTCCTCGGGGGTGTAGTCTAGCGACCCGATCGTGCCCGCGGCGGACGTCGGCATGAAGGCTATGAGCGCCAAAAGGGCCGTCCGTATGGACCAGGAAGGCTGCCAGCTCTCCGGGTGGTGGCCGGAAATGGACAAGCAGATTTTTTTGTTTACCTCGAATCGCCCGTTCGGCTGCGGAGGCGGGGGATGATGAAGCAATTAGTTTTTTATTTTCAAACGAGAGTCGTACAAAGTGTTGAAAAAATGACGTTTACCGTCCAAAAAGGGTCAAGCCCCAATTACAAGACAGCGATACATTATAATTTATGACTGTAAGCATTGTTTATATAGAATATAGTTAGTCAACCTTATGGGATTATAATTGGATCAAAATGGATGCGACATGTAGATGGCGATAGTGAGCTCGCATCCAAGTCATGTCGTAACTTCAGTGATCTGGCCTCCAAGTCATGTCGTAACTTGATTGAAACAATGGGACAGCATTAAAATCAGGGTTTTTTGAAGGAACCTGCATTAAAATGACGTCAAATATTCATGTTTGTAACTAATCACGCTAGATGACACTCGCGTTTGCGTCCAACACCAATTACACAGGCATTGACTAACTATCTTACTTCTATATAAACAATGCTGTAAGTTAAAGCTAGAACTGAAACTATATGTATTATATTATTACTGTAGTCAGTTTCGTACCAAATAATTATTCACAATATATAATACAGTGTCCGCCAAAATCTTGGAACCATATGGGCATATTTTTTATTAATAGTTTCTCAAAAAATTGTTTTCTTCATAAAAGTTGACGCATTCAATGGACGAGATATGAGAAAGAATATATGCTAATATCACTCGGGATTTTTTTATTTTTATTTCTGACCGCTAGTTTCTCTATAATCAGAAGAAAAGTGATTCGTGACGTCACGTTCATCAAAACTAGACTTGGCAACGTTGTAAAAGTTGTGCACCCAATACTCATTCAAATATAATATGTCGACGTGTCGTATGACAGTTGTCATTTGGTACCAGACGGGTTCGTTCGTCTGTTTCACGGAGCAAACCAATAAGAATCGTTTGTCTTTGTTTAATTCGTTAGCTTACATTAAAATTGGACCCAAGTCAAGCAGTTCTATCAAATATTTATTATTTGAGGTTAATGCGGTTTTCAAAGTTTTGAAAGTTTCCACTATCCCCAGGAGTGGCAGAACCATTTTTGTAATGTTGGTTGCATTATTTTTTACTTCATTATTGAATTTTCGAATTTAGAAAAACATTTTTCAAATGTTGGAATACACTTCCTGACTATTTCAACATAACAGTTGCAGAAAACATTTCAGATGAATATTTTCAATAAGGTATACAAGTTATAGTAAAATTTTGATTTAGTTTATCTCTGACTGGTCAATTTATCTGTTCCTAATTTCACATTTATCTGTTAGGCAATACAATTTGAAACAAACAAATTTGTCGCACATAATTTGTCATGACCATGACATGCAATAACATCCAATAATAATAAAATTAGGGCTAATAGCAGATAATTTCGATTGGAATTGCCTTCTATTCGTGAAAAAAAAAACATGCAAATTTACTAAAACATTATAAATGCTAGATAGAGAGAGAATATATGCTAATTTACCAAGATACTCGTTCTTACTGATAAAAAATAAATACAGAAAAAAATAGAAAGATAAAAAAGCAAACTACTGAGCTTTTCTTCATTAAAATACTCGAAAATGTCATAATATGCCTCACATGATAATCGTCCTTGAACTGATTTTATGCAAGTCTTAAGAGACCCTAAGTTTTTTATATCAATGGAGAAGTCTGGAATAATACATAAAATAGTGCTTTTTAGATGCAAGTACTTGCACAAAGCACCTCAACATACCAAAGGATGGTATTGTCTTCAACGGGGTTTCCACCTACATTTTCTTTGTGAATTCCCTGACTAAATTCATAATATTCCATCACTTAATACAATTGATTTGAGGAAACGGACTGTTATAAATAATATATGAAACATTTGAAGACATAGTGCATGAAATAGTTATTTAAGTAACAAGGAATGTAAAGACGTGTTAACATTCGAGGTGAGCGAGTACGAGCCGAGGCAAAGCCGAGGCTTGTCGCTTGCCGAGGATGATAACAGTCGATACATTCCGTGTTACTTATTACGTTTTTCCCGCTGCTTGTTGACATTTCTCAAAATTTGCCTGAATTGAAGTTTGTTTTCTTACCCTTCCTTCATGATTATTCGTTCGCTATTTCATTGTAAGTTGCTTGTGCGTGTAACTAAGTTACCGAATAAGCAGACAACAATAATATTCAAAAGGTCTCATAACCTAAAAATTGATATGAATGAAGCTGAAGGTATTACTTGTCAAAGTCAAAGTCATTATTACCCTAGGCATGTAAATTACACTATTAAGTTCCGTTGTCAAGATGAATTAGTAAACGAATGATATAGGCCATTTACCTGTTTTGTTGCTAAGCATGTATGGACTATTTACAGTGTCGGCAGCGGGAAAAAATATTTATTCTGAATTTAATTACTAATGAAAAGTAATAATTATTATTATAATTGATTTTTACATCATCATTAAGTTGATGAAGCGTCTATAAGTTTGTTCAACTTCTTGGAATTGAGTATAGATTGCAGGGTTGGAAAAAAATCATGATTTTTTGAAAAACTCGAATAAAGCACGTTTTTTTTTATTTTTTCATTTTATCATACAGTTTAACTATATTTTTGCATAAAACATAGTAACGTAAAAGGTTGATTAACCGCGGCTATTTAATATATGTAGCCAACAAAAATAAATGAAGTAAAATCATGAAAAAGTTTTCATCAGATGAGACATTCAAATCGCGCGCCACTTTTCCAACATGGTTGCTTTTTTTAGAAGGACGTCATTTTACAAAAAACCTGGTAGATTTGCATCACTAATAAAACGGAACGCGCCTTTGAGTGTAAGATTAAAGGGGAATCCCGCGCCAAAGGGGAATCTCCGCGTCAAAGGGAAATCTCGCGTTTGATTAAATCACTGATTTTTATTGATGAAATCATTTGATTTAAATCGCGATTTAAATCAAAATGATTTAATCGTGCCAAACCTGATAGATTGACTTGACTGATACTACTTTTACTAGTTGTACAAAAATATAGGCCATGACTGAAAGAAAGAAACTGAAAATAAGTTTCATTTACTGATATTTTTTTCAAATCACCAAATTCCCTGACTACCAACGGAATACTGCATTTCCCTGACTTTATGCTGAATTCCCTGACATTTTTGAAAAAAATGTATTCCTAGAGATTTCCAAGTTGATGGAAACCCTGTTCAACAAATAGAGTAATAAGTCGGAAAAGTTAAGGAAAAAAGTAGGGGCCGAATACTGAACCTTGGGGTACTCCCCAAATAATTCCTGTTATGTCAGAAGTTTGGTCAATCTTTGCTAATTGATTTCTTTCCGTTACATAAGATTTCAGAGCCATAGAGTGTGATCTGTTTATATTTTATGTAAAGTAAATAATTCTTATTCCAGTAGTAATCAAAAGATTGTTTTGCTTTATTTTTAATTTGTGTAGGGAAGGAAGCGTTAAAGGTAAGCTTATCGGGCTCATTCTCGAAACAAAAAGAAAAGTGGTTTTACTTACGTAGTTTTATCTCCTGAACACTAATCCGAAATACTTTTCGTGTTATGACCTTTTGAATCTTGAAATCGACCATTTTCAAACACGATTTTTTCGGAAAAAAATCGCAGAAAATGCCTCCTTCTTTTTGTGGACACTTTTTCAGTCCCTGATCAACTCTTATTTCACAATTACAAGCACCAAAACCAAACGTTTTACGGAAAAAAAGAACCTTCTTATATTACATTATTCTTAACCTCACTCTTCATTGGCGTTCGTTCTAGAGATGTGGGAAGGTTATGTATACTTTATAAGAAGGGTGATTTTTTTTATGAAACGTTTGTTTTTAGTGCTTGTAATTGTGAAATATGAGTTGATTAGGGTCTCAAAAAAGTGTCAACAAAAAAATCGTGTTTGAAAATGGTCGATTTTCAAGATTCAAAAGGCCATAACTCGAAAAGTATAAGAGACCCCCACGAAATTCTTTCGGATTCGTGTTCAGGAGATAAAACTAAGTAAGTAACACACCACTTTTCTTTTCATTTAGAGAATGAGCCTGATAAGCTTACCTTTACCAATTTGAATTTTTAGAGAGTTGAATTTTGTGTGGGCAGTTATTTTTAATAAATAGTTGATCAAATTTGTTCATTTTATCATAATGTGAAATACCTACTCTTCACTTTTATTTCATCTGTAAGAACATCTGATAAATTGTCATGTTCAAAATTACAAAAGAGCTTTTGTTGTATATTAACACAGATATAATTCATTTATGAAAATTCCAAAAAACTATATTAAAATCACTAAACTTCATAAATTCAATAAATGAAGATAATATTATGGAAACAACCAAGGAAAAATCCCACCAATACAACCAAAAACCTAGAGAAAACCATGGACAAATAAATAAAATTTATAAATCCATGGAGAAAACTGCTACCTTTCTTAAAATATTATTATTTGTTTATATCAACATCAGGACTTACCGTTAACAAAATTATATTCGGAGGTTGCATTGGGTACTGTGACGGTAGAAGGATCCTTCCATGGTAAAATCCACCCTCAAATTCCGTGCTTGGTGGGCCCCTCACAGTAAAGTGCCACTCAAACAAATTGTCCTCCAAGGGAGACGCGTAATAGTCTTCTGTGGGGTTTGCGAGCTCTATAGCCTCTCGCATCAACCGTTTTACACCTTGAAATTACACTTTTTGTTGAAAAACAGCAAGAAAACATCGTTTATGCACTACTCACCAGGGCTTCTTAGGTTATATTTTGCTTCTAAAGACATTTTTTCGGGTAAAAATAAATACTAGAATTTGGAATGCGATACTG
Source organism: Chrysolina oricalcia (assembly GCA_944452925.2). Classification (NCBI taxonomy): domain Eukaryota; kingdom Metazoa; phylum Arthropoda; class Insecta; order Coleoptera; family Chrysomelidae; genus Chrysolina; species Chrysolina oricalcia. The sequence continues at coordinate 72,567,568 of OX101813.2, forward strand.
GTGATGAAAAAATGTAAGCTTGTCTGATATGAGATGAAAAGCTGATGACAATTCCAGAAAATAGTCGATTTACAAATTCAGCACAAAAAACAAACAGTTGATATGTCAATTAACAGCTGATACATTACATTTTGTGACACTACTGACATTCGCTGTAATCGGTTTTTCACGTGATTTGTACGCCCAGTTTATTGGTATCTTCTTTTAGCACTGCATGAAAATAAAGGAGAAACGATTTTTTTTGCAACGGATTTTAACCAATGGAACCAGCGATTATCGATGTGTTTACATTTCATAGGCTCTTGGCGTGTCAAATACAAATTGCCACCTATCAGTCAGTAGATGAAACTAACAAAGCGATGATCATACCAGTAAGTGCATCCAAACTTCAAGAAGCTAGTTCCCTACTTTGAAATTGGAATAAGAATATTCTACTTGATTTTACTTCAGCTATCATGGGACAGATGGCACTCGTTTGAAAACTACAAAAGAATATCAATAACGTCTTCCTCTAATCCTCCCCACCTAATCACCTATTGTTGTGTCAAATAATTCCAAAAACAAATGAATTTTAATATTTCCAAGAATAAAATGATAGGGCAACAACGAAATTTGTTTAAACTGCCTTACGAACTAAAATATTTTGATGTTTCCAATTGTTATTTCGAATGAATGCAGAACTTGTCATGACCGGCAGTAGTCCACTTATAGTAAGCAAATTCATTTTCTCCAACTCCTTGATATCGAAAACTTTGTAGAGCATAATAATTCCTATTTTCGATGGATCCAATTGGATCAAAAGATGTTTCGACAGTATTTTAAGCCAAAGTGCCATTGGCATCCTTGATTTGGAGATTTGTGTATGCAACGATTCAAGTACAGATGATACATATGATTCGTTGATGTCTTGGAAAGATTCCTTTGACAAAGTTGAGATACCACTGAGGATATTCAATAATTGTAACTCACCAGGAGGAGGTGATTTACTCTGGCATATTTTGAAGCATTTACCTTCTAATTGAGTATTCATTTTCAGTGGGCTTTGCCAAAAACAAGGCAATCAGCATTAGTAGCGGGGAATTTCTCTGTTTTCAGGACATTGTGCGTAAGTTCAAGCCCATACTTTGGTTGAATCAAATACACAGTCTTTTTAGGATGATGTAATGCTCCCAGAAAGGATCCTGAAACAGTATAATCAAGCTTGCGTTTCAGAAAGGAATGTGGTGAGTGTGAGTGGTCAAGGAGACTAAACATTATTTAACAAGGAGAGTTTAATCGCTATAAGACAATAGGGACACTAATAGAAAGAGATGAAAGAACATTTGTGACGAAATGTGACGTAGTAGGACGTGTCATGGCCGCCGTTCTCTATAGACAGTGACGGACTAGCTCTTGGTATATGAGAGTTACTGCTGACAGTTTTGTTGCTTGGTTCGAGTTCGACTCTGTACTCATATCCAAGTACGTCACTATGACGCGTTGATGATACAAGATTCTGATTGGCTAGAGCTTATTAAACCCTCCTTGTTAGTTTAGTCTCTTTGGTGAGTATGGTGAGCACAAGTCATTTTAATAGACGAGGAAAGTGTGTCGTCACAAATGTCATTCTTGTCAAAAATTATTCCAAACAAAGAATTTTAGGTGTCATTCTCTGTCGGTTATTTGCTGATTTGCTTTTTAGTTTGTGTATAGTTGTTTAGATTTTGTTTTCTCAAGCAAAAGAAGTTGAAAACTTTAACGGAAACAATATCGGACAAGCCGATTTAAATTCGACGGAGGTTTGTTTGGAATCAGTTTTTGACAAGAATGATATTTGTGACTTCACTTTCCTCGTCTATTGAGTAGTCTAGACTACTGTCACTAAAGTCAGTTGTTTTTTAGATCATAGGATGCAAGTTTAGACGCGATCCTGATGACTCAACGGTTCGCTATACAAAATGGGCCAACTCGTTGGCACAAAGCCAGCTTGATTTGCAAGTGTTTACCTCTCATGGACCAACTGTTATTATGCCTACTTGGTTTTTACACAGAAGTGTATATGATAGGTAATCAAAATGCCTTCTGATTTTTTTTATGAAAGTATGTTGATGATGATGAAAATAATAAAAACCAATTTGGTTTTGAAAGAGGGCATCTTTAAGTTGAAACTGAAGCTAATGTATAATTTTATACTCGTTCAAATTTGAATGATAATGTTGAGTGACAGTTTCATTTTATCTTCCAGAGTTGGTGGATTCGTTGAAAGCACGAAGGGTATTCCGGAAGATCTAATATTTTTCAACAAACATCTTGATTTGGGCGGGAAAATCTGCAGGGTTGACGAAATCTTATTGATCTACACGTTTCACGCTGATCAAACTACATTCTCGATACATGAGTGAGTATAAGTTCCGTTATTTCATTGTTTTCGGCTCGAGTCGGACACATTTTTTCGTATATTCAATGTTAAAGGCTCGTTCATACCCTTGCGAACAAAAACCGCAGCATGAAAATTCATACTCATGCGGCAAAAAATGCGGTAATCACAGGGGTAATCATAACATGTTATATTTCGGCATTTGGGGTTCGACATTTTTGAAAATAATAAACATATCAACTCAGTATCACAGCAAGCCTTTCTGCAGGAGGTAACGGTTCTGTATAAATGCAAATGGAATCATTTTGTGATGAAAACTAAAGTTTCATCAGTTAGTTAGAATACTGATCTGTAGTTCCGTGGCAAAAAGTTGAACTATTAAACTTTATTGCGGCACGACTGGCAGCCAGTTTGTTCGCGGAATTCAGAGGAGTAAGTTCTCGCCTCAACTTTCAATTAACGAACCCTTCTCTCTTTGTTTCAGAGATACGATTTGGAACTTGAGAGTGGAGAGATTGGAGCGAGTCATTTTGAGAAAATGGCCTCGTTTCACGATTTGGAACGCCGGGAAGCAGGGAAGAAAACTGTTCAACTCGCTATGTCAGGAAAACAGAAGAAAAGTTTGTGGTATGTGTGACGTGGACAAAAATAAAATTGGCCATAAATACACGCCCTATTATCCGGATGACAGGATATCAGGCCCTAAAATAGACATCGTCCACTATAAAAACGCTGCCCCACCTTTCGTAATTTGTGTTAAAATGGTAAGTTACCGTTTATTGATTTATTTATTGCATTCAAAGAAGATACATTTCATTAATATTTCAGGATTTGACGGAAGGAGTCTTCGAAACAAATCTCAAGGAGTTGAATTTGAAGGAAGGCGTCGAATACGTCATGTTCAGTTGAAAATTTAACCAACATTGAATATTGTAATCGAATGAAAGTTTATTACTACAATAAAATGATCGTGTAGGATACTGAGCAAGATGTCTTTTTGTCTTAAATATACGATGAGCACGCCACTGCTTCCAGGATATCGTTATAATAATAACTGGTCTCTCCTCACTACCCCCACACACAAACTTAAACAAACGATAGCGTTATGTTGCTTTCACAACAATGTGTGTTTTATGCTTATTGAGCAGGCATTTATATTAATCTTTTATTGGACCTTTAATCGACTGAAGGTGCCGTTACTATCGTTGGGAAAATGGTGGCATTAAGGTAAGTTCCCAATACAGCGTTTTCGAAAATAGCGGTTTTTTGGGCATAACTCTGAATCTTGACCTTGTTCGCGGGTCAAATTTGGAAGAAGGTATATACAGGACCATATCTACCGAAACGTAGAACTAGCAAACGGTCACAAACTGACTAGTTTTCAAACGCACCCCTTTCCTTGACCTTGACCTGCAGATATTCGAAAAGTACATCCAGGCGACTTGGGGCAGCACCAAGAATGATATTTCATGTCCAGCAGACGGTTCTTTACCTGTCAGAAAATCATAGAGGCAGCTCTCAAATTATTATGAGAGAAAACGGAAGTACCTGAGACGCTCTCTTCTTGGCATGATCCAGGTTACGATGTAAACAATAAAGCCAGGTGTGCTGGATTCAAGAAAATTACAGAACATTAGAACAATAATCTGCACATCTTTGATTGTGAGTAGTCTGAGTGATAGTCGTGCTCCGTGGTTTTGAAGTTTTGAGTTTTGACAACAGAAAAACATGAACATATGACTAATGATCATTTAAAATAGAGGAAACGTAGTAAGAAATTACATAAAAATCGCACATTTTAGCAGAACCCCAAACATTGGAATCTAAAAATTTTCATGAGATATTTATCTAGTAATAACACAGCTCAATGTGATGAGTCTAGATTTGTAGAAGAGAGTTGAAGTTTTGAATAATGTCAGAGGCTAACCCTTTTGCCGCTTTGGTGAGCGTTGATCACAAAAACACCCTTAGCGATGCATTGGAGCACATATTCGGATTCACGCTCAACCCCCAAAGAGCTGAACAGTTATTGTATTTGAAGGAAGTGCATGACGTACAAGGAAAGACTAAATTAGATTTCAGTATCTTGCACTATGCTCTTTTTGAGAGGTTGTTCTTGTGCAACAAGGAATCAGAGCTGTTTTCTAACAGAGAAAACACCCATTCTCGACAGACCAGCGTGGTGAAGTATCTGTATGAGTGCAATGAAAACCTCGCCACAAAAAAAGGCCAGTTGACATTCCAAGAAGAAAATGTAATAAAAGATGAGATTATTCAGAACATTGCCATAGCAATTGTACAACCCGAAATTTTCTCAGGGCAAGAAATAGCGCTAGATGTTCTAAATTTGATGAAAGCTGATTTACCAAATGCTTTCGAATTTTTCTTGGATATCATACAGAGGGTTCTTCAAATAGATGGTAGTAAGTGAACGAAAAAATGTTTTGCTGAACATGAGTCAGATTTCATTGTCCATTTCTTGCAGCCAATGAATCCGCCAAAAAATTCATGGAAGAGATTAGCTTAATAATTGTAACGGATGTAGCCAAATGGGACTTGGTTGCACTTGACCAGTCAGTATTTAAATATTTAGAAGCAGTGTTCAGGAATGAAATAACAGGAGAACTTTTTATTGATACATGCTTTCCTAAGGATACTGCCCCTGGTTCTGATTTTGCTAAAACAGTTATTGGTGCTCTTTTGAATGTGTCTGTATTGCCAAATTCTCCCAATGGGGCTTACTGTTTTTTTAAGGACAGTTTGAATCAGGTGAGTCAGCAATTCATATAATCAAAAGTGCTATCTGTCTTATAAACATTAGGTATTAAAAAAAAACTTTCATTGTGAAGTTATTCACAATTTCCTAAACTCATTTTATTTTATGAGGTACCTATAGGCAAAATTAACGTGCGATGTTGCCAAGCTTCCACATATTTCCTAGCCATATCCCCAGTATCCCCTACGGTGGTACATATTTGATAATTTTTTTTCTGTATTCCTCTTTCTATTATGAATTATGATCACATTCGTGAAAAAATCATTTAAGACTCAAAATAAGGTGAGATACAGGGTGAAATGTAAAAAATTGCCAAATTTAATTTCTCAAGTCTCCCCTAAGTATGGTGTTATATATTCGAAACATTTTTCGGATTTCTCTATTCATTCTGATCACTTCTATGAAAAAATCATCAACGAACACCCAAAATCAAGTGATATACAACGTGAATTGTAAAAAATAGACGAATTTAACTTCTCCAGTCTCCCCTATGGTGATACATAATCGATAATTTTTTTTCAACGAATTCCTCTTTTTATTCTGACCGGCTTCTGTGAAAAAAAATCATCAACTAACATGCAGAATCAAGTGAAATGTAAACAAATTGCTGAATTTAAAATCTCCAGTCTCTCCTATGGTGATACATGTTCGATAATTTTTTTTCTTTGTATTCCTCTTTCTATTCTGACCGGCTTCTGTGAAAAAAATCATCAACATGCAGAATCAAGTGAAATGTAAACAAATTGCTGAATTTAATATCTCCAGTCTCTCCTATGGTGATACATGTTCGATAATTTTTTTAATTCAGATTCCTCTTTCCATTTTGATTATTTCTGTGAAAAAAATTATCAACAAACACGCAAAATCAAGTGAGATACAAGATGAAATGTAAAAAAATTGTCGAATTTGATATCTACACTCTCCCCTACTGTGAGAAATGTTCTATAATCTTTTTTTTTTTATTCATCTTTTCATTCTGACCACTTCTGTGAAAAAACCATCGACGAACACGCAAAATCAAGTAATATACAGGGTGAATTTAAAAAAAATAGATGCATTTAATTTCTTCATCAGTCTCCATCAGTTAGTTATCTTTTCATTCTGTTCACTACTGTGATACATATCCGATAATTTTTTTTTGATTCCTCTCTTCATTCTGATCACAGGGTGAAAAATAAAAATTAGGCGAATTTAATTTCATCAGTCTCCCCTACGGTGATACCTATTCGATATATATTTTTTCTTATTCTTCTTTCTATTCTGAACACTTCTGTGAAAAACATCATCAACCAACACGCAAAAACAAGTGAAATACAGGGTGAAATGTAAACAAATTGCCGACTTTAAAATCTCCAGTCTCCACTATGGTGATACATATATATATATATATATATATATATATATATATATATATGTATAAAAGTTATTGGGTATAACCCTCAAAATGTTCTGCAACCGTAGACACGTGTTTCGAGCTTAAGCTCTCATCAGTACGGTAAAATCAAGTGCGAAGATGTACAACACTTGGATGTAAAAATAGAAACAAAGGAAGTCAACAACAGGAAGCCAACCACACATTTGTGGCTTCGGTTAGAAGACCTTGTGCTTACAAGGCAACAGCTAACGTCGCCACGGAGGCAGCTATAGCTACCAGCGTGACAATCCTACCCAGGAAAATACAAATAAGGATGGATTTAGCGAGGGGCAATATATGAAAATATAAGTAGAAAAGTTATTGGGTATAACCCTCAAAATGTTCTGCAACCGTAGACACGTGTTTCGAGCTTAAGCTCTCATCAGTACGGTAAAATCAAGTGCGAAGATGTACAACACTTGGATGTAAAAATAGAAACAAAGGAAGTCAACAACGCTAAATCCATCCTTATTTGTATTTTCCTGGGTAGGATTGTCACGCTGGTAGCTATAGCTGCCTCCGTGGCGACGTTAGCTGTTTCCTTGTAAGCACAAGGTCTTCTAACCGAAGCCACAAATGTGTGGTTGGCTTCCTGTTGTTGACTTCCTTTGTTTCTATTTTTACATCCAAGTGTTGTACATCTTCGCACTTGATTTTACCGTACTGATGAGAGCTTAAGCTCGAAACACGTGTCTACGGTTGCAGAACATTTTGAGGGTTATACCCAATAACTTTTCTACTTATATTTTCATATATTGCCCCTCGCTAAATCCATCCTTATTTATATATGTATATATATATATTTGATATAAAAAAATTCCTCTGGTGATTTTCATGTTCATTACTTTTGTGAAAAAATCTATCAACTCATCCATAATAATGATATGGATTGAAATTAAATGAATTTGCATTATTTACTTAGTTGCCCGTGTTCCACCCCCCCCTGCTTAGGTACTATAGTGTGCCTTTTTCAGTATTTCAATATATACTTCAACAGGAGTATTTCAATAAAAAATATTAATATCATTCAATATTACCAATAATATTCGTGAAAATGTGTTGAACAACATGTTTTTCTTTTCAAATCTCTCTGAAGGAACCTTCCAATATTAAGAGGCCCTGTATGGATTGGGCACTCTATTGGGAATATTTCAGTGGAGGAATCGTCCACGACAGAACAATTAAAAAGAAGAAAAAAGCGAAAATGTGTAAAAAACGTTTGTTAGGAAATATGAGGAAGTTTGGCAACATTGCATGTACATTTTGCGTATACGTCATAAACTGTGGCTGTGGATAACTTCACATGATTTTTTTACGTTAAAAAAAACAAGATCAGCAGTAAGACTGCAGAGTGCACTAAATATCAATATAAATAATATGAAAACGTAACATTTTAAAAATTAGAGACACATTTTTTTTTTGACAAGTGTCTGACACATTTCAGGCGGCCAACCTGGGTGCCATAGACGAGGCCATGTGGATGTACACCAATCAGATCAGCAAACAACTGCACACGGTTATACTTTCCGCGGTAAAATGCAGCCAGAAGGTCAAAAATAAAGTTCTGTTTTGGCTGGCGGATTGTCTCAGCAGAAACGTGAACCGAAGGAAACTCTGGAACACCCAAGTGCCCGAATTGAACCCCTTCATGTATACCAACGTAACCGACGGTTTCATGTTGAATCTAACTAATCTCTTGCTGAGATTGTGCCGGCCCTTTTGCAACGACGAGAAGATTCTGAGGGTCGATCCAACGTACTGCGCCGTGCCTGTGAGTACCCAGATATTTATTATATCCGTTCATCTGCGCAGGTGGGCTAAAGAATATTCGGTTTAGGCAAGAACACACAATTTAAGATTTCTCTCTCTTTTTAGATTAATTCACTTCCAACAATTCTCCAAGTTTCGACACCCTCTGAATGATACGATTTCTGGAAGCCCTTAAAATAGGCCTAAAAAATATCATTTTGAAAGTCACCTGATCTATTTGGGGAAACATTTTTCATAATTTTTTATACCTAACAAGACGAATTTCAAAATAAATTATTTTTAAAAGTGTTTCCCATATGATGTCAACTCTTTAGAGGGCACAGTATATTTAATCAGGCAGATATCGGTAAAAATATTAAAAATAAAATGTAATATAAATGGCGCCCAACGAGGGGCGCGATTTGTGTGACATTTGAATCTGTCTGTATACCGGTTATAGATTTATTCAGATAGATATCGGTAGATAGAAAAATAAAATGTTACATAAATAGCGCCCAAATTGAGGCGCGATTTGTGACTCAAGATATCGGTAGGTAGAACTTGAAATGTTACATAAATGGCGCCCAACGCGGGGCGTCGTTTGAGTGACATGTGACATTTTATTATGTCAGTCTACGGGTTGTAGATTTAAACAGATAGATATCGGTATATAGAAAAATAAAACGTTACATTAATCAGTGTGGGGTCAAGATCCTACGACCCTGAGATTAGGAATCTCATGCTTCTTATCTCTCGTAGACCATCTTGAGAGGTGGTAGAAGAGGCTACTTCCGACTGCAAACAGCAACAGGAAAAATTGCCAAATTATTGAGGAAATTCAAAGACAAGAGACAGTATAGGAAGGTCTTTTTTTCGACAAAGGAATGAAAACAATTCTTTTCTTACCTTGTTTCAGAATGAAAAGCGTAGCGAAAAAGGTGTAAACATGTTGAATATGTCGAGCGAAACGTGTTTGTTGCCAGTCGCATCGACCGACGGTTCTGAAGAAGAAAGGCTGATGGCAGATCGCTACACTTTTATCACCGAGTGCTTCTACCTAACCCACTGCGCCATAGAATTAGGGTACAAAGTTGTGATTGACAAATTAACGAAAAAACATCAAGTAAGTGCTCAAGTTTTCAATGGTGGGAGGATTCAAATTTTTTTTCTTCAGGAATTGGTACAATCTCATAGGATTTACGAAGATGTGCGCCATCAGGAAAATTCAGAGCAGGTAGAAATGTTGAGAAAAAACCTATCTGAAACCAGTACAAAGTAAGTTGATGTCGCAAAACTGCGTAAGTAGCAGAGTTTTTGCAATTCGTGGATATTACGCAATGTTATAAACCAGTCCAGAGTGATTTGTGTTCATAGTTTTGGTTCACATCAGTTCTTCTATAACGGTTTACTTGTTTCAGATATTTGTCACTGAAATGTGCTCTAACAGATCCAGTTTTGGTGAGAGAAATGTTCGATTTAATGTCGGGTACGTCTTTCTGGTTATGTCAAGTTGCTCTGCACTACGACTTCAAAGACACCACGAGCTATGCACCTCTCAAAAAATTGGAATTGAACTTTCCGCTGCCGGAAGAGGTTCCTAAAACCTTGAAGTGAGTATTTTGATTTTTACCACGACTCTTGGGATCTCTTGTTGCCAAGTAGCGTTCCTGGGTTGGATATTTCTTTCCGACTCAATTTTCTCGTTACTCCCATTCCTGACCCTAATTCTCTCGTCACTCCCACACCTGCCACCAATTTTCTAGTCACTCCCACACCTGACACCGGTCATTCGTAAATAGCCTCTGCTAACATTCGTTTACGAAATTTTAACTGATGATATTGATGATTCGGACTAACGAAATGTCGTTTTAGATGCATTCCAGAATCCATCGTAGAAAATTTGGTTTCGTTTTTGGTGTTCATAAGACGCTTCTGCCCAATTTCGTTCGAGCTACAAGGCTATGATAAGCTGAGTCCAATCTTCAGTTTCCTTCTGGCATATATGGGGTCCCAGCGGCACATGACCAACCCACACTTGAGAGCGAGCGTGGCGGAAGGTCTGGAGTCTCTGTTGCCGCACCACAAAGTTGATCATTTCGAGAATAACGTACAGAGAACAAGATTATTTTCTGAACACCCTCACAGACTACAGGTATTAAAAACATTATAGAACCGTTGAACACAAGGCGAAAATGTATGTTCTTTGAAGCGGTTGTTCATACATTGTTTTGTTTGCCCAACATAGTTACTGTTATAAATGTCACCTGACCTATCTATCCACTTCTTCAATTCTTCAAATACCTGTCTGTATTTCAGATTTCGAACAATCTGATGGAAGTCTTCGTTGGAATAGAAATGACGGGACAGGTAGCGTTTGAACAGAAGTTCAATTATCGAAGGCCAATGTACATGATCTTCAATTTCCTATGGAACTCGCCAGAGCAAATCGAATGCTTCAGGTAGAATTTAGCGCTGTTTTTAAGAAGCTTGGTTAAATTTGTTATTATTGTAGATCAGCGGCTGAAGAAGCAGAAAGCAATATGGAAGCTACTAATCCTCCATTGTTTTTGAAATTTGCCAATTTATTGATAAACGATTCCATATTTTTACTAGACGATTCTTTGGCGAATATGGCAAAGCTGAAAGAAATGCAACAGGCTCTGTTAGTATCTTTTATGAATTACGTAATGACAATAATGTGACTTGTAAACTTGTGGCTGTTAAATACTCATTAGGTGATACTCCTGAGCTGTAATAATAACGAGAAGAAGATCATCTTTTAGTCAGTTCTTCTCTTTCAGTTCTTTTAATGGATATTTAGCCAGCAGCTATAGTACATTTTTAAACTAGGAGGCATAGACAGAAAAGTTTTTCATTATTATTGTAATTAAAATTCAACACATTTTCAGCTCTCTGATGAAAGATAAGTTTTATAAATATTATCAAAACAACAAATTCAATGAGTAAGGTTATTCTGGACTTTTATTGTCTAAAAAAAAACAAAGAAAAATTTAATTCTCTGCAATTTTTAATCACGACGTTTCAACTGTTAAAATCTGCAGTCGTTATCAAGTGTATAATGCGACAATCTCAAGGATACTTCTTATATATGCTGTGGATAATTGTGTGTCATTAGCCTAGGGGTAATTTGGCGGTATTCAGGTAAGCTTGTTAATTACAGTGCCAGGCCCCTCCGGTACAGCATTGTTAATTCTTATAATAATAATAATCGCTTTTATTGACAGATAATGGTGAACAAAAATGGTGAACATGTGACATTATTTGTCAAAAGGCAGAGTTAGCTCTGGTTCGGACTCAGTGAAGAGACGAACAAGTGCTTTCTTCCACTCAACGTGAGAATCGCAATTTCAATTGATCCATGCCACTAATTAAGGGTTTCCACACATTACGGATTTCTATGCTAGCTTGACTGAAGACTTTGTTGTTCATAATATATGCACTCTCTTTAAACTTCCTTCTATACCAGCCCTCTTCTTTATGGATGACTTCGGCTTCAGTCCATTTTATGTTTATGTCTGGACGACCCAACACGACATAAAATGGACTGAAGCCGAAGTCATCCATAAAGAAGAGGGCTGGTATAGAAGGAAGTTTAAAGAGAGTGCATATATTATGAACAACAAAGTCTTCAGTCAAGCTAGCATAGAAATCCGTAATGTGTGGAAACCCTTAATTAGTGGCATGGATCAATTGAAATTGCGATAAGAATTAACAATGCTGTACCGGAGGGGCCTGGCACTGTAATTAACAAGCTTATCTGAATACCGCCAAATTACTCCTAGGCTAATGACACAAAATTATCCACAGCATTTATAAGAAGTGTCCTTGAGATTGTCGCATTATATACTTGATAACGCCAGAATAACCTTACTCAAAGTGAAACAGTGTCAACCACTTTCAAACAAACAAATTCAATGTCTTCTTCATTTGTTTTTCTTTTATTGCCAAATCAGAGTAAGAAAGTTCTCCTGAATGCAACGAACAATGGCAATAGGGACATGTCGAAAATAATTTTAACTATTGTTATTCTCAACTGTCTTTCTAATTTTTACATTAATCTATAGGTGTGCCATATGTCAAAACGTCAAAAGTATCAATATTTGGGCTACCAATTGACTAACATGAAGCTAAAATTTAAAATTTAAATCACTCCTTGTTTAAAAATTAACTATAGTTCTAAAGATCAATAAACGTTTACTGACATGATACAGAATTGCAAATCTTTGTCCAAACTAGAGACAATGGCGATTGGACAAACCTGAGTACCGCAGAAAGATCACAGAACATGAACTCTATGCACCAAGTCGAAAGTATCGCCAGGTTCGATAATTTACTTGGCAAATATACGATCTGCACTCTGGAAAAGTTGACGTCGAAAATATCGATAGTGTTCACGCATTCCACTATGGTGGACAGGATAGCATCCATGCTGAACTACTTCCTGAACAATTTGGTCGGACCCAACCAAAAGAACTTCAAGGTATACTATCTAGAATTTGTAAAATATTAGTATTGGGTTTTAAATATAAAGTTGTAAGAATGATTGTAGAATTTGAATATTAAATTACATTCAAGCCGTGCGTATCAATGCTTTTTCAACGATCTATTAAAGAAAATACGTCGAAAAAATGTCTAAGTCAATACCATATTGTCAAATATACAAAATAATCATGAAATAATTCAAATCCACTCAGTATTCACAATTCCATATTTTAATTTTTCAAGTTCATAGACATCAAAATTGATACAATTACCGGATACAGAAATATAAACTAGCTCGAAATTCACAGACTTGCACAGAGAAGGTAAGCACTTTTATGCGTGCAGCGACCTAACGAAAAATGTCATATTGTTTCTCTATAAATACACCTTTTGGGCAGGTCAAGATTCATTCATGATTTCATTCTTATCACTCATCACTCGTCAGCTGAGTTGAAGACAGCTCGAAAATTAATTATTACTTGAAAATGTTTGGCATCTCCCCATCTCTGGCTCTGCTGGTCACCAGCACATTGTAAGTAGTATTTTATTTATACCTATATTTGTTCATAATTCATTTGTTTAGTTTTTGTCCTGCTAGTGTAGCAGCTTCGTTCTTTTATTTAATTTTCTTGTTTCAATAAATGTTAATTTGTTTTAAAAAATGAGTTCTTTCATTGATTTGATGAATGTGGGTTGGGTGAATACAGCTTAAAAATCCTTTCAAAGAGCCAAGCGAGTTTTGAGTTGCGACAATATGAAACTAAAAATGACACAGTTGTAAGGTGACTAATGTGCGGTAACCACGATCAGTCATAGACATGAGATGAAACTCGTGTGAGATCTGCTGGTCCTTTATCCAAAATGAAAAATCAAGTCGTTCTGAACAATCAAGTTTAATGCCAAATATGTGCTGATCGTTACTCGTCTTGCAGTTGAAAGAATGTTTCGTTTTGAATATAAGTCTCACAATATTGAATCCCTAATTTTATAACTTAAAAGAATGACCGAATTCCAAACCAATAAATTATCTATGACAAAATATCTTGATAATAGAAAAATATTCAGAGTTCATCTGCTATCAACTGCCAAGATGCTCTCAATCGCCTGTCCTGATAGAAGGTTAACAGCAAAAGAACATGAAATACTGACTCCAGACGGTGACGGTGTGTTGAATTTGAATAGTGAACAGTGTACCTGAAGGGTAAAGAACCATTTATTGAGCTGATGGCATAAATATATATATATATATATATATATATATATGACTGAAATCAAAAGTAATGGTCATCATGATGTCACACGTGACGATGAATTTATAAAGAGCGAGAAGTAAGTTAAGAATAATAATTATAAAATGGCCCTCACTACTGTTTCAGCACAGACATAGAATATCGAGAGATCGTAGCCATTCTAAACATACTTATTTGATTGTAACGATCTCAGGGCAATTTCATTTCATTTACTATAATATAATAATAATAATCTTTATTGGCTCCAAGAAACATAAATGTTTATAATAGGGACCTAAATCTATAACTAATACAATAAACAACAAAATTTCAAGTTGAAAATGTTTGCATCAGTTTTTTTTAAGTATCATTGTAATATGTATTTCTTTAAATGAAATTTGAAACGATTTTTTTGTACGATATTTTTTAAATTATTGGATATATTATTGTATATCAAAATTCCATGATATAAAATTGATTTTTTCCCAATGTTTGTCTTTATTCTATGCGTGAAGAGACTATTTGATTGACTAGTTTGGTGATTGTGTATGGTATCGGTTGAATTAAATTCCAGAGATGAATTGTTAAAATTGTTTTTTCCGTTAACCAGCTGTCGTCCCCTTACGAACGGCAGCCCTCAAAAGTCGAAACTTGTGCGAGCCAAGGATTAACGAGGTCTTACCTTTTTACGTGCGATTCCTAGCACGATCCGAGGAGAATATCGAAAGGAGGTCCGTAGGTCACCCATCCAAACCACGGCCTCGCATAGCGTTGCTTGGCTTCAGATATCGGTGAACCTGCGCTCTCCGTTCGAGCTATCCCCGCGGATGTTTCCTATTATTGATGACAGAATGGATGAATATACATATTTTCAATTTGTACAAAGAATTGATATCCAAAAGATTGTTTGGAGCATATAAATGTGATGTAGATTCAAGGAATGGTAACTTAAAAATACATTTGATACTTTTGTTTTGCAAAGATTTGAGTGGACGCAAGATAGTACAATTGGCACTTCCCTATACTGCTATTACATACTGTAATTTTGAATAAATTAAACTGAAATAAATCATTTTTAGATATTTCAAAGGAATGTAATATCGAATTTTGAACAAAATACCAATTATAGGAGATATTTATTTTCTAAGATTTTCAATATGACTTTTCCAAGAAAGGTTTTCATCAATGTATAATCCCAATCCCATATTATCCAAGACACTTCCGAGAAGCAATCGAAATCAAAAAACATCCCAACAACTTCAACAGAACTGAAGAAGGGTTACAATTGAACAAAGCATGGCTACCTGTTCTCAAGAAAACGGTAATAACACCATACCGGGAAATTAATGAATCCGAGGTGGTACCCGACGCAGGGACGATGGCACCGGACGCAGGTACGAGTACGTCGACCCATAAATACTGGCTGAGACAGCGCATACCAAACAAGTAGTGTTCAGTGATCGAAACTGTAAACATTTCTCTTGAAAATGCCAACCACTCGTGTTGGCGAAACGTCGAGATTTTCTCTAAATAAACGTCTGCCTAAAAACCCGAAAAACCATCATTCATTCAACGATGGCCGCGAAAGCCTTTCACAATTTGCCAAAAATTTTGTTGTTTCTGAATATTTTATATTTTTTCCGTTGAAAGCTAATGAATTTGCAATATGCCTGGATTTTCTTTTTGACAAAAACATGAAGGAAGATTTATCAATATTCAAATCGAAATTATTTTTAAATCAGCTTGAATATTTTCGATTATTTCATTGTCATTTTTCCCAAAATAAATTAATGATGTGTCATCCGCAAATAATTTGAGCTCACCATGCAAACTAAGGTTGGATATTGAATTGAAATATATAAGAAATAATAAAGGTCCAAGAATTGAACCTTGTGGTACACCACATGTTATATTCCCCATCAAACTTTGTACATTCCCCATACAAACAATTAATGTGCAAACGAAATGACATATGTCATTTAATGAAGTAATGCATAAATTTGTTTGTTGATTTTCAAACAGAAATTCTGGCCAGAATCCTTTACAACTTGTTTTTTTTTATATAATAACAATAATTATGAATGATTCTGGACGTTACCTTGAAATGGACCAGCTCAATTTATTCGTATTTGGAACTGCCTTCTCAATGTTGAAATGAAATATGTGATTTCTTCCACCTGCTCTCGGTTGTGGCGTTATTTTCAGAAATGACCATCATTTCCCTATTTATGTAATTTTTCGGATACTACAGTGTGCTTCAGTTTATCAGTATATCTTTTGAAGCTGTTTTTACTTCCCCTAGTTTAGTTTTTTGTTTGTTTATTTCCTTGGCAACCCATTCTAGATACCTTGTTGATACAGTCTTCATTTTATAATATAATATTATTCAAACTAACGAACCGTTGCATGATTCAGTAGCGCATATTCGGGGATTGGCGAACAAAAAATTAAATGAATCACGGATTTCGCTAAAATTTTACAGGTGTATTTCTAAATTCCCGGTTTCAGATCCCAGCTGGTCATCATTTTCAACTTTTCTGTCATATATGAAATTCACAAACTCTGAAACCCTTTACTTTAAACTCAAGAGAATTTCTGAAACGTTTTATGAATTTTTCTCTGTTCCATGAATCGTTCAATTCGTCGACGAACCCATTTTTCCTTCCACGAACCGATCGACGTCTAATTTCCAGGTGAAAAACTCCGAGAAATACGTTTTCCGCCCCTCAGAAACGGTAATGGAAATTTGCAAGATCTACGTCAACCTCAAAGACAGCGACGCGTTTTGCTTGGCGGTATCGAGGGACGGCCGTTCCTACCGACCGGTCCTATTCGAACTCGCCGAAGAAGTGCTGGTCAAGATCGGAGGCGGCAATCTGATCGGGGCGCTGAAGGAGGTGGCCGACAGGGTGGCGGTCAACGCGAAGAAGTACCGGGCGAGCGAGGAGGCGATGGCCGAGGCGCCCGAGCATTTCTTGGACCCGATCATGTCGACGGTGATGCTCGATCCGGTGATACTGCCCAGTTCCAGGCAGACCGTCGACAGGAGTACGATTGCGAGGTATTTATTTTGTTGACTATATTTACAAGGAACTTACGAAGCTCTGGAAGAGACACCTAAAATTAAAAAAAAAATTATCTTCCTAAAATTCCGAGTAATGTTGAGATTTCAGTAGGAATGGACGAGAAATAACACCACGACAGTTCTCCTGTGAAACTTGGAATAGACTGACTTTATTACACTAGAAAGAAACAGACATAATTCATAATGGTTCCAAGAAATATCGTTAGATGGAGCAGCGATATTATGTTGAAATATTTTTAGATACATTATTTCAACAAGTAATAACACAAAATTTTGAAATTCCGAGATATAACTGAAACATTCATCAGTAAGACCTATTTATAAAAGTCGGGATCCCCAAAAATCTGAAAATTACAGACCAATAGCCTTATTTTTTCAAAAATTTTTAATAGAATTATTGATTTCATCAATAAAACATATCAATTTAAATTTTCGGATTCAGAAAGAAATTTTTTATAAGATGAAGTAATATTCGCGGGGAGCCTTTTTGAAATATTCCTAGGTGATCAAAGTCAAACAATGCAACATTCGATATTGAAGGAAACCGAATTTAGCGAAAATTTTTATTTTCCATTTTTCAAAAAAACGCAACCTTCTCTCAAACGTATTTCGATGAGCTGATTCGAAATATCAACTCAAAAATTGAATTTGACAAAGGGGTAATTGAAAATAGGGCAATTTAATCGAGGAAAAAATGCACCCATCAACAAATTCGACATTTTCTAAATGAAATAGCCTCCTAATTGGACGAACAAGTACATTTTCGGATTCAGAAAGAAATTTTCTATAAGATGAAGTAATATTCGCGGGGATTCCGCCTTTTTGAAATTTTCCCAGGTGATCAAAGTCAAACAATGCAATATTCGATATTGAAGGAAACCGAATTTTGCGAAAATTTTTATTTTCCATTTTTCAAAAAAACGCAACCTTCTCTCAAACGTATTTCGATGAGCTGATTCGAAATATCAACTCAAAAATTGGATTTGACAAAGGGGTAATTGAAAATAGGGCAATTTAATCGACGAAAAAATGCACCCATCAACAAATTCGACATTTTCTAAATGAAATAGCCTCCTAATTGGACGAACAAGTACATTTTCGGATTCAGAAAGAAATTTTCTATAAGATGAAGTAATATTCGCGGGGATTCCGCCTTTTTGAAATTTTCCCAGGTGATCAAAGTCAAACAATGCAATATTCGATATTGAAGGAAACCGAATTTTGCGAAAATGTTTATTTTCCATTTTTCAAAAAAACGAAAACTTCTCTCAAACGTATTTCGATGATCTGATTCGAAATATCAACTCAAAAATTGAATTTGACAAAGGAGTAACTGAAAATAGGGCAATTTAATCGACGAAAAAATGCACCCACCAACAAAATCGACATTTTCTAAATGAAATAGCCTCCTAATTGGACGAACAAGTACATTTTCGGATTCAGAAAGAAATTTTCTATAAGATGAAGTAATATTCGCGGGGATTCCGCCTTTTTGAAATTTTCCCAGGTGATCAAAGTCAAACAATGCAACATTCGATATTGAAGGAAACCGAATTTAGCGAAAATTTTTATTTTCCATTTTTCAAAAAAACGCAACCTTCTCTCAAACGTATTTCGATGAGCTGATTCGAAATATCAACTCAAAAATTGGATTTGACAAAGGGGTAATTGAAAATAGGGCAATTTAATCGACGAAAAAATGCACCCATCAACAAATTCGACATTTTCTAAATGAAATAGCCTCCCAATTCGACGAACAAGTACATTTTCGGATTCAGAAAGAAATTTTCTATAAGATGAAGTAATATTCGCGGGGATTCCGCCTTTTTGAAATATTCCCAGGTGATCAAAGTCAAAAAATGCAATATTCGATATTGAAGGAAACCAAATTTAGCGAAAATTTTTATTTTCCATTTTTCAAAAAAACGAAAACTTCTCTCAAACGTATTTCGATGATCTGATTCGAAATATCAACTCAAAAATTGAATTTGACAAAGGAGTAACTGAAAATAGGGCAATTTAATCGACGAAAAAATGCACCCACCAACAAAATCGACATTTTCTAAATGAAATATCCTTCTAATTCGACAAACAAGCACATTTTTGGATTCAGAAGGAAATTTTCTATACGATGAAGTGATATTCGCGGGATTCCGCATTTTTGAAATATTCCCAGGTGATCAAAGTCAAAAAATGCAATATTCGATATTGAAGGAAACCGAATTTAGCGAAAATTTTTATTTTCCATTTTTCAACCCATCAACAAATTCGACATTTTCTAAATGAAATAGCCTCATAATTCGACGAACAAGCACATTTTTGGATTCAGAAGAAAATTTTCTATACGATGAAGTAATATTCGCGGGGATTCCGCCTTTTTGAAATATTCCCAGGTGATCAAAGTAAAAAAATGCAATATTCGATATTGAAGGAAACCAAATATAGCGAAAATTTTTATTTTCCATTTTTCAAAAAAACGCAACCTTCTCTCAAACGTATTTCGATGAGCTATCAACTCAAAAATTGGATTTGACAAAGGGGTAACTGAAAATAGGGCAATTTAAACGACAAAAAAATGCACTCATCAACAAATTCGACATTTTCTAAATGAACTAGCATTTTAATTCGACGAACAAGTACATTTTCTGATTCAGAAGGAAATTTTCTATGAGATGAAGTAATATTCGCGGGGATTCCGCCTTTTTGAAATATTCCCAGGTGATCAAAGTCAAAAAAAGCAATATTCGATATTGAGGGAATCCGAATTTAGCGAAAATTTTTATTTTCCATTTTTCGAAAAAACGCAAACTCTTCTCAGACGTATTTCGATGAGCTGTTTCCAAATATCAACTCAAAAATTGAATTTGACAAAGGAGTAACTGAAAACAGGGCAATTTAATCGACGAAAAAATGCACTCATCAACAAATTCGACATTTTCTAAATGAAATAGCCTCCTAATTCGACGAACAAGTACATTTTCGGATTCAGAAAGAAATTTTCTATAAGATGAAGTAATATTCGCGGGGATTCAGCCTTTTTGAAATATTCCCAGGTGATCAAAGTCAAAAAATGCAATATTCGATATTGAAGGAAACCAAATTTAGCGAAAATTTTTATTTTCCATTTTTCAAAAAAACGAAAACTTCTCTAAAACGTATTTCGATGAACTGATTCCAAATATCGACTCAAAAATTGAATTTGACAAAGGGGTAACTGAAAATAGGGCAATTTAATCGACGAAAAAATGCACCCATCAACAAATTCGACATTTTCTAAATGAAGTAGCCTCCTAATTCGACAAACATTTTCGGATTCAAAAAGAAATTTTCTATAAGATGAAGTAATATTCGCGGGGATTCCGCCTTTTTGAAATATTCGCAGGTGATCAAAGTCAAAAAATGCAATATTCGATATTGAAGGAAACCAAATTTAGCGAAAATTTTTATTTTCTATTTTTCAAAAAAATGCAAACTTCTTTCAAACGTATTTCGATGAGCTGATTCCAAATATCAACTCAAAAATTGAATTTGACAAAGGAGTAACTGAAAATAGGGCAATTTAATCGACGAAAAAATGCACCCACCAACAAAATCGACATTTTCTAAATGAAATATCCTTCTAATTCACAAGCACATTTTTGGATTCAGAAGGAAATTTTCTATACGATGAAGTGATATTCGCGGGGATTCCGCCTTTTTGAAATATTCCCAGGTGATCAAAGTCAAAAAATGCAATATTCGATATTGAAGGAAACCAAATTTAGCGAAAATTTTTATTTTCCATTTTTCAAAAAAACGAAAACTTCTCTAAAACGTATTTCGATGAACTGATTCCAAATATCGACTCAAAAATTGAATTTGACAAAGGGGTAACTGAAAATAGGGCAATTTAATCGACGAAAAAATGCACCCATCAACAAATTCGACATTTTCTAAATGAAGTAGCCTCCTAATTCGACAAACATTTTCGGATTCAAAAAGAAATTTTCTATAAGATGAAGTAATATTCGCGGGGATTCCGCCTTTTTGAAATATTCGCAGGTGATCAAAGTCAAAAAATGCAATATTCGATATTGAAGGAAACCAAATTTAGCGAAAATTTTTATTTTCTATTTTTCAAAAAAATGCAAACTTCTTTCAAACGTATTTCGATGAGCTGATTCCAAATATCAACTCAAAAATTGAATTTGACAAAGGAGTAACTGAAAATAGGGCAATTTAATCGACGAAAAAATGCACCCACCAACAAAATCGACATTTTCTAAATGAAATATCCTTCTAATTCACAAGCACATTTTTGGATTCAGAAGGAAATTTTCTATACGATGAAGTGATATTCGCGGGGATTCCGCCTTTTTGAAATATTCCCAGGTGATCAAAGTCAAAAAATGCAATATTCGATATTGATGGAAACCGAATTTAGCGAAAATTTGTATTTTTCACAAAAACGCAAACTTCTCTCAAACGTATTCCGATGAGCTGATTCCAAATTTCAACTCAAAAATTGAATTTGACAAAGGGTTAACTGAAAAATGGCAATTTTCGACAGTCAAAATATTCTAAAAAATGTATTATTATGTTGAAACAAGTAGCAAAACATATCACAAATTGGTAATCAAAGAAATAATCCTTGGATGGCATAAATTCAAAACCAGAGAAGATTTCAATATCATGTCTTGTTCGAATTGTAATGGGTTTTGCCTTTTGGAAATCACAATATTAATTAATGTAACAACCAAATTAATACTTGCTGTATAAATTGTAAGGTAGCTAGTGAAAAGTTCAATTGGAAAAGTAACTATATAACCACACTTCTCATGATAATGATTATACATTTTTACAAAGAAAAATTACTTCAGTTCAAAAACCGACGAAATTGAAATATTAGAAATAATAAGAACTCTTAAAAGAACATGCCCTGATCCTGATAATTTTATTACAAGGGATATTTTTGAACTGAAAGACATTTTGGTAGGACTTCTCACTAAATTGATTAATAATTATTTCATAAAAGGTGTTTTTCCGGGCGAACTGAGTCTTATTGAGTACTTTTTCAAAAAATTTGAATAGAATTATTGATTTCATCAATAAAACATCAATTTGATCTGGATCAATTTGGTTTTAGAAGAATTGCTTTAATTCAAGAAAATCTTGATAAACGTAATTATGTGGTAACTGTTTTCATGGAACTTAATAAAGCCTTTGATACAGTTGACCACTCAGTACTTAAAGAATTTAGGGTCGATTAGTATCAGAGGCATTGTAAATGATCTTTTAAAATCTTATTTCGAAAAAAGGACTATAAGCACCTCCACTAATAACGTGGATACTGTTTTGGTGTTTTTTGTTTCTTTGTAATTCTAAAAGTTTAATTTAAAGAAACATGTAAATACAAAAAGGTTCATGACCATTCTCATACCAGTTTGATACTGTTTTACTATTCATGATATTCTATCATAGAAATCATAATAATCAACTAAATATACCCATTCGTAATTTTACAATTGTTTCTTTAAAAAAACATTGTACACTTTGATAACAATATTTATTGAGAAATGGATATACTTATTTTATACTTGTAGCACGAATAAACGTTATTATTGCAATTCTATTAATAACACTTTATTTTCAGGCATCTCTTGAGCGACCAAACGGACCCCTTCAACAGGTCCGCCCTTTCCATGGACCAAGTAATACCAAACATAGAATTAGCGGAAGAAATAAGAAGGTGGAAGCAGAACAGGAGTATTAGTTGAGCGAGAGAAAGTTGATGATTATGAAAATGCGGTGCATCTGGAATTTTATAACGGTCTCCAATTCCATCACCAAAAATATTTTTAAATTATTAGACCAAATCAATGCTGTGGTAGATATACAAAAGCGTTGAATCATTCCAAATAGTAGATGTTTATTGAATTTTAGCAGTTTTCATTAAGTTGGCACAATTGTTTGGAAATTTCACAGTACCTGGAGCATAATAGCTTTTTTGTTTGAAAGTGGTTGACAATGTTTCACTTTGAGTAAGGTTATTCTGGACTTTCATTGTCTAAAAAAGAACAAAGAAAAATTCAATTCTCTGCAATTTTTAATCAAGACGTTTCAACTATTAAAATCTACAGTCGTTACAGTGTATAATGCGACAATCTCAAGGATACTTCTTGTATATGCTATGGATAAGTTTGTGTCATTAGCCTAGGGGTAATTTGCCGGTATTCAGGTAAGCTTGTTAATTACAGTGCCGGGCCCCTCCGGTACAGCATTGTTGTTAATTCATATTGCAATTTCAATTGATCCATGCCACTAATTAAGGGTTTCCACACATTACGGATTTCTATACTAGCTTGACTGAAGACTTTGTTGTTCATAATATATGCACTCTCTTTAAAATTCCTTCTATACCAGCCCTCTTCTTTATGGATGACTTCGGCTTCAGTCCATTTTATGTTGTGTTGGGTCGTCCAGACATGATCCGCTATTCCTGACTTTGATGTTTCTCCTCGTCGAGTGTTTCTCTTGTGTTCAGCGAGTCTAACGTTAAGTGGTCTCTTAGTTTCTCCAAGATAAGCTTCGCCGCATTCACAAGGGATGCGGTAGATGCAGTTTTTGGAGTCAATGTCAGCGTTACGTGGTCTCGTCTTTGTGAGATGGCTGCGAATAGTGTTACCTGACTTGAAACATGCCGGTATTTTGTATTTCTACCCCATTCGCCTTATACGAAATACAAAATACGGACATGTTTCAAGTCAAGTAACACTATTCGCAGCCATCTCACAAAGACGAGACCACGTAACGCTGACATTGACTCCAAAAACTGCATCTACCGCATCCCTTGTGAAGCTTATCTTAGAGAAACTAAGATACCACACACCACACAAGAGAAACACTCAACGAGGAGAAACATCAAAGTCAGGGATAGCGGATCATGTCTGGACGACCCAACACAACATAAAATGGACTGAAGCCGAAGTCATCCATAAAGAAGAGGGCTGGTATAGAAGGAAGTTTAAAGAGAGTGCATATATTATGAACAACAAAGTCTTCAGTCAAGCTAGCATAGAAATCCGTAATGTGTGGAAACCCTCAATTAGTGGCATGGATCAATTGAAATTGCGATAAGAATTAACAATGCTGTACCGGAGGGGCCCGGCACTGTAATTAACAAGCTTACCTGAATACCGGCAAATTACCCCTAGGCTAATGACACAAAATTATCCATAGCATATATAAGAAGTATCCTTGAGATTGTCGCATTTATAAACTTGATAACGACTGTAGATTTTAGCAGTTGAAACGTCGTGATTAAAAATTGCAGAGAATTGAATTTTTCTTTGTTCTTTTTTAGACAATGAAAGTCCATAATAACCTTACTCATAACTTTTTTGTTTGTTTTTTTTTTACAGATTACCTTGTATATTAGCAGATGACAGATATCCTGAAGTTTTTTTAAAAATACAGGGTAAATCGTTGGATTTTTCATTCCACCATGTTCATTGTGGGTGGTGGTGTATATGTTATACAAATACGGTATATAGCGGTAAAATTTTAGGTTTAATTATGTGTGTTGTTCAATATATTTTCAACGGTTTTTAGTGTACATTTTATGTAATTGATTCTGCTGTAAATGTATGTATGCATGAGTGTTTATTAAATGGGTGAATTTTATTTTGATTGTCAGAAATAAAATTGTTGCATTATTAGTCTTTTTTTACCTCCGCGGAATTTAGGAATACGTAGCCTAGAAAAGCTTAGTTTAGGGTCTGTAATATTGTCAATAACTTGCATCGCTATTCGTTCTGACAGCCACATCTCTGTACCTTGGAAGAAAAAGGGTGAATGTCCAGATCATGCAGAATTGAGTCATGTACTTGAAATCAGGGTTCGAAAATATCATGATATTTATATATATGTCATATCATATGATATATATCCGAT
The DNA here is from genome assembly GCA_944452925.2 of Chrysolina oricalcia. Classification (NCBI taxonomy): domain Eukaryota; kingdom Metazoa; phylum Arthropoda; class Insecta; order Coleoptera; family Chrysomelidae; genus Chrysolina; species Chrysolina oricalcia. The sequence continues at coordinate 72,592,612 of OX101813.2, forward strand.
ATATATCGGATATATATCCGATATATAGTATATATAGTATATATATAGTAAAAAACTAGAGAAAACAAAAAATGCACTGAGTAGTCCGGAATTTTGTACTTTTTCAATTTTCCTTCAGCCTCTAAATGTAACAGATGTTTTGCAGTTGATCCAAAAGATGAAAACCAAAAAAACCCAGGACATGTATGTATGTATGACATGTATGAAACTTTGTGCCCACAATATCGCAGCACCACTATGTGATATTGTTAACACTTGTTTGACTCAAGGAATATTCCCAGATATTTTAAACCAGCAAAAGTTCTTCCACTTTATAAAAAAGGCGACGAAGCTCTCCCAGAAAGCTATAGACAAATTCACATCTTACCAAGCATATCTAAAATTATAGAGTATGCTATTCTCGGTCAGCTGTTAAGACATATTGACCAACATGACATTTTAAGTTCTACTCAGTTCGGATTTAGACATGGTAAGAAAACATCAGATGCAATTGTTTTCCTCATGGACACCATACAGGAGGCATTTGAAAATAAAAATTGTTGCATAGCTACATTTACTGATTTGACCAAGGCGTTTGATTGCGTTAACCACTCCATTCTGCTAGACAAACTAAATTCATATGGCATACGAGGAGTTGCAAATAATCTCATAAAGTCATACTTAACAAACAGGCCACAAACGGTGACTGTCAATAATAATAAAAGCGATACACGCATCATGAAACGGGGAGTTCCACAAGGGTCCATACTTGGACCTCTCCTCTTTCTTCTTTACATAAATGATTTACCAAATCACATGAAAACTTTTGATAACATCCCACAAATAACCACAATTATGTATGCAGACGACACTAATTTTACTTTTCATCTAAAACATAAGGAATCCGAGGGAAAAGACTTAATAATTAATCAAATTCTGAATCATGCTTTGGGATGGTTCAGTCCCAATGAACTATATTTAAATGATAATAAAACTGACAAATGCGTTTTTTCACATGTTCGTTCATCAGAAAACTCTCGATATAAAATTTCTTGGAATTTTCTTTGATTCCACCTTATCATGGATCCCTCAGATTAATTTCATGTGTGGCAAATTATCCAAAGCAGTATTTGCAATACGCAGAATAACAAATCTAGTGAATAAAGAAGCTGCTCTTACCACTTACTATGGTCTATTTCATTCCGTATTAACATATGGTATTCTGGGCTGGTGCAATGCATCCCACACACGTTTACAGAGAATTTTCATTCTACAAAAAGCTGCAGTCCGCAGCATATTTAAAGCCAATTTTGATGAACACTGTCAACCCATCTTTCAGGAATTGGGAATAATGTCACTATTCTCCATGATTGTCTTGGAAAATCTAATGTATATTAAATGCAACTCAAATAAATTTTCTTTACATAGAGACATCCACTCCCATAATACGCGAGGCCAGGATAAGCTACTACACTCTCGCAAAAGGATAAACAAATCAAGGGTCTTGGGCATAGATCTGTATAATGCAGTACCACATGCCATATCATCCTTACCCAAGGAGAAATTTAAATCAAAAATGAAAAATATCTTGAAAAACATGTGCTTATATAGTATTGAGGAGTTCTACACTAAGATTGGCACAGTAGGAGAAGGTTGACTCACCTGTATGCATAATTTGTCTATTTTAATTATTGTTCTGTCTTATATTATGTACTTTGTCATTTATCTGTATATATATATATATATATTTATGTTTTTAACTTGTCTCCGTTCTACACGTAATTCTGACGTTTCCAAAAATGTATCATTTAAAGGATAATCTATATATCATATTTAAAATTTAATTATTTAATCAAGAAACATCATTGTTTCTAGCACAAACTATTGTTTAACACAAATACATTAACAAAAACCTATATTCCAAACAACAAAACGGTTTATTCTAACTCTAATTAAAAAGAAAAAAATAAAAACAATTAATAAAATAAACATGTTTTAACATTACTTTATTATCTTGATTGATTTGGCCGATACTTGATGGATATCCATAATTACTCAGAATTAAATAAAAAAAACACTTGTTTTTTGATATCCACAATATATTACTAGATGTAACTTCTTAGAAGCATTAGAGATCAACAAAAGAAAAAATTCCAATAATTTACTCAATGACCAGTTAGATTTAAATTATTCACCACTTCTTAATCTCTTTAATAATTAAATGCATCTCTGTGTTGACCCCGAAGGGATCCTCGATAAACAGGTAGCTCTCCACTTCTGAATTTGTGACTTCTGATAACAAAGTTGGACCCACCGATTGTATGAACCCCTATTAGATAAATTAGATTGACTCATCAGGTAGATTCCAGGTATTTTCCCAACTTGTTTTGAAACATCAGTTAGGTAATTTAAACCCAACCTTTCTTTAATTACTTTCTTATGTATAAATATTCACGAACTTGATGAAATCTGTAGTTACTTGAAAATGGTGTAAAAGCCGAAACCGGTCGTAATAAAGTAGTAAAGTGTTAGTGGAAACTGGACAAAAGTTATATTTTTTCTTCCTTTTCTTATTTCATCATGAATTTCCACAAAATAAATAGATCATCAATCAAACATGTTTTTGAGTTATCAATCGACTCTTTTACCTTAAAATGCGCGCCAAATATGATCGCGCTCATGGCCTTTTAATATTTAAAGAGATTGCTTGTAAAGCCCTTGCAATTGCTTTAAAAAAATTGTAATGTCGAGTCAGATCTATTAAGGCTTGTTTTCCAACAAGCGGGATATATTTGAGGATCCAGAAACTCAACAGTATCCTAACCTAACTATCAATCATCACCCTGCTCACCGCCTCTAATAATTCCAGTTCACTTCCTACGAGGATATATTGAAATATTCAGCCTACTATCATTGTTTAAATAGAACATAGTCAATGCCTGTGGAAAAGGTATTGGATACAAACGCGAGTGTCATCTAGCGTGATTAGTTACAAACATGAATATTTGACGTCATTTTAATGCAGGTTTCTTCAAAAAACCCTGATTTTAATGTTTTTCCATTGTTTTAATCAAGTTACGACATGACTTGGAGGCCAGATCACTGAAGTTGCGACATGACTTGGATGCGAGCTCACTATCGCCATCTACACTCTCTTCACACTCATCAACTATCATGGACTATGTCTGTACCAATCTTGATAATAATAGTATTGATTGCACTGTCATTCCTGCAGGACTCTCTGACCATGAGGCAATATACACCTCCTTCCTAATAAATGATGACCCGAAGAAAAAGAATCACAGGTTTGGAAGAATCTTCAGTAGAGTGAATTTTGACAAATTCAAGGAATTATCTTCTTCAACAAACTGGGTGCCAATTCTGAATTCCGCTGAACCCTTCAATACATTTCACAAAACTCTTCTGCTTGCCTTTCAAAATTGTTTTCCTTTTCAGAAAATAAAGGATAAGAAGAAAAAAACATGGATATCCTTAGGTATAAAAAAATCAGCTGCAAACCTTAGGTCATTGAACATAATAAGAAAACACACCACTAATGAGTGGTTTTTACTCTATTTCTATAAGTACAGACGCACCTACAAAGTCGTAATAAAAGCTGCCAAGGAAAATTATTACAAAAACAGAATAATTAATGCAAAAAACAAAATGCGCGAAAACTGGTCTATAATAAACAACCTAAGGGGCAAAAGTACTCATCTCCCCTCCCATATGAACATTGAACCTAACAAACTTAATGAATTTTATTGTACAGTAGCTAAAAAACTTACCCTAGACATAGTACCAACGACTGATCCCCTGCACTATCTCAAACATATATCCATATCAGATAGCTTTTACTTATATAACACAGACATGGACGAACTTAAATCGATCTTTAACCAAATGAAAAATAAAACATCTTGTGGGTTGGATGAAATATCGGTGAAAATATTACAACATTTGCCTGATGAGGCGTTGCATGTATTAGTAGAAGCAATTAACATTTCATTTATGACAGGTAAATTCCCCACTTGCTTAAAAACTGCTATTATAATTCCACTGCATAAAGGTGGTCAACTCGACGAACCCTCGAATTTTAGACCAATCGCACTACTGTCAACCCTATCGAAAATAATTGAGAAGCTAGTTAAGAAAAGACTATTATCATACTTAAATAGACATAATATACTTTCGTCCACTCAATTTGGGTTCCAATCTAATAAAAGCACCAATGATGCTATATTCAACCTGTTGAAGGCAGTTTACACAGAATTGAATGGAGGTGAAGCTGTGGGAGCGGTGTTTTGTGATTTTTCCAAAGCATTCGATTGTGTTAATCACAGAATACTGCTCCAAAAGCTGGATTGCTATGGAATCAGAGGTGTAGCTTATAACTGGCTGGAATCTTATCTCTCTAACCGAATCCAGATGGTAAAATGTAAAAATGAATTGTCGAACCCCTCAAACATCGATTGTGGTGTTCCTCAGGGCTCGGTCTTGGGACCAATTCTTTTTCTTATTTATTTAAATGATCTTAGTAAAGTCAACATTTCCGGAAACTTCACCATGTTTGCAGACGACACCACAATAATGTGGCACGGAAAAAATGTAGAACGCTTGAAAGAAAATATCGCTTCTGATTTGGAAAAAGTTAAACGATGGTGTGACTCCAACTTGCCGTGCTTCAACATTGAGAAAACAAGCATACTAACCTTCAAATTCAACTTTGACAACCTAGCTCTAGGCAACCATAGGGTAACTAACCAACCCCACACCAAATTTCTAGGTTTATACCTAGATGACAAATTGAAATTTGAAGCGCACATAAAAAAACTTAGTAAAACTTTAGCTTTGACGGTATCTTGTATATTTATTCTCGAAACAGTGTGCTTAATACATAAAACGAAATCAAAAGAGCCGAATAATAGACCCTATTATACTACCCGTCAACACAATAATATTAGTATGCCCATACCAACATCATCCTTGACAAAAAATTGCCTTATATTCGAGAGTAGGAAGATTTATAACCACCTACCTGGCCACCACAAGAACACGGTCTATGCAGCACTATTTCGGAATTCAATTAAGAACATTCTTCTGAAAAAGGCATATTACAACCTGCAGGAGTTCTTTAGTGACAACCTAAGTTAGATCATTATATATGACTAACACTGTAAACCCGTTTATTTTATTATATTTTAATTCTTCTGACTACTAAATGTATAAATTTTAATTGTTGAGTACTGTTAAAATTTTTAATGTGTTAGTAATGTTATTATGACAATCAACTAATAACATCTTACCATGTTTTGGAAGTGTTATCAGTTGTGTTTGTATTATGTGCGTATATGTATATATTTTTATGTATGTGTAAATAATTTTATTATTTTATTATTTATTATCAATAATTGATTCATTGATTATGTCTTTTCACAAAGCTTTGTCAACAAGAAACATTCTTAGACAATAAAGTATTTTTTGATTTGATTGATACATGTCGCATCCATTTTGATCCAATTATAATCCCATAAGGTTGACTATCTTCTATATAAACAATGCTACTATAGAACCAAACAAAATTTCTATGTTAAAATATTTTATTACTCAACATATTCTCCTCTTAATTGGATACATTTATTACAGCGAACCTGCAACGTCTCTGGACCTTTCAAAAAAAATGTTTCATCTTGCTCTGCAAACCAGACCTCCACAGCTTTTATTACCTCCTCGTTGGAAGAAAATTTACGACCTTTTAAACTTTTTTTCAGTTGAGGAAAGAGATGATAGTCGGACGGAGCCAAGTCTGGTGAATAAGGGGGGTGTTCTAGTAATTCAAACCCTAAATCACGATTTTTTTGCATGGCAACATGAGATTTGTGTGCAGGGGCGTTGTCCTGCAAAAACAAAACACCTTTGGATAGAGTGGTCAGTAATGTCGAATAGTAATCTCCAGTTATTGTTCTACCGTTATCCAAAAAATCAATGATGATTACTCCATGGCAATCCCAAAAAACTGAAGCAAGAACTTTTCCAGCAGATTTTTGGACACGAAAAATCATGTCATGAATTGCATCGATATTTTCGGGGACTGACACAGAAACTGGCCTTCCCGATCGGTCATTTATTTATTTATTTATTCATTTATTATCCATACAGATTTTACAATCTAATTACATGGATAATTTATTAATAAGAAATTAGTATGAATACAAATGAAATTCCAAAAATAATAATGCATATCAGTATAAAATTAAAAATAATGCACTCCTTGAATAGGTATTTTCATATTTATATTCGGGGCTAGTTCATATTGATAAAGCAAAAATATGTTTCAATATTGCGTTTCTAAATTTTTTCAATGAGACTGTCCAGTCCAAATCTATAAAAACATTGAATTCGTTTTCCAGTCGAAACATGGTCACAAGAGGAGATCTTGCGGAGGTTACCGTGACTGTCATTGGAATATTGAACATAACAGATGAACGAGTTCTTCTAGGAGGGACATTAAATCGTATCAGTGATAGCAGTTCCGAAGAGTTAATTTTGTTATTAATAATTTTATGAAGGAATAACAAAAGGCACAGGTTGCGGCGATTCTCAAGCGATACAATTTTAAACTCATTTCTCAAATTTGATGATCTTACTATACGATAGTCAGGATATTTGTGATGTATATTGGTATTGTTTGCAATATTGATACTTACGTTTTTTGAGTCTAAGAAAATGCTGCTCAAATTAATACTGCTAACATTCTCTTCAATGTAATTAGTTGCTTTTTTTTCATTGTTGATTTTCTAAGAGATATTGAAGTTTTCATTTATGAAATAAGTGCTTTTTTAGAATACAACCGCACCTGCATATCTAGTTCAACATGACTCCTTTGGAAGTGGAAAAAAACTACCATAATAATGAAGTTACTTTTTTGTGATATCTAACAGAAAACAACTATTTCTCCGGCTAAAGCCACGCTGGACATTGAACTACATCTGATAGATATTGAGAAAGACCCTGTATAACTTGAAAGAAAAAATCCGAAAGTGAAAATTTGCATTTTCATTCAGATATTTGAAATGAATATAGTCTTTTTTTATAACAAATAGAAAACAACTACTTTCACGGCTAAAGCCACGCTGGACATTGAACTACATCTGATAGATATTGTGAAGAGAACCTAACTTGAGAGAAAAAAATTTGAAAATGAAAATTTTCATTTTCATTCACAAAGTTGATTATTTCAAGAAAAAGAAACTACCCAAACACCAAGACTACGTCACAATCACATGCGCCAAATAGTATTAGATACTGGAGATGCTAACTTTGTTGGCGAAAATGGCGTCGAGTGTGATCGTGACGTGGTCTTGGTTGGTTTTTTTTTCTTGAATTGTATTCACACCAAAGGTTCCAAAATATTCATTTATTTGAGTTGATTATTCTTAAATGTCCATATACAAAATATAGAAACCTTAAAAATTTATTTTGTATCTTTTCGAGTTGACTAAGCGATGTTTGACTTTCTCCCAGCCATGCCAGTGATCCAAATTCTAATTTACTTCTAATTAGGCTATAATATAAAAGTTTAAGCATACCTATATTTTTGAAGTCCGAAGCTTGGCGTATAATAAATCCTAATAGACGGCTGGTCGATTTCGTTATATTCCTAATGTGCTTGTTGAATGAAAATAAGTGGTCATAAACGACACCAAGATCTTTAACCTCATATGATCTTTTGAGTGTTTCTTCACTTAATGTGTAACTGAATACTACTGGATTTTTTTGACGTTTAAGAGTCAAAGCACAACATTTATTGAGGTTGTAACCGAGTTTATTTATACCACACCACTCACTCAATTTATCCATATCTTTTTGTAGCAACACACAGTCTCTGACTGTCTGAACACGTTTAAATATTTTTAAGTCATCTGCAAACATGAGACACTCAGAATATTCAAGAACATCAGGTAAATCATTGATGAATATAATAAAAAAGAGGGGCCCCAAGTTGGATCCCTGCGGAACTCCAGATAATGCCTCAATTTTGTCTGAATAAAAACCATTATGTTTAACAATAAGGTATCTGTTTTGTAAATAGCTTTTAATCAAACTCAACATACTATTAGATAAGCCAAACCTACCCAGCTTCTGCAATAATCATCATCTTGAATGGAAAATTTACCTCTTTTGAAGCTTGCAGTCCAATTTTTCACGGTCGCATACGAAGGACATTGATCACCAAGGGTATTAGCACATCATCGTAAATCTGCTTACCTCTTAACCCTTCTAAATACAGGTACTTGATGATGTCTCGATACGCCAATTTTTCGATTTTCACAACTTCGGAGGACATATTTCTTCTTTTAATTGATTGCGTAACTCTGGTTTACTTCTTTGACGTCAAACTTTACACTGACAATTCTAATAAGTTATTGTTCGTTGCTATGGTAACGCAATATTTTGTTTATGCAGGGAACTGGTCTAGACTAACTAGATATCAATACATCCTCGTAAATAAAAAACTCGTTAATAAGGCATATAATTTATTATTATCATCACGGACACATCTTACAAATAGAATACTCGAGTCATTGCTTCGGCCTTATCAAATTGAACGACTTGGTGGTTAGCAAAGCGTCGGTCCTGGCCATCAGAGGAGTTTCCTTCGCCTCTTCCGCAGCCGACGAATCCAAAACTTCGTCGGGGCGGACCAAGCTGTGGCTGCTCTCCGGCAACACCGCAGTCCCATTGGGGGCGTCGCTGAGGACGTTCAGCAGCGGCTCGGATCCCAGCTCGAAGCTAGCTCTGAGCGTGAACCCGCCCTCGTCGTCGGCGTACGAACCGACGGACCGACTCAACCTCTTCTCCTGCTTGGCTATTCCGCCGTCGTCGGCTGTCTTGTGGCGGAGCTGTCCGTCCGAGTAGATTTCGATGGTTTTGGATATTATGGAGGAGAGTTTCGTTGGGGAGTCCAAGGCGTCGGTGCCCTGCTCTACGTTGGTGTGGTTGGATTCCAGGTTGTCCGTACTTTGGGTCCTGTCGATTTCTTTCCCTCTGGTGATTTTTATAAGGTCAGTCGAGGAGTTGTTCGAGGATACTGACGAGGCGACCAAACCTGGAAATATACTCAAAGTCATTTTTTATATACTAGGGCTGGATTTAAAATTATTCTTGACAGTGACTTATGCGACAATCAAATCTATCTTTTGTTAATACAAGATTATGAAGACAATGGACCTTTCCACGAGGTATGAGAGAACACTGTGATGAGAAAATATATACGTTAATATCACTCGAGATTTTTTTTTCTGACCGCTAGTTTCTCTATAATCAGAAGAAAAGTCATTCGTGACGTCACGTTCATCAAAACTAGACTTGACAACTATGTAAAAGTTGTGCTGCATGAAATTTCAAATTCTCATTTAAATATAATGGGTGTGTCTAACAGCGTGCAGTAGTTGCATACTTGATTTTCTTTCAAAAAAACAAAAACTGAAAGATCGCGACGTATTTTCAAATTTCACAAATCACTTTTTTTGATCATCTCATTCAAGTCCACAAAAAATGTGTAATATCAATAGTCTGGGAAATATTTCACAAAAACGAAAAAAAAAATTCATAAAAACACCAAAAACTCGAAAACTAAACGAGATATCGAGAAAATGTATTTGAACTCAAAGATGTCTACCGAAACTTTTGACATTTTTTCATATCTTGAAAAATAAGCAATATTTGAAAACACGTATTTTTGTGGGAAATCAGTCAAGACAGTCATGCATTGAAAACACGTTTTTTTTGTTGGAAATTAGTCAACAGAGTCATGTATTGAAAACACGTTTTTTGTGGGAAATTAGTCAACAGAGTAAAGCATTGAAAACACGTATTTTTGTGATAAATTAGTCAACAGAGTCAAGCATTGAAAACACGTATTTTTGTGGGATATTAGTCAACAGAGTCATGCATTGAAAACACTTTTTTGTGGGAAATTAGTCAACAGAGTCATGCATTGAAAACACGTTTTTTGTAGGAAATTAGTCAACAAAGTCATGCATTGAAAACACGTATTTTTGAGGGAAATGAGTCAACAGAGTCATGTATTGAAAACACGTATTTTTGTGGGAAATCAGTCAAGACAGTCATGCATTGAAAACACGTTTTTTTTGTTGGAAATTAGTCAACAGAGTCATGTATTGAAAACACGTTTTTTGTGGGAAATTAGTCAACAGAGTAAAGCATTGAAAACACGTATTTTTGTGATAAATTAGTCAACAGAGTCAAGTTTTTTGTTGGAAATTAGTCAACAGAGTCATGTATTGAAAACACGTTTATTGTGGGAAATTAGTCAACAGAGTAAAGCATTGAAAACACGTATTTTTGTGATAAATTAGTCAACAGAGTCAAGCATTGAAAACACGTATTTTTGTGGGATATTAGTCAACAGAGTCATGCATTGAAAACACTTTTTTGTGGGAAATTAGTCAACAGAGTCATGCATTGAAAACACGTTTTTTGTAGGAAATTAGTCAACAAAGTCATGCATTGAAAACACGTATTTTTGAGGGAAATGAGTCAACAGAGTCATGTATTGAAAACACGTATTTTTGTGGGAAATCAGTCAAGACAGTCATGCATTGAAAACACGTTTTTTTTGTTGGAAATTAGTCAACAGAGTCATGTATTGAAAACACGTTTTTTGTGGGAAATTAGTCAACAGAGTAAAGCATTGAAAACACGTATTTTTGTGATAAATTAGTCAACAGAGTCAAGTTTTTTGTTGGAAATTAGTCAACAGAGTCATGTATTGAAAACACGTTTATTGTGGGAAATTAGTCAACAGAGTAAAGCATTGAAAACACGTATTTTTGTGATAAATTAGTCAACAGAGTCAAACATTGAAAACACGTATTTTTGTGGGATATTAGTCAACAGAGTCATGCATTGAAAACACTTTTTTGTGGGAAATTAGTCAACAGAGTCATGCATTGAAAACACGTTTTTTGTAGGAAATTAGTCAACAAAGTCATGCATTGAAAACACGTATTTTTGAGGGAAATGAGTCAACAGAGTCATGTATTGAAAACACGTATTTTTGTGGGAAATCAGTCAAGACAGTCATGCATTGAAAACACGTTTTTTTTTTGTTGGAAATTAGTCAACAGAGTCATGTATTGAAAACACGTTTTTTGTGGGAAATTAGTCAACAGAGTAAAGCATTGAAAACACGTATTTTTGTGATAAATTAGTCAACAGAGTCAAGTTTTTTTGTTGGAAATTAGTCAACAGAGTCATGTATTGAAAACACGTTTTTTGTGGGAAATTAGTCAACAGAGTAAAGCATTGAAAACACGTATTTTTGTGATAAATTAGTCAACAGAGTCAAGCATTGAAAACACGTATTTTTGTGGGATATTAGTCAACAGAGTCATGCATTGAAAACACTTTTTTTGTGGGAAATTAGTCAACAGAGTCATGCATTGAAAACACGTTTTTTGTAGGAAATTAGTCAACAAAGTCATGCATTGAAAACACATATTTTTGAGGGAAATGAGTCAACAGAGTCATGTATTGAAAACACGTATTTTTGTGGGAAATCAGCCAAGACAGTCATGCATTGAAAACACGTTTTTTTGTGGGATATTAGTCAACAGAGTCATGCATTGAAAACACTTTTTTGTGGGAAATTAGTCAACAGAGTAAAGCGTTGAAAACACGTATTTTTGTGATAAATTAGTCAACAGAGTCATGCATTGAAAACACGTTTTTTGTAGGAAATTAGTCAACAAAGTCATGCATTGAAAACACGTATTTTTGAGGGAAATGAGTCAACAGAGTCATGTATTGAAAACACGTATTTTTGTGGGAAATCAGTCAAGACAGTCATGCATTGAAAACACGTTTTTTTTGTGGGAAATTAGTCAACAGTCATGCATTGAAGACACGTTTTTTGTTGGAAATTAGTCAACAGAGTCAAGCATTGAAAACAAGTATTTTTGTGAGAAATTAGTCAACAGTCATGCATTGAAAACACGTATTTTTGTGGGATATTAGTCAACAGAGTCATGCATTGAAAACACGTTTTTTTGTGGGAAATTAGTCAACAGAGTTATGCATTGAAAATACGTATTTTTGAGGGAAGTTAGTCAACAGAGTCATGCATTGAAAACACGTTTGTTTGTGGGAAATTAGTCAACAGAGTCATGCATTGAAAACACGTATTTTTGAGGGAAATGAGTCAAGACAGTCATGCATTGAAAACACGTTTTTTGTGGGAAATTAGTCAACTGAGTCATGCATTGAAAACACGTTTTTTTTTGTGGGAAATTAGTCAACAGAGTCATGTATTGAAAACACTTATTTTGTGGGAAATCAGTCAAGACATTCATGTCTTGAAAAATATTTCTACAACTTCTAGGCGTTTCAACTTCCGAGCTTATCGCGAAGTTCGAGCGCTTGCGCGAGAGTTAACCGCCGGAGGCCAAGTCTGAGCGTTAGGTGGATCCTAGCGTAGGCGGATCCCACGCCCAGACTTGTTAAAACTTTGACACTCCGTCACTTGAAAAAAAGCAAGGTAGGATATACGTTTATATGAACTTTTTTCATAAAATATGACAAGGAATCACCACCTGAAATTGATGACATCATTTAGTTTACACCCTGTATATTTGTGTGGCGCCACGGGCGTAAGGAAAACAACTCAGAATTTCCACTCACCGCAGCAGTCCTCGCCCCCTCGGTGTCTCACTTGAAGCCTCTCCGAGTTCGCGTAATTCCTGAACGAATCCGAGCTGATCTGCCTGTTCAAGTACGCTTCGGGAATGGCCAAGATCTCGCTGAGCCCCTTCCCGCACTCGCTGCTCCTACACTGCTTGACGGGCGACCTCTTCGTCGGCCTCCTGGTCGGACTGGCGGACCGCTCGATCCGCTTTTCTCTCCTTATGCAGTCTAAAATAGGATCGGATATATTGGAAATTGAACCAAACGAGTGTAAACTAACAAATTTGCCGTTGGACGTCGATCTGTCCGACGGAGGTACCTGGGGGAGCGCCGACCGCGCGGCGGCAGAGTCTCTGGGGCCCTGCAGGTAGGTGAGCAGGTTGTGCAGCGTGGCCTTCAGGTCGGTGGTGTTCATGCCGACGAACCAGCGGAACTGGGCGAGGTTTTTGTTCAGGAGGTAGACCGCGTACGTGAACTGCACCCTGTCTTTACCTCTGGTGAAGAGGGGGAAGCTGAAATGAACAACTGAAAATTACACAGTGTTGATGTTCGAAACACTATTATATCAAGGTTCACATAAAGTCAAATATTTCGCGTTTCTGAACTGTAAGATGGCACTGACAAAATATGTTTTTCATACCATAGTGACAGCGATCTTTTATAATATTTCCAAATAAATTACAGTTTTCTCCTGGAATATCTTCCGAATATCCAACGGTCAACCATTGTCTAAGCATTGTTTATATAGAAGATAGTTAGTCAAACTTATGGGATTATAATTGGATCAAAATGGATGCGACATGTAGATGGCGATAGTGAACTCGCATCCAAGTCATGTCGTAACTTCAGTGATCTGGCCTTCAAGTCATGTCGTAACTTGATTAAAACAATGGAAAAGCATTAAAATCAGGGTTTTTTGAAGAAACCTGCATTAAAATGACGTCAAATATTCATGTTTGTAACTAATCACGCTAGATGACACTCGCGTTTGTGTCCAATACCTTTTCCACAGGCATGACTAACTATGTTATATTTAAACAATGGTCTAAGCAATGGGTCAACCCTACTGCTAATGCGTTGTTGCCAAATTTCAACATTATTCGGAGTACTGCGAAATAGCTCACACGATTATTATCTGGTATTAATTGTGCCAGTCTAAGATCCGAACCTAAATCGACCTTCACCGAGCTGACAAAAGAATCAAACTTATTTTATAATAAATTAAATATAAATTTCGTATTTTACAAAAAAAGAAAAATTAAAAATGGGTTGCCTAAAAAATCCTGGACAGAAAATTTTGCAACATCTAGATAATAAGAGAATTTTATACTGGACTTAAAGTATGAAACATGTAGAATGTGCAGACATAGGGTTGTCTATCATTTACTTGGACGAACTACTGGTTTGCCAGGTATAAACAGGTATGTCGCTATCAGTTACTTTCACTTGATGTGATAATAGAAAAAAAATGATATCACCATAATCGCTGTTTTATTGTGAACACGTTGATATAGGGTTGTCTGCGAAAAATTTGGTCCTAATAGAGGTTTGCGAATTTTAAAGATTTAAATTTCAACGCGCGTGGAAATGAGTGACAGAGAGATCCGAGGTAAGTATACCGTGTAATAATAAAGGACCGAACATCGCAACAGTTACTTTTTTGTAACACGTGGTATGGTAACCAACTAAATCGAGTGCTGCTTCAGTTAGTTCAGCTTCATGATATTCAAATAACTTTTTTTACGAAAAGCTAGCTTTAACGAACAATTTTTAAAAGTTCCATCAGTAAAATCACTTAAAGAATCGTCCGAGCCACACCAAAAACACTTTTTAGCCATTTTTTATCACAACAATACAGAATAACAAGTGCTTTCGATGCAATATAACATTATAAATCATTAGCTACTCCAAAATAGACGAGGAAAGTGATGACGTCACAAATGTCATTCTTGTCAAAAACTGATTCCAAACAAACCTCCGTCGAATTCAAATCAGCTTGTCCGAAATTGTTTACGTTGTTTTTTAACTTATTTTGCCTAAGAAAACCAAATCCAAACAAACAAACACAAACTAATAATCAAAGCAGCATATCATCAACAGAGACTGTCACCTAAAAATTCTTTGTTTGATGTGCGTTTCAATATTACGTCCGACGTGCGTCCGACGTACAACTTTTTTTATGAAGCGTTTCGATATTAAAACGTCTTGTCCGACAACTTCATTCCATCGTTTCAAAATTCTTGAGTGGAACGTCCGACCGTCAACTATTTACCCCACGATTTAGGAGAGCGTTTCAAAATTCAATCCGACAGATATCGCCGGACGAAACAACTATGACGTCATACATCGTCCGTTACCGGACGACAGACGTTAAATTGAAACGCACCGTTGGAATCAATTTTCGACAAGGATGACATTTATGACGACACACTTTTCTCATCTACAGTGCGGTCCAAAGGTATGGAATAAATTCATTTTTAGCGTTATTATGTATTTTATGAAAAAATCCTGAAACAGGTCAATTTTTATTGCCAATTTGACAATTTACAGTATGAAAATATTACCCCCTTCTTGCACCCCCTCTGAATTATGAGCACCCCCTCAAAAATTTTAAATGAGAAGGGGGGTCGTGTGGCATCTTGTTCGAAAGGGATTTTCATTATCTGTTCAGCAATACTAAGTTTTTCATATTTGGTGCAACCATAACGAAGAAAATTTTTTATTAAAATTTAAAAATATTGACACTGTAAATTATGTATCCGTTGAAACAACCTGAAACAGGTCGATTTCTATTCTCAATTTGACAATTTATAGTATGAAAATATCACCCCCTTCTTGCACCCCTTCTGAATTATGAGTACCCCCTCAAAAAATTTGAATGAGAAAGGGGGTTGTGTTGCACCTTTTTCAAAAGGGATTTTCATTCTCTGTTCAGCAATACTGAGAAAATTTATTCTGAATATGTAAAATGTTGATAGACTGAAGGAAATAATGTAACATAATGTTTAGGAAGTATATTTCAATTTGTTTTACAGTTAAATTAAATGTTCAAAATGACCACCATTCACTTCTTGACAATAAGCAAGGCGATCTTGGAATTCTCGTAGAACATTTTGTAGGACCTCAGGGGTTATGTTGTTAATTTCTTCCGATATCCTAGTTTTTAAATCTGCAATATTGTCTGGTCTATTGAAATATACTTTTGATTTTAAATAACCCCATAAAAAGTAATCGAGAGGAGTCAAATCGGGGGATCTAGGCGGCCATTCAATCGTTCCACGTCTGCCAATCCACCTATTGGGAAAAACTTCTGTCAAATAATCTCGAACAATACGTGTGTAATGCGGTGGAGCTCCGTCTTGTTGATACCAAATTGATCTATCTATTCCATTTGGATCATTAACATCGGGAAAAAGTCTTTTTAATGTAGGCACTAAAAAGTTCATCAAAAAACCTAGATAAACCTCACCATTAATTGTGCCTTCAAAAAAATAGGGGCCAATAATTTTGTTTTTAATGATACCAGCCCAAACGTTCACTTTTTTGGGATATTGTGTGTGAGCCTCACACATCCAATGAGGATTTTCTCTGCTCCAATATCTACAGTTTTGTCTATTAACCGTTCCATTTAAATAAAAAGTAGCTTCATCAGAAAACACAATTTTGTTTATGAACTGCAAATCTGCTTCGATTCTATCCATCATCAGTTCACAGAATTGTTGCCTTCTATCAGGGTCATCCTCATTCAACTCCTGAACCAACTGAACTTTATAAGGATGGTGTTTTTCTTTATGTAAAGCTCTCAATATCGATGATTTACTTACATCATTGTCGGCGGCAAGTTGTCTACTTGTCATATGCGGATTTTCCTCAATCGCTAACAGTACATCTAACTTTTTCTCCTCATCCAATGCAGCATTTCGACCTGGTTTTTGACGAGTTTTTACATGTCCAGTTTCACGGTATTTTGTTTCTATTTTGCTAACTGTAGATTGTGATACGTGTTGACCAGGGTATTTATTATTGAACATTTCACAAACTTCCGTTTGAGTTCGTGTTTTATTACCGCATCCAAGCATAATTAAAATGTCTATTCTTTGAGTTTCGGATAAATGAGCCATAGATGAATCGAATACACACAAAAATATTTTTCAATACACCGACGTCTGCCAGCAACTCACAAATATCAAAATAACAGTAGTTTACTAGATTGACATTATATTATTTATGGGTTTTGTGAATAATTTTTTGGTGTCTTCAACGACTTTTTCCTGACTTTTTTAGCAAGACAGATAAGAAAGTATAAATTGTCAAATTGAGAATAGCAATCGACCTGTTTCAGGTTTTTTCAACGGATACATAATTTACAGTGTCAATATTTTTAAATTTTAATAAAAAAATTTCTGCACCAAATATGAAAAACTTAGTATTGCTGAACAGATAATGAAAATCCCTTTCGAACAAGATGCCACACGACCCCCCTTCTCATTTAAAATTTTTGAGGGGGTGCTCATAATTCAGAGGGGGTGCAAGAAGGGGGTAATATTTTCATACTGTAAATTGTCAAATTGCCAATAAAAATTGACCTGTTTCAGGATTTTTTCATAAAATACATAATAACGCTAAAAATGAATTTATTCCATACCTTTGGACCGCACTGTATATGGAGGGTAGTAGGGGTACCTACGCTCTCCATAGTTTACGTACCGAGCATGCGTACTTTCCTACATTCAGGGTCCCATCAGACCGTTGAAATTCCAGGGCCGCCTTTATTTTTTTCCATCGACCCTGTAAACTTCTACTTTTGAAAGCAGTGCAAACGTATGATAGCAACCGACCAAATGTAAAAGATGGTGCTAAATTCCGTTTTATTTTTCTACGGGACAATTTTTAAAGTTTGCTGCTGACCGTCACCATAAGAAATACATGAAAATGATTACAGTCAACTTTCAAAACTGTTATTATGAAAAATGGAACGGAGAGTAAGTGCAATTACAGCATACAAATACTATATTCAGTTTTCAAGAAAATTTAATCCAGTTGATTCAACGATCCAAGGAAACAGGGTATCGTTTTTACAAAACCAATTAAAACGTTGAAAAAAAAACTGTTAGTACCTGTAATATCATTTTTTCAATCGAGTAAGTAATACTTTCCCAACGATTTTATTTAAAATAAATGTTTTTTCCTATGTATTAGCCATAGTAGAAAAACATACATTTGCACTGTTTTCAAAAGTAAAAGTTTTTTCTATTCTCAAAAGTTTTTTTTTTATTTCGATTAGTACCATCTGCTTTTACGTGATAGAAAAAAAATTGTTCATGTTCAACCCGCTTTTCAGGGTTGTTTTAACAGGCTCAATAAAAAGGTGGAAAAAAATACGGCCCTGGAATTTCAACGGTTGATTGAATAATACTTTATATCGAGGAATCAAGTTGTAAAATATAATAATCAATTCTCAGAATTACTCGAAATAAAAAATGGAGTGCCACAGGGTTCAATCCTTGGTCCAATATTATTTATTCTTTTTATAAATGACATAGCTACACAGATAACAAAATGTAAAATAAAACTATTCGCAGATGACACAATGTTATATTACTCAGGAACAACAGATGAAATAGAGAACAATCTTAATAAGGATCTTACAAACATAAGTACTTGGTTATGTAATAATGGATTAAAGCTCAATGTGAAAAAAAGTAAATTTATGCTAGTAGGTAATAGATGCCAGATTAAGATGTTAAATGAAAATTTAAAATTTCATATAAATATTGAAAATGAGGAAGTCGAACAGGTCAAGGAATTCAAATATCTAGGCATAATATTGGACCAAGAATTGAATATGAACGCAAATGTAAACTATGTCAAAAGGAAAGTGGCCAAAAAAATACACTACCTCTATAGATTGAATAACAAAATATCTGAATTTTCAAAACTTACAATATACAAAAGTGTCATAGCACCTCATTTTGATTATTGTAGCACTATCCTATTTTTTGTAAATAATGATCAAATGAATATATTCCAAAAATTACAAAATAGGGCCATGAGGGCAATATTAAATTGTAATAGGCGAACACCAATTAAGAAAATGTTGAATACTCTATCATTGATGACAATTAGACAAAGAATAAATTACAACATGTTATTGTTTGTATATAAATTAAAAAATAATATGTTACCAACCTATCTTTCAGATCAGCTGACATATACAGGGTGTCAATTTGAAAACTTCCCACCCTTAATATCTTCCTTCCAGTAAACAATATGAGTAATAGAAAAAACAGGTCAATTTTATTGTCAAGGGGGGCACTTTCAAGGACTATTTGTAGCCCTCGTGGTTCAACCCCCTAGGGGGGGTAGATGTTACCCTTAGAATTTTAAATGGGAAGGGGGGTCAAGTGGCACATCATTTTGATGGGCGTTCAATTCTTGTTCCTATGGTACCCTGACTTATTATTTTTTGATGAGCATTTTCCGAAAAATTGCGTTCTAAACTAACAGAAGTAATTATTAGAACGCCTATACTGAGATGCATGGTTTTGCCAGAACTGGTTAGAATATTAGGTGGTACCGTTCCAACCCTTTATTAGGGGTAACATTAGCCATTAGCTCCAAACACTTTACATAAAAAAGTAGTCTAATAGTAAAACGTAGATGGTAGTAAAGTTGTGTTTATTAAATGCTGAATTTTTAAGTGTCATCGCAGAAATTGTACAGATAGCCTTCCTTTTTTGCTACTTCTGCTGTAAAAAGTTTCTGTTTTCCGGCAAAAAATTGGTTAGCAAATTTGAACTATGTGGTAGTATTGTGAATACCGTTGTACCTGTTGGGCTGTTTAGGAATTATTTTAATAAGTGTATAAAAGTGTAAAAATGGTTTACATTCTTCAAGACAGAATTGAAATGATTGTAATTTATGGCGAAGTTGGAAAGTGCGCACGAAGGGCGGCATGTCTTTTTAACGAAAGACATCCAAATTGTAATGTAAGTCACCGGTATGTGCTTGATTTGGTGAATAAGTTTTACGAAACTGGTTCAGTGACAAATAAAAAAAGAAATAACCCCAGAGTACTAAATGAAGCAGCTCAAATTGAAGTTTTGAGAACATTTGCTGCAGAGCCCACGAGCTCCTTACGATCAGTATCAGAACAGACGGGAATGTCACGCGAGACTATAAGAAAAGCATTGAAAATGCATAAATTTCATCCATATAAAATGCAGATTCTTCAAGAGCTCCACGAGGATGATTATGATAGAAGAATAGAGTTTTGTGAAATCATGTCTCATCGAGTCAATACCATCCCTAATCTTCTGTTAAACATCTGTTTCAGAAATGAGTGATCATTTTTTCTGAATGGCAATGTTAATAGACAAAATTGTCGCTATTGGAGTGACGAAAACCCACATATTTTTCGGGAAGGGCATACACAACACCCACAAAAAGTTAATGTTTGGGCTGGTATTCTTGGAAATGCCATTCTTGGTCCATTATTTCTGGAAGAAAACTTGACTGGCAATCTGTACCTTGATATGCTTGAAGAGACTATCGATCCTCTTATAACTCACGAGCTAGAAACTCAAATTGATGCAGAAGGTAATAAACTTTTGCAGGAGGATCTGTTACATTTCCAGCAGGACGGTGCTCCACCTCATTATTTTCTTCCCGTCCGACAGTGGACGGCAGATGGATTGGCAGAAGGGGAGCAGTTGAATGGCCTCCGAGATCACCGGATTTAACACCCTTAGATTTCTTTCTTTGGGGGCATCTTAAATCCGTTGTTTATAAAACACAACCTTCTGATATTGACGAACTTAAAAGACGAATTACAGCAGCATGCCGGTCAATTCCTAGTGAAGTTTTCCGTAATGTTAGAGGGGAGTTCGAAAACAGACTGTATTACTGTTTAGAGCAAAATGGACAACATTTCGAACAGCTAATAAGATAAGCGTAAGTAGATTTTATGTTGGAAATGTCTTTCTCGCAAATTAAATTTTATTGTGTAGAAGGAAAATAACCACCAAATAAAAAATCCCATGCGTAATAAATTTATTCCTGTCATTCAAGGGTTGGAGCGGTGCCACCTACTCTTCTAACCATTTTTATTAAAGGGAGTCAATACAATAATGCATCTCAGTATAGGCGTTCTAATAATTACTTCTGTTAGTTTAGAACGCAATTTTTCGGAAAATGCTCATCACAAAATAATGAGTCAGGGTACCATTGGAACAAGAATTGAACGCCCATCAAAATGATGTGCCACTTGACCCCCCTTCCCATTTAAAATTCTAAGGGTAACATCTACCCCTCCTAGGGGGTTGAACCACGAGGGCTACAAATAGTCCGTGAAAGTGTCCCCCTTGACAATAAAATTGACCTGTTTTTTCGATTACTCATATTGTTTACTGGAAGGAAGATATTAAGGGTGGGAAGTTTTCAAATTGACACCCTGTATAAGTAATATCCATACCTATAATACACGTATGAAAGATACAAATGATTTTTATATCAACCCTAATTTGAATGCAGGAATAATATTTAGTAAAGGATTGATCTTGTTTAACAATCTACCAATGGAATTGAAAAAAATACCATCAATATTTGTATTTAAAAAAGAATGTTGTAAATATGTGAAGTCTCATATTCCGGATTGAAGACTACATGTAAGCTGTGTTGTTTTTTTTTTAAATTAATCTTAAGACTTGTACTAGTGTGATAGTTTTTTTAGTATGGTAATTGAAACTGTGTATGTTTTTAGTCACTGTGAAGAGCATGATGCTAATAAAGAGTTTATTATTATTATAATATGAACTTTCCTTATGAGTTTTATTGAAAAATGATTATGTGCTATCGATGTAGTGCCGCATCAGTCATAAGCAGAATGTGAATCCATTGAAATTCTACTATTTTTAAAAGTTAAATTTTTTTCTGCAGAAAACAAAAACTTCCGCGTTCAATTTTTTCTACTGTTGCTTAGTATTGTCCGTAGGCTTTAAAGTGAGAAAAATAAAAATTGTCTGATCTGGCTTACAGGGTGTTGTTTTTAAAAAACAAATAAAAATCTAAAAAAATGTAAGTCCTGACCTGAAAATAATTTTTTTCAAAAAAGTATTTTATTGAGCTCAGGGAGCATCCTCAGTGTAGGTTTTGTTACAAAAATTGTTTGTTCTACTCTAGATGAAAAAAAGAGCTAGACCCGTAAATATTCATTCTCTCGTTCACTCTCATATTTTCTTCACTGTCTCTTTCTCCCTTTATTTCTGTACACTCTCGTCCTTTTCTGTCCCCATTTTGTATTCCATTATTTCTTGCTCTTTCTTATTCCATTCTTTCTTCATCCCTAAATTCTTTCACTACTTCCCTTTTTTTCCTTAGTCAAAAACAAAGACAGGATTTTCATCATTTTCGAACGAAACTTACTCTTTTTCTTTCTCTGGCAACAAAGGAGATACGTAATCAGTGATGTAAGATCTCGACCCATAGAAAGTTATGGGATATCTCAAAGGTACCTGCAGGAATGTAGAACTCATCACCAGAATATGAGCGATATATCCAAGCGCAATTGAAAATCCAATGTCTGAACAGTCTGAAATAAACAAAACTTGTGAATTCAAGATGACGGCTCCAAGATGGCCGATTAGTTATGTGATCATGCGACCATGGTCCGATTCTATTAAAAATTATGAGAGTTTTCGGTGTCAGAGACTACAATTTTAAGTAAAAATTCATGATTTCAAGATGGCGGCTCCAATATGGCGAACGAGTTCTGTAATTATCGCCCGATTCTATTCAAAATTCGTATCTGGGGTTTTCGGGGTCGTAGATTACGACTTTTTGTAAAAAATCATGAATGGAAGAAGCTCCATTATACGGAAAAGTTTTGGTTTTATAGTCTGATTCTATCTGCAATGGTATTTGGGGGGTTTTTGGGGTAGGAGATTATGATTTTTTTGTCAATATTCATAAAATCTAAATGAAAGCTTCAATGTAGCGAATGAGTTTTGTGATCATTGCCCGATTCTGTTGAAAATTGAAATTTGGGGATTTTTGAAATCGGAGATCACGAAGTTTCATATAAAACCACTACTGATCGTGAAAGCCTACTATTTATAATGATAAATCACTTGTAAGATGCCACTCACCTGCTAGAATATCGGAATTTGGCAAATGTATTCCTAGAATGCTGTACTTATCATCAGTCGTTTTGTCTATTGGAAAAACGTGCAGCAGCTCTTTCAACAGCTGCCGTCTCCTTTGCTGGAGCTGCACGTTGACGTTAGAATACACTTCTCGATGGTGGTAAATGGATTTCTTGTACTCTTTCAGTTTTTCGGAATCCCTGCTCAGCTTGCGGTAGTTTTCCATCAGATCGGATTCTGCACTCGAAAAAGAGCTTCGAATTAGAGAAACGAAGTCCTTTTTGTGGCAGACCTTGTTCTGATTGAAAGGCGTATTTTTAATGAATAAAATGAAAGCAAATTTACAAATAATTTCAAATAAAGTTATAAACACTGGTTAATTTTCTCTGATTATCATCATCTCTTAGTTTTGATTCAGCATTGGAATGGCATTCATAGACATGCTCTAATTTCGAGTAGTTACTTCCTAATCTATAAGGAACAAGATCTCTGAATTGTTTGCAACAAAAATCGATGTTTATGCAATATCATCTGCAACACCAACAATATATACTTGCCTCTCTCTTCATTATCTTCAGTTATCTCTAAATATTTTTGTTTCGTCCCACGGAGTATCACAGATTGTCTGTCTTTCTCTTGCGAAAGTAACCTCGCAATGAATTTGGCCCTTTCAATTTCTTTGCGTATTTTTGTCATTTTCTGTTTCTGCAGTATCGTAGGTTTACCCTGAAAATTCTCACAAAGTCGATCCATTTCACAAAAAAACTAGTTTTACATCAAGTGAAAACATATTTAAAAGAATTTCACTAATAACTTGTTTGTAACAAATGTTCTGCATGGAACTATGTTCAAACCAATTTCTCATTCATTGATACTCTGGCTATAAAGTCAATTTGATGAACAACTTTTTTACCCATATAAAGATTACTCTTTCCTTTTTTTCAAGAATGGTTCAATTACCAGTTAACAATACCTAGGTCATTTACATAGGCCTTGAGATGACGATTATCGCTATTGAACAACTTTTTATAACCTTTCAGTATTGGATTTGTTTTGTAGCGATTTTTCAGAATGGGCCAAATGTTCAGAAACTCTTGTACTTATTGATCTTCCTGTTTGACCATTATATACTTTTCAATTTTTTCAGTTAAGCTGTCTGATTCTGTACATTTTTAATGTTCAAATATTTTTATTTTGGATTTATTTATAACTTTTGCAGAAAATAGGTAAATAAGGAAAATTCGTTGTTAATCTCAGAAAACTGGATTGTTTGGAAAGCATTGTTATCTACAAAAATCCCATAAGAATTTGTTTACTCCTTTTTTTAGACCCAAACCGATTAGCTTTAATAATTAGGTATTAGCAGGTAAAATAACTATTATTATCAGGTAAAGTAATTATTGTTAGCAGGTAAAATAATCATATTTATGTGAAATTCTCCTGCAAAGTATTTATGTGTCCTATTTAAACGAATACAGATTATTATTATTAATGAACCCTAGTTAGGAGAACATAAGAACCCACGTGAAGTTATCCACAACTACAAATGTACACTGAAAAAAACTGATGATGTAGAGCTTTCTCAGTGGGTTCATCAAATTCAGTAAGTTAATTAGCATGAATTTTTAGAGTGATTTTTGTACTGGCAGAGAGGGCGAAATGGGGTTGACATTGAAATGAATGAATTTGATGAATTATGAAATGTAAGATATTTTCGGTAGCAGAATTGTTTTCAGGAGATTAATACATAACTGTATTCATATGAATTCATTTGTCGCCCTGTCGGGTTCGTCAAAAAAAGCGAATATTATTTTTTTTTAAACAAACTCACCCCTCGCTGATGGAGCACAAATATATTCATGTGTGTACAATAATGTATTTCACACCCCTCAAAACAATTCTGCTATCAAAAATACTACACAATGCCGTTTTAATGCTGAATTCATTCATTTCAACAATGTCACCCCCATTTCACCCTCTCTGACAGTACAAAAATCACCCTAAAAGTCATATTGATGTTAATCAACTTACTGATTCAGATGAACTCATTGACAATGCTCTATACATAACCATTTAAGTGAGAAACAAGTATTTTACCAGACAAGTTACTTTTTCTCAGTGTACGTTTTTTGTTGTGGATAACTTTTCTAAATGAACATTCTTGAGCATTCCTGCACTAGAGAAGTTCTTGAAAGCTCTTCAACAATAAAGAAAGACAGAGAGAGATTCTTCAGTTTGAAATCCAGAGAAAAATTGAATATTGTCCTTCTTAAAGTCTATGCAAGTAGTTTTGTTGTCCAACCAAAGCATAATTTGACTTGCCTCAAAACTACTCAATTTTATCATCATTATCATATAAATAATTATTGATCTTTTTCGACTATTTCCCACTATCAAAGAGCAATTTTTACAATTTTCAAGCCACATTAAAATATACCGGGTATATTCTTTGATGAACTCACCTTTAAAAGTTTATTCAGCGAGTTCATGGTTAGCAACTGGGGAGCATACCGGATGGAAGACGCTGTGGGATCAGATTCCAGAGAGTGGCTCTCCGTTTCCATGCCCACATTGAAACCACTCAACACGTATATTTTATCTCGAATATTCTGAACCTCTACGCCTTTTTTCCGGATCTGAACTTGCAAATCGTGAACCCTCCTAAGCTTATCCAGATTATAACTACTTTGGACTTCGTGACGGCCCACTTCTATTGCTATTCGCCTATAAATAACCTTACTGTTCAAAGTGTCTACAAGATTTACATTGGAAATGAATGGTATGGGTTTCTGCAGGTCGGTTTTGATCACTTGGTGACTAGTATAAAACCCCCCTTGCATGCAAAATATCACAGAATAACTATTAAAGTACTTTGGTTGTATGTCCACAATTTTATTTCCTAGGTAGCAAAGCCCGGTAAAATTGACACCCCACGTTAGGAGAATCCTGTCAGCCCCATCTTCCGCGTGTTGCCATATTCGCAGGACTACGCAGGAGGCAGAACCATTCGGCATATCCCTCTGATTGAGCTCCCCCCATTTGGGGTGCGGGTTTTTTAGCTGCTCACTTGTATAAAACGGTGCGCTCATGGTGGTCAGATGTAGGGTGAAGTAGAAGCTACCTGTAGTTTCTGGTAACAAGTTGAAACCTATAATTCGGTAGACATGACGTAGACGGAACTGTAACAAAACAATAGCCTTGTCATCAACAGCCAGTCATCTTCAGCTTGTATTACCTGTTGCGTTATCAGAGGGATCCATTGTCGACATCTTTGCCTACTGAGCATGAATTCTAGAGCAGAGAAACTCATGACATATAATGGGAGTATTCATATGAAGGGTTTTTGCCAATTCGTGATTTCTGACAGCATTCTTTGGAACGATTAGCTATGGTTTCCGATCAGTGAAATAATTCGAGTTGTTTGAGATATCCAACAGAATCTGCTGGGTTTTTCTTCAATATACAATTTATTTGCAAACTTGCAAATTAATCCATTCTATATTGTTTTGCTCACTGTCAAATGTCGAATCAATAAGATAAACGTCAGTGTCAATTGTCACCGTTGGCCAAGGAGATTAAAAGCTATTTTTTGTCGTTGAACCGTATTCAATAATGTTTTATAAAGTTTTTCAATTTTACGTCATAAATTTGACTATGGTTCAAAAATGGTGCATTTCGTTTTAAAACATTCTGTCTATGACGTCATTGTTTCAACGCTGAAATGAAAAGTTTTCAAAACGGTCCAAATAATTTTAAAAAAGTGATACGACAAAAAACATCAGCGTAAACATTATTTAATAGGAGAGTCTAATTTAATCTAATCTAATCTAATTACTAACTATTTATAAAAACAACGCGCCACAGTCCATGTTTTGTGCTCTGGATTAGCTCCGGTGTTACCGGCACATTGCTAAATGAAACGCTGCTAATGTTCGTTGTTGTATTTTGGATATCCGAAAATTTTCAACACTTTCCGTGATCAGTAATACAATAAATGCTTGATATTGTGTGACAATGCTGTGAAAATAACTGTTTCTGTAAATAACTCCGAGGATAAAAGTAAGTAAGTATTATAATTTTTCACTAGAAACTATGGCAAAGCACGTTCAATTTCATCTTTCTCTTATCGTCTAAAAGACGGATGATCATGGAAACATCTGATATTTTGAAAATAATCGATCATATTTTATTTGTTTCTGAATCAACTGATTACGATGCCACCTCTACATTTACGGATTCTGACCAAGATAAGATATGGGACTGAAACTTTCCTAAAATATATTTCTGAGGCAGTTTCAGCAGATACCTTTAATGGCATTGATGTGAGAAATTCAGCAATTGGTAATATTTCCATTCCATCAGCGTACTTTGAGAAAAAAAATTGTAGATGATTCCCTTGATGAATCTTTTGATTTGGAATTTTTTCACTGATAACAAAAGTACACCGTTGTGATATCACATGTTCACATATCTGCGATGTTAAAATAAAATCATCTCATACATCGCAGTTTTATCTCAAAAAATACATCGTTGTTACATTGCAGAATTTGTCGCAGCGACGTCGCATGGGTAAAACAAACATCCTTAAGACTTCGTAGCAACGTGTCTATGCGACATATATAGAATGTAATATCGCACGTCACATTGTTACATCGCTGCGATATGTCTGTGATATAACCGTGTTTGTTGACAAGAATGAAATACCACCCGTACCTACTATTAAATTTTATTATTCTTTCATCACAACTTTTCTGCCAGTCTTCCCGCTGACATGCCTCTTCGGAACACTCTTCGCTTTCTTCTCCTTGTTTCTGTTCTGCTGCACGGCCTGCAGCGCTGCACCGCGCTCGTTCACCGAACTACTCGACGGCGACGCGAAGATATTAACGTCGATCTTATTGATATCGTCCAAATTGAATTTCGGTATCTCGATCAAGTTCCTGTCTTCGGTCAGTACACCCGGCGCGATCAGCAGGAACATCTCTTTGGTCCACTCGGGAATGCCTTCCTTAGAAACGATGTACTGCCAGCAGGGGATACCCAGGTGAGCGATGCACATCCGGAAGTACACGGTGAAGTCTTCGGCTAGGAAGCTGAAACACATGGAGGCGCTGTACAACCAGACGCTCGGGACCGAGTAGGAGTTGGTGTAAACGAGGACTACCTTGGCGTGTTCGTCGACCGTGCTCAGCTCGAAGACTTTGCTATCGCGCGACAGGGCCAGCTTGTATTTCTTCCCGATCTGTTCGATCTGGGCGACGTTCTTCGTTTCGTAGCCATACGTCCTCACCAACTCGCTCAACGGGTTCACTTCGATCTTTCCTTGTCGGACGAGGCGTTGGTCTCCGGTCGAGTAGTCGTAGGAGAAGTCGTAAGTGTACGAAAACCCGTTGGTGGACGAGTAGAAGGCGCGCAGGTCTTCCGGTAAGATGATACCGTTGGCGTGCTCCCAAGAGCGGATTTCGATTTGTTTTACGCCCGACAGGCGTTTGAGGGACACGTTCGACACGCATGGGACTTTTTCCAGGACTTTCGACAGGCCGAGGAGCAGATTCTCGTAGAACGAGTCTTCGGAGACTTTATCCACTACAAATCCCATTTTCCTGAAAAAAAAAATCAGTAGATCAAGTATGTATTAAAGTGTGATGGTGAACAAATTCTATCTTGTTGAACTTCACTTCCTCATTTTCAGAGCTGAGAATAAAAAAAAAGAAAACATACATTTTTTAAAGAACACTTCCAAATTCAAAATACGCGACGAAGGGATTAATTATGGCAGTAATTCTTAACGTGGACTAGAGCCGATTTCCCAGTGTGGGTAGCTCTG
Source organism: Chrysolina oricalcia (assembly GCA_944452925.2). Lineage (NCBI taxonomy): Eukaryota > Metazoa > Arthropoda > Insecta > Coleoptera > Chrysomelidae > Chrysolina > Chrysolina oricalcia. Next base: position 72,621,268 of record OX101813.2, read on the forward strand.
AGTACCTCCGAGGAGCTCTTGAAGTGATTCCTGTCAGTTGAACTGATCCTGAAGTGATTTCAGGGGTAGTACAGGGGCACAGAACTATAATACAGTATAGTTCTGTAACAAGCTCTCAATAGACGATTCCAGACCCATATTCAGTGTTGCCAGGATTGATTTTTTGGTTGAATTGACTGACATTTTCCAGGCCTTTTCTGTTATGGTTCAGGGTCGGAATGGATACAATTTTAAATTAGAAAGATTCCTGGATGTTCCCGGATATGCGAGTCAAAGTACTAATGATAATATTGTCAAAAACAAAATATTCTAGGGAGTTCCACGCTAGTACGTTTTCCAATATGACAGAAAAAAATCCCTAAGATATTTTATTCTGTCCATTTCATCAATTCTTTATAATTGAAAATTGTATCCGTTTCGGCCCTGACACATATCAGAAACTAAAAAATGTCAGAGGTTTCAACCAGAAAATCATTTGTGGCAACACTGAATAGGGGTACTCGAATCGTCCATTGAAAAGCGCCTTAAGCCTAATTCATAGAATGGCAGTAGCAGTGGCACTAAAGGCAGTGACTCCGCCCCTTTTGACGCTGTTATCCGAATGAGTGACATTGGGATGGAAATTTTCAACTAATTGTTTGTTAAAAGCAGTAGAAAGGAATCATAATAGCAATCTCGATTTTATCATTTTAAGGTTAGAAATGCGAACACTGCTAGATTTTACTGCAAAAAGTTTAAATGAATCAAACTTTCAGCAGCGTGACCTGGAATTTTCAGCGTCGTCTAAACATGTTTGCCATTGGTTATCTTATCAATAAAGGGGGGTGACGCCACTGCTGCTGCCATTATGTGAATCAGGCTTTAGACCACTTTATCATCTTGAAAAGAAAATGAACTTTATACACTCAACGAGTGGCCGACAGGCGAAAAATCCATACTAACTACCCAATGTTACCAACGAATAAAATATAATTTATGTGTTATAAAACCGCGAAAATCCAGAATTTTCTATTTATTTATTTTATATTTTAGGTGCGTGTTTCATGAAAATTGAATTGGAGAGAAAATCGAGGATACATATGGGTGGTTATCGTATTAGAAACAGATTTTATGAGTTCAAGTTTGACTTCAATGCGCTTTCCAAATAAGTATTCTTTCTCATTTTAAACTTTCGCGGGCATAAATGGAATGAGTGAATTTCGTTATTCTTAGTTGAGAACAGGACGATAAAATCAGTTAACCTGGCCATCCTTTATAAATATTTTTCATTTTCCTTGATGTCTCGTCAGTGGTTATCCAGAATTTTTGCAATTTGCGCAATGGTACCAAAAGGTAACGACTTTTTATGATTTTTCTAGCGTTACTGCCATCTAGCGAATACCTGAGCAACCTGGCAAGTCGAAGCTTTGATTCTTCTTCTATCAAAGAGATGGCGGAACATGTGACATTTTGCATATACGGAGAATCTTGTCACATGATTTTATCATTGTTTATAGAGAATCTCTATAAACTACGACGGCGTATTGGCGCCATCCTACCGGTATAATTTTTTATTGAAATTTGAAAATTCTGAGATTTTTTCTTAAAATTTCGACATTTTTTCTCAAAATTTCGACTTTTTTTCTCAAAATTCTTACTTTTTTTCTCAGAATTTTGACTTTTTATCTAAAAATTCTGACTTTTTTCTCTGAATAATTTTGAGAATAAATCTCAAAATTCTGAGAAAAAAAGTCAGAATTTTGAGAAAAAAAGTCGAAATTTTGAGAAAAAAAGTCGAAATTTTGAGAAAAAAAGTCGAAATTTTGAGAAAAAAAGTCAAAATTCTGAGAAAAAAGGTCGAAATTTCCAGAAAAAAAAACTCAGAATTTTAAGATAAAAAGTCAAAATTCTGAGAAAAAAAGTCAGAATTTTGAGAAAAAAGTCGAAATTTTGAGAAAAAAAGTAGAAATTTTGAGAAAAAATCTCAAAATTTTCAAATTTCAATAAAAAACTATACTGGTAGGATGGCGCCAATACGCCGTCGTAATAAACACTGATTTTATGGTTACCAATAATAATATTTCCGACAGACACACTATATTGTCACAACAAAATCCACGCGAAGAAATCATCTAGATCCAACATGGATGATTTTCCATTGGGAGCAGTGCATAATTGCTGGTTTCAACAGGATATGGTGCACCAGCTAATAAAATTCCATTGCTGCTCGCCAATCCCTTTCGAATAAAATGGATTGGACATAATGTGATACACCCTGGCCAGCAAGGTCACCAGACCTGACAACTTTAGACTTTTTTTTATCGGGCCATACTGAAAATGAATTCAAAGAAAATATTTATAACGAGGAACACTTAATCCGCTCAATACGATCAGCATATTTAGAAGAATTAAACCTAAATGTACATGTTGTTGATAATCTCTGTTTGAATATTTGCTATAGCACTTACAATTCCTACTGTTCAACAATAATTATTGTTGCAGGGCGGGGATTAGCGCAGTGGTTGAGCGTCCTCCTGGGGACGGATAGGTCTCAGGTTCGGTTCCCAGGTGGTGCGGTCCTTTCTTATTTTCAGAAGTGAAAGACTGGGTTATTGAAGCTCGTGCCGGCTGGGAATAATCCTCCATGATTCACTGTTGCGTTAATAATTAACAGTACTGCTCTTAAGGTGGCGTATGAAGTTAGTAACAAGGCCTACCCAGAATACATACCTAATGACCGTAGCAGTGTGGATGCCACAACTCCAAAGAAGAAATAATTGTTGCATAATAATAATAATTTTAGTTTCTGTTAGTTGAATTTGAATATTAAATTATGTTGAAAAACTATTGATACGCATTTTTTCTGAATAAAAATATGAGAAAACACTGTGCCGTACTTCTGTCATATAAAAACGAAACGAAACGTTCTACTGAGATTGTGTGAACGCCATTTTGTGGAGATAAAAACGTGGCAATGAGAAATGTTTGCTAAATGTAATTTTTGAGACCCGAATCTACGAAAGCGTGGGAGTGCCATAAAGGTTTTTTTTATTATTTCGTCGTTAATGTCGAAGTTTCGAAATTAATGTCGAAATTTCGACTTTAAAGTCAAAATTATTATTATAAATTGTTCACTTACCAACTCAAATTGTTGCAAAAACAACCTCGAAATTTTCTACTTTTTCTTGAAATTTCGAGTTTAAAGTCAAAATTTCGAGAAAAAAGACTAAATTTCGACATTAATCTCGAAATATCGACTTTAAAGTCGAAATTGAAATCAAAATTTCGACTTAACTCTTTGAAGGACGGTGATATAATGTTTCTCCAAGAATTTTGCCTATTTGCGCGGTGGTACTAAATGTAAACCACCATTTTATGATTCATTTTTACCATAACTGCCATCTAGCGAATGTCGGTCAGAGCAACTTTTCTATTCGAAGATTAAATTCATCTCCTCTCAAGATTATGTCGAAACATGTAACGTTTTTCGTATTTTCACGCAAGTTTTCGGTTAGTTTGTGATGATATTTTTATATTATTTGAAAAGGTCTGCCCCTCAAAGAGTTAATCTCAAAAAGTCGAAATTTCAACTTTTATTTTAAAAAATAAACCTGTTCCCTATTTCTTGACTATCTATGAGTCTGTGACTTGAGCACGAACACTCGATCGTGTCGAGTTTGACATTTCTTCGGACTTGTTCGGGCAAACAAATGTCAAACTCGGTACATATCGGGTGTACGAGATCTCACGCACTTTGTAATAACAATTCTACTTAATTATTCACACTATTTACAATAATTATTAAGCATCGTCTTGTTTATTTACCACAAAAAGATCCTAGGTAATTGTTATTCAAATGTTTTGTCATAGGATTAGAGAAAACTTCCGTTTTTCTACATCACAATATTCCTTTGAAGCGTTTCAAGCACTACAAAATATCTGCATACATTTTTTATTTGTTTTCATCACTCACTTTTGACCACAATTTCTACCACCAACGACGATATTTGCGACTGGACGCTTGGTTTTTACGCAAAATAAGCCTGTCGTCTAGGTAACAGGAGCTGAAAAACAAATTCCAACAATCGTTCGTCAGCATTCTTCATCGGTGGATCGAAAGGGTCGCATCGGAATTTATTATTTCGATACCGAGAAAGAATTAGGTCGAAAATTAATCAATAAATCCGAGAAGCGGGCAAATTCAAACCGGGCACCCAACAAGTCGGCGCGGTCCAGTCCGCGCACGCGCACTCGCCTTCTAGATGTCAGACTAACAGTATTTTAGTTCAATGGTGTTTCCCGTGTTGATAAGTTGGATTTGATGTTGTGCAAAAATGTGGTGGTCAAACAAATGGACTCTGAGCAGTAGGATATTCCCTAGGACGAACCATGACCGACACGTCTGAAGAGTGAGTACGATTTACCCCTAAGTAACACCCCCGGGTCGGGGTTGACAGTCGGCCATGATATTCTTCCCAGTTTACCGTCCGAAACGGACAGGAAATTCCGCTAATTGCTGCCCAACAATCGGTAATTAGTGAATCGAGGCGGCGGTAGTAGGCATCAGTTTTTCGAGCCGCCTTATCTGTCAGAACTCGATGATCATTCATTGGCTGCTAATCAATGGTTCCATTCA